>JABACO010000006.1:9013132-9064760 GCA_013339895.1 Ephydatia muelleri
GTGCTACAGAGAGGGTCCACTTTGTTGCATGCAGTATGATATGTACTCACTGGCATGCATGCATGTGTACCCTGTACACAAGGTCCATGCAGCATTCTGTTGAAAGACTCTCGTATATGGCACAGGGGTGGTCAAAGGTACATGTACACAGTGTTGGGTAGTTTGCAGTGTGCTGCAGACCTTTTGCTGCCAGTGTTCACTCCGCCCCTCCCATCTTCCCTCAGGTCGTGCTCTGTTTCTCTCCCGTGGGGACAACTCTACGTGTGCGTAGCCGCAAGTTTCCTGCCATTGTGAACTGCCACCAACATTGACTGGTTCCACAAGTGGCCAGAAGAGGCTCTTGTGTCTGTCAGTAGACGTTTCCTGGTCCGAAAACGAGCTTTTGAATGTATGTTTCAAAAAGGCGTGGTGGGGGGAACTGATAGCTGTATGTTGCCAATGTAATAGTTCTAAAGGTACCCCTCTCTTCCCCGCCCCTTTCTTTTCCCTATCCCTTTCATTCCCTCCCTCAATCTCTTTCACTCCCTCCCCCGCCATTTTCCCTGTGCAATAAAGATAGTCAGCTAGTTTGCTATTGTTTCACTTTGAAGTTATTGGCAATGTTGTTTCATGCAGTATGAATGCATATTGTTGTGTTTAAGCCTTTTGACCAGCTTCACTGACAATGACTAAGGACATATAGTGATGGTGTGATGCTACATGCTTGTTACAAGTTTTCTTGTTGTCGATAGGCTGAACTGTCCAAGTCCATAAGCAAATTCATGGCCTTTGTGCATGGAAGTGTAAATGATATGAGTGCAGCGTACCTGACCAATGAAAGGAGGTACAACTATACCACACCAAAGAGCTTCCTGGAGTTGGTGAGTGATGCATGTGTTGTGTGTTGTGTGGTGTGTGTGTGTGTGGGTGTGTGTGTGTGGTGTGTGGGTGTGGTGTGTGTGTGGGTGTGGTGAGGTGTGTGTGTGTGTATGTGTGTGTGTGGTGTGTGAGTGTGTGTGTGTGTTTGTGTGTGTATGTGTGTGGTGTGAGTGTGTGTGTGTGGTGTGTGTGTGAGTGTGTGTGTAGTGGTGAGTGTGTGTGTGTGAGAGTGTGTGTGTGAGAGTGTGTGTGTTGTTGTGTGTGTATGTGTGTGTGGTGTGCGTGTGTGTGTTTGTGTGTGTGTGTGTTTGTGTGTGAGAGTGTGTGTGTTTGTGTGTGTGTATGTGGTGTGGAGTGTGTGTGTGTGTTTGTGTGTGTGTGTGTGTGAGTGTGTGGTGTGTGAGTGGTGTGTGTGTATGTGTGGTGTGTGTGTGAGTGTGTGTGAGAGTGTGTGTGTGTGTGAGTGTGTGTGTTTGTGTGTGTATGTGTGTGTGTGAGTGTGTGTGTTGTGTGTGTGTGTGTGAGTGTGTGTGTGTGTTTGTGTGTGTGTATGTGTGTGTATGTGTGTGTGTGAGTGTGTGTGTTGTGATGCACATTATAGTTGTGTCAGTAACTGGGCAGCTGTATTCCTTTTTTTTAATCTACACACGTACCATTCACTGTATCGCTGCAGATTTCCCTATACCAGAATCTGTTGACTAAGAAGTATGGAGAACTGATGGGCAACATGGAGCGTCTGGAGGGAGGGCCTTGAGAAGCTCAAGAGCACGGCTGCACAGGTACACACTAGGCCAGCAAGGAGGATGATAGGGGCATCCACAATTCACATCAAAGATACCAACCCCAGAGCAGATCTCACAAGCAATCATGGTCACTGTCTTGTTTGTGCACACACACACATGGACATATGCATGTATACATGTACACACACTGACTTGCACACACACACACACATGGACATATGCATGTATGCACACACACACACACACACACACACACACACACACACACACACACACACACACACACACACACATGTACACAATATCTTACAGGTGGATGATCTAAAGGAGAAGCTCAAAGCCCAGGAGGTGGAGCTGAAACAGAAGAATGAGGATGCAGATGCGCTGATCAAGAGGGTAGCCGTGGAGCAGGAGAAGGTGGGCAAGGAGAAGGCATTTGCAGATGAGGAAGAGAAGAAGGTGGCTAAGATCAATGACGAGGTCTCCAAGAAGCAGAGGGATTGTGAGACTGATCTGGCCAAGGCAGAACCAGCGCTGAAGGTGAGGTTTGATGGATCATCAATGTTGTAAAACTTAGCACGTATTGGATGTACCTAAATAGTAGTGGGAAGGAGATGAGAAGGTACAAGGAAGGGGGAGTTGTGCATACAAATGAAATTGCAGTGTATAGTTATGGCACATTTGTGTTTTGCTTAATTATCCTCCTTATAATGCAGTATCAAAAATACGTCTTCTTATTACATATTGAAAGGATGTACATGTACATGTATGCTATAATACATGTATACTATTTTTATTAAAGTATTGTTTGTGTTTTTCACTTTGTGTTTCTCCCATGCAGGCTGCCGAAACTGCTCTCAACACACTGAACAAGAACAACCTCACGGAGCTCAAGTCCTTTGGGAAACCCCCTGGAGCTGTTGTCAACGTGGTGGCAGCTGTCATGGTCCTCATGTCCCCACCTGCTAAGATCCCCAAGGACCGCTCCTGGAATACGGGGAAAGTCATGATGAGCAAAGTGAGTGTCGTATTGTTTGTGCATGTGTAGGCAATGCTGCCATGTATAGGTCGTATGTAGGAACGTAGATGTGTGTGGACATGTACTGCATGAATAGTGTATTTATCTGCACACGCATGCCTGCTTGTGATGTGCTTTGGTGTGCGCACGTACGCATACAGTATTTATTTGTGTCTGCCTGGTACATGGAGGGTGTGCATGGCGTATGTACACATGTATGCAAGTGCGTTAATGTGCGCGTGCATTCAAAAGCGTATTTGCCTTGTACATACTGTGCTTGCATGTACAGTTGTGTCACATGGCTGTTCCAATGTCTAGGTTGACCAGTTCCTCGAATCGTTAATCAAGTTTGACAAAGAGAACATCGCGGACCCCAACTTGAAAGCCATTCGCCCCTACCTCGAAGACCCCGAGTTCGAGCCCGAGTTCATCCGCTCCAAGTCCTTTGCCGCGGCCGGTCTGTGCGCCTGGGCCATCAACATTGTCCGCTTCTACGAGGTATTCTGCGACGTGGAGCCCAAGAGGAACGCCCTCAAGGCAGCCAATGCAGAGCTAGCCGCGGCCCAGGAGAAGCTATCCAAGATCAAGGCGAGGATAAAGGAGCTGGACGATAACCTAGCGGAGCTCACCAGGGAGTTTGAGACGGCCACCGCTGCCAAGCTCAAGTGCCAGCAGGAAGCAGAGGCCACGGCGCGCACCATATCGCTGGCCAACAGGCTGGTGGGTGGTCTGGCATCAGAGAAGGTCCGTTGGGCAGAGTCTGTGCAGTCATTCAAGAAGACGAGAAGACGCTGGGTGAGGAGTTGTTGGTGGTTGGTGGTCTTGGGTGAATCGTGGGGGCCGGGGATATTATTGTTCTTTTTTTTTGGGGGGGGGGGGGTGGGTGGAGGGATCATGGAAGTTGAGCATATGTGTTATACATGTATGGTATTGGAAGTGCTGCTGAGTTGTTACCTTTGCTACATTCTCTCTCATTAGCTGGTGACCTGTTGCTGACAGCCTCCTACCTCTCCTACGTTGGGTGCTTTACACGGTCGTACAGAGAAGACCTGCTGAACGGCAAATGGATACCATTCCTCAAGACCTTAGAAGTAAGGAGTGCGACGGAGTTGCTCTGTTCATGCTCTAAATATAGCACCCAATGCATGTGACCATAGAGCATGCACATGCATGTGCAGTACCGAAGCATACATTGTGGCTTTGCACCATTGAACACCACATCTCTTATCCAGCCTCTTAATATGTGTGTGGGATCCTTTCTTTTGTCTTTCACCACAGCCTCCAATACCTGTGACTGAGGGACTCGATGTTCTAGGACTACTGACAGACTCAGCCAAGATTGCGCGCTGGAACAACGAGAACTTGCCAAACGACAGGATGTCCATTGAGAATGCGACCATCCTCACCAATGCTGAGCGCTGGCCACTGATGATTGACCCTCAGCTTCAGGGAGTCAAATGGATCAAAACCAGGGAAGGGGATGGTCTCAAAGTAGTCAGACTTGGAACCAAAGGGTGAGTGCACATACTAGTGTAGCACAGAGACCTTTGTGTGACATGATGGTTCATATTTATGCTTCACATGTTTTGCATGTGTTTTGGTAGGGATATTAGATATGTTCCTTTAAAATTACATGTACTGGTTTGAAGTTCAATCAAAAGTACTGTAATTTCATTTTGCAAGTAGCCACACCATGCCTATAGGTATTGGTACTGACCCATTACATGTAGGTGTATGGTCACCTCCCATAGCATCACTAAAGCTGACCTCTTTCGCTGTTCCCTATACCTACGCAGGTACCTGGATGCCATAGAGCAAGCAGTGTCCAACGGTGACTGCCTCCTTCTGGAGAACATTGAGGAATCAGTGGACGCCGTGCTGGACCCACTGCTGGGCAGGAACACCATAAAGAAAGGGAAGTGCATCAAGATAGGGGACAAGGAGGTGGAGTACCACCCCAAGTTCAGGCTCATCCTGCAGACCAAGCTGGCCAACCCACACTACAAGCCGGAGATGCAGGCCCAGACCACGCTCATCAACTTCACTGTCACTCGTGATGGGCTGGAGGACCAGCTGCTAGCCGAGGTGGTTGCCACGGAGAGGCCTGACTTGGAGAAGACAAAGGTGCAGTGTATGGATACTTAGCCACATGTGCCTTGAAAATTCTGAACATTTTACATGCATGCAGCGTAAACTTGTAAACTTTTGTGTATGCCAGAGTTACTTTGCACAAAGAAATGCTGCACTCATAAAGACTCATGCTGAATCACTACTGATTTGATATTGTGCTCCGTCTGAAACATAGCTTAGCATGGTTCTCTGCAACACTGACCAACACTGACCCACACTGTCCTTCCCCATCCCCAGGCCGAGCTAACAAGGCAGCAGAATGAGTTCAAGATAACCCTGAAGGACCTGGAGGACTCCTTGCTCTCAAGGCTCTCTGCAGCCGGGGGAAACTTCCTGGGAGACACAGCCCTGGTAGAGAACCTGGAAACGACCAAGCGCACAGCCAGTGAGATTGAAGAGAAAGTGAAAGAAGCCACCGTCACGGAAAAGAAGATCAACGAGGCCAGAGAGAACTACAGGCCTGCAGCAGCTAGGGCTTCATTGCTGTACTTCATTCTCAACGACCTCATCAAGATCAACCCGCTCTACCAGTTCTCCCTCAAGGCTTTCAGTGTTGTGTTTCACAATGCAATTGACAAGGCAGACAAATCAGATGATCTGAAGCAACGTGTGTCCAATCTGATTGACAGCATCACCTACATGGTGTTTGTGTACACCTCCAGAGGCCTATTTGAGAGGGACAAGCTCATATTTACTTCCCAAGTCACATTCTTGGTAAGTGGCAGTCATGCGGATTAATTTATGTTTTAGCATGAGTTTATGTACAGTACAGAGCATGTGTGTGTGTTAAAATGCATGCAGCCTGTGTCATGTAATGGTGTTGGATGGGACTTGCTTTGATAGTCTATGCATTTAGACTGCAACAAGCGAAATGATTAGTGTATGCATTGCTTTCACTGACGCGTATTACATGCATGTAATTTGAGTTGCACAACATATCTGGGCATTACCGGCACATGTCTATGGACATAGGATTCTGCTCAAGATTTCTACAAATATATGTAGTGGTCAACTGATGGTCGTTTTCATGTGCATGACGTTCTCCTTCTCCTTTGCCTTATTGCACAAACCAGTGGTTTCATGGTCAAATATGTGAACTTTTTATTTTGCTGTTACAATGTGACATACTCAGTTGAGACAACTTGTAACCATTAATTCCATTCCAAAAACAGGTTTTAACTATGGGAAAGCAGATAGAACCCACTGAACTGGACTTTCTGCTCCGATTCCCAGCTACCCCCAATGTCACAAGCCCAGTTGACTTTCTGTCACACCTGTGCTGGGGTGGTATCAGGTCTCTCTCCAACCTCGAGGCCTTTAAAAACTTGGACAAAGACATTGAGGGCTCAGCCAAGAGGTGGAAGAAGTTTGTGGACAGTGAGTGTCCTGAGAAGGAGAAGTTCCCAGGGGAGTGGAAGAATAAGACCTCCCTGCAGAGGCTGTGCATGATGAGGGCACTGAGGCCTGACCGAATGACCTATGCAGTGACGTAAGTGTGCAAAGCACTGCTCTGTGTGTGTGTGTGTGTGTGTGTGTGTGTGTGTGTGTGTGTGTGTGTGTGTGTGTGTGTGTGTGTGTGTGCATGCGTGCGTGCATGTGTGCGTGCGTGCGTGTGCATGGTGTGTGTGTGTGTGCGTGTGTGTGTGTGCATGTGTGTGCGTGTGCACATTATATGTACATTATGTATACATACGCATGTGTACATTGGACCTGTGTGTGTACATTGGACCTGTATATGTGAGGGAGGTGGAGTTGGGAAGAGTCAAAAACAGTAACATGTACTTAACATTTGTTTGTTAGTAACAGAGACAGCACTTGTTGCTGACCAATGGGTGAATGTGGATGTGCAACAAAACTGTACACTTGGAGAGTTCTGTGTTTAAATGTATGTATTCATTGTGGTGTGGGCATCAGATTGTGGTTTGTCATTCAGAGCCAACATCACTTTATGAAGGCTGCCTTCACCACCCACCAATGTGTAATTTGCCTAAATGCAGCCGCATTGTACTGCCTCCTTAACCTCTCTTTTTCTGTCACCTACCCACTCTCTCCGCAAAACAGCCTCTTTGTGGACGAAAAGCTGGGCACCAAGTATGTGGAGAAAAGGAACATCCCATTCGAAGTATCCTACCAGGAGACATCTCCCGGTACTCCTGTGTTCTTCGTGCTGAGCCCTGGGGTAGACCCCCTGAAGGACGTGGAAAGCTTGGGCAAGAAGCTGGGCTTCACAATGGACAATGGAAACTTCCACAATGTCTCCCTGGGACAGGTGAACCAAAAAAAAAATGGCAGTCCAAAAGAGTTTGAAACTATTCTTTCTTTCCACCTCTCTCTCACACCTTCACGTGCCTGCATAGGGTCAAGAGGATGTTGCTGAGCGAGCGTTAGATGTGGCCGCGAAAGATGGACACTGGGTCATCCTGCAGGTAGGTCGCATGGGAGGGTGTGGCTGCACCTCCAGCATCACATGACCCAAGCGGGCGGAGTTTTCGCATCTTGAATGTCAAATTACCTAAATTGAAAGGGAGTACACCTCTGCATTTTCATTTGGTGTACAGAGTTAGGATTCAGTAAGAGGGGAGAAAAGGGAGGAGGAGTGCATACTACTTGTCAGTTGTATGCACACGGTCTGTTTATCTCCAACTGTCTCGTTCTTTTCGAAACGCACCTTCTGGACAGAACATTCACCTTGTTGCCAAGTGGCTGGCCAGGCTGGACAAGAAGCTAGAGCAGTACAGTGAAGGCAGCAACAAGGCCTATCGCGTGTACATGTCAGCAGAGCCAGCTGGATCCAGGGAAGGTCACATCATACCCCAGGGTATCCTGGAGTGCTCCATCAAGATTACCAACGAGCCTCCCACGGGCATGAGGGCCAACCTGCATAAAGCGCTGGACAATTTTACACAGGTGACTTGCTTACGTGTTTGTACATGCGTATTGCCATGCAGTGTTATGTACATTTACGTACTTGTATGCTATGTGCGTATAAGCATGTGCTGTATGAATTATGTGTTAGACGGGGTACGCTTGTGACATGCTGTGTGAGTATTGCATGTGGTATTTCTTAGTACACTTGTGTTTTCGGCTGTGGTGGTGCATGTTCAGTGGCTTTTACACATGTGCATGTATATACATGCCTAGTTACATGCGTAGACTCTGGGCAATGCTGCACGCATGTGTAACGGGATTGCGTGTGACTTTGTTGCGTGCAATCTTGCAGTGCGTGCTGTGAACAAGCCTTATCAAACGATCCCACTCCCAATAGGACACGCTTGAGATGTGCTCACGTGAGAATGAGTTCAAGAGTCTTCTGTTCTCGCTTGTCTACTTCCACGCTGTGGTGATCGAGAGGCGCAAGTTTGGTCCCCAGGGGTGGAATAGGTCATATCCTTTCAATACAGGGGACCTGACCATCAGTGTCAATGTGCTATACAACTACTTGGAGGCCAATGCCAAGGTGATTTGCGTGGATGGAGGGAAGAGCATGTGTGACCCTCCCATTTTGTAGGTCCCTTGGACTGACCTGAGGTACCTGTTTGGTGAGATCATGTATGGAGGCCACATCACTGACGACTGGGACAGGAGGCTGTGCAGGACATATCTGGAGGAGTACATGAAACCTGAGCAGGTAAGGAGGGTGCAGTGTGTGTGTGTGTGTGTGTGTGTGTGTGTGTGTGTGTGTGTGTGTGTGTGTGTACATGTGTGCACATGTGTAGGTTACATGTACATGTATGTCCTTACGTACATGTACGCAAGTGGATGTGTTGCAGCTGTGCATTTTCGGGGCATATGTCCATGTGTGAGGCATGCAAGTGAAATTGTGCACGTTACACAGCATATATGTATATGCATGTTGTTCTCAGCTGTCCCTGTTGCTATGATATTGCCCCCCCCCCCCCCCCCCCCTCCCTGCAGCTGGATGGGGAGCTTCAGTATGCCCCAGGGTTCTCTTGCCCCCCCAATTCCGACTACCTCGGCTACCATACCTACATTGACGAGCGGCTACCTCCTGAGAGCCCTTACCTCTATGGACTGCACCCCAACGCAGAAATCGGGTTCCTCACTACGCTGTCTGAGAACCTTTTCCGCACAGTGCTAGAGATGCAGCCAAGAGACTCATCGAGTGGAGGTGGATCTGGCACCAGCAGGGAAGAAAAGGTTTGGGCTTTTGGGTGTGTGCACATGCACGGGTGACGATGCTTGTAATGTGTGACAGGTCAAAGGCATTTTGGACGAGATCCTTGAGAAGTTGCCTGAGGAATTCAACATGACAGAACTATTTGCGAAGGCTGAAGAGAAGACACCTTATGTCCTCGTTGCTCTGCAGGAGTGTGAAAGAATGAATATGCTCACGAGGGAACTTCGAAGGTCCCTAAAGGAACTGGACCTGGGTTTAAAGGTCAGTAAGTATATTTGGATTTGGAAAATTATATATAATAGCATGCATGTATTTGCCCTATAAAGTGAAATACGCGTACAAATAAAAGTCACTTTCTGTCTTTCAACCATTGCATGATGATATGACAGCTTAGTGCAGGATGTTGGTGATTGTTGAGGTTTCAAATCGTCAATAGCAGTTCAAATGCAATTTCAATTGCATGCAACAGTTTTTGCACAGTTAATTCATTGGAAAGAGGTAAAAGGCACTGACTATGAAAATATAGCTAATCAGCTGCCGTTTGGTGCAAATAAAACCAAAATAGCTCGAGAAATGGTACATTGCAAATTCAGGGATTAAGATATTACTGTATTAATAATTGCATGAAGATGGGTCTTGACTTTTATTAACACCTAACTCGTGTTCTAGAATATGTAACTAATGATACATACATTCACTACAGAATGGTTGAGTTAGCCCACAGTAGTATTGAAGTTTCAATTTTAGAATAGTACATGTACACGTATACATGTATTATGTTGTGATCGATTGTGGGCGATTGGTTTGGATTCTACTATTATGGTGTGCGCAGTATTGCACGCATACTGTAGCCATCAAGCTAGTGCATTGTGTTTACTTCCTATGTCCCTTCAGGGTGAATTAACGATCACAGCTGATATGGAAAACCTCCAGAATGCCCTCTACCTTGACAGCGTGCCCGAGAGTTGGACCAAAAGAGCATACCCATCTCTGAACGGACTCGCTGTCTGGTACGCCGACTTGCTGCTGAGGATCAAGGACCTGGAGACCTGGGTGGGCGACTTCAACATGCCTTCCTGCATCTGGCTGGCAGGATTCTTCAACCCACAGTCCTTCCTGACTGCCATCATGCAGTCCATGGCACGAAAGAACGAGTGGCCCCTCGACAAGATGTGTCTCCAGTGCGACGTGACCAAGAAAAACCGCGAGGACTTCACCAGCCCTCCAAGAGAGGGTGCTTACGTCCATGGGCTGTTCATGGAGGGGGCCAGATGGGATACCCAGACAGGTCTGATCCAGGAGTCTAGACTCAAGGAGCTCACTCCGGCTATGCCGGTCATCTTCATACGAGCCATCCCGGTGGACAAGCAGGAGACCAAGAACATTTACGAGTGTCCCGTGTACAAGACCCGGCAGCGTGGTCCCACCTTTGTCTGGACCTTCAACCTCAAGACCAAGGAAAAAGCTGCGAAATGGGCTATTGCTGGAGTGTGCCTGTTGCTTAGTTACTAAACATGCTACATTTGCTCCAGTATTATTTTTTAAGTATATGGTACAGTTCTAGATGACCTGCTAATGTTTATGTGATGTGATTGCCTAGTTTTTGTGGAAGGTGAATCACATTGTACTTCTTACACCGCTGACTTTAATGGCCACACATACATTGTGTAACAGGGCCCAAAATTATCTACTTTTGTATATGTATTATGAAGTTGAAATATTCATATTGTGCTTAACACAACAAGTATTTTCCCTTATCCACTGCATTCATGCTAATTGGTAGGCAGAAGAATGTACTTTCGTGTCAAACAGGGAAGTGAGGGATGCCAACAGAAAAATGTTCCCTTCAAATGTTGGCATCCCTCACTTCCCTGTTTGACACGAAAGTACATTCTTCTGCCTACCAATTAGCATGAATGCAGTGGATAACGAAGGTCCTGCAAAAAAAAACTCCCTAACCGTTAATGCAACGCTTACATTGAACGTATTATGAAAAGCGATTCATGGTACATGTCACACCCATATCATACATTCAATGGTTTGCATTGATTGATTTGTTGCCTCTGCTGATCATACTTGACATCACCATAGATTCTCTATGACATTACCACATAATCAGAAATAAGGTTTCTTAATTTTATAATTAAATCCTGAACTCACTCATGCTCATGCATACAGATACCGTATCTGTATGCATGAGCCATTGTTGTCCAGTTCATCAATTATAATTAAACTCTTAAGTGTCTGCGGTACATTAGAAACCTTCATGCGCTAATGGTCGGCACACACACACACACACACACACACACACACACACACACACACACACACGCAGTGACACAACACACACACGTGGCTGCTGCTAATGCGGGTTTTGCATGTGTTTACATTTACTGGTATAGTACGCGCGAAGCCGCTGCATGTGGTACAGTCTTCAGCTACTTTCGCAATTGCAGCACGATTGGATGCAGTATGGTCGTAGTTAGACTCGTTCCCAGACCACGTAAGCATTATCGCACTAGGTCGTAGTAGAGTATTAATAACTTTAATTTCCGTGTAGGGCTGAACTCATCCATTGCAGCGGGGGGGTGTTCTACGGGTCTTCATGCGAGGATGGTCGATCTAGACCCGTCTGGGCTATAAACTGTTCAATGGATGAATGTCTAAAATAGCATCTATTTGTGAGATATCTGTGTTAAGAGCTTGATTAAGTACTACATGTACCTGCTAAAGACCCTTTTTGAGCCTGTAGTACGTCAGTTGGTTAATCAGAGGCTTAATAGCAAAAGAACTCCTATTCCATGTCCCATAGTGTGGCTTTCATCTTGGTGTAGCTCTGGGCCATTGTACAGTGTTAATAAATGAGTCTCTGTATGGTTATGTGTATTTCTGTGTGTGTGTGTGTGTGTGTGTGTGTGTGTGTGTGTGTGTGTGTGTGTGTGTGTGTGTGTATGCATGGGGTGGTATGCAGGTGTGTGTGCTAAGGTGTATGGCTCCACCTATATAGCCCCAGGTGAATTGTGTGGAGATTCATTTATCTGCTTTGGATACACTTGTACAGAATCCTTACTGTACATGGTGTGTATTCCATTAATGCTATTAATGCACTGGGAGAAGGTTTACACCAGTCCTCAAAGTAGGGAATTGCATAGAGGAATGGTTGAGACTTGTAAGAGTGGATTTTTACCACACACAGGTTAAAATACACACATGCACACGCAGGGTAACACACATACAAAAAGCATGCAACTGCATACACACACACACACACACACACACACAACACACACACACACAACACACACACACAACACAGACACAAACACACACACACAACACACACACATACGCAGACACACATACGCAGACACACACAGACACACACATGGACACACACAGAAACACAGACACAGTCACACACATACAGAAAGAACCACGTGGACACTCATCTAGTGTACATGGCAATAGATGGGTAGAGTGGGGTAAAACTAGGGAATTGCATAGAGGAATGGCGAGGCCTTTAATGGATCGAACAGTGGATTTTTACCACACAGGTTAATACACACACACACACACACACACACACACACACACACACACACACACACACAGAACTACACCATGGTGAAAACCACCATATGGGATATGGCCAGGATAGAAGATCTTTTGACAAATATCTCACAAATAGCTGCTATTTAGACACTCATCCATACAACAGTTTGGGGTCCAGTCGGCTCTAGACCATCCACGCATGGCATCAGCATGTTGCGATCGCTAATTGTACACGTCGATCAGCTGGCCACGCCAGTTTGTTAGCTCCAACAGAGCTGAAATTCAAAGTGACAGGATTTTGAACTTAATTCTTTTACTGCTATAACCTAGTGCCGGACGGCCATCGTTGGTGTTTCGTGTACTTGTAGCGATGAGCGCCCGTACATTTGCACATTTAATGAAAGCCATTGCGCAACACACCGAAAAGTTTGCGCGGTGTGTTTTTGTACTCCTATATCATGCTACCCTCCCCAATGACACTTCATCATATTTGGGCGCGTCATTTGTTGTGCACGCCACTGTCATCAGCTCAACCTGCTAGACCACAACACAATACACATTTCTCAACAGACTGATAACTATTACAAAAATCAACACTGCGTCTGAGTGGGGGACTGAAATATAAAACCTGTATTTGGGGGAGATGAGTCCACATCTCTCCTCAGGAAAAACCCCAGTGGCAAACCTTCTATCAGGGGAAATCCACATCTTTGGGGAAAACCGCTATCTAGCACAGCTCAGTCAAACACACAATAATCTTGGAACTTGAAGAACACTCTTCACCTGCTTTCAGCTACAAAATCAGATCTTGTTTCCTCTCAGAGGTAGTAAACATTTACACCTGCACTCAGATAGCATGGGGGGGGGGGGGGGGGGGGGGGGGGGTTTCTGCAGTAATGCACAACTACAGACGCCTAGATTGACTTAAAATCTCAACACCACACAAACTTATACACGGGGTCCAATATGCGTACGCATCCCCAATACCACTCAACAGCTAGCTACGCACATAGTAGCTGTGCATACGCCTCTTCAACACCAATCAACAGCTATTAGCTTGCATAAACTCTCACTACCAATCATTGGCTCGATAACTATTGTGCTTGCCTTATTTTCTGTCTAATCCGTACCTCAAACGACAGAAAAGTGTATATCCTACGCGTAGTGTGCCGCTGTTGTGCTATTTGGTGCGCATCCTATTTTGCCGGCATTCATTGGCTATACACATAATGGATCGTATTGCACGCTAGGGCTATACGTGTATGAATGTACGGTAAGTGAGTGCCGTGCGTGGTAAGTGTGAAGGGTTACGTTCTCTGAGATCGAAATCAATGTGCCACACACTCTGCCAGCGAAATCTTGATCTAAGCCCAGACCCGCACAAATTTATGAAATGCAGCAAGGAGAAGATAGGGCAATTCCATGCATTTGCGGTGGAGGATGGGCTGGTGCGGGCTTGGAAACGGGACGGCAACTACCGCGGCTCTATTTGTGCATGCGCATTCACTGTGCAATAAAATAGTCATTTTACATGCTGAATAAAAATTACCTTTTTAATCATGTAAAAGAAATGATCAACTTTGAAAATGGTTAGTTCGTTACTCTTATTTAAAGTTAAATCGTTCAAATTTGGCAACCCAAACTGTATGGTCAGGAAGAATCGATTTGAAGACAAGTATTGATGCATGACCTTCCATGTTTATGTATATGAGCATCCCACTCTCCACTCTCCAGCCAAAAAAAAATAAAAAAAATAAAAAAAATAAAAAAAAAAAAAATAAAAAAAAAAAACTATGGCCATTCAACAACAAAACGAAATCTGCTGAAGGAGCTGCTCACAAATGCACCTCTGTGATATCTGATGTGTCACACGCCAATTGTAGTACAAATCGCTCTATAAAATCACTGATCCTTTGTCGCTATGCCAACCAGTGATGCCGCGGTTAGCACGTTCACAGTTGGCCGTTGACAGAACCACAGGGGAAAGAAGCGTCGAATCATTAAGAAATCATTGCGTGATTGAACAGAAAATCACACGAAAATCATAGAAGCGGCGTGTGTGATTTTCTGTTCAATCACGCAATGATTTCTAAAATGATTCGACGCTTTTTTCCCCCTGTGAACTACTCGTCCGGTCGGACCCATAGTCATAGGATACACTGTCTTCTCTCTTAGGATAGGCGGTCCCTACTAAAAATGTACATGTTCGGTATGCATATCAATATATGACGCAAGTGCTGGCCCATGCTCGTGCTGTTTTTGAAACGTTTTTATTTTTGAGGCTGTATTATGAGTGACAAGAAATTTAAGAGGAGTTACTGTATCAATACTGACATGTAAGTTTTCAGGTACCTGACGGAGAGGAGGCCGTACAGAGCGGAATGGAAAACTGAGACTATCTTAATTAAGAAAAGCAGCCGATTTCAAGGTCAAAGACGGTTATTTATGTGTGGGAAGTACATGTATATGGTGCGGCTGAAGACAGACGTTGGGTTTTTGATGAAGTGGATCAGAAAAAAAGGATGCGCATGATTCAAATTGCTATTAATTCAAAAGCATGTCCTACATGTATGTGTCAAAATCTATAGATTTTGACACATACATGTATTCAGTTAAGCCATGCATTGACATCGTAAAGCATCGGTACAAAACTAGCAACACCACTATCAAGACAACCAGTAAATCTCGCAAACATAACCTATTGATGTCGCCAACAAACACATTCTGTCAATGGGGATACGACTGAGAAAATATAACCCTTGATAGACTCATCCTAAAAGGTAAAAATAAAATTGCAATTTTTTTTCACCATGCACATCTCATTTCAGTCAAAATAAATAAATACTGAGACCAAATTGAAAGTAAGTAATTCAGAACGGAAAGTAATCTACGGTTGGAAGTAGAAACATGAAGCAGTAGAAAAGTGGTCAGGCGGGGTGGGGAACCCGTACGGGGTCTGGGGGAGCGCTGTAGTCACCCCCCAGCGCGCCACTAGCCAGCGCATTTCCTGCAATCCGAGAGGCACTTGTTGGCTCAGCCAGGATGACAGGAAGAGAACAGGCGGCAAACCCCTACCTCCCAACTCTCACCCGTGGCGTCCTTCCTATTACGACTAATGAAGCTTTCGCATAACACGTTTTAACTGTCTTTAACTTTTTTGGAACGAGCAGCTTTTACACAAATGGAACAGAAATTATATCACGAGCCTCATCGTAGTGGATCTCCAGGACCACTTTTGAAACACGAGCGATGTATTAATTACGTCAGTTATTTCCTAATTCGCACGTTTCAGGTAGTTAGGGTTTTCACCGATATACATACGCTGTATAAGAGATTGGTCGACCCCGAGCTGCTAACCATGAGTCGGTCACGTTATATTTGACTACAATTATAAAACATGGGATCGTTTCCGCGAAAAGGGACCTAGTGCATACATTATAAAATTTCCAGTACGCGCAATAGAAATGTAACGCTTGCGTTGAAATATATGGCTAATTGCAAAGTCAGAGCTTACAACTCCAAGACTGATATTCAGATTCTCAGTGCGTAAGAAGCAATGTGTAGAGGACATTTCAGAATTCTAGAATATCAAACAAAAACTGAAATCTTGAAAAAACATGCGTTAGGTCCCTTTATTCTCGCGGAAACGACATGCATATTCAAAATTTAATTATTCATCGATTTCCAACCTGTGGGAGAACTATGTTCTTTTTTCTTGGTTGGAGTGGACCATGAGTGGGTTCAATGGGTGTTTGTTTGCCTTATATGATGCACTGCAGTTGTCTTTTATTGATACAAATGCCAAGCTAAGTCGAGTCTTAATGTTCCAGGGAATGGTGAGGCTGACTTTTATCACCAGTATTTCAGCTAGCTCCAATTTCAATAGTTGACTAGATTCCTGCCTTGTCCAACAAAGCTCTTTTCTTATCATCACTGAGGGTGCAGCCCTCTTCAGAAACCCCGCTGCTGTTCTTTCTTCACTAGCAGTGAGACAGGGTGCACACTTAAGCCCTTCGTAACTACTGGCCTTCATTTCTCTGTTGGATTTCACTCACAGAACCAGCTGGTATCATTCAGCAGCACACTATCAAGTCTGGTGCTGATCTGATATGTGACTGCACCAGGTGAGCATCTGAAGATATTGCAGTGTAGTTGACGTTGCCATCGCTCAACAACACAACAATGCTTTGTGCACATATGAAACATAAACATAAGGCAGTTTAAATTAGGAATCTCATTGGATAAATATTCTAATTGTCAACTCAGTTTCCAGCCGCATACAACCATTGGATATGATTTTAGCAATAACCCGCCTATCATAATATAGGTCTGGGCACGAGACGAGTATTGTTCTTGATTGACAAACAGAATAACGGTCGCGAAACTAATGCAATTATTCACTTTGTCTGACGGCGGCCAAGCCAACTTTTAATTTTAGCAATAACCAGCCTAGGTCTGGGCACGAGACGAGTATTGTTCTTGGTTGACAAACAGAATAACTGAATTTAACGGTCGCGAATTATTCACTTTGTCTGACGGTCTCAGACGCGGCCAAGCCAACCGTACTGCCCAGTTTGACGGCTTAGACGGTCGACTGGCTAACCACTGAATCCACACTGCTGCCAATTATATTTAGGTATAATTCAATATTATAGTATCCCTAACTGCATGTGTTGCGCTGCTTTTATTGTCGTCGCGACAGTGGAAAAGGGACGCTATACCATTTTCTCTAGTGGTTTCAGTATAAAGTCTAGACACCGCGTTAAATCTCTAGCGCAATTTATTGGGGTTTCAATATATCCTGCATGCATTCATAGTAATCAGTTCGGCAATTAATGCAGGTATGAAACAGAATTTCTAATGTGTATCGAATGTAAATCCATGATAACACGAGGGGTGGCGGCTCCATGCATGGAAGGTTAAAATGATATACCGCTCTTATGCAAACTGATGTAAGATCTAGCCTTCGTGCCGAAAGTTACACTGCGTGTATGATTTGAGAGATCTCTATACCTTCACTATGAATATGGGATGGAGGGAAGGGAGGGAAACCAAACTCAATTTGATACCGCCCGCGCGAGGTTATAAAAAGACTGCCATTTGTGATTTGTCAGTACCTTTTTCTCCAGCACTGTGATCCGGCTTAGCGCACAAGTCGAATTCAAGCGATCATGAACGCTAGAGTAGCAAGCATTGTCCGTATTGCAGCAGCAGTGACACTGATGTTTGGAGTGTGCTATGCCAATGGGGAAGTGATGTGTTACAACTACGTCGGTGGATATAGAGACTGCACGTGCGGCGTACAATACAGGGACTTGGAGACACGATGCTGTAGCGAAATGGAATGTGAAATGCCCATCGTCTGGACCGAGAATTTGACATGTCCTTTTGTCTGTCAAAACGGAGGCACATTCGACTTCACGTACGAGCATTGTTCGTGCCCTGAAGGTTACAGTGGCCTCTGCTGTGAAAAAGGTAATCACTCTTATGGCTTCATTTAGCGGCTTTGTCGCGCATGTACCAATTTACCTCCTCTCCAACCTTTTCGTCCAGAAACATTACTCTGCGGTGGAACACTGTTACAGTCTTCAGGTCTTATCTTCATCCCGCCTAATCTTCCAAACGGTACCATGTGTGTTTGGCGCATTCTGACGGACAGCTACCGCAATATCGCATTGGGGGCGTTATATAGTCCAGAATGGGAGTCCGACGTTTGTAACTCACCCGAGAATGCAAGTACGCCGCTGAGAGTGTACGATGGAGGAAATGCTAGTGCTTCGGAGCTTGTAATGTCAGTGGGAAATGGTGGCGACTTTCATACAGTTTACAGCAGTGACCGTTTTGTGTACATACAATACGTTTCACAAAACGCCACCATCTTACCATTCCTTGCATTGCTATACACAACATTTTTCAAAGGTAAGTATATATATAGTAAAGTAATTTTGTTCTCGCATTGTGCGGCGCATGGTAAAAGAACAATATACATTTTGGGCTGGTGAACGTTACTAACCAAGTTTGATACAATCGTATAGCGTATGTAGAAATATAGTGTTTCTAGGTGTTGACCACTTCAATTAATTGTAGCAGCAGTGCGTGTGCCGATTTACGCCACTTGTGTGGTGTGCGGCGAGGTATAGTAATTGAAGTGTCTGCAGTATGCGACATGTCTGGTGTAGTTTTTGTCTAGTAACATCATACACTGTAGCTGTAGAGTGGTTTGCGGTGCATGAAATGAGTACCCACATACATGGATGACATTTCCCTGATACAACTTGCAGGGCAAAGCTGCGGGCCTAAAATGAACTATCAGCAACCATCGGGCACCATCACATCCCCATATTATCCATTAAATTATCGACCAAATGAGGACTGCTCGTGGACCATTACCGTGCAACCGGAGTACCGGCTGGTTATCACAATAGCGACGATGGACATGAGGTCATCTCCGGGGTGCCAAGATGGGGACCGACTGGTTGTGACAATATCTGGCAGAGTCATGGCAACTTTCTGTGGTAACGGCACGTATGCTCCATACTTCATTGAAAATGTGTCCACAGTACAGCTGAGATTCACCTCGGACCAGTGTGGAGAAGGAAAAGGTTTTGAGTTACGGTACGATCAACGAAAGAACTAAAAGTACATGATTTTGCCTAAGAAGTCAGGTGTGCAGGCATTTTGCAGGCACCTATTCTTCTCTTCCTCTTTCTCTCTAGCACTGTTGCGTTTCCTTTTACATGCCACAATACTGAAAGCTATGCGTGCATCAATGTATACTTATGTGAATACTGTATCTACCAACGTATAACATAACCCAGCTATCAGCCTGACATGCGCGCGATTGGTGTATGTATAAGTATCGCCCTGATACTGGAATAAAATTTTACCACGTTACAGGTACATGTGATGCTCAGTAATGTTATAACTATCTCTCAATCTCTCATGGACCGTCGATTGTGAAACATAGGTAAGAGACTCTGCAGGGGAACAATTAGCACACAAACGTGCTGCAGGAACAAAAATTTTTATGCGTATAGCGGTTAAGATACGGCACAGAGGCCGTTAAGAGTTATTTGAACCGCGAAGATGTACGCATGCATGCATGTATTCGTAGGTCCCACTTCATTGAATACAACTGCACATGGTAACTAATGCTTTGTGCCAGATGGCACATTGAACAATCCGTATGGAATAAAATTTCGTGCCAAAATTATTACACGCGGCGAGTGCAGCACGCGCAGCTGCACACTATGGGTGTGGTTAAATTGTGCCCTCTGGCACACAGCAGTAGTTACCATGTGGTTTGTGCCTAATTTAATTAATGCTCGCGTATCTCATTCTGTACATTGACAGTGCTCTAGTAATAATAGAATCTATGCCTCCTTGCATATAATTATACACGGAGTGGTTCTGTAGGGAGTCATATACATATTAATTTAATTGCAGGAAACCAAGTGCACTGCTGGTGCTCTTCAATTATATATGGAGTCATCCATGTAGTTAATCTTTACCACAGGACTAGCTGATACCCTGCAGCGAAATTTACTGGTTGTCTTGATAGTGGTGTTGCTAGTTTTGTACCAATGCATTACGAGTTCAATGGCTTCAACTGCATACATGTATATATGAATCTAGGACTTGTAGGACAGTTTCGGAGAAAATTGCCCAACTGATGTATATTTATGGAACGTTCTACGCGAATATGACCCTTTTGGATTTATATTTATAACATAAAACTATAACTTACGAACGATTAACGTTATTGACTTCTTATTTTCAACACTTCGTTCTAAACCATTTCACTATATGTGAAAATGTATCTTGGTGCCTTGCACAATTATAGTCCGACGTTACGAGGTCCGATACCCCATCAAGTTTAAAACTAAAACCTCCATCTTTAGGTAGGAGTGTTCAAATCGCTTCAAATTCGGTGTGTACGTAGAGGGGTCCTGTCGCTATTGATATGTCTGTTCGTTACTGAATTTTTACTTTATCCTTTACAGAGATACATGCAGCTGTGCGAAGTTAATGCACATTTTCTCGGTAGTTTCGCGCCAATTGTTTTGGTAAACCGCGTCTAATTCAATGTATGGGGAAATTCTTGGTGGAATCGAAAATGTACATTAATTTCGCACGGCGGATCTCCGTAACGGATAACAAAAGTAAAAATTAACAATACAACAAATCAATATAGCGACAGGACATACCAAATTTGAAACGATTTGAATGCTCCTACCTAAAGATGTGAATTTTGAACCTGCTGGGGTATAGAACCTCGTAACGTCGGCAATATGATTGTGCAAGGTACCAAACTACAACTACACATGGAGAAATGGTGTAAGACGAAGTGTTGAAATAGGGAGTCGATAGCGTTAACCGTTGATAAGTTTTATGATATAAACATACATCCACAAGGGTCAATATCTCAGAACGTATATATGGGATCCTTTCCGCGAGAAGTGCATACATTATAAAATTTCCAGTACGAACAATAGAAATGTAACGCTTGGGTTGAAATGTATGGCTAATTACAAATACAACTCCATGACAGATATTTCGATTCTCATTGCGTAAGAAGCAATTTGTAGAGGACATTTCAGACTTCTGGAATATCACAAAAATTGCAATCTTTAAAATACATGCGTTAGGTCCCTTTCGCGGAAACGATCCCATATACATGTCTACGTGTATACGTATCATTTTCGCGGAACTGCCGTATATATTTTTAAAGTCATCCAACTGTTCTTTAAGTAAGTTAATCATTATGACAAAATGACCCCTACTAACTTCTCTCGATTGAACTTCTCCTTCAGATATTCATCCACATCTAATTCAAAGTGGTTGGCGAAAGGAAAAACAACGCCAGTTAATTAATTGCAATTTGGCGCACGGGCATTGAAAAAATGTCTCGTCCCCACTTTGGGATACGGGACGAGTAACTGGGCGCTCATTATAGTTCAAGGCCTTGTTCTCACACCAGAAAACTAGACATATATATGATGTGCAATGATTCCTATTTATGGAAAGATACGTTTCATGCCCAACTGTCAGGCGTTGTCTCGAGAAAAATCGTTTGGCGTTCGAGTGCTTCATGCACGTAAGTCAAAATAGGACCGCTGACCTGCGCGGCGTTAGTAATCAGAAAAATAGCACGCCTCGACAGTACGCACTCATTTTTTTTTTCTAGTGCTGAAATAAATGTGGAAAAGCTTCAAATAATAATGGTCAGTATTTCTTTAAGTATTTAGAACATTAAATGAGCTTGGGAGGGATGAACGGAAAAGAAATTGATAAGTTACTATGTTTTCAGGTACCTGACGTAGGGTTCTACAGTTTGGATGCAGACAAGGAATGGAAAAGGACTATCTGTAGAATAGCAACCGATTTCACGGTCAGTCATATTTATGAGGGTAAGTGTGGTGCAGAAGACAGAATTAAGGTGCATGTGTTTTTGATGAAGTGAATCAGAAAAGAATAATGGTGGCGTGCCTCCTGAATTGAAATGGACATTATAGGATTTGAATTAGAACCGTATCTACATTGTACATTTACGGTATTCGAGCTCCTACGCTGCTGAAAATACGGCTAACTAAACCCCCAATAGAAAAATGGCTCGTGTAAGTCGTGTTTAAACGAGCGGATAGGATCTCCGCTTATACTATTTTTCAAAATCATGTTGGAGTACAATTGTTTCCCTTGCACTCCGAAGCTTTAATGGTCAAGGAGAAGCCCCTTTCCCGTGCACTGGCTTCATTTTAACACATGCATTTTCGCGATAACGAAGGTTGGATCACGAATTTATAGGAGCATGCACTTACAAGTTATCTACTTTTGAAGTAACGCAAATTCATTAGAATAGTCTCTCCCTCATCGTAAAAATAAAAAAAAAGGGATATCCATGGAGATACACTCGTTTAAACACGAGCTATTTAGAAATTCAAAACGTGAGAGGTTGGGGCTTCCGCCAGACCACATCACACTGGGGGAACGTACGTAGCTCACTAACTGTTACGGAAGAGGCACGTACCCTCTCCACTGGTATGAATATGCTTATTAGACCCCCTCCCCCTTACCCTATGTTCCCAAAATTCTGGATCAGCTGCAGACTTAAGAACTGGCTGCCTGCGTCAAAGCTGGTCGACCAGACTTAAAGCCGGTAACCTGGCCAACTTCAAAGCGGGTCACAGAAGGTTTCATCACTTACATGTAGACTATCTCTTTTCATGGCATACATCATTATACACTGTATCGTAAAGGCATGTATCTCTGCCACTCCAGCCTTAATTGCATCAGAGATATACAATCTCTGATTGCATGCATGCGTGCATGACGTGAGCGGGGGAGTCATGCACGCCCGCCAAGGGCTGCCTTGC
The DNA here is from genome assembly GCA_013339895.1 of Ephydatia muelleri. Taxonomy (NCBI): domain Eukaryota; kingdom Metazoa; phylum Porifera; class Demospongiae; order Spongillida; family Spongillidae; genus Ephydatia; species Ephydatia muelleri. The sequence continues at coordinate 9,035,945 of JABACO010000006.1, forward strand.
ATTGATAGATATTGGATACATGCTAAGCTACGCACTCGCTGTATATTATATACACCCAGAGCACAGAGAACATGCATTCCATCTTCTATTGTGAGTAAGTGAGGGTCATTTTTTGAGAACCAATAGCCTCTATTACACAGCTGTCAAGTAACAATGCATTAGCAATTACCCTCACAAAATTGAAAGTTGATTCGACACACAAATATGACTCCATGCAAAACCTTAATTTCAGTTCTTGTGGTCACAAAAGGATCATCTCATGGCTAAAGAGGGAGTGCTTTTCAGAGAATGGGAGGATGTGCTAGGAAAAGGACGTAATATATACTTACAGTTTCTTCTTCCCCTGAATATCGTTTGTTTCATATTAAAACAGCTTCATGATGCACCAAGCGCCAGCCACTTAGGTGTTGCTAAGACACTTAAAAAGATCAGTTCTCGTTTCTATTGGCCTGGCCAATGACAGGATGTGGAGAATTGGTGTAAGTCCTGTGAGCTATGTGCGGCATGGAAATCTCCTACCAGGAAACGGAAGGCTAAACTGTGGACAGAACTCTCCAGCTATCCATTCCAGCGGGTGGCAGTAGACAGTCTGGGACCATTACCTCAATCCTTGAGAGAATAAATACATACTTGTTGTTGGTGACTATTTCACCAAATGGATGGAGGCATTTGCCATTCCGAACATGAAAGCCGAGACATTTGTATTCCAGTTTGTGGTGTCCCTGACTTTCTTCACACTGATCATGATCAAGGCCGGAACTTTGAATCTGCACTACTAAAAGCTGTGTGTACCTTGTTAGGAGTCAGTAAGATCAGAACTAGTCCCTACCACCCTCAGTCTGATGGACTTATTGAGCAGTTTACTGAGTATGGCAACTGAACAGGATGAACACAACTGGGATGCAGCTGCTTTTGAACGTGTATTTGGAAGAGAAGTTAGGCCCTTCATGGAATTACACACATCTGATTCAAGACATGTGAAAAAAAAAACACACCCACATTCACTACATAAACAACAGAGGTGAATCAGTATGCCCTGGATTTGAGACTTAGGATGGAGTTGGAGAAGGCTTATCGACAGGTTCGAGAGTATATGGGGCTACAGCATCTACAACAGAAGCAGCTGTACAACAAATCCTCCAATGGTGACACATTTAAAGTAGAGGATATGTCCGATGTGGCTCCTCCACTGTCCTGCAGTTCCTCGTGGCAAGTCTTGACAGCACTATATATATATATAGTCCACCGTATTGCCTTCCAAAAGACCCAGCTTACTCACCATACGGAATGGCTCATCTTCAAGCAGCGAAACCAGCTCCTGACCTTTCTCCTCGGCAATGCCCGCCTCCCGCATGTAGAGCTCAACTCGTTAATTTTCTATCCACAGTTTGAAGTCCACACCAATGACATATATCGAGGCGGAGGACGAGCGCTGAATCGGATCGGTCGACGTTCAGTGTCCATTCCACTTCTGACACCATTTGTAGCGTGTAATGAGTATAAATCCAACGACGTTACAGAGAATGCACTTAGATAGGAGACTACATGTACGCATGCGTGCATAATACATTATAGCTGTGAATGCTCATTTGAATTGTAACACACTATTGTTGACTACCCTTGCATGGGATGTTCCTTGTACACTACTTCGTTAAATTTATGACCACTGGAGACGTGCAGAGCTACATTTGCATTTGATGCCTCACAGCCTACTTTTTCTGCCACGTTTTATAGACCCAAACGTGCATGCATGCATCCCCAACATCAATAAAAAAAAAGATCAAATGAATATTAGAAGAACAGAATGAGTATCACAGATGGGAAAGAATGTTAATTGGTTTTGAAAGTCTATCAAGTTTTAGATCTGTACAAATTGAGCCACATACAATTTCATGGTCATTGCTTTGCAGACACAAAGATATATCAAGTAGTATGTCCAGATTTGTTCATCTTTTGAATTTGCTGTTTGGTAAAGATACATATTAAATTAAAAGCCAGACATAAGTGGTTACAAGTATGGTCCTTACAGTAATGTACTTATAGGTTAACGATTCCTGCACCAAGCTTTGGCTCATTTCAAGTGACGATATTTCTTGCATCTGCAATTCTTCTAACTGAAAAACAATGATACATTGTAATTATATGATAACATGTTGTTATCATATATTATACTATTGTGTACACACTCACAAGCCACCCTGTGTGTACAGGCCCTGCAGGCAATTCAAAGTCTTGTGTTATTATTATTACCTTTTGTCGCATTCTACTTCCAAATTGTGTGATTCTATCATCTATTGTGCTTGATTTTGTCATGCTCTGTAAGCCAATTTCGGAGATAATTTCAGCTCCAATGCATTTGACTTCTCTGAAAAGTCAAAATGGCGTGGATTTATTTTTCATACGAGAGGCATGAAGTAAAAATACATACAGCTTATGCTGGCGAATTATCTGTTTCTTCTGTTTCCTGTGTACCTCCTTCAGAGAGGCCAGGTGTTTTTCTACCTCCTGTACAACTGAAAATAATCAACAGTTTTCAAACATCATGCATTGGGAAAAACAACCTCTTGCATTGTCTGTTTTTCGAATCTACACAGCTCAGCAGTATGCAGGCTCTCAAGCTCAATTTCACTTCCTGTTTGTGATTTTTTATTTCTTGTTTCTAAACTTTTCAACTCTTTGTGTTGTCTGTCAGTGAGCTTTTTCCTTTCAGTTGATGCTCTCTTCAGTACTCTCTGTAGATTCTGTGTTTATTTCAAATCAAATTGTAGGCGTTGCCAACCACATTGAGGAGCTAACCTGATCATGCAGAACTAGTTCATCATCATAGTTCACTGCTACAGGTTTTTCTCTGCTTTTGACCTGTTCAATAATAGGCAAGGTGTCAGGAAATATTGGATGAGATAGTGGAGAAAGGCGTGCTGCAGAATGAGATAGTACAGTAGGGTAAATATGAATAGAGAATTGGTAAATTCCTAAGCACTACCAACCTCCTTCTTTCTGTTCCATATCAGACATGTCCTGAAATAGTTGAGATATACAAAATGATGCTCCAAATGTATAATACAGCCAGTTGCATGCTTACTGTCTTGATTAACTTTAACCATACTATATCTCATGAACATTGCTGAACTACAAAGTTCTTGGAGAACCAAGTAGTTGTTTTCACACTGACACATATAGTGCCCCAAATTCATAATGCTTTGGCTTCCTAAAATGTATAGTGACTAATGTGTAAGTGATTTTAGATGGGGAAGTACATAAATAAAAAATAATTCTAATACTCTGGTAGCAAGTCTAGAGGTCATTCTTGTTTTGAAGTATGGCCCTAGTTGTGCAGGTCAAATGTGGTGACTATAATGCTGAATTATAATGTTTACATAACCTATTGATTACAATAATAATTATATCAATGATGGAACACATTGCATAATACAGAAGAGCTGCAATTTCTATTTCATAGTGATATAATGCCCACTGCTTTCAGTACATGTACACTTCTTCTTTTCTCTTAACACATTTACTCATCTACATATGTCCACATAATGAGATGACAATGCAGATTAATGTGGATTTAAATTGCTTTGTCATATTCATCACCATAAATGACAATGCCATTGTACTACACGCAGTTAAACAATCAATACAGGTAGAAAGAATAAGTCCATGCCAAACACTTAAATATGTTACTGAAATATGAGTTGGTGAATAAATTACTCATAACGTACATTAGTTTTCAGAGATAAACACAAAAATTTATTTTTAAAGCTCACTTAGATTAACTAAGAAGTCTTTCTTCAGCAACACTGAGATGGTAATACTTAATTGCACTTGAACATCTAACCACTTTAAGATCAGTCAGAAATTGGAGGCAGAAAAACGAAAATAATATGCTGTGCACAGCATCCAATATTTTCAACTGAATTCAGTTGAAAAACTAACAAGGCAAGAGCAATGATACATGTATATCAAGATACTAAACAACATAATAGCATCAAAGTTTAGAAATGTATTACTAAAGATAAAAGATCTAACCATAGAAAATAACATTGTTACGTATCACCCCATGATGTTCACAGTTATCATTTATAATTGTTATACTTACACATAATCCATGTGCAAAGGGATCTGCCAGGAAGTCAGCAACATCTGCCATCAATAAATGAAGTTAGTTGACCAGGTCAGTACTGTACTTCCAATGCATTCACCTTTTAGGTCACTGTGTATCCAGTCCTCCACTGTGATATGCACGAACAGGGCTGCCAATGGAAGTGGTTCATTGTGGTGATTCCGCAGTGGTATATATCTGTAACCAGCCATGATAGCACACAATGGAATGAATCGCTGTCCCAAAAGTTCCTTTTCTTCATCATAAACAGCAAAGTGGACTGTTGCCATTTCAGGTAGAATAATCTGTATGGAACATCTTGTTAGAGCCATTTGAGAGTAAAATGATTGCCCCAAGAAACATAAAAATTGAAAGGCCCTCAATATGAGAGGACATAAATTACATGAAAATGCTCAGACCTGTTCAAAAATGAAAGGTTCATGTTCCCATCTTGGGTTTGGGGCCTCCTTCTTCTCAGAAATAAATTTGTTTGCAACTGTGTCAGCCTGAAGACCAAACACACTAACTGAAGAGTAGCAGTTGACTTGCTTGACTGTCAGAAATAGACCAGAGATCACCTGTTACAGAAATAGGGTAGTGCCATATGCACATATGAACGACTTTGATCCTACCTTGATTTTCAAGTTGACTGGAACTATATTCTTAAGCACAGCTTGAGCAGATGGGTTAAAAATCTCACCATCTTTGTCATTTAACATAACAGCTGGTTTCAACAGATAACCAGTCGAACCATTGTACTCAAACTTAGTGTGATTCAAACATGCTGAGACATCTGCAGGTGGTAACAGTTGCATGACCACACAGTTCATAGGAGGTATCTGCAGGAACCTCACCTGAATGTTGAAAGTTTAGAGCTGCTAGTTGACAGCCAGCATTCCAAAAAACCTATGAATTTCCAATACATGAGGTACATGTATGTACTGCTATTGCACATGTATCTCACCTGAGGCATATAGTTGCTGGAGCTGATACGTGCTGGTTGTGGGTAGATTCTGCTCAGTTGCCGCATATTGTACTTCACCAATTGCACTGGAGAAGCCCTGAGAAGACTTAGTGCTTTATCATCTGGAAATGATGACATGTAGAACGAGCAGTTCAGCCCTATAAGAATTGAAGCATCATGTGTATCTTTCACCAAAGGAACTCTATTTCGACAAAGCAAGCAAAGGTGAATACTTACGGTCGGCTGATTCAAAGCCTTCAAATGATATCCCAGTGCAGTAGTTCACAAGGTCGATTAGTGATGTTCCATCTTCCTTGCTGCTGATAGGTTGCAAGGAAACCTGACAATGTTTGATGGATACATTGAGTGGGGTGTGACAAAAGGTATGCAATATAAGTTTAATGGCATCTTCTATTACATGTAGATGTACAGTTGCTTGAGTGGGAAGTACAGGGTGTTGCACAAGAATTTTAAATAATTAAACATCTGCCCAAGGCAAGCAGGAAGACAACACCATGTCACAATATTGGTTGAGAGCATTCCAAATGAGGTCTTAAACGTTTTGTATTCACAGGGGAGGAGGGTGTGAGGTTCCAAAGTTGAGAGAGGGGGAGGGGATTAATAACTGAACAGTTGACTATCCATGTGTGCGGGTGTGGCCTGCCATGTCTGGAGGACATGCTCACACTCTTATTAGCATGATTTACTGCTGCAACTGAGCATCGGGAAAACATGTAATTAAAGCATACAAACAATCTTCCGGTCGCCCATATTGTAATGTCTATCACAAATGTACATGTCAATAAATGAGCCTGATTGTGTAGCTGAATTGATCACATGAACATTAATAAATTCACAAAGTACTTTTGTTTGAGAGTTCTGAAGATATATATATTTCCTCTGTGCATTTAGACCAATTTATAGTAGGAGGTGGGAGGGGTGTGTGTATCATTATGGCTATACACAGAATGTTTGACATGGTGTGCAAAACTTTTTTCCTTGCTCTACCCCCACTGCATCTGTTCTACAAAGAATTGCATTGTGTTGTGTACAAGGAGTAATGTACTTAAAAATCCAAGTAGATTATGTTTCTAGTGTGGTAAAAAATAATTCAAATACAAGGCATATACATGTCGTATGGGCAGCAAAAAATTGAAGAATACGTACAATATACACTGATGATGTGCTGAATACACCCATTGGTGCAGTGCTAAAGGTGTAAAGTCTGAATTAAATGTATTAAGGTTTAATTTTTTTGTTAGTGAATTTCTTTTACTTCAATTATATCTCTTACTATGCAGTAAATGTTTTGTTCGGCACACATGTATATCAATTTCAAGTCCTGAAGCATGTTACAGTAAGTCATAATTACAAAAACAATAAATCACATTTTCATGTGGATTAGCAACTTACAAAGGTCGATGAACTGAGGCACCTCACATACATGTACACAGTACTGAGGCACCTCACATACATGTACACAGTACTGAGGCACCTCACATACATGTACACAGTACTGAGGCACCTCACATACATGTACACAGTACTGAGGCACCTCACATACATGTACACAGTACTGAGGCACCTCACATACATGTACACAGTACTGAGGCACCTCACATACATGTACACAGTACTGAGGCACCTCACATACATGTACACAGTACTGAGGCACCTCACATACATGTACACAGTACTGAGGCACCTCACATACATGTACACAGTACTGAGGCATCTCACATACATGTACACAGTACTGAGGCACTCTCACATACATGTACACAGTACTGAGGCATCTCACATACATGTACACAGTACTGAGGCATCTCACATACATGTACACAGTACCTGAGGCATCTCACATACATGTACACAGTACTGAGGCATCTCACATACATGTACACAGTACTGAGGCATCCTCACATACATGTACACAGTACTGAGGCATCTCACATACATGTACACAGTACTGAGGCACCTCACATACATGTACACAGTACTGAGGCATCTCACATACATGTACACAGTACTGAGGCACCTCACATACATGTACACAGTACTGAGGCACCTCACATACATGTACACAGTACTGAGGCACCTCACAACATGTACACAGTACTGAGGCATCTCACATACATGTACACAGTACTGAGGCACCTCACATACATGTACACAGTACTGAGGCATCTCACATACATGTACACAGTACTGAGGCACCTCACATCACAATACAGTACTGAGGCATCTCACATACATGTACACAGTACTGAGGCATCTCACATACATGTACATGTACACAGTACTGAGGCGTCTCACATACATGTACACAGTACTGAGGCACCTCACATACATGTACACAGTACTGAGGCACCTCACATACATGTACACAGTACTGAGGCATCTCACATACATGTACACAGTACTGAGGCACCTCACATACATGTACACAGTACTGAGGCACCTCACATACATGTAACACATACCATACATGTACAACCTCATCAATCGTCCAAAAGTCAGCGTAAAGATTCCCAGTCCCTGGAGACCATGAACCCTTATACCTACTCAATTCCCTACAGTGACAACCTTACAGTATCATTATACACCAAAATAATCATGCCATGGTATGCATACAAAAGAAACGTGTGATAAAAAACATGGGTATAGGTTGGTGTCACGCTGAGCAATGTTACGATGGAGGCTCCTTTGCAAATGGACTGGGCATGCATAGCTGGCTACTGCAGCATGGGGGATGTGTTGCTTGGTCGGAACATTCCAAATAGCACACAGCAAATAAGATGCTTAAAAAGTAACTGGACATTAAGCGGCTGAGACCTCTGTGTACCAATGAAGATGTAGCAAGCCTAGCCACAAACACATGTACAACATGGGCTATCAGTAAAATGTAGTTTGCAAGTGGGATTTCCACATGCACATGCAACAAGGAGTCAGCATGACTGAAACAAATCCTTATACCATGTACAGTATATCCAACTTGTGCAGTGCATAATAATTGATATTTGTATTATTCATGCCTTACTTGTGTGAATCCAACAAATATATACCTGTGTTAATTCATCATCTGGGGGGGTTGTGACACCTGTTTCAGTAGAAGTGTTAGTAGCAAGTAGTGCAATGCAGGCTTCATCTCCACCCTGATATTTTGCCACGTCCTGGCCCTCATTTACAGAGGTATCTTGAACACCTGCTGCAAAGTTCATACAAACATATATACATGACACGTACATACATGCATGTATAAGTCCTGCATTCCAAAGTTATACAGTGCAAGGCCAGAGCTACAATCTAGTCTATCAGCTTTAAGTGGTCCTTTCCCAAAAGAGATTTTTGCTTTTTTTTCTACTATGCATTGCAAGTGCCTTGCCTTTTCCCAACTTATTTACAGCCTAATATAGAACTAACAGCAATAACACTTGGACTGTAACCAGTGTGGCTGTGGTTCTATATTGTTGCTCTGATGAAATAATGTTACTACCAGGTGAGTGAGTTTAAGAGTAGCGTGCAACCCTGTAGCTGCCACATTACACACAAGATGTAAAGATTAACAAGCAGGGATTCAGAAATCTCTTCAGTTGTCTCCCTGGGCACAGGACCTTGCCAAGGGTGATGGGAATGGTCATCTCCAGAATACATTTTACCACTCTTTGTACATCTGTAATATATAATCACAATGCTACTATTTATATACAGATCAAAATATAATGGTTAGTATAGTGTACATGAGTACATGCATGTCACAATAGAGGACTCACAGTACCAACCTGACTCGTAGTCTGGAGAGAAGCGAGAGCTGTCACCTGTGTTATCACCTGAACAGCAACAAAAGACATAGTCTTTCTCAGCCTCATGCATAAACTTAAAATCTTATAAATGGTTACAGCCTATGTGCAAGCCAATGACGCCTGCCAGAAAATATGCTGAGATGTTGCTATGGACACCTAGGTTCTGACAAAGCTAGATATTGCCCAAGTCAAAGATTATCTGCACTAGAATGCTGTGCGGGATGGATGTGCATTCCATCAATACATACTGACATGTTGAACTGAACTTGGCTTAACACTTTCAATCAAAGCATGTCTATACAGGTGAGCACACTTTTTGTTGAAACCATTCATGTTGGTTATTACTGTGAGGCAAACATACAATTCTACATGTATCTTTCGATTGGTTATGAATAAAAATGTATGAACATATACATGCCCACTGCTACTAAGGGAAAACTTCTAGCCATTTCACATCTATTGTTTCAGTTGGAATACATGTGCAGTATCTCAAAGAGCCCACTATAAAACACCCTTTTCCTTGCATTTCGAGCCAGTGCTTTCCAGCTATTAGATCAGAAATGACAAATTCCTAAACTACTCCAAACAGGTGCGGATATATAGCTGCATGTGTGCACTCACACTTTCAGCTTGCAATAAAATTGTGCCCTAGCACAGATTGCATCCATATCTAAAGTATTGGTCTGCAGGCAACACAAGCCTTGAAGCTACTGGGAGGAAATATCTATGGAATGGTACTCTTTGTAATACAAGGAGAAGCACAAAGCACCTCATCGGTAACAGCAAACTGTCAATATGCTTAATAAATGTACTGCAAACTTCACCCAAAACAGCATAATGTTTATTTGTCCAACAAATGTCAGCCCTTAAAAACACATCCAAAAACCTGATGCATGTACACAATGCACACACACACACACACACACACACTCACACACACGTGCACACACACACACACACACACACACACACACACACACACACACACACACACACACACACACACACACACACACACATTATTGTACCAGTACATCTTTGTCTCTTCACTTTGCATTTAAGTAAAATCTTTTGTTTCAGCATTTCAGGTGATGGGAGAGGTTGCCCCGCCTCAAGCTGTAAAGATGAGGTACAGTTCAACTCTAATGAATAGAAGCTTCATTGTTTCACTGAACCCTAAAAACTAAAATACTTCTGTTACATGTGATCTGCAAATGCCATGTGTTTCAAATGTACATATACCTTAAAAATAACAATTGCTTACCCGCATATTCTCCAGAGGTGCAGTAAGTAACTTATTGCCAAAGGTTTCAATAAAAATCCTGGCCATTTTTTGAAGAAGGAATGCAGTCTTGCAATGATTCTCAATGCTCAAAATGACAGGGTAGTCACTGGTTACAAATGCGTACTCATTTATGGCTTCAACAACATCCTGGAGTGTGATGAAACTTTGTACTCAGAAGTGCACATCAGTGGACTATGCACTTTATTGGTGAGAGTAGCAATCAATGCGCACAGCTCTCAACCACAGGAAGATGCATACATCAGCATCTCAACACTACCCTTTCCCTCCATCTCTCCCAGGTCTACACACTTGCCTCAAATCGGATTTTGCTACACAGTGCGTTACCATGTGTGATGACAATGTCCTCTCCTTCAGGCCAGCAATCGAGCTCAATACATCTGATGGGGAGAGACACACAGATGAGATGATGCAATGAGGAGACTGTACATGTTCAATCTTACCTGCATCCAAGCAGAAGGCATTGACGATACATCTCCACAGACGACCATGAATTGTATTGATATCCTTGTGAACGTAGAGGTGTTGGAAGAAAAGAGACAACAGTTTGAAATCACATTGTATTTCGATCATTAAGTATGTGCACATACATGTAACATACTGTAGCTGCATAAATGAAACGGACGTGTGGAGTTGGGTAGAACACGTGTGTATCAGTTGCTCATCAATATATTTCCCAAGGATTCAAAATTGCATCACTGCTCATTACTCTTGCAAGCACTTAAGGGCGTCATTTGTAATGTAGCATAAGATTAGAAATTTAATTGCAGCAAAATTGTTGAATCCTAAAACAGTACTTTTACATAACAAAGTCCATTGATCACAAGCATTCACTGCAAACAATCATATGCATACATTCAGTGATTTTCGATCCCTTCCGCCAGAACATCCTATTAATTGGCATGCGTGTCAAAATGAACAGCTGAAAAAGGTTGCAATAGCTACACTGTACATTTAACTGCATGCAAATTGAGATGCACATCTGCATACGTAGATTTCATCAACATGCTTGTTACATGTACATACCCATGTCCAGGATGCATGTATCAGATGTGTAATAATTTGCTTTTTCTCTCAATATTAATATCAGTTAGTTATCTGATTTATTAGTTATAGATTGCGCTCCCTGGCCATGCATGCACAAGCAGCCTACATTGCTTCCTTGTCTACGTCATTAACACCAATCCAACCATCAGAACTGACTATGCAGCGCCTCTGTGATGCCATCATGGTGTTCAATGGGAAGGTAGCATGCTGTGAGCAGCTCTCTGTAGAAGATGTACTAGCTACTTATCAGCATCAGCACAAGCTATCCTCAGTCATCGAGAAAGCTGGCTTCTTTTCTTTGCTTGATGGAGCATCCACAGTAGACAAGGCCAGACTACTAGCCATCTCTGCTCCCCAAGCACATGCATGGCTGAGGGCACAGCCATCTCCAAAATTGGGGTTAGACCTGCTGCCCAATGAAGTCCAAGCCTTAGTGAAATGGTAGCTTGGGCTTCCAGTTTTCACTGATGCAGATGCCTGCCCACATTGCTCCCAAACCCTAGACATCCATGGGCACCATGCCCTGATATGCCATGCAGGTGGTGATGTAGTCACAAGGCACAACCGCCTTCGTGACAGCTTTGCAGATTTCTGCCGTAGGGCGTGTCTTGCCCCTGAACTTGAAAGAGGTTGTGGGCTCACCTCAACAAAGGACAGAACACGTCCGGCTGATGTGTTGGTGCCTAACTGGTCTCTCTCACGTTCAGCAGCATTTGACCTGAAGGTCATCAATCCGCTCAACTCAAACTTTTTATTGGGAGCGAGCATGACCTCAGGTTATACTGCTGAGCTGGGAGAGAAGGACAAACACTCCAAAAATGACATTCCCTGTACAGAGAGAGGTTGGGTCTGTGTCCCATTGGTCGTGGAGGTATTTGGTGGTTGGGGAAATGAGGCACAAGAAGCCCTCTCAAGGGTTGCCAAAAAGCTAGCCATCAGAACAAGTCGTTTCTGGCCTGAGGTGTTAGCCTCAATGTACTGCCACCTGGGCATTACACTGATGCACCAGAATGCTAGGGCTTTACTTGGAAGAAGATCCACAAGTGAAGTCGATAATTGTTTAGTGTAGCTCAGTATTAATTAGTTATATATATATATAATGTGTATATCTGAGTAGTTTAAATATCATGTATGCTTCATGTATTCTCTTGTATATTTATGTATCATAGCCCTTAAATAATTAACAAATCACAATAAACGGTTAAGTAATGAAGTCAAGGCCTCTAAAGTCAATTGAAATCGTGACCAAATATTCAAGATTATCAAATGATCATAATTAAATTGAATAAACAATAGTTCTAGGTCTTAATAACTTCAGCTAAACTGGTTAACGGACTTACTTCAATGGTGAGCTTATATATTTTTATTTTTGGAGTTCAATCAATTTGTTGAGTTTATAATAAATAATACTAATTTATGCCTTCAATTTGATTAGCGTGCTCAATCACTATTTATTGGAATTTATTAAATCATGAGATTGATCTGTTCCTTTCTTGATTTAAATAACTATTTAAAAGCTTTGCGCTCATACGTGAACACTGGTGCATGCACACAACAACATGATGCATTAGGACATGATGAGTACCTAATAGGTAGGTGTTGTGAGAAGAGTTGATGAAGTAGTGAGAAAGTGGGTGGGTCATGTCCATCGTTTGTTCCAAGAGTTCGGTATTCAGCACATTGCACTCTTCACTGAGCAAGTAGTTAAATATAGCCTTTGCTGTTACAACACCTGAGACACCCAGTGTGTTGAAAGTGAGATTCGATGGTAACAGGGAAAGGATTACTATGTATTGTAAAGTGCTGCTCTACATCGTCATACATACAATACAATCATGATTGATATATAGGTGTATAGTGAGTGGCACATGCTGAAGAAACACATATCTTTTTTGCTGATCACATGGTCATGTACATGTGAATACGCTTGTATTACCTTCAATTAATTTGTTTTCGTGCCTCTCAACCACTGCTTGTGCTTGGTCTTTGGTAATGGGACGAATGACGGTATCTTTAAGAAATGGGTTTCTTTGATTCTGGTATGTACGAGACACAGTGAGTGAGCAAAGAACAACCACCTCATTTGAACTTACGTTTGAGATGAAACCCTGAAACTCATGAATTGTCATCTGTTGCTTCTTAACAGTTTTTTCTCCGCTGAAGATATAAATGAAAGCTACATGAATGACAATGAAATTAGATGTAAGCGTATGATGTTTCAACTTAAGCACTAGGCAGATGCACTATTGTTCATGCAAATATTGTACATGTGGCTTCTTGCACAATAGTAAACATTTATCATTAACGGAAATTGACAATACCTTATTTAGCTTCCCATTTACACATACTTGGCTTCAAAGTAGTGAAGCCTATCTAATTGTTCACACTTCTAGTGACAAACACTATCACTAATCCAACATACAGTATACCACATGAGAATTACACTAATAGTGTTATATCACCACCATCATTTCACTCACCCTCATAATTGCCAAGTACACTTCCACTATCACCGACAACACAATGTATACACTGCATGACAGGTAAACGTACACGTTCAGGAGAACCGAATCAACATTGTCACGAATATTAGTCAGCTGGTTCAGGATCAATTTGTGCATCTCTGCTGTGAAATCTGCATCTTGAACATATGGCATGCCATCATCCTGCAGGATACAGGAGCAATATGTCTCCTACATTGTCTTGAAGGTTGCACTTTTATCATACATGTATGCACATATGTAGGTACTTCATCCTCCCATACGTTATACACCAGAGTGTTTCATATTTAAATGCCAATGGATTTCATTTGTATGCACACTTAAATTAGTATAAATGAGTGTATACATGCAGAAACATGCATGTGCCAGTTATGTTGTATCTACTATGATAAATAATTAATGCATTAAAGCAAGTTTGCTGCAGAGCTGGCCAAAACGAAGGCATGAGCTGGAGGTGACATTAGCCTCCATCAGCCTGATTCAGAGTAAGGCCAAGTCTTGTAAGTGCCATACTGGTAGCAGGCAATTTTTCATGGTCCTATGGCTCTTAATGTCATCCCTTTCCATCCAACCACAAGGCATTATATAGAACACGTCTAGCCATGTGGATATTATACTAACCATTGTCTTCAGGATTGAATAAAACGACAGCACCTGAGACAGCTCACTCTCCGGGTGGTAATGTTGTAGAAAGGCATCATGTATGCTCGGGACCGTTATTTGGCCATACCCATTGCAGGACAGTAATATCTGTGTATGGCTGTAAAAAAAAGAAGTGTGAAAAGTTAAAATTGAGCATACCAAATTTAAATAATTATGATAGCATCTTTTTAATTATATCTTACTTTCTTGTGTACACACCAACACAACAACTGATGAATACAATCTATCCATTTACAGGTGTATGGCATAAATTTTGTTTAGCATCACATAATAAACAATTAATTCTAACATAAAGACAAGCACAATGCAAAGATCATCCCCAACCGGTCTTAGTCAATTACAAACTGCTCATTTAAATGTTTCCATCCTTGTACATTTGGTTTCCCAACATAAGGCGTATGCATAACCTTTATGTATGTATATGATTTCACAAAAGGCAAGGCTTACTGTTTGGACAAAAAAGTAGCCATGGTAGCATTACGATGAGGGTTGCGCAGCAGCAATGAGTTCACTGCTTTCTTCCATCTTGCTGCCACACCTGGAGCCTCACACATTACGCCAATGTAGTCTACATTAGTAATTCCATCTTGTCGATACACTATAGTTAAAAAGTAGTCCTTAATGTCGGTAGATTTCATCACACGTAGATTTTCATGAAGTTTCATATCCTGAGAGGAAGCAGCAATGAAAGCACATACATATACATGTAGTGCACTGTGCATGGAATACGTGTACATACGACATATATACAGCATGTATGCACTTGTGCAACAAAAATTCATCTCAGCTCCATATAGAAGTATTATTTTTCTGTCTTTCAGTAATTTGGTAAATGCACACACATTGAAACTGATTAAGTGACCCAGGAGACAAAAGTAGTACACTATTTAACCATCTTTGATTCCACCTAGGTCCATAGAACTCAGTCCCTAACACGCATGAGCATGCACCACAGAATGTGCATGATTTGACATAATTTACGGTGTTTCTATAAAGAAGGTGCATTGTTTGTATACCGTTGATGGTAAGCCACTTCTGACATCACTGATGCGAGAGAAATCCCACAGCAGATTGGGCTGTGGGTGAGGGGTATAAAAACAGAATGTTAAGCACTGCTCCATGTAAATGAATTATTTTTTGTGCATATTAAGATTTATTTCCTCTGCACAACAAGAAGTTATGGCATATTTATGGCATATGCAAACAAAAAATAATTAATACCAAACTGTAATCAAATAGAAAACAAGGTTATATATTCATGCTTATGTTCTAATGCTAGGTACAGTGCAACTTCTTGCATCCTCTCTTTCTTGCAATATACAGCATAAATCAGAAGAGTCATGTGCATACAATCAATAGTGAACTCTCATACTGTATGCAACGCCTCTCACATGCATTGCAGCTATGGCGTATGTCAGGCATGGACAACATGAAATCCTGTAACGCAATACCAGTACCACATTGCCTTGCCACATGCCCCCCATGCTGCAGCACACATAGAGATTGCCCCAAGCATATCAAAATAAATAAATAATAAAAACAAAAAATATATATACAGCTCCTGATGAGGTCCATGGAAGTGATACATCATGATCATTACATAGACATGTAGGATGCCAGTTGGTTAGTTTACCATTGTGTATTAATGCCTAATAAATATCGTGTGTCTCATTTGTACTAACCTTGGATTTATCATCAGGTTTGGCATATAGAAAGAAAGCATCCTTGTCAGCAAAAATCTGAAGTTTCTGAGGAGCTTGGTTTTCTCCCTGCAAACATAGGTTAGGTGCACGTGTGTAGAAACTGCATCACTTTGCACATTTTAAAGCATCTATTCAAACAAAACAAACAAATTCATGCATACTTGTATTCAAGCAAATAGTTAGGATCTCTTCATACATAGGATTGGCTACATGGGTGTGGTTTCTATCTAGCATTAGGGAACAGTTGCAAAGTATTCTATTAACTTGCCCATTGCTCTAAATCTCATCACTTTCAATCCCCCACATTCACCTCCTTTCTTCCTTTCATTATGTGTATAACTCACATGTTGAATTCTAAAACAATTCAGGTTCATACAACTTGACCCTACTGTCCATGTACATTATTGAACACCCCTTCTGATGTTGTGACCTACAATACTATCAATAATGCAAGCATACAATATGCTCCTACCAACTGTACAAAGAAACTGCCTACCATTATAATTCTGTCACTTTGGTGTGGCTCAGTGGTTAAAGTATATTATTGACATCAGCAAGCTACAAGTACTTACACACTAATCCATGCACCCATGACACACTAAACCCACGCATTTATCACATTAGGGGCATCTTAAGTACATGTACATGCATGCATATTCCTTGCAACGACACATTTTGGTGTATGTCTACAGAAGAGACCTACAGGACATTGTGGTTAAGAGAAGCAGGCCATATTATTGTCACCACATGGGCATAAATAAATGACTTGATCAGACAGTTAAGATATATCACAAACGTATACATATATATACACTGTACGTGCATACAGCACACATATATATATTATCCAACTCCCCCACACACTAAAACAATTTATAAGCCCAGACAACGAAACAGGTGACATAGACGATGATAGTCAAGAGCACTCTTTTAAAACCAGGTACGGGTTCAAGTTCAAGGGCAAACGTCCATGCAACACAGGCCTTATTTGAATATATTTATGCAGTTATTTTAATTGATATACAGATGAGTGAATCTTCCTTTGAAATCAAGTTACAAGCTTGGAATATGAGCTTGTATGCAGACGTACCACTCCATCAAAGTGAGGCTTCTAGCTATGAACTCAGACGATACAAAGCAAAACGTCTCTGGCTTCAAGCAATAGGCTGACACATACCAGTGTTACTAAGGGACACACTACCAGCTTGCATGCAAGTATGCATCATCATTATTAAGTGAACAGGGCAGCTGGGAGGAGCCAGTTGCAAAAGTCAGCATACACAGGTAGATACAGGTTAGCTGGTATGACACGTACGTGTACACTTGTACACTCTATGGTTGGCCCATTTATAAATACTACTTGCTGAATAATTCAACGTTTTTGGTGATCTTTTTGAGGATAGCTTTGAGACTTGACATAAGTTTGGGCTATTTGCACAGAACAAAGGGGATTATGGGACTTGTACCTATAACATTTAATTAGTGTCAATGGGTGAATGATGCGTTTTTTTTTCATTATCTTTTCCGCGAACGCATGGATTTCAATTTTTATATTCTGGAGTATGCAATATTACATATTGCTTCTTACGCACTGAGAATCGGAGTATCTGTCATGGAGTTGTAAGGCGCTAAATTTTAAATTAGCCAACGCGGCGTTACTTTTCTATTGCGCGTACTGGAATTTAATATTGTATGCGCTAGGTCCCTTTTCAAACGATCCCATATTTACATTCATACATAAGACATATACAAACACAAACTGTGATGTCTGTGACATCACAGACACGTGGATCAGCCCGGGCCAGAAATGCCCTGGCATTGGAACGAACAAGATGGGTAACAAATCGTTTCAACAAATCATATTTTATGAACGGTCAACATGGAGTATGCATGTGTATGTGTGCATGCAATCTTGTTTATACCTTATGGGAGAATGGGCTATTCTATATAAAAATCGTACACCCTCTAATATATGGTGCCCTGAGGTGTGGTGGTGGTTAATGTCCGGGGTGGGTGACCTAGGGGGAAGGGGATGTTTATAGGTTAGGGGGTACGTCATCCAAGGGGGGATTTTTTTTTTTTTAATGGAATAGCCCAATATGATATGTCAATACGAGGGTTCATGTGTTGTACAGGGTGGTATAATTCATATATAGCGATTGTTGACGCGACTAAGTTTGGTACGTTTCTTGCCTGCTCCGTGGCAGGATACGGGGCAGCGCTGAACGCAAACATACATATAGGTTTTGGTTTAATACTATGTGAAAATGGCAATAACGGTACAATACTGGCCAGTGCAGAGTAGCAAGAACAAGAGGAACGTAACACCGCGTGCACGATTAACTTACTTGTTCCCATCTCCAAAATTGTGTCCCTTCTGTCAGCAAGCTGTCTACTTCTCGCTTCAATATTACGTTCTCGCTAACACACTCCTCCGTGGTTGAGTGGACATAGGTGACCGAGTACACATGGAAATACATTGGTAAAAGATGTGGGCGGATCTTTGACTAATGTACACACACTTAAT
Source organism: Ephydatia muelleri (assembly GCA_013339895.1). NCBI lineage: Eukaryota > Metazoa > Porifera > Demospongiae > Spongillida > Spongillidae > Ephydatia > Ephydatia muelleri. The sequence continues at coordinate 9,054,561 of JABACO010000006.1, forward strand.
TTACATATTACGTAGCCACACCCACTTTGTAGACAATTGTCCAATAATCTAAGCGATGACGTAATGTCGTGGAGCGGGATGTGATGTCATGTAAGCGCCCGCGCGCTGCATGTGGTACGTTTCACTTTTTCGAACGAGCGCTACTCACATCCGGAGTACAACAGATAAAAAAAAGTTGTCTCGAATGCCTAATGATGCTTGACTATCGGATCATTCCGCATTCTAACAGATCTTTCGTTACGCAAGCTGATGGGATCACGTCTTGCCATCATGTGAATTATTTGCCTGAGGAGCTGTATTAATACGGGGTCGTTAGAGCACACTAGCTTCATTTGCAAATGAAAATGAGTTGCCTATCCATGATTGAGTTATATATCTCAAGGGGCTCCTTGCATTGAATTTGTCACTATAAATGTTCTATTTTTAATCTGTACTACATCAGTTGTTCACAATTATATTCTCTCTGGAAATCAACGCTATTATGAATGACTGGAATGGGGTATGTGAATTAGAATGTGAATTCACGCAACTTTATTTATTATAACAAAAGCAAAGCCATACATTAGAGCAATTCAGTCACAATAATTTTTCAGATTAGCAAACTGATACATCAGTTCAGTAGCCATGCCATTTAACTGCACTTCGTGCAATGCAGTGCACAGCACTCTGAGAGTTGGTATGGATCCAGACATAGTAAGCCAAAGTTTAAGCATGTGTTTAAATTGCTCCTTCTGCGAGTCAGTTGAGGTTTTCACCTCCATCAGTTCAATGGGTGATAGTCCCAGTTGCCTCCCTATGCTCCACCAGTGTGTCATCACAAGTGCCAGAATACCAGTTAACACTTCCAGGTGTCTCTCTGATAGCTGGATATTTTCCTCCATTGCCAAGCTTGCAACTGGAAGAAAAAAAACTTTAATATCAATGTATTTTATAAGTCTAGGCTGTCAGTGGTCTTAAATATAGAAATTATGCAAAGTCCTTTTAAGAATACTATTAGTTTAATAATCGAGATGAGTATAGATTTGATCATAAAAGTTTCAGCTGTATGTAACTTCTTAGCATCATATGTTAATGTGGTAAGCAAAATCAGATGTCTGAATTGAACAAAAATAACGCATTTTATTAAAGAGTGCAATTTATCTCCTGGGTCAAAGTGCTAATAGAGATTTATTAACTGTTCTATTGTAACTGATGAAGTTAGTTTCTTGTAAAGTACATGTGTATAAGCCTATAAACCATTTCCATTGATGAGTGTTCACAAATGAACACAAGTTTAAAATGGTCACTTCCTATTAAAATTAGTTCATTAAATAATCTTTACCATACTAATGTATTTATTAAGTACATAATGATAATGTACAAAGATTAAGCAAAAAAAATCAGATCAATTGCTAGATTTCATACATTCAACTAAATATTAAGAAATGGTGTAACTCATAGAGATAAAATACTATTATAGCTTAGCTAATTAAAATCATATCAAGTAATTGAACTTCAGAATGCCTTCCAAGAAATCATATATTTGAGCAGTAATAGCAACCATTGAGGTTAGTTGATTGAAATAATTTGCCAGTTTTAGCTGTATTTTTATTTTTTACAAATAGTCTAACAAGTAATACTTAAAAAAGATAATTGGATAAATGAGACTAGCTCTACAAAAACCAAAGGAAAATAAACAAGCACACATGTGGGCAAATGATAACAAGCAGAGCACAGATAATAACATAGTAAAAACATTCCCACATTTAATCAAATTAAGTACTAACCCATAAATATAAAATGTTAGCCATATTCTATATTAAGTGCAGGATTGATATATTCAACAACTGCAGCTGTCCAGCTGTTTGCTTTGCTCAATGGCCACACATAGTATTAGCAAGCAAATAATGCAAAGACTGTGGCTCTCCACAGCCAAGGACTGGGACCCAATAGTGTTAAGGGTTTCAAAGGCAATAGAAACAAACTCATTTCTGCAGTTTGCGCTCTACTGCTTGTTTAACAACCTGCTTTTGTTCAGTGAGAGAGGAGAGCACATCTGAAGTAGCCAAGGTATCCCAGCATTGGGCATCCTAAAGTAGTGCATCCACGGAACCAAAGACATGTCCACCAGGCCTCTTATCATTGAAACTGAGAATGTTCGATGGCTCAAGGTGAGATGATACTTTTACAAGGACTTGTATATGATGTTCAGAACAGCATGCTGTGGGTGGCAAGCCTTACAAGATCTACAAATGAGGCCATGAGTGGCAAAGTGGGCGAGGGGTAGACCCGCCCCACCCCCAGTGCAGTGGTGGCATGTGTGTGAGTGATATAAGCATCCCCCTCCCCCCCCCCCCACTTCTCAGATAAACAGCAATGTGCACAATCGCATTTTCCGTTTCGAGGCCCACTGATGACAAAGACAAAGCCCTTAACATGCTCCTGCCTTACTCTGGGGTAGAGGTGCCAAGCAATCTAGCATGAGTGGCACTATCTGGTGCACTGTCCAATAAAGTTAATGCCTTTGGCGAGTTCCAAGCCTATCGGGGAGATATTGGTAGGGGAGGAGGGGAAGTGACACTGGAGAGGGGCTAGTAGTACAAGGCAACATCAACACAAGTTCCCACCAAGAATGGGAGGATGTGTCGAACAATAACGAACGCTTGTTTACATTTCTAAGGTTTACACTAATAAGACAGCTAGCTAAATGATATTAGATAACCATTTAAATTATTTATCTTCATTTGCAAAACACCCATTAGCAATTTATTCAAATTATTTTGACAATTGGAACATTTAATATCCTTATTAGCAATTGTGTAAAGATCCTGCTGCCCTGCCTAGTGATGTTGACATCCTGAGTATTCTTAGGTCATTTCCTAAAGGCACCATAGCTGGGTCCCTCAGGCATGAGAATTCAACATTCCTCCATCAGCTGCTTACAACTCATTGCTAACCTTATTGCAGCTGGCAGAGACCCTAGGGACGTTTCTCACTTCATAGCAGGTGTCATAGCTCTAGATAAGCCAAAAGCTTCCCCAATTGTACGTCCAATTGCCATTGGCGAGGTTCTTAGAGGCGATTCCCTGGTAAGTGTCATTCTCATTTGCTAAAAAATAGGGTAGTTGATTTCTTCCTTACCCCATTAATTCAGTGTAGCCTGCCCGGGTGGGGGTGTGTACAAGGTGCGAAAATGTGTGAATGAACATTGAACACTGATGAAAGCTTTGTGCTGCTCAGGTTGCCCTTACCAATGTACATCTTTTAATGTAGTCTCCAGACAGTGGATCCTTAATGAAAGTGCGGTACAGTTTCCTGATGCTCTAACCTTGGACTACGTGGTGCTATAGCCAACACAATTCCTTATGGCATACTATGGGGACCTTATCATCTCAGCAGGGAGTCCACCAAGGAGATCCTCTTGGGCCTTTATGTTTTGCCCTTGATCTTTAGAAGTTAGTGTTGGCTATTTGAGATGACAACAACCGCTTGGATCTTGATCTGCAATGCTGGTACATTGACGATTGAGTTCTGGCAGGTCATTAGAATCAGTTCTGAGAGTTCTTACCCTCATTCAACAGCTAGGACCCTCCCTCTATTGGCTTGAATAATAACCTAAAGAAGTGTGAACTGTTTGGAGCCAGAAACTTGTCTCAATTTCTCAGTTGTATCTCTTTGTCCCACATCCCAAATTTTGAGGCTATTAGGTTATCTAATTGGAAATGATGAGTTTTATCACCAAGAAGATTTTTGCTGCATCTACTACTCCACTTTCCAACCTACAGGAGGGAGGGTCCATGGTATCCTGTGTTCTATTTGTCCTCTTTCGTTTTTGTGGAGGCTTTTCCAAAATATCCTATATAACCAGGACTACAGCACCTACAATGGCAAGTGTTGCCCTCAAGCAGTTTGATAATCATGTTCACCACTGTTCTTAGAGTGCTTTGTCATTGACACCACCCAAGAATCATGACTTCAAGCGTAGCTAAGCCCCAGTAGAGGAGGTTTGGGACTCCATTCTTTATTCCATCCCTCCCCTGCGGTCTACATTGCAAGTAAGATTGTGCCTCTTCTGATGATGCTCACCTCACAGCAGCAATTGATCGTACAATCTCTATGTGATGCCGGTGTGTCTTGCTTAGCTTACCAGCATAGCCTCTCAGACAATCTAGACAACTGTTCCTTCAACCAACTGTTTGATCCATTGTCGTGTGCTAATAGAGCATGTATCCTTCCCCCACGCAGGAGCTTGGTTGACTCACACGATCTGTCAAGATCAGTTTGGGTCTTCCTTTTGACAACAATGAGTTACACAGCTATTAAATAGTGGCTTTGAATTAACCCTCCTGGCATGTCGTGGGTACTAAGCCCCCATCATGTTTATTGTGCCCAGGAAAAGATTCTAGATTCTTTGTGCCATCATAGCACCACTTGTAAATGAGGAGATGATGTCACCACACATAACAGTCATCTATGCAATGCTTTGCTTGCTATCCTGCTTCTCTATTTGTCTCCCTTGAAGTCGGAAGCGGTTTGGGTTCTGATGGACTCAGAATCCGACCTGCTGATATCTTGGTGATCACCCGGGGGATTAAAGGCTCGACAGTCTTTGATGTCACGATAACTCCTAGCTGAACTCCATTATTATATCTGAAGTGGGAGTTATTGCTAGTGTGGCTGCCAGGGCTGCAGAAATAACAAAATGACGCTAAGTGCACTGAAAGTGGCTGGGTTTGCACCGCCCATTCTGTAGAAATGTATGGTGCCTGGGAAGAAATGCTTTCTCATTGTTTGGCTAGGCATAAAGGCATCACAACCAACACTCCAAAGTCCAAGGTTCTTGGTGACCTTTTGGGCAGGCTGAGTTTCATCCTGGTTCAATTCAATGCAAGAGCGGAAGAGCCATTCTTAATAGGCCAGGCCTCGACCTCGAATTACACTCAGCATGCTCTGGGTTCTAGTTTTGTTCATGTTTGTTTCATGTTGGTAATGGGTATGATTATTTCTTTACATTATGCTCACATATGGGATCAAAGGGACCTAGCGCATGCACGATAAATTTCCAGTACGCGCAATAGAAATGTAACGCTTGCGTTGAATCTATGGCTAATTAAAATTTCAGAGCCTTACAACTCCATGACAGATACTCCGATTCTCAGTGCGTAAGAAGGAATGTGTAGAGGGCATTTCAGGCTTCTAGAATATGTATTTAAAAAAAAGAAGAAATCTTGAAAAAACATGCCCTTTCGCGGAAATCCATATTTGAAATGACGAAACTGAGAAAGGTGTTATGACATACACTACTGTAACAGGCTGCAGTGACTTTGTAATTGGGATCATCTTATCATTTATCTAATATCAATATCAATATCAATATTATTGCTGAAAAATTGCATGCAAAACATTGATAATGCCTATATCGGCAAGATATGTGTGTATTATGTACAAGTGATTTAATTTTACAATGCTAACAATTGCATCTATTAATGCTGAGTGCAGTGAAGATTGTGACAAGCTCAAAGATGTGCATGTATGGGGAATTATAAGGACCTCTCAATTAATTCTGGTTGGAATGTACATGTATTTTCCAACTTTCAGTACAGTCCTGTTAAATGGCCAGCTCCTCAATGAAAGAAGCCTACAATAAACAAAGCCTACACACTGCTTATTCTAGTTTCTAGGTATATCCGCCTCAAGCCTGGATGGATTACACATGTTGCTTTGTTCTTAAGAGCCAAAGTGTTTAATATTAAGCATTAGTGTATCATTTAATACACCTTTATGGTATAAAAGAAATGACTTTGGTTGCAAGAACAGACATGCAAAACTACATCCAATTGCCCCAATCTAAAGGGTAGTTGTATAAGCAATAAATTTTGAGCTAATAACAATATGTACATGCATAGACAATGTAACACAAGGTGGTTGATGCATTTGTATTTCTTGCAGGGTAGGATGGCATTAAATATCAATTCACTTGCTGATTTTAATATTATATGCATCTACAAATTACTAAGACCATACTGCTGTGCTGCCAAAAATGCAAAAAAAAGTTTGGGGTAGGCAGGGGGTGGGGAGTACTAAAATGCTCCATTTTAGGAGAAAAATGAGGTAAGTTACAGTTTGTGGTTAAACATTCAAGCTAGGTTATCTCCAGACATTAACAGTTATGTTCATTCAAATCTTGTCTGCTAATGTATCTACTCTACACATAGCAGTGTTAATGTTGTACATATTATTGGCAATTGTAAAATGTCAACTATGAACAAAAAAAAGCAAGTTTAAAAAAAATTTCCATTCAAGCAGAAAGAGTTATTGGCTACCTTAGTACCAGTCATAGGTCATCATTATAATACTATTGTGTTTGTGGGTGTGATGGCTTTTGAGAGAGGGAAATGTTTGGGTAGAGGGGAGTGAAGGACCACACAATAACCTTTTGAATGTTTGAATATCATAATGCATACCACTGTTATGTGCCAATTTCTTCTATTTCACACCAAAAGCAAACCAGTTGTAATGCATCAAAATGGATGCTTCCATGTCACATGCATGCTGCACATTTCATGGCTAAGGTAGCCCTCATTGACCAATAAGCATGCTTGAGTCCATTGACTGGTTGAGCAGGATCTCCATGCAGGAACATTTGCTTATCTTTCATAAGTATTTTATGTTCCACGAAGTTTACTATACATAGTTAGGCATGGCCTGCTACCGCCGACCAAACGCAGGTACACGCCCAACTACCCCTCTAAAAAAAAAGAAATAGAAAACATGCATGCATGGTGTGATAAAACCAAACATTCCTTCATTCTCACAATACTTTTGCAAGTCGTACACAAATATGCGTGGCGGACTGAAACATAGAACAACTAGCATGCAAGTGGATATAGAGATTGAATGCTTCCTTTATGATAGAAAACACGCCCACGGAACCAATCCTGTATAGTGCGGCTTTGAATACGTTTTTGCGCGCGACGCACTCCTGCATCCACGCCCGCCACTCACAACACGCTCACCTAAATCAGGATAGCTGGAATTGCTTTCGCATACTTTAAATCCATCAGAGGTACTTTCAAGATAAGATTTTCTTTCAGAGAGGAGACTATCCTCTGCAAATGCAAGTGTAGAGGTTATGTGCTCTTTGCCAAGTACAATGGCATTAACGTACGGTTCGGACGCTGCAACACCTTCATGTTGTTTCTCCGCTTGCACTTTTTACAACACATAATGATTAGTAAAAGCATGCATATGACTGCAATAATCAAGATAAGTGCGCCGCCACCCCCTCCTGCAGTAATGCATATCCACAATTGAGTCGAGTTTGATGCTATGGAAAAAGAATGCGTCTTCAATCAAAAGTAGTGTTATTCATGGAGCGAATTGCAATGTAAATTTATATCACTTACAACAATTCCAGTTTATCATTTCTCTCCTTTTATGCACACTGCCTGTATGGCGGCAAAGCGAGAACAAAAAATATATTATTTTGAATAATACTAAACATAGATTGCACACAGCACCACAGCAGATAATGCACGCTATTACTACTACGTAATGAGCACACACAAAATACACAACGACTATGACTGGACAGCTGAGTGTCAACCTATAATTAAGCTGGGATGTCAGAGCCGATGCCATATGCTCGGGATATCAGTGGCCTTGCATTTGCTCTGACAAGAACCAAGTTGAGTGGTGTGCGATTTGGAGCAATTTAGTCTAGTAGCCAAGCGAGAGGCAAGGCGTTAAAAGATGTAAGCGTGCTTCAGCTCCAGCAGCCATAAGTCTCAACAGCCGAAGGTATACACTGGGAAAAAACGCGTAGAATCAATTTTTGATTTAACAATTGATTACGCAATTGTCGCTTGTGATTTGCAATTGATTTTGACATAGGGAAATCACGCTATGATTCTTCAATATATAAAAAATCACGTCATGATTTTGCAATGATAAACAAAATCAAGCGTTGATTTTCCAAGTGAAACTGAAGCAATTGATGAATCCTGTTTTGATTTTATAGGTGATTTTATAGGTGATTTTATAGGTGATTTTATAGGTGATGTTTCAAATGACATTTAGTTCTTTTGCGTGTATTGCACATGTATTTTGAAGGAAGTAGGCCTACGAGTGGAAAATGAAATGGATTAGCATAGGAGAGCGCCATATGCTCAAAGCGTGACTGTTTAAATGCATCCCTCTTAAGCTGTACCGGTGTTATCCTAAAGTCTGTGGGTGGGTGGTACACAAAATGGCCGCAGTAATGTACATATATTATAGGCGGCATTACGGGCGGTTTAACGGTTATAACTAGATTTACGAGCCGAGGTTTGAGCGAATCCACCCATACGTTTCGAACTCCAAACATGTCCAACATACATTTTACCCCAGGTCGGCCGGCACGGAACAGACTATTATAATTAGTCAGTCAAAGTTATTTAATTTAATTTGGCATTGTTCCTGGGTAGCAAATTTAAGTACCCGAAGAAAGAAGGATCATATTCGCAAAAGGCATTTCATAATGATATAGGTGTAAGCACTTGGACTTAATTGTATTGCTGGCAAGCATATCGCTGCAATTTTATTCCTATTGATGCACACCAAACGTGGCTGATCAAATTTTGCAACCGCACCTTGTAAGTCGCTTGTATCTGTGTGTTTGTGAATGTAGGTGTGTGTGGGTGTATGGGTGTGCGCGCGCGCGCGTGTGGTGCATGATTATATGTCTGTTATACCCAGAGCTAAACCAATCCGTCAGCAACCAAAACCCAGCAAAAGGTTGTACTTCCTGGCCAAGACACTTACAGAAGATCTTGCACTGGCCTTGTACAAAATTTGCCAAGATCTTGGCCTCATGGGCAAGATCTTGAACATCTTGCCCAAGTGTCTTGGCCAAGAACGTTTTGCTGGGTAAAGGTAGGCCATTTTTGTCTGCTAGAGGTAAGCCATTTTGTCAGCAAGCCAGAGGTAAGCCGTTGTGTGTCAGCAAGCCAGAGGCAAGCCATTGTGTGTCAGTTACCCAGAGGTAAGCCATTGTGTGTCAGTTACCCAGAGGTAAGCCATTGTTTGTCAGTTACCCAGAGGTAAGCTATTGTGTGTCAGCTACCCAGAGGTAAGTCATTTGTGCCAGCTACCTAGAGGATGTTGATGTTGAGTCCATTAAAAAGCTCCATGCTTCAGTACCAACAGTGCCACTACCGCTACCAGAGACCTTGAGCTCTTTGGGCACCGGCTTGGATGAATCAAGTGAAGGCCATGAGCATGCGCAAGAAGAATGGATCCGGACAGTGTACCAAAAAAAACGGCTGAAGAGCGTCTTGTGGAGTTGGAGGGACAAGCCATGAGATTCCTCACCACTCACCAGAACCTGCTCATCCTTCAAGCAACGTTAGCTCTGATGCGGACTGACGCCATCTTTCTCTTTGTCTCATTCTAATGTTTAGCCTTGTGATCATATAATAATCATTTGAGAAATCACTTATGAAATCGTGCGTTTGATTCTACACGAGATTCACTATACTAAAATCGTGTGCAAAATCACGTAATGATTTTTGTGGATTTTACAATGGATACTACAATTGATTCGTAAGAAAATCAATTGATAAATACACTGCGTGATTTCTACGTGATTGTTCAATTGATTTAGCTGTTAAATCAGTCATTGATTTCGCGCGTGATTCCGAATAACAAATCAATTGATGAATCAAAGCTTGATTCGCGGTCTTTTTTGCTGTGATATATGCATGACCAACGTAGCTCTGAGCACTTAACATCATGCTTCCTTTTATTATTATAACATAACATTTAGATTATTAAACTGTGATTAGGACCATTTATTGCTGCATATATATTTCTGTGTTTGTATATTATAAAAACAAAACTAATAATGTTTGTATAAAATAACCGATAACCGTCGCGTGACATTAAGTTGCCATTGTAAACATATAATTCCCTGGAAATGGAAATATTTATGCAAACTTATGCATGTGACAATAGAATCCCCCCCCTCTCTCTCTCCTCCCCTCTCCCCCCTCTCTCTCTCTCTCCCCCCTCTCTTTCTCCCCCTCCTCTCTTCTTACTCCTCTCTCTCCCTCTCTCGCTCTTCTAACTCCTCTCTCTGCCTGCCTCTCTTCCTCTCTCGCTTCTCTCTCCTCTCTCTCCCTCTTTCTCTCCCCCCTCTCTCTTCTTCTTACTCTCTCTCTCTCACTCTCTCTCTAACTTCCT
>JABACO010000006.1:9065760-9094753 GCA_013339895.1 Ephydatia muelleri
CCGGTAACCTGGCCAACTTCAAAGCGGGTCACAGAAGGTTTCATCACTTACATGTAGACTATCTCTTTTCATGGCATACATCATTATACACTGTATCGTAAAGGCATGTATCTCTGCCACTCCAGCCTTAATTGCATCAGAGATATACAATCTCTGATTGCATGCATGCGTGCATGACGTGAGCGGGGGAGTCATGCACGCCCGCCAAGGGCTGCCTTGCATTGATAGATATTGGATACATGCTAAGCTACGCACTCGCTGTATATTATATACACCCAGAGCACAGAGAACATGCATTCCATCTTCTATTGTGAGTAAGTGAGGGTCATTTTTTGAGAACCAATAGCCTCTATTACACAGCTGTCAAGTAACAATGCATTAGCAATTACCCTCACAAAATTGAAAGTTGATTCGACACACAAATATGACTCCATGCAAAACCTTAATTTCAGTTCTTGTGGTCACAAAAGGATCATCTCATGGCTAAAGAGGGAGTGCTTTTCAGAGAATGGGAGGATGTGCTAGGAAAAGGACGTAATATATACTTACAGTTTCTTCTTCCCCTGAATATCGTTTGTTTCATATTAAAACAGCTTCATGATGCACCAAGCGCCAGCCACTTAGGTGTTGCTAAGACACTTAAAAAGATCAGTTCTCGTTTCTATTGGCCTGGCCAATGACAGGATGTGGAGAATTGGTGTAAGTCCTGTGAGCTATGTGCGGCATGGAAATCTCCTACCAGGAAACGGAAGGCTAAACTGTGGACAGAACTCTCCAGCTATCCATTCCAGCGGGTGGCAGTAGACAGTCTGGGACCATTACCTCAATCCTTGAGAGAATAAATACATACTTGTTGTTGGTGACTATTTCACCAAATGGATGGAGGCATTTGCCATTCCGAACATGAAAGCCGAGACATTTGTATTCCAGTTTGTGGTGTCCCTGACTTTCTTCACACTGATCATGATCAAGGCCGGAACTTTGAATCTGCACTACTAAAAGCTGTGTGTACCTTGTTAGGAGTCAGTAAGATCAGAACTAGTCCCTACCACCCTCAGTCTGATGGACTTATTGAGCAGTTTACTGAGTATGGCAACTGAACAGGATGAACACAACTGGGATGCAGCTGCTTTTGAACGTGTATTTGGAAGAGAAGTTAGGCCCTTCATGGAATTACACACATCTGATTCAAGACATGTGAAAAAAAAAACACACCCACATTCACTACATAAACAACAGAGGTGAATCAGTATGCCCTGGATTTGAGACTTAGGATGGAGTTGGAGAAGGCTTATCGACAGGTTCGAGAGTATATGGGGCTACAGCATCTACAACAGAAGCAGCTGTACAACAAATCCTCCAATGGTGACACATTTAAAGTAGAGGATATGTCCGATGTGGCTCCTCCACTGTCCTGCAGTTCCTCGTGGCAAGTCTTGACAGCACTATATAATATATAGTCCACCGTATTGCCTTCCAAAAGACCCAGCTTACTCACCATACGGAATGGCTCATCTTCAAGCAGCGAAACCAGCTCCTGACCTTTCTCCTCGGCAATGCCCGCCTCCCGCATGTAGAGCTCAACTCGTTAATTTTCTATCCACAGTTTGAAGTCCACACCAATGACATATATCGAGGCGGAGGACGAGCGCTGAATCGGATCGGTCGACGTTCAGTGTCCATTCCACTTCTGACACCATTTGTAGCGTGTAATGAGTATAAATCCAACGACGTTACAGAGAATGCACTTAGATAGGAGACTACATGTACGCATGCGTGCATAATACATTATAGCTGTGAATGCTCATTTGAATTGTAACACACTATTGTTGACTACCCTTGCATGGGATGTTCCTTGTACACTACTTCGTTAAATTTATGACCACTGGAGACGTGCAGAGCTACATTTGCATTTGATGCCTCACAGCCTACTTTTTCTGCCACGTTTTATAGACCCAAACGTGCATGCATGCATCCCCAACATCAATAAAAAAAAAGATCAAATGAATATTAGAAGAACAGAATGAGTATCACAGATGGGAAAGAATGTTAATTGGTTTTGAAAGTCTATCAAGTTTTAGATCTGTACAAATTGAGCCACATACAATTTCATGGTCATTGCTTTGCAGACACAAAGATATATCAAGTAGTATGTCCAGATTTGTTCATCTTTTGAATTTGCTGTTTGGTAAAGATACATATTAAATTAAAAGCCAGACATAAGTGGTTACAAGTATGGTCCTTACAGTAATGTACTTATAGGTTAACGATTCCTGCACCAAGCTTTGGCTCATTTCAAGTGACGATATTTCTTGCATCTGCAATTCTTCTAACTGAAAAACAATGATACATTGTAATTATATGATAACATGTTGTTATCATATATTATACTATTGTGTACACACTCACAAGCCACCCTGTGTGTACAGGCCCTGCAGGCAATTCAAAGTCTTGTGTTATTATTATTACCTTTTGTCGCATTCTACTTCCAAATTGTGTGATTCTATCATCTATTGTGCTTGATTTTGTCATGCTCTGTAAGCCAATTTCGGAGATAATTTCAGCTCCAATGCATTTGACTTCTCTGAAAAGTCAAAATGGCGTGGATTTATTTTTCATACGAGAGGCATGAAGTAAAAATACATACAGCTTATGCTGGCGAATTATCTGTTTCTTCTGTTTCCTGTGTACCTCCTTCAGAGAGGCCAGGTGTTTTTCTACCTCCTGTACAACTGAAAATAATCAACAGTTTTCAAACATCATGCATTGGGAAAAACAACCTCTTGCATTGTCTGTTTTTCGAATCTACACAGCTCAGCAGTATGCAGGCTCTCAAGCTCAATTTCACTTCCTGTTTGTGATTTTTTATTTCTTGTTTCTAAACTTTTCAACTCTTTGTGTTGTCTGTCAGTGAGCTTTTTCCTTTCAGTTGATGCTCTCTTCAGTACTCTCTGTAGATTCTGTGTTTATTTCAAATCAAATTGTAGGCGTTGCCAACCACATTGAGGAGCTAACCTGATCATGCAGAACTAGTTCATCATCATAGTTCACTGCTACAGGTTTTTCTCTGCTTTTGACCTGTTCAATAATAGGCAAGGTGTCAGGAAATATTGGATGAGATAGTGGAGAAAGGCGTGCTGCAGAATGAGATAGTACAGTAGGGTAAATATGAATAGAGAATTGGTAAATTCCTAAGCACTACCAACCTCCTTCTTTCTGTTCCATATCAGACATGTCCTGAAATAGTTGAGATATACAAAATGATGCTCCAAATGTATAATACAGCCAGTTGCATGCTTACTGTCTTGATTAACTTTAACCATACTATATCTCATGAACATTGCTGAACTACAAAGTTCTTGGAGAACCAAGTAGTTGTTTTCACACTGACACATATAGTGCCCCAAATTCATAATGCTTTGGCTTCCTAAAATGTATAGTGACTAATGTGTAAGTGATTTTAGATGGGGAAGTACATAAATAAAAAATAATTCTAATACTCTGGTAGCAAGTCTAGAGGTCATTCTTGTTTTGAAGTATGGCCCTAGTTGTGCAGGTCAAATGTGGTGACTATAATGCTGAATTATAATGTTTACATAACCTATTGATTACAATAATAATTATATCAATGATGGAACACATTGCATAATACAGAAGAGCTGCAATTTCTATTTCATAGTGATATAATGCCCACTGCTTTCAGTACATGTACACTTCTTCTTTTCTCTTAACACATTTACTCATCTACATATGTCCACATAATGAGATGACAATGCAGATTAATGTGGATTTAAATTGCTTTGTCATATTCATCACCATAAATGACAATGCCATTGTACTACACGCAGTTAAACAATCAATACAGGTAGAAAGAATAAGTCCATGCCAAACACTTAAATATGTTACTGAAATATGAGTTGGTGAATAAATTACTCATAACGTACATTAGTTTTCAGAGATAAACACAAAAATTTATTTTTAAAGCTCACTTAGATTAACTAAGAAGTCTTTCTTCAGCAACACTGAGATGGTAATACTTAATTGCACTTGAACATCTAACCACTTTAAGATCAGTCAGAAATTGGAGGCAGAAAAACGAAAATAATATGCTGTGCACAGCATCCAATATTTTCAACTGAATTCAGTTGAAAAACTAACAAGGCAAGAGCAATGATACATGTATATCAAGATACTAAACAACATAATAGCATCAAAGTTTAGAAATGTATTACTAAAGATAAAAGATCTAACCATAGAAAATAACATTGTTACGTATCACCCCATGATGTTCACAGTTATCATTTATAATTGTTATACTTACACATAATCCATGTGCAAAGGGATCTGCCAGGAAGTCAGCAACATCTGCCATCAATAAATGAAGTTAGTTGACCAGGTCAGTACTGTACTTCCAATGCATTCACCTTTTAGGTCACTGTGTATCCAGTCCTCCACTGTGATATGCACGAACAGGGCTGCCAATGGAAGTGGTTCATTGTGGTGATTCCGCAGTGGTATATATCTGTAACCAGCCATGATAGCACACAATGGAATGAATCGCTGTCCCAAAAGTTCCTTTTCTTCATCATAAACAGCAAAGTGGACTGTTGCCATTTCAGGTAGAATAATCTGTATGGAACATCTTGTTAGAGCCATTTGAGAGTAAAATGATTGCCCCAAGAAACATAAAAATTGAAAGGCCCTCAATATGAGAGGACATAAATTACATGAAAATGCTCAGACCTGTTCAAAAATGAAAGGTTCATGTTCCCATCTTGGGTTTGGGGCCTCCTTCTTCTCAGAAATAAATTTGTTTGCAACTGTGTCAGCCTGAAGACCAAACACACTAACTGAAGAGTAGCAGTTGACTTGCTTGACTGTCAGAAATAGACCAGAGATCACCTGTTACAGAAATAGGGTAGTGCCATATGCACATATGAACGACTTTGATCCTACCTTGATTTTCAAGTTGACTGGAACTATATTCTTAAGCACAGCTTGAGCAGATGGGTTAAAAATCTCACCATCTTTGTCATTTAACATAACAGCTGGTTTCAACAGATAACCAGTCGAACCATTGTACTCAAACTTAGTGTGATTCAAACATGCTGAGACATCTGCAGGTGGTAACAGTTGCATGACCACACAGTTCATAGGAGGTATCTGCAGGAACCTCACCTGAATGTTGAAAGTTTAGAGCTGCTAGTTGACAGCCAGCATTCCAAAAAACCTATGAATTTCCAATACATGAGGTACATGTATGTACTGCTATTGCACATGTATCTCACCTGAGGCATTAGTTGCTGGAGCTGATACGTGCTGGTTGTGGGTAGATTCTGCTCAGTTGCCGCATATTGTACTTCACCAATTGCACTGGAGAAGCCCTGAGAAGACTTAGTGCTTTATCATCTGGAAATGATGACATGTAGAACGAGCAGTTCAGCCCTATAAGAATTGAAGCATCATGTGTATCTTTCACCAAAGGAACTCTATTTCGACAAAGCAAGCAAAGGTGAATACTTACGGTCGGCTGATTCAAAGCCTTCAAATGATATCCCAGTGCAGTAGTTCACAAGGTCGATTAGTGATGTTCCATCTTCCTTGCTGCTGATAGGTTGCAAGGAAACCTGACAATGTTTGATGGATACATTGAGTGGGGTGTGACAAAAGGTATGCAATATAAGTTTAATGGCATCTTCTATTACATGTAGATGTACAGTTGCTTGAGTGGGAAGTACAGGGTGTTGCACAAGAATTTTAAATAATTAAACATCTGCCCAAGGCAAGCAGGAAGACAACACCATGTCACAATATTGGTTGAGAGCATTCCAAATGAGGTCTTAAACGTTTTGTATTCACAGGGGAGGAGGGTGTGAGGTTCCAAAGTTGAGAGAGGGGGAGGGGATTAATAACTGAACAGTTGACTATCCATGTGTGCGGGTGTGGCCTGCCATGTCTGGAGGACATGCTCACACTCTTATTAGCATGATTTACTGCTGCAACTGAGCATCGGGAAAACATGTAATTAAAGCATACAAACAATCTTCCGGTCGCCCATATTGTAATGTCTATCACAAATGTACATGTCAATAAATGAGCCTGATTGTGTAGCTGAATTGATCACATGAACATTAATAAATTCACAAAGTACTTTTGTTTGAGAGTTCTGAAGATATATATATTTCCTCTGTGCATTTAGACCAATTTATAGTAGGAGGTGGGAGGGGTGTGTGTATCATTATGGCTATACACAGAATGTTTGACATGGTGTGCAAAACTTTTTTCCTTGCTCTACCCCCACTGCATCTGTTCTACAAAGAATTGCATTGTGTTGTGTACAAGGAGTAATGTACTTAAAAATCCAAGTAGATTATGTTTCTAGTGTGGTAAAAAATAATTCAAATACAAGGCATATACATGTCGTATGGGCAGCAAAAAATTGAAGAATACGTACAATATACACTGATGATGTGCTGAATACACCCATTGGTGCAGTGCTAAAGGTGTAAAGTCTGAATTAAATGTATTAAGGTTTAATTTTTTTGTTAGTGAATTTCTTTTACTTCAATTATATCTCTTACTATGCAGTAAATGTTTTGTTCGGCACACATGTATATCAATTTCAAGTCCTGAAGCATGTTACAGTAAGTCATAATTACAAAAACAATAAATCACATTTTCATGTGGATTAGCAACTTACAAAGGTCGATGAACTGAGGCACCTCACATACATGTACACAGTACTGAGGCACCTCACATACATGTACACAGTACTGAGGCACCTCACATACATGTACACAGTACTGAGGCACCTCACATACATGTACACAGTACTGAGGCACCTCACATACATGTACACAGTACTGAGGCACCTCACATACATGTACACAGTACTGAGGCACCTCACATACATGTACACAGTACTGAGGCACCTCACATACATGTACACAGTACTGAGGCACCTCACATACATGTACACAGTACTGAGGCACCTCACATACATGTACACAGTACTGAGGCATCTCACATACATGTACACAGTACTGAGGCATCTCACATACATGTACACAGTACTGAGGCACCTCACATACATGTACACAGTACCGAGGCATCTCACATACATGTACACAGTACTGAGGCATCTCACATACATGTACACAGTACTGAGGCATCTCACATACATGTACACAGTACTGAGGCATCTCACATACATGTACACAGTACTGAGGCACCTCACATACATGTACACAGTACTGAGGCATCTCACATACATGTACACAGTACTGAGGCACCTCACATACATGTACACAGTACTGAGGCACCTCACATACATGTACACAGTACTGAGGCACCTCACAACATGTACACAGTACTGAGGCATCTCACATACATGTACACAGTACTGAGGCACCTCACATACATGTACACAGTACTGAGGCATCTCACATACATGTACACAGTACTGAGGCACCTCACATACATGTACACAGTACTGAGGCATCTCACATACATGTACACAGTACTGAGGCATCTCACATACATGTACACAGTACTGAGGCATCTCACATACATGTACATGTACACAGTACTGAGGCGTCTCACATACATGTACACAGTACTGAGGCACCTCACATACATGTACACAGTACTGAGGCACCTCACATACATGTACACAGTACTGAGGCATCTCACATACATGTACACAGTACTGAGGCACCTCACATACATGTACACAGTACTGAGGCACCTCACATACATGTAACACATACCATACATGTACAACCTCATCAATCGTCCAAAAGTCAGCGTAAAGATTCCCAGTCCCTGGAGACCATGAACCCTTATACCTACTCAATTCCCTACAGTGACAACCTTACAGTATCATTATACACCAAAATAATCATGCCATGGTATGCATACAAAAGAAACGTGTGATAAAAAACATGGGTATAGGTTGGTGTCACGCTGAGCAATGTTACGATGGAGGCTCCTTTGCAAATGGACTGGGCATGCATAGCTGGCTACTGCAGCATGGGGGATGTGTTGCTTGGTCGGAACATTCCAAATAGCACACAGCAAATAAGATGCTTAAAAAGTAACTGGACATTAAGCGGCTGAGACCTCTGTGTACCAATGAAGATGTAGCAAGCCTAGCCACAAACACATGTACAACATGGGCTATCAGTAAAATGTAGTTTGCAAGTGGGATTTCCACATGCACATGCAACAAGGAGTCAGCATGACTGAAACAAATCCTTATACCATGTACAGTATATCCAACTTGTGCAGTGCATAATAATTGATATTTGTATTATTCATGCCTTACTTGTGTGAATCCAACAAATATATACCTGTGTTAATTCATCATCTGGGGGGGTTGTGACACCTGTTTCAGTAGAAGTGTTAGTAGCAAGTAGTGCAATGCAGGCTTCATCTCCACCCTGATATTTTGCCACGTCCTGGCCCTCATTTACAGAGGTATCTTGAACACCTGCTGCAAAGTTCATACAAACATATATACATGACACGTACATACATGCATGTATAAGTCCTGCATTCCAAAGTTATACAGTGCAAGGCCAGAGCTACAATCTAGTCTATCAGCTTTAAGTGGTCCTTTCCCAAAAGAGATTTTTGCTTTTTTTTCTACTATGCATTGCAAGTGCCTTGCCTTTTCCCAACTTATTTACAGCCTAATATAGAACTAACAGCAATAACACTTGGACTGTAACCAGTGTGGCTGTGGTTCTATATTGTTGCTCTGATGAAATAATGTTACTACCAGGTGAGTGAGTTTAAGAGTAGCGTGCAACCCTGTAGCTGCCACATTACACACAAGATGTAAAGATTAACAAGCAGGGATTCAGAAATCTCTTCAGTTGTCTCCCTGGGCACAGGACCTTGCCAAGGGTGATGGGAATGGTCATCTCCAGAATACATTTTACCACTCTTTGTACATCTGTAATATATAATCACAATGCTACTATTTATATACAGATCAAAAATAATGGTTAGTATAGTGTACATGAGTACATGCATGTCACAATAGAGGACTCACAGTACCAACCTGACTCGTAGTCTGGAGAGAAGCGAGAGCTGTCACCTGTGTTATCACCTGAACAGCAACAAAAGACATAGTCTTTCTCAGCCTCATGCATAAACTTAAAATCTTATAAATGGTTACAGCCTATGTGCAAGCCAATGACGCCTGCCAGAAAATATGCTGAGATGTTGCTATGGACACCTAGGTTCTGACAAAGCTAGATATTGCCCAAGTCAAAGATTATCTGCACTAGAATGCTGTGCGGGATGGATGTGCATTCCATCAATACATACTGACATGTTGAACTGAACTTGGCTTAACACTTTCAATCAAAGCATGTCTATACAGGTGAGCACACTTTTTGTTGAAACCATTCATGTTGGTTATTACTGTGAGGCAAACATACAATTCTACATGTATCTTTCGATTGGTTATGAATAAAAATGTATGAACATATACATGCCCACTGCTACTAAGGGAAAACTTCTAGCCATTTCACATCTATTGTTTCAGTTGGAATACATGTGCAGTATCTCAAAGAGCCCACTATAAAACACCCTTTTCCTTGCATTTCGAGCCAGTGCTTTCCAGCTATTAGATCAGAAATGACAAATTCCTAAACTACTCCAAACAGGTGCGGATATATAGCTGCATGTGTGCACTCACACTTTCAGCTTGCAATAAAATTGTGCCCTAGCACAGATTGCATCCATATCTAAAGTATTGGTCTGCAGGCAACACAAGCCTTGAAGCTACTGGGAGGAAATATCTATGGAATGGTACTCTTTGTAATACAAGGAGAAGCACAAAGCACCTCATCGGTAACAGCAAACTGTCAATATGCTTAATAAATGTACTGCAAACTTCACCCAAAACAGCATAATGTTTATTTGTCCAACAAATGTCAGCCCTTAAAAACACATCCAAAAACCTGATGCATGTACACAATGCACACACACACACCACACACACACTCACACACACGTGCACACACACACACACACACACCCACACACACACACACACACACACACACACACACACACACACACATTATTGTACCAGTACATCTTTGTCTCTTCACTTTGCATTTAAGTAAAATCTTTTGTTTCAGCATTTCAGGTGATGGGAGAGGTTGCCCCGCCTCAAGCTGTAAAGATGAGGTACAGTTCAACTCTAATGAATAGAAGCTTCATTGTTTCACTGAACCCTAAAAACTAAAATACTTCTGTTACATGTGATCTGCAAATGCCATGTGTTTCAAATGTACATATACCTTAAAAATAACAATTGCTTACCCGCATATTCTCCAGAGGTGCAGTAAGTAACTTATTGCCAAAGGTTTCAATAAAAATCCTGGCCATTTTTTGAAGAAGGAATGCAGTCTTGCAATGATTCTCAATGCTCAAAATGACAGGGTAGTCACTGGTTACAAATGCGTACTCATTTATGGCTTCAACAACATCCTGGAGTGTGATGAAACTTTGTACTCAGAAGTGCACATCAGTGGACTATGCACTTTATTGGTGAGAGTAGCAATCAATGCGCACAGCTCTCAACCACAGGAAGATGCATACATCAGCATCTCAACACTACCCTTTCCCTCCATCTCTCCCAGGTCTACACACTTGCCTCAAATCGGATTTTGCTACACAGTGCGTTACCATGTGTGATGACAATGTCCTCTCCTTCAGGCCAGCAATCGAGCTCAATACATCTGATGGGGAGAGACACACAGATGAGATGATGCAATGAGGAGACTGTACATGTTCAATCTTACCTGCATCCAAGCAGAAGGCATTGACGATACATCTCCACAGACGACCATGAATTGTATTGATATCCTTGTGAACGTAGAGGTGTTGGAAGAAAAGAGACAACAGTTTGAAATCACATTGTATTTCGATCATTAAGTATGTGCACATACATGTAACATACTGTAGCTGCATAAATGAAACGGACGTGTGGAGTTGGGTAGAACACGTGTGTATCAGTTGCTCATCAATATATTTCCCAAGGATTCAAAATTGCATCACTGCTCATTACTCTTGCAAGCACTTAAGGGCGTCATTTGTAATGTAGCATAAGATTAGAAATTTAATTGCAGCAAAATTGTTGAATCCTAAAACAGTACTTTTACACAAAGTCCATTGATCACAAGCATTCACTGCAAACAATCATATGCATACATTCAGTGATTTTCGATCCCTTCCGCCAGAACATCCTATTAATTGGCATGCGTGTCAAAATGAACAGCTGAAAAAGGTTGCAATAGCTACACTGTACATTTAACTGCATGCAAATTGAGATGCACATCTGCATACGTAGATTTCATCAACATGCTTGTTACATGTACATACCCATGTCCAGGATGCATGTATCAGATGTGTAATAATTTGCTTTTTCTCTCAATATTAATATCAGTTAGTTATCTGATTTATTAGTTATAGATTGCGCTCCCTGGCCATGCATGCACAAGCAGCCTACATTGCTTCCTTGTCTACGTCATTAACACCAATCCAACCATCAGAACTGACTATGCAGCGCCTCTGTGATGCCATCATGGTGTTCAATGGGAAGGTAGCATGCTGTGAGCAGCTCTCTGTAGAAGATGTACTAGCTACTTATCAGCATCAGCACAAGCTATCCTCAGTCATCGAGAAAGCTGGCTTCTTTTCTTTGCTTGATGGAGCATCCACAGTAGACAAGGCCAGACTACTAGCCATCTCTGCTCCCCAAGCACATGCATGGCTGAGGGCACAGCCATCTCCAAAATTGGGGTTAGACCTGCTGCCCAATGAAGTCCAAGCCTTAGTGAAATGGTAGCTTGGGCTTCCAGTTTTCACTGATGCAGATGCCTGCCCACATTGCTCCCAAACCCTAGACATCCATGGGCACCATGCCCTGATATGCCATGCAGGTGGTGATGTAGTCACAAGGCACAACCGCCTTCGTGACAGCTTTGCAGATTTCTGCCGTAGGGCGTGTCTTGCCCCTGAACTTGAAAGAGGTTGTGGGCTCACCTCAACAAAGGACAGAACACGTCCGGCTGATGTGTTGGTGCCTAACTGGTCTCTCTCACGTTCAGCAGCATTTGACCTGAAGGTCATCAATCCGCTCAACTCAAACTTTTTATTGGGAGCGAGCATGACCTCAGGTTATACTGCTGAGCTGGGAGAGAAGGACAAACACTCCAAAAATGACATTCCCTGTACAGAGAGAGGTTGGGTCTGTGTCCCATTGGTCGTGGAGGTATTTGGTGGTTGGGGAAATGAGGCACAAGAAGCCCTCTCAAGGGTTGCCAAAAAGCTAGCCATCAGAACAAGTCGTTTCTGGCCTGAGGTGTTAGCCTCAATGTACTGCCACCTGGGCATTACACTGATGCACCAGAATGCTAGGGCTTTACTTGGAAGAAGATCCACAAGTGAAGTCGATAATTGTTTAGTGTAGCTCAGTATTAATTAGTTATATATATATAATGTGTATATCTGAGTAGTTTAAATATCATGTATGCTTCATGTATTCTCTTGTATATTTATGTATCATAGCCCTTAAATAATTAACAAATCACAATAAACGGTTAAGTAATGAAGTCAAGGCCTCTAAAGTCAATTGAAATCGTGACCAAATATTCAAGATTATCAAATGATCATAATTAAATTGAATAAACAATAGTTCTAGGTCTTAATAACTTCAGCTAAACTGGTTAACGGACTTACTTCAATGGTGAGCTTATATATTTTTATTTTTGGAGTTCAATCAATTTGTTGAGTTTATAAATAATAATACTAATTTATGCCTTCAATTTGATTAGCGTGCTCAATCACTATTTATTGGAATTTATTAAATCATGAGATTGATCTGTTCCTTTCTTTGATTTAAATAACTATTTAAAAGCTTTGCGCTCATACGTGAACACTGGTGCATGCACAACAACATGATGCATTAGGACATGATGAGTACCTAATAGGTAGGTGTTGTGAGAAGAGTTGATGAAGTAGTGAGAAAGTGGGTGGGTCATGTCCATCGTTTGTTCCAAGAGTTCGGTATTCAGCACATTGCACTCTTCACTGAGCAAGTAGTTAAATATAGCCTTTGCTGTTACAACACCTGAGACACCCAGTGTGTTGAAAGTGAGATTCGATGGTAACAGGGAAAGGATTACTATGTATTGTAAAGTGCTGCTCTACATCGTCATACATACAATACAATCATGATTGATATATAGGTGTATAGTGAGTGGCACATGCTGAAGAAACACATATCTTTTTTGCTGATCACATGGTCATGTACATGTGAATACGCTTGTATTACCTTCAATTAATTTGTTTTCGTGCCTCTCAACCACTGCTTGTGCTTGGTCTTTGGTAATGGGACGAATGACGGTATCTTTAAGAAATGGGTTTCTTTGATTCTGGTATGTACGAGACACAGTGAGTGAGCAAAGAACAACCACCTCATTTGAACTTACGTTTGAGATGAAACCCTGAAACTCATGAATTGTCATCTGTTGCTTCTTAACAGTTTTTTCTCCGCTGAAGATATAAATGAAAGCTACATGAATGACAATGAAATTAGATGTAAGCGTATGATGTTTCAACTTAAGCACTAGGCAGATGCACTATTGTTCATGCAAATATTGTACATGTGGCTTCTTGCACAATAGTAAACATTTATCATTAACGGAAATTGACAATACCTTATTTAGCTTCCCATTTACACATACTTGGCTTCAAAGTAGTGAAGCCTATCTAATTGTTCACACTTCTAGTGACAAACACTATCACTAATCCAACATACAGTATACCACATGAGAATTACACTAATAGTGTTATATCACCACCATCATTTCACTCACCCTCATAATTGCCAAGTACACTTCCACTATCACCGACAACACAATGTATACACTGCATGACAGGTAAACGTACACGTTCAGGAGAACCGAATCAACATTGTCACGAATATTAGTCAGCTGGTTCAGGATCAATTTGTGCATCTCTGCTGTGAAATCTGCATCTTGAACATATGGCATGCCATCATCCTGCAGGATACAGGAGCAATATGTCTCCTACATTGTCTTGAAGGTTGCACTTTTATCATACATGTATGCACATATGTAGGTACTTCATCCTCCCATACGTTTACACCAGAGTGTTTCATATTTAAATGCCAATGGATTTCATTTGTATGCACACTTAAATTAGTATAAATGAGTGTATACATGCAGAAACATGCATGTGCCAGTTATGTTGTATCTACTATGATAAATAATTAATGCATTAAAGCAAGTTTGCTGCAGAGCTGGCCAAAACGAAGGCATGAGCTGGAGGTGACATTAGCCTCCATCAGCCTGATTCAGAGTAAGGCCAAGTCTTGTAAGTGCCATACTGGTAGCAGGCAATTTTTCATGGTCCTATGGCTCTTAATGTCATCCCTTTCCATCCAACCACAAGGCATTATATAGAACACGTCTAGCCATGTGGATATTATACTAACCATTGTCTTCAGGATTGAATAAAACGACAGCACCTGAGACAGCTCACTCTCCGGGTGGTAATGTTGTAGAAAGGCATCATGTATGCTCGGGACCGTTATTTGGCCATACCCATTGCAGGACAGTAATATCTGTGTATGGCTGTAAAAAAAGAAGTGTGAAAAGTTAAAATTGAGCATACCAAATTTAAATAATTATGATAGCATCTTTTTTATTATCTTACTTTCTTGTGTACACACCAACACAACAACTGATGAATACAATCTATCCATTTACAGGTGTATGGCATAAATTTTTTTAGCATCACATAATAAACAATTAATTCTAACATAAAGACAAGCACAATGCAAAGATCATCCCCAACCGGTCTTAGTCAATTACAAACTGCTCATTTAAATGTTTCCATCCTTGTACATTTGGTTTCCCAACATAAGGCGTATGCATAACCTTTATGTATGTATATGATTTCACAAAAGGCAAGGCTTACTGTTTGGACAAAAAAGTAGCCATGGTAGCATTACGATGAGGGTTGCGCAGCAATGAGTTCACTGCTTTCTTCCATCTTGCTGCCACACTGGAGCCTCACACATTACGCCAATGTAGTCTACATTAGTAATTCCATCTTGTCGATACACTATAGTTAAAAAGTAGTCCTTAATGTCGGTAGATTTCATCACACGTAGATTTTCATGAAGTTTCATATCCTGAGAGGAAGCAGCAATGAAAGCACATACATATACATGTAGTGCACTGTGCATGGAATACGTGTACATACGACATATATACAGCATGTATGCACTTGTGCAACAAAAATTCATCTCAGCTCCATATAGAAGTATTATTTTTCTGTCTTTCAGTAATTTGGTAAATGCACACACATTGAAACTGATTAAGTGACCCAGGAGACAAAAGTAGTACACTATTTAACCATCTTTGATTCCACCTAGGTCCATAGAACTCAGTCCCTAACACGCATGAGCATGCACCACAGAATGTGCATGATTTGACATAATTTACGGTGTTTCTATAAAGAAGGTGCATTGTTTGTATACCGTTGATGGTAAGCCACTTCTGACATCACTGATGCGAGAGAAATCCCACAGCAGATTGGGCTGTGGGTGAGGGGTATAAAAACAGAATGTTAAGCACTGCTCCATGTAAATGAATTATTTTTTGTGCATATTAAGATTTATTTCCTCTGCACAACAAGAAGTTATGGCATATTTATGGCATATGCAAACAAAAAATAATTAATACCAAACTGTAATCAAATAGAAAACAAGGTTATATATTCATGCTTATGTTCTAATGCTAGGTACAGTGCAACTTCTTGCATCCTCTCTTTCTTGCAATATACAGCATAAATCAGAAGAGTCATGTGCATACAATCAATAGTGAACTCTCATACTGTATGCAACGCCTCTCACATGCATTGCAGCTATGGCGTATGTCAGGCATGGACAACATGAAATCCTGTAACGCAATACCAGTACCACATTGCCTTGCCACATGCCCCCCATGCTGCAGCACACATAGAGATTGCCCCAAGCATATCAAAATAAATAAATAATAAAAACAAAAAATAATATACAGCTCCTGATGAGGTCCATGGAAGTGATACATCATGATCATTACATAGACATGTAGGATGCCAGTTGGTTAGTTTACCATTGTGTATTAATGCCTAATAAATATCGTGTGTCTCATTTGTACTAACCTTGGATTTATCATCAGGTTTGGCATATAGAAAGAAAGCATCCTTGTCAGCAAAAATCTGAAGTTTCTGAGGAGCTTGGTTTTCTCCCTGCAAACATAGGTTAGGTGCACGTGTGTAGAAACTGCATCACTTTGCACATTTTAAAGCATCTATTCAAACAAAACAAACAAATTCATGCATACTTGTATTCAAGCAAATAGTTAGGATCTCTTCATACATAGGATTGGCTACATGGGTGTGGTTTCTATCTAGCATTAGGGAACAGTTGCAAAGTATTCTATTAACTTGCCCATTGCTCTAAATCTCATCACTTTCAATCCCCCACATTCACCTCCTTTCTTCCTTTCATTATGTGTATAACTCACATGTTGAATTCTAAAACAATTCAGGTTCATACAACTTGACCCTACTGTCCATGTACATTATTGAACACCCCTTCTGATGTTGTGACCTACAATACTATCAATAATGCAAGCATACAATATGCTCCTACCAACTGTACAAAGAAACTGCCTACCATTATAATTCTGTCACTTTGGTGTGGCTCAGTGGTTAAAGTATATTATTGACATCAGCAAGCTACAAGTACTTACACACTAATCCATGCACCCATGACACACTAAACCCACGCATTTATCACATTAGGGCATCTTAAGTACATGTACATGCATGCATATTCCTTGCAACGACACATTTTGGTGTATGTCTACAGAAGAGACCTACAGGACATTGTGGTTAAGAGAAGCAGGCCATATTATTGTCACCACATGGGCATAAATAAATGACTTGATCAGACAGTTAAGATATATCACAAACGTATACATATATATACACTGTACGTGCATACAGCACACATATATATTATCCAACTCCCCCACACACTAAAACAATTTATAAGCCCAGACAACGAAACAGGTGACATAGACGATGATAGTCAAGAGCACTCTTTTAAAACCAGGTACGGGTTCAAGTTCAAGGGCAAACGTCCATGCAACACAGGCCTTATTTGAATATATTTTATGCAGTTATTTTAATTGATATACAGATGAGTGAATCTTCCTTTGAAATCAAGTTACAAGCTTGGAATATGAGCTTGTATGCAGACGTACCACTCCATCAAAGTGAGGCTTCTAGCTATGAACTCAGACGATACAAAGCAAAACGTCTCTGGCTTCAAGCAATAGGCTGACACATACCAGTGTTACTAAGGGACACACTACCAGCTTGCATGCAAGTATGCATCATCATTATTAAGTGAACAGGGCAGCTGGGAGGAGCCAGTTGCAAAGTCAGCATACACAGGTAGATACAGGTTAGCTGGTATGACACGTACGTGTACACTTGTACACTCTATGGTTGGCCCATTTATAAATACTACTTGCTGAATAATTCAACGTTTTTGGTGATCTTTTTGAGGATAGCTTTGAGACTTGACATAAGTTTGGGCTATTTGCACAGAACAAAGGGGATTATGGACTTGTACCTATAACATTTAATTAGTGTCAATGGGTGAATGATGCGTTTTTTTTTCATTATCTTTTCCGCGAACGCATGGATTTCAATTTTTTATTCTGGAGTATGCAATATTACATATTGCTTCTTACGCACTGAGAATCGGAGTATCTGTCATGGAGTTGTAAGGCGCTAAATTTTAAATTAGCCAACGCGGCGTTACTTTTCTATTGCGCGTACTGGAAATTTAATATTGTATGCGCTAGGTCCCTTTTCAAACGATCCCATATTTACATTCATACATAAGACATATACAAACACAAACTGTGATGTCTGTGACATCACAGACACGTGGATCAGCCCGGGCCAGAAATGCCCTGGCATTGGAACGAACAAGATGGGTAACAAATCGTTTCAACAAATCATATTTTATGAACGGGTCAACATGGAGTATGCATGTGTATGTGTGCATGGCAATCTTGTTTATACCTTATGGGAGAATGGGCTATTCTATATAAAAATCGTACACCCTCTAATATATGGTGCCCTGAGGTGTGGTGGTGGTTAATGTCCGGGGTGGGGTGACCTAGGGGGAAGGGGATGTTTATAGGTTAGGGGGTACGTCATCCAAGGGGGGATTTTTTTTTTTTAATGGAATAGCCCAATATGATATGTCAATACGAGGGTTCATGTGTTGTACAGGGTGGTATAATTTCATATATAGCGATTGTTGACGCGACTAAGTTTGGTACGTTTCTTGCCTGCTCCGTGGCAGGATACGGGGCAGCGCTGAAACGCAAACATACATATAGGTTTTGGTTTAATACTATGTGAAAATGGCAATAACGGTACAATACTGGCCAGTGCAGAGTAGCAAGAACAAGAGGAACGTAACACCGCGTGCACGATTAACTTACTTGTTCCCATCTCCAAAATTGTGTCCCTTCTGTCAGCAAGCTGTCTACTTCTCGCTTCAATATTAACGTTCTCGCTAACACACTCCTCCGTGGTTGAGTGGACATAGGTGACCGAGTACACATGGAAATACATTGGTAAAAGATGTGGGCGGATCTTTGACTAATGTACACACACTTAATTTACATATTACGTAGCCACACCCACTTTGTAGACAATTGTCCAATAATCTAAGCGATGACGTAATGTCGTGGAGCGGGATGTGATGTCATGTAAGCGCCCGCGCGCTGCATGTGGTACGTTTCACTTTTTCGAACGAGCGCTACTCACATCCGGAGTACAACAGATAAAAAAAAGTTGTCTCGAATGCCTAATGATGCTTGACTATCGGATCATTCCGCATTCTAACAGATCTTTCGTTACGCAAGCTGATGGGATCACGTCTTGCCATCATGTGAATTATTTGCCTGAGGAGCTGTATTAATACGGGTCGTTAGAGCACACTAGCTTCATTTGCAAATGAAAATGAGTTGCCTATCCATGATTGAGTTATATATCTCAAGGGGCTCCTTGCATTGAATTTGTCACTATAAATGTTCTATTTTTAATCTGTACTACATCAGTTGTTCACAATTATATTCTCTGGAAATCAACGCTATTATGAATGACTGGAATGGGGTATGTGAATTAGAATGTGAATTCACGCAACTTTATTTATTATAACAAAAGCAAAGCCATACATTAGAGCAATTCAGTCACAATAATTTTTCAGATTAGCAAACTGATACATCAGTTCAGTAGCCATGCCATTTAACTGCACTTCGTGCAATGCAGTGCACAGCACTCTGAGAGTTGGTATGGATCCAGACATAGTAAGCCAAAGTTTAAGCATGTGTTTAAATTGCTCCTTCTGCGAGTCAGTTGAGGTTTTCACCTCCATCAGTTCAATGGGTGATAGTCCCAGTTGCCTCCCTATGCTCCACCAGTGTGTCATCACAAGTGCCAGAATACCAGTTAACACTTCCAGGTGTCTCTCTGATAGCTGGATATTTCCTCCATTGCCAAGCTTGCAACTGGAAGAAAAAAAACTTTAATATCAATGTATTTTATAAGTCTAGGCTGTCAGTGGTCTTAAATATAGAAATTATGCAAAAGTCCTTTTAAGAATACTATTAGTTTAATAATCGAGATGAGTATAGATTTGATCATAAAAGTTTCAGCTGTATGTAACTTCTTAGCATCATATGTTAATGTGGTAAGCAAAATCAGATGTCTGAATTGAACAAAAATAACGCATTTTATTAAAGAGTGCAATTTATCTCCTGGGTCAAAGTGCTAATAGAGATTTATTAACTGTTCTATTGTAACTGATGAAAGTTAGTTTCTTGTAAAGTACATGTGTATAAGCCTATAACCATTTTCCATTGATGAGTGTTCACAAATGAACACAAGTTTAAAATGGTCACTTCCTATTAAAATTAGTTCATTAAATAATCTTTACCATACTAAATGTATTTATTAAGTACATAATGATAATGTACAAAGATTAAGCAAAAAAATCAGATCAATTGCTAGATTTCATACATTCAACTAAATATTAAGAAATGGTGTAACTCATAGAGATAAAATACTATTATAGCTTAGCTAATTAAAATCATATCAAGTAATTGAACTTCAGAATGCCTTCCAAGAAATCATATATTTGAGCAGTAATAGCAACCATTGAGGTTAGTTGATTGAAATAATTTGCCAGTTTTAGCTGTATTTTTATTTTTTACAAATAGTCTAACAAGTAATACTTAAAAAAAGATAATTGGATAAATGAGACTAGCTCTACAAAAACCAAAGGAAAATAAACAAGCACACATGTGGGCAAATGATAACAAGCAGAGCACAGATAATAACATAGTAAAAACATTCCCACATTTAATCAAATTAAGTACTAACCCATAAATATAAAATGTTAGCCATATTCTATATTAAGTGCAGGATTGATATATTCAACAACTGCAGCTGTCCAGCTGTTTGCTTTGCTCAATGGCCACACATAGTATTAGCAGCAAATAATGCAAAGACTGTGGCTCTCCACAGCCAAGGACTGGGACCCAATAGTGTTAAGGGTTTCAAAGGCAATAGAAACAAACTCATTTCTGCAGTTTGCGCTCTACTGCTTGTTTAACAACCTGCTTTTGTTCAGTGAGAGAGGAGAGCACATCTGAAGTAGCCAAGGTATCCCAGCATTGGGCATCCTAAAGTAGTGCATCCACGGAACCAAAGACATGTCACCAGGCCTCTTATCATTGAAACTGAGAATGTTCGATGGCTCAAGGTGAGATGATACTTTTACAAGGACTTGTATATGATGTTCAGAACAGCATGCTGTGGGTGGCAAGCCTTACAAGATCTACAAATGAGGCCATGAGTGGCAAAGTGGGCGAGGGTAGACCCGCCCCACCCCCAGTGCAGTGGTGGCATGTGTGTGAGTGATATAAGCATCCCCCTCCCCCCCCCCCCTTCTCAGATAAACAGCAATGTGCACAATCGCATTTTCCGTTTCGAGGCCCACTGATGACAAAGACAAAGCCCTTAACATGCTCCTGCCTTACTCTGGGGTAGAGGTGCCAAGCAATCTAGCATGAGTGGCACTATCTGGTGCACTGTCCAATAAAGTTAATGCCTTTGGCGAGTTCCAAGCCTATCTGGGAGATATTGGTAGGGGAGGAGGGGGAAGTGACACTGGAGAGGGGCTAGTAGTACAAGGCAACATCAACACAAGTTCCACCAAGATGGGAGGATGTGTCGAACAATAACGAACGCTTGTTTACATTTCTAAGGTTTACACTAATAAGACAGCTAGCTAAATGATATTAGATAACCATTTAAATTATTTATCTTCATTTGCAAACACCCATTAGCAATTTATTCAAATTATTTTGACAATTGGAACATTTAATATCCTTATTAGCAATTGTGTAAAGATCCTGCTGCCCTGCCTAGTGATTTTGACATCCTGAGTATTCTTAGGTCATTTCCTAAAGGCACCATAGCTGGGTCCCTCAGGCATGAGAATTCAACATTCCTCCATCAGCTGCTTACAACTCATTGCTAACCTTATTGCAGCTGGCAGAGACCCTAGGGACGTTTCTCACTTCCTAGCAGGTGTCATAGCTCTAGATAAAGCCAAAAGCTTCCCCAATTGTACGTCCAATTGCCATTGGCGAGGTTCTTAGGCGATTCCCTGGTAAGTGTCATTCTCATTTGCTAAAAATAAGGGTAGTTGATTTCTTCCTTACCCCATTAATTCAGTGTAGCCTGCCCGGGTGGGGTGTGTACAAGGTGCGAAAATGTGTGAATGAACATTGAACACTGATGAAAGCTTTGTGCTGCTCAAGGTTGCCCTTACCAATGTACATCTTTTTAATGTAGTCTCCAGACAGTGGATCCTTAATGAAAGTGCGGTACAGTTTCCTGATGCTCTACCTTGGACTACGTGGTGCTATAGCCAACACAATTCCTTATGGCATACTATGGGGACCTTATCATCTCAGCAGGGAGTCCACCAAGGAGATCCTCTTGGGCCTTTATGTTTTGCCCTTGATCTTTAGAAGTTAGTGTTGGCTATTTGAGATGACAACAACCGCTTGGATCTTGATCTGCAATGCTGGTACATTGACGATTGAGTTCTGGCAGGTCATTAGAATCAGTTCTGAGAGTTCTTACCCTCATTCAACAGCTAGGACCCTCCCTCTATTGGCTTGAATATAAACCTAAAGAAGTGTGAACTGTTTGGAGCCAGAAACTTGTCTCAATTTCTCAGTTGTATCTCTTTGTCCCACATCCCAAATTTTGAGCTATTAGGTTATCTAATTGGAAATGATGAGTTTTATCACCAAGAAGATTTTTGCTGCATCTACTCCACTTTCCAACCTACAGGAGGGAGGGTCCATGGTATCCTGTGTTCTATTTGTCCTCTTTCGTTTTTGTGGAGGCTTTTCCAAAATATCCTATATAACCAGGACTACAGCACCTACAATGGCAAGTGTTGCCCTCAAGCAGTTTGATAATCATGTTCACCACTGTTCTTAGAGTGCTTTGTCATTGACACCACCCAAGAATCATGACTTCAAGCGTAGCTAAGCCCCAGTAGAGGAGGTTTGGGACTCCATTCTTTATTCCATCCCTCCCCTGCGGTCTACATTGCAAGTAAGATTGTGCCTCTTCTGATGATGCTCACCTCACAGCAGCAATTGATCGTACAATCTCTATGTGATGCCGGTGTGTCTTGCTTAGCTTACCAGCATAGCCTCTCAGACAATCTAGACAACTGTTCCTTCAACCAACTGTTTGATCCATTGTCGTGTGCTAATAGAGCATGTATCCTTCCCCCACGCAGGAGCTTGGTTGACTCACACGATCTGTCAAGATCAGTTTGGGTCTTCCTTTTGACAACAATGAGTTACACAGCTATTAAATAGTGGCTTTGAATTAACCCTCCTGGCATGTCGTGGGTACTAAGCCCCCATCATGTTTATTGTGCCCAGGAAAAGATTCTAGATTCTTTGTGCCATCATAGCACCACTTGTAAATGAGGAGATGATGTCACCACACATAACAGTCATCTATGCAATGCTTTGCTTGCTATCCTGCTTCTCTATTTGTCTCCCTTGAAGTCGGAAGCGGTTTGGGTTCTGATGGACTCAGAATCCGACCTGCTGATATCTTGGTGATCACCCGGGGGATTAAAGGCTCGACAGTCTTTGATGTCACGATAACTCCTAGCTGAACTCCATTATTATATCTGAAGTGGGAGTTATTGCTAGTGTGGCTGCCAGGGCTGCAGAAATAACAAAATGACGCTAAGTGCACTGAAAGTGGCTGGGTTTGCACCGCCCATTCTGTAGAAATGTATGGTGCCTGGGAAGAAATGCTTTCTCATTGTTTGGCTAGGCATAAAGGCATCACAACCAACACTCCAAAGTCCAAGGTTCTTGGTGACCTTTTGGGCAGGCTGAGTTTCATCCTGGTTCAATTCAATGCAAGAGCGGAAGAGCCATTCTTAATAGGCCAGGCCTCGACCTCGAATTACACTCAGCATGCTCTGGGTTCTAGTTTTGTTCATGTTTGTTTCATGTTGGTAATGGGTATGATTATTTCTTTACATTATGCTCACATATGGGATCAAAGGGACCTAGCGCATGCACGATAAATTTCCAGTACGCGCAATAGAAATGTAACGCTTGCGTTGAATCTATGGCTAATTAAAATTTCAGAGCCTTACAACTCCATGACAGATACTCCGATTCTCAGTGCGTAAGAAGGAATGTGTAGAGGGCATTTCAGGCTTCTAGAATATGTATTTAAAAAAAAGAAGAAATCTTGAAAAAACATGCCCTTTCGCGGAAATCCATATTTGAAATGACGAAACTGAGAAAGGTGTTATGACATACACTACTGTAACAGGCTGCAGTGACTTTGTAATTGGGATCATCTTATCATTTATCTAATATCAATATCAATATCAATATTATTGCTGAAAAATTGCATGCAAAACATTGATAATGCCTATATCGGCAAGATATGTGTGTATTATGTACAAGTGATTTAATTTTACAATGCTAACAATTGCATCTATTAATGCTGAGTGCAGTGAAGATTGTGACAAGCTCAAAGATGTGCATGTATGGGGAATTATAAGGACCTCTCAATTAATTCTGGTTGGAATGTACATGTATTTTCCAACTTTCAGTACAGTCCTGTTAAATGGCCAGCTCCTCAATGAAAGAAGCCTACAATAAACAAAGCCTACACACTGCTTATTCTAGTTTCTAGGTATATCCGCCTCAAGCCTGGATGGATTACACATGTTGCTTTGTTCTTAAGAGCCAAAGTGTTTAATATTAAGCATTAGTGTATCATTTAATACACCTTTATGGTATAAAAGAAATGACTTTGGTTGCAAGAACAGACATGCAAAACTACATCCAATTGCCCCAATCTAAAGGGTAGTTGTATAAGCAATAAATTTTGAGCTAATAACAATATGTACATGCATAGACAATGTAACACAAGGTGGTTGATGCATTTGTATTTCTTGCAGGGTAGGATGGCATTAAATATCAATTCACTTGCTGATTTTAATATTATATGCATCTACAAATTACTAAGACCATACTGCTGTGCTGCCAAAAATGCAAAAAAAAGTTTGGGGTAGGCAGGGGGTGGGGAGTACTAAAATGCTCCATTTTAGGAGAAAAATGAGGTAAGTTACAGTTTGTGGTTAAACATTCAAGCTAGGTTATCTCCAGACATTAACAGTTATGTTCATTCAAATCTTGTCTGCTAATGTATCTACTCTACACATAGCAGTGTTAATGTTGTACATATTATTGGCAATTGTAAAATGTCAACTATGAACAAAAAAAAGCAAGTTTAAAAAAAATTTCCATTCAAGCAGAAAGAGTTATTGGCTACCTTAGTACCAGTCATAGGTCATCATTATAATACTATTGTGTTTGTGGGTGTGATGGCTTTTGAGAGAGGGAAATGTTTGGGTAGAGGGGAGTGAAGGACCACACAATAACCTTTTGAATGTTTGAATATCATAATGCATACCACTGTTATGTGCCAATTTCTTCTATTTCACACCAAAAGCAAACCAGTTGTAATGCATCAAAATGGATGCTTCCATGTCACATGCATGCTGCACATTTCATGGCTAAGGTAGCCCTCATTGACCAATAAGCATGCTTGAGTCCATTGACTGGTTGAGCAGGATCTCCATGCAGGAACATTTGCTTATCTTTCATAAGTATTTTATGTTCCACGAAGTTTACTATACATAGTTAGGCATGGCCTGCTACCGCCGACCAAACGCAGGTACACGCCCAACTACCCCTCTAAAAAAAAAGAAATAGAAAACATGCATGCATGGTGTGATAAAACCAAACATTCCTTCATTCTCACAATACTTTTGCAAGTCGTACACAAATATGCGTGGCGGACTGAAACATAGAACAACTAGCATGCAAGTGGATATAGAGATTGAATGCTTCCTTTATGATAGAAAACACGCCCACGGAACCAATCCTGTATAGTGCGGCTTTGAATACGTTTTTGCGCGCGACGCACTCCTGCATCCACGCCCGCCACTCACAACACGCTCACCTAAATCAGGATAGCTGGAATTGCTTTCGCATACTTTAAATCCATCAGAGGTACTTTCAAGATAAGATTTTCTTTCAGAGAGGAGACTATCCTCTGCAAATGCAAGTGTAGAGGTTATGTGCTCTTTGCCAAGTACAATGGCATTAACGTACGGTTCGGACGCTGCAACACCTTCATGTTGTTTCTCCGCTTGCACTTTTTACAACACATAATGATTAGTAAAAGCATGCATATGACTGCAATAATCAAGATAAGTGCGCCGCCACCCCCTCCTGCAGTAATGCATATCCACAATTGAGTCGAGTTTGATGCTATGGAAAAAGAATGCGTCTTCAATCAAAAGTAGTGTTATTCATGGAGCGAATTGCAATGTAAATTTATATCACTTACAACAATTCCAGTTTATCATTTCTCTCCTTTTATGCACACTGCCTGTATGGCGGCAAAGCGAGAACAAAAAATATATTATTTTGAATAATACTAAACATAGATTGCACACAGCACCACAGCAGATAATGCACGCTATTACTACTACGTAATGAGCACACACAAAATACACAACGACTATGACTGGACAGCTGAGTGTCAACCTATAATTAAGCTGGGATGTCAGAGCCGATGCCATATGCTCGGGATATCAGTGGCCTTGCATTTGCTCTGACAAGAACCAAGTTGAGTGGTGTGCGATTTGGAGCAATTTAGTCTAGTAGCCAAGCGAGAGGCAAGGCGTTAAAAGATGTAAGCGTGCTTCAGCTCCAGCAGCCATAAGTCTCAACAGCCGAAGGTATACACTGGGAAAAAACGCGTAGAATCAATTTTTGATTTAACAATTGATTACGCAATTGTCGCTTGTGATTTGCAATTGATTTTGACATAGGGAAATCACGCTATGATTCTTCAATATATAAAAAATCACGTCATGATTTTGCAATGATAAACAAAATCAAGCGTTGATTTTCCAAGTGAAACTGAAGCAATTGATGAATCCTGTTTTGATTTTATAGGTGATTTTATAGGTGATTTTATAGGTGATTTTATAGGTGATGTTTCAAATGACATTTAGTTCTTTTGCGTGTATTGCACATGTATTTTGAAGGAAGTAGGCCTACGAGTGGAAAATGAAATGGATTAGCATAGGAGAGCGCCATATGCTCAAAGCGTGACTGTTTAAATGCATCCCTCTTAAGCTGTACCGGTGTTATCCTAAAGTCTGTGGGTGGGTGGTACACAAAATGGCCGCAGTAATGTACATATATTATAGGCGGCATTACGGGCGGTTTAACGGTTATAACTAGATTTACGAGCCGAGGTTTGAGCGAATCCACCCATACGTTTCGAACTCCAAACATGTCCAACATACATTTTACCCCAGGTCGGCCGGCACGGAACAGACTATTATAATTAGTCAGTCAAAGTTATTTAATTTAATTTGGCATTGTTCCTGGGTAGCAAATTTAAGTACCCGAAGAAAGAAGGATCATATTCGCAAAAGGCATTTCATAATGATATAGGTGTAAGCACTTGGACTTAATTGTATTGCTGGCAAGCATATCGCTGCAATTTTATTCCTATTGATGCACACCAAACGTGGCTGATCAAATTTTGCAACCGCACCTTGTAAGTCGCTTGTATCTGTGTGTTTGTGAATGTAGGTGTGTGTGGGTGTATGGGTGTGCGCGCGCGCGCGTGTGGTGCATGATTATATGTCTGTTATACCCAGAGCTAAACCAATCCGTCAGCAACCAAAACCCAGCAAAAGGTTGTACTTCCTGGCCAAGACACTTACAGAAGATCTTGCACTGGCCTTGTACAAAATTTGCCAAGATCTTGGCCTCATGGGCAAGATCTTGAACATCTTGCCCAAGTGTCTTGGCCAAGAACGTTTTGCTGGGTAAAGGTAGGCCATTTTTGTCTGCTAGAGGTAAGCCATTTTGTCAGCAAGCCAGAGGTAAGCCGTTGTGTGTCAGCAAGCCAGAGGCAAGCCATTGTGTGTCAGTTACCCAGAGGTAAGCCATTGTGTGTCAGTTACCCAGAGGTAAGCCATTGTTTGTCAGTTACCCAGAGGTAAGCTATTGTGTGTCAGCTACCCAGAGGTAAGTCATTTGTGCCAGCTACCTAGAGGATGTTGATGTTGAGTCCATTAAAAAGCTCCATGCTTCAGTACCAACAGTGCCACTACCGCTACCAGAGACCTTGAGCTCTTTGGGCACCGGCTTGGATGAATCAAGTGAAGGCCATGAGCATGCGCAAGAAGAATGGATCCGGACAGTGTACCAAAAAAAACGGCTGAAGAGCGTCTTGTGGAGTTGGAGGGACAAGCCATGAGATTCCTCACCACTCACCAGAACCTGCTCATCCTTCAAGCAACGTTAGCTCTGATGCGGACTGACGCCATCTTTCTCTTTGTCTCATTCTAATGTTTAGCCTTGTGATCATATAATAATCATTTGAGAAATCACTTATGAAATCGTGCGTTTGATTCTACACGAGATTCACTATACTAAAATCGTGTGCAAAATCACGTAATGATTTTTGTGGATTTTACAATGGATACTACAATTGATTCGTAAGAAAATCAATTGATAAATACACTGCGTGATTTCTACGTGATTGTTCAATTGATTTAGCTGTTAAATCAGTCATTGATTTCGCGCGTGATTCCGAATAACAAATCAATTGATGAATCAAAGCTTGATTCGCGGTCTTTTTTGCTGTGATATATGCATGACCAACGTAGCTCTGAGCACTTAACATCATGCTTCCTTTTATTATTATAACATAACATTTAGATTATTAAACTGTGATTAGGACCATTTATTGCTGCATATATATTTCTGTGTTTGTATATTATAAAAACAAAACTAATAATGTTTGTATAAAATAACCGATAACCGTCGCGTGACATTAAGTTGCCATTGTAAACATATAATTCCCTGGAAATGGAAATATTTATGCAAACTTATGCATGTGACAATAGAATCCCCCCCCTCTCTCTCTCCTCCCCTCTCCCCCCTCTCTCTCTCTCTCCCCCCTCTCTTTCTCCCCCTCCTCTCTTCTTACTCCTCTCTCTCCCTCTCTCGCTCTTCTAACTCCTCTCTCTGCCTGCCTCTCTTCCTCTCTCGCTTCTCTCTCCTCTCTCTCCCTCTTTCTCTCCCCCCTCTCTCTTCTTCTTACTCTCTCTCTCTCACTCTCTCTCTAACTTCCT
>JABACO010000006.1:9095753-9322086 GCA_013339895.1 Ephydatia muelleri
CGCGGGTATTCAATTATTCATGTCCGGGATTGCTGGACATGCCATGAAAGAAGCAGATCGGTATCCCGTGTTCTCCTCTGGTGTGCATATATTTTCCCCTCATGGTAGGGGAACTATAGTGTAGTGCTATATAAGTTCAATACATGTATGATATAGCACCCGATGCATGCATGGGATTACGTTGATATCCGTATACGACGCGTTTTACGTGGCCTAAATCACCGTTTTGCGTTTATAGAAGCCATCTTCTTTTGGCGGAGATATAGTGAACTGCATGCAGAAGAGCAGTGATAGTATTCGTACCGCCTTGACTGCTACCTCGATCTCACAGATGTATATGAATGGCTGGCCGAAATTAACATGCATATGCATGATGTTGTTTCGTTCCACACTTAAATGCGTAAAATTTGGCTTCATTTGTACGTGTAGTTGAGAAACGGCCAAAAAAGGAAATTCCGAAACGATGAAAAGAGGCTGTAAGTCCAGAAAGATATCAGTTTGCTTTGACGGAGAATATGGCAATGCAGCTGAAGTTTGTAAATTGAGACATGTGTGGTACCTACATGTTTCGTATCATCTAAAACACTTTCAATGTTTTCATTTGCCTATCATAAATAGTCTTATCTTTGGAACTTACATATCAGTAGTGGAGAAATCCCCTGTATAATGTTCATTCATGGTGATTTGGAAGGCTGACAACTGAAACTGTAAGCAGGTACCAAGCAAACCGTAAAAAGTTCTATTTTGTGACCTTTATGAAATTTGTCCTCCATGCAACTATGCAACAACCGGTATGCACAATGGTCTCCAAATATCATGCACCCATCCCTTGAAGTACATTGTGAACAAGATATGCTATAGATTGTAGTTGGTCCATTATGTTGAGTGTGCATAATATAACTCTGTACCAAATGGCACCAATGTGAATTTTGCACATGCATATATCAAATGGAACACTTAACAGTATCATCCATCATAAAGGATTGGGCCTGAGTACCTCTTCTTCCCTTCCCATAATGCAATGTGCTGCATGCTCTAGATGACAGCAGCGACAACAGCATTTCAACTTGAGCTAGCTTAGAATGTATTAAATGCTGTACATGCAATCGACTGGGCACTTTGTCTCACTGTCTAAGTCTTCACCAACGTTAACAGTATAAAACAGTTACCAGAGGAGCAGGTGTAGTAGGAGTTCATATTTGTCCCTACATTGTCCTAGGACAACCTCCTATCTTAGAACATATCTGTCCCACCATGTCCCACTCACAAGTATAATGTCATGTTGAACAATTTACCATATTTTATATACAGTAATCTATAATGGATTAACAATTTAGCTATCATTAAGCTTATTGAAAAGATCAGAACCCTGAAGTTGTATTTATCTGTACAATCGTACCTTGTTGAATGGGGCTGGGCTGCACTGCAGACTGAAACTGAGAATAGAAAGCTTGTTATTCAACACTAATTGCTAAATAGGCTCATTATAAATGTTAAATTGCTCATTTCAAGTTGTAATTTTTAAAGGACCTAAGATATAATGCAAGGGTTGGGAAGCCGAGGGAACAAAGACGTTCCAAAATGCTATTGGAGGGCTAATAAAGAAGATTACAGAAACCATATGAAACGGATTCACTTATCAGTTTAAGTGGTACCAGTCAGGTTCTTCATAATTGCTTTCAGTCCACTTTACAAAAATGTGGTGGGAGGCCAACTGAATTCAGGACATGTATGACGATACTTATAACCCTTAATGTATGAAGACTGTAATTATTGCAAGGAGGAAAATAAGTGGAAAGAGTGTGTCTCCTTGAAAGGCTCCTCAAAATAGGGTTTCTGGAGTGGACCAGGGAAAGCAGAGTAGGCAGTTGCTGGTAGTGATTAAGAATCAGATTAATCATCCATAAGCAAAGTGTTCAGAACCAAATGCATTTTTGACATCAAGCAGCACCAAGAACAGAGGCCTTTTCAATCAAGCATTCATTGATAATGCACCAGAGTTAGAAAATATTATTCATCAGATATCTTTGGC
The DNA here is from genome assembly GCA_013339895.1 of Ephydatia muelleri. NCBI lineage: Eukaryota > Metazoa > Porifera > Demospongiae > Spongillida > Spongillidae > Ephydatia > Ephydatia muelleri. Next base: position 9,097,786 of record JABACO010000006.1, read on the forward strand.
AAAACTCCAATTGTGTGGTGGTGATTTGATTAATGTATTGTTACGTTGCACGTGGATGATCATAATGTCAAAGGCAGCTGGCTTGCCTAACACCCAGACAGGGACCAGAACATCAGCAGGTCTGTGTATGATGTTGGTCATGCCCAAAACCACTCCCTGCTTCAACTTCGGCACCAATGCAAGCTTGTCTGCAAGACTCTAGAAATATGTCTCGAAGCCTGTTGTGGTGGGAGACCACATCACTCCTGTATTTACATGTTAATGCATGATGACCCAAGGGGTCCAGAAAGTGTGAGGGACAATACAGACAGTTGGCACCTTGGGATGATACCTAACCACCACTTTATACTAGCCTGAAACTCTGAAGGGTCAAGGTGAAGATTGAGCCCAGGTGCCAAAACAACCTGGAGCCATGCAGAAGCATGCTCTGTTAGGCAGAGATAAAGATTGGATGAATTGATGGTCTTCAAGTCTATTATTATCATTATTACTATTGTATAAGATATCAATCCAGTACACATACATATCAATACTGAGTTATCAATTGCACACAAAAGGGCTAATATAAGTATATAATATAGATCTTTAACAATGGACCTTTTGCCTTCTGACGTCACAAATTGATTGGTTGTGTTTGACATAACATAAGTCCTTATAGGAACTTCACGAAGAAACACAGCAAGTACTAAATTAATGGTAAATGAATGCCTGACTGTATTCCAAAATGAAGTACCTTCGCCAGTTACGGTGCAAATGTCACAGCGCTCACAAGTTACCGGAAGTTGCCCCCCCAAAAATCGAAAAGCGCGACTTCGCGTGTCTCATTAGCAACTTCCGCAATGTTTCGTTGCATACAAATCCCTTACAGAGCTTCATCGTGAAATACAACAAAAATGAAACGTGTGGTAATTTACTTTTCAATAAAAATTTCAAAGGAAAAGCATGTAGGAGCTATGATGGTGAAGTTATACCATTTTTAAAGTTGCCCCCCCAAAATTCATGCGTGACGTCAAAGGCAAAAGGTCCATTGATTCTGATCATGACAGGAGTGCCTGTGAGTTGGCTTGCATCAAAGTAAGGCTAAGCCTGCCATACAATTGACAGATGGCCTGAGACTTTCTCTGGTGGCTAAGAGAGTTGCAAGGCGTGACAAAGTCTGCATGGTTTCTGCACCCCAACAACTATAAGTCTCGACAGCAATGGGGATACACGACCAGCCAAGCTCTGAGTCATTGGAATTGTGCTTGTTATTATTACTGCTGATTTCGGTTGGTAGGCCTCTAGGCCCTACCAGGCCCTACCGTAGCTACGCCACTGGTTATGGCTGTGCACATCATATCAAGTGCAGTTGAGCTTTCAGTAATTTCAATAGTTAGAACTCCGGATCCGGACGTGACGGGACGTGACGTAAATATAATTAAGAATACCGTTTATCACGTGAATGGTTTTCAGGAGTAGCCCTAGCCACGCCTAACCCAATGCAGCATCGCTTTCTTTGCGTGATTCTTTTCGCTTTGGCATTAGCTCCGAAGATAAATGAGAGCAAAAAACTTTGCTTTGATTCGAACGGGAGTTTCAAGATCGCCCAATTCGCAGATCGTAAGTGTGTAATTATCATCACGCACACAGTAGGTCTACATTATAGTACATGTACATGTATATCAATAACTGGTGAAATGTCGATGCCTATTCTAAATGTAATTCCGAAATGGTTTACCGACCCCTTAGTACACTTTGGTGAAGGTGAAAACACCGTATGGGGTCCACAGCAAGATGTGGTAATCTTATAAGTCTGCTGTCTTCACAATCTTGCTGACTGTTTTCGATGCAGAATTCAACTCGCGTCATGGAAAACGTATTGAAATGGGAACAACCGGATGTCGTAATTTACACTGGGGGTACGCATCCTCGTAATTAACCGATCACTACTGAATTGCGTAGTGCATTACGTTATTGAATTGATGTTGATGCGCTCTATATGTTCGGGCTATTTCAGACCAGATAACAGGAAACAACGTTAACGACAATGGCACTGCATATTGGGCTCAAGTTGTAAAACCCTGTATGCAGACTGATACGCAATGGGCCATTGTCTTTGGAAACCATGGTTAGGGAAATTATTTGCCTTTTTTTTTGTAAAGCACTGCTTTGTCGTAATTTCTCTAGATGACCTTAGTGTCAGTAGTGGGACAAGGAAGGAGCTACTGGAGTTTGACACCAGTTACCCACTCTCACTATCACAGTTTGGACCAGTAGGCGCTTACCATTAGTGACAATACTAAGGGTCATAATATGTTTTCTCCAGGACGGAATACATGGCCTTACTAACTATTACCTTCCATTATACAGCAATTGCAACTCAGAGGTAAATGTACCTTCTTTGGTATAATTAACAATTTAATAGAAACATTGGACCATCCCATTTGCACCTGTCAACCGGTATCTTCCTAGAATCCTTCCTGGATATTGTACTTCTTTGACAGTGGTGGAGGCACATATCCAGAGCTGGTGTATGATGACCAGATTGACTGGTAAGCTTCCTATACCATCTCAGTGGGGCTGTTGGAATGCTCAGGTATGAAGCACACCGTTTCCCCCCATATAATACATCAGGTTCAAGAATGTATCCAGTGAAATCAAACGTGCCTATGGATCAATACCTTCTCTTACCTTCTTACATATACCAAGGTAATACCATATATCCATCAAATTACAATATCATCCTTAGATAGAAGTGAAAATGGCAATTTAAATACGACGTGCTTGGCCCTAATCCTCCAAAAATGAACATACATAACTGCCATTCATAGATTGAAGCCATGGGTACATGGATTACTACCTCATACACTACAGTGAATAAGTCATCCATGCATGATTACCATCATATATATCTGTGTATTTTGTAGAGCATGAATTCTATGGTGAACTATATATGTAATCTGTACATCATTTGTGCATTGTCAATACTTTGCCATTAGTACCGAGTATGAGAACCTGTATCAACAGTCTCTTTGTTTTGGGATGGATGATGATGATGTCTCACCACAAATCAGCCCAAATCGTAAGGATTGATGTAATATTGTAACGTGACCAACCCCAGATGTGGTGTTCCAAGCCCTACTGTGCATGCTTGAAATGTATCCACATGCTAAGTTATTGAGACAATATAAACAGCTCATACTTTAATTTCATCATTCAGTATGCACTAATGTTTGCTGTTTAACTCACAGAGTTACTAACTGTGCTGACAGCATTTGGAAATACTAAAGCTGTTTTTGTTGGACATGACCATGGCAATGACTGGTGCTGCCCATTTGCTGGTGGTCTGATGGTGTGCTATGGAAGGCATACAGGCTACGGAGGATATGGAGAGTAAGGCAATGTGTTGTGTTCACATGCAGATGATGCTGGGCACATGCAACCACACACAGCTGGGCAAGAGGATCAAGAATCATCGAACTCTTCACTGATACTCTCAGTGTGAAGACTTATGTTCGCATGGAAGATGGAAGTATTATTGATGGAAATTAATATGGCATACCTCATAGCCTTAAAAATGCTGCCTAATTCCCACACCATCTGTATTTAAATAGATTTCTTCTGCTGGGTGGTGCTTTTCTACGAACAACAGAATAGTTGTGCAATTGTACATGCGTAGTATAACATATTTCATAATGATTAACATCATTTCAGTGTGTTCTCAGCATGCTCTCTGCCTCAACTCAACCATTTGTGGAAGGTCAAGTGTAGTTTCCAGTGGGTCAGGAATCCAGAGTATTAAATGTGAAATATTGGACTGAGGAGCAGGAATTAATGAGCTGTTATATAACCTAGCTATCATACCATACAGGGTGTCCCACAATGAAGATGAATTCACCACAGGTAGTTATATTGGTGGCATTGGTCATTAATAACTGGTTAATGTAATGCTCATGATCAAGTGCCCGAAAATCAAATATTTGACTATTTATAACTCTGTGATGAATTAGTTACTAAATTTTAAGTTACACATTTTGCCTATGTCATTAAAACTTGAATATGGGTGGTCAATTAATCTTAAATGATTGGTTTGATAATGAATTCATTGACTGAAATTATAATAAAACTTAACATGCAGGATTGTAAATTGAATAGTCGCTTATTAAATAATTAAATAGTAAATATATTAGGCATCTGTTTATGTCATAATTACATAACATAATAATTGAATATTAATTAGCAAGCAAGATTAAATTTTCCTAGATTGCAGGACACCCTGTACATTCAATCCACTGCAATACACTAAATTTCAATTCTAAACATCTTATTGATGGGTCATTCCATACCAAATGAGCAGGAGTTGTGACTCACGTCTTCCGATTTTGCTCCAATTTCTCATATATGTTGGTCTTGATATGAATGTGATTTTTCCATTTATTGAGTTAATAACGTTAATGGTTTACGAAATACACGCCACTGAATAATTAATTTTTTCATTAATTTTGTAACTTTGCAGTCTCATATCTTAGCTGCAATACAATTGACAGAGGAGTTTTTGGCATCAAATTCAAGGCCATGATCAGTAGAACTGATCTATGATGATTATTTTGGGGTGTGGGTAAAGGGTTAAAAATTTAACAGCTTCAAAGTACCATTTGCAGTATTTAGGTGCTGTCCATATTGAAACACAAATTTTTTTTTTCACATAAGTGAAGGGACTATCAACCTTGGTATTTTTCAGGAATAAAAAGTCTGTGTATTGATTACCCCTGAGAACCACGCAAGGTTTTATCTGAGGGCCCCATTTTTGTCTCATCAAAATTCTGTTTTGTTGACATACGCTGCAAGTGGTGTTATGTAAACTGTCTCACCACAGCTGCCCACTGTTAGCATGACTCAGCAGATTGTGTTTCCTTATTTGGGTGAGAGCGCGCGTTTTCTCTAAATTATAAGTTTTTTGTGCCATGTCGATCAATCTCTACAAGTACTGTCGTGACCCGTTCAAGAATCATCGGCGCCGCATATATTCACACCTTCGAGTTGCATCAGAACAGCTTATAGCAGGATGTGCATTTCTGTCTTTGAGAAGTGGAGACTTGCTGCATAATTGATGCAAAACGTTTTGCCCTCAGGCATCACCTCGAAACCCTGGCTGTGAGAATTTTAGGCGCTTCAGATAAAATGACCCAACTGACTATAGCATGACAGCCCTACCTCCGCACCATAATAATTTTTTATAGCAGAATGCGCATCTCTGTCTTTGAGAAGTGGAGACTTGCTGTGCAGCAAGTCTCCACTTCTCAAAGACAGAGATGCACATCCTGCTATAAGCTGTTCTGATGCAACTCGAAGGTGTGAATATATGCGGCGCCGATGATTCTTGAACGGGTCACGACAGTACTTGTAGAGATTGATCGACATGGCACAAAAAACTTATAATTTAGAGAAAACGCGCGCTCTCACCCAAATAAGGAAACACAATCTGCTGAGTCATGCTAACAGTGGGCAGCTGTGGTGAGACAGTTTACATAACACCACTTGCAGCGTATGTCAACAAAACAGAATTTTGATGAGACAAAAATGGCGCCCTCAGATAAAACCTTGCGTGGTTCTCAGGGGTAATCAATACACAGACTTTTTATTCCTGAAAAATACCAAGGTTGATAGTCCCTTCACTTATGTGAAAAAAAAAATTTGTGTTTCAATATGGACAGCACCTAAATACTGCAAATGGTACTTTGAAGCTGTTAAATTTTTAACCCTTTACCCACACCCCAAAATAATCATCATAGATCAGTTCTACTGATCATGGCCTTGAATTTGATGCCAAAAACTCCTCTGTCAATTGTATTGCAGCTAAGATATGAGACTGCAAAGTTACAAAATTAATGAAAAAATTAATTATTCAGTGGCGTGTATTTCGTAAACCATTAACGTTATTAACTCAATAAATGGAAAAAGTCACATTCATATCAAGACCAACATATATGAGAAGTTGGAGCAAAATTGGAAGACGTGAGGCACAACTCCTGCTCATTTGGTATGGAATGACCCTGATGCAAAGTATGAAAGTGGATCATATGTCTTTAGTTAGCTATTTTGTTCCTTAATGATATATGGTACCAATATTTGGCCATTGGCTATTGTAACTCAAATGCGATATGTTGTGAGTATTGGCAAATACCCTGCGGTATTTCAAATAATTAAAAAAATCAGCTTTCATGCACCATGCAACATTGCAACCTCTTCATTACATCTGGGATTTGAGAGAATCTTGTAGTTCTTTAGTGTGGCCACTGTACGGTGGCCCGGTTGGTCGCGCCCTGAGACACTTGCGCCGCGCACTAATTGAAGTTTACGCAGCGCACTTTTTGAAGTTTGCCGCGCACTTAGTCTCGTACCCAGACCCACCATGACGTAAGCGTTTATCCCTGTTAAGCGATAAACGACTTACGTCTGGTGGGTCTGTGCGCGAGACTACCGCGCACTAGTTGAGGTTTGCACCGCGCACTAATTGATGTTTGCACCGCGCACTAATCGAGGTTTGCACCACGCACTACATGTAATTGAGGGATGTCTGATTTATTGGTTACGTCACCTATTTTAAAATTAAAATGGCGCAAAAAGATTGAGAGTAAATAACCTAGATTGAGAGTAGATAAGCAAATATCACATGGCCGGAGACAAGGGGGGGCTTGGGGGGGCTTAAGCCCCCCCCCCCCCCCCCCCCCCCCCCCCCCCCCCCCCCCAAATATTTCCCCTAATACTAATATTTAAATATTAATGCAATTAGAATTATCATAATAATAATAATAATAATGGGTGGGTGTGTGTACCTTTGGCAGTTGAGGCTTATGGTTGTTGGGGTCCTGAAGCACAGACAAACCTTTCTCGACTTGCGGCGCGCCTTGCAATTAGATCAAATTGTTGCAAGTCCCAGGCCACTTTGGCTCTCTATGGCAGGTTAAACCTGGTCCTAGTTAGAGCGAATGCCAGAGCTCTGCTGTCCCGTTCGATGGCAACTGGATGTTAGTCGCCTCACCTTCTCTGTTCCAGTGTATTGTTTTTGGTGTAGTAACATTGCGTAGCTTAAAACTCTAATAATATTGTATATGTTCAATTTATACATTTATTCAATAATAATTATTTATTATTATTATTATTATGTATTATTGTTTAATATTGCTATATTCATACACATATATAGAATAAAAAACAAACAACATACAAAATAATGTATGGAGTTAAATAAATATTCAAAAGATATGCAATATAAAATACACTGACGCACAATTACATACACATAACAATTCATGAGGGCACAATCCTGGTGAGGATAGCCGAAGAAATGGATCTCATGAGGCAGGTGTTAAGCCTTCCGTAAATCTCATTTATGACGACTGATTTAGGCTTGGAGCATGCAATTGCCAGCCTGGATGCCAACTGCGCAAAAGTTTTAACTGCCTCTTGACCCCATGCTCCGTACGTCTCGACAACCAAAGGGATGCACACCCAACCTAATTCCACACATTTAGCATCATTACTGTTGTGTTTTCTTATCTCTGAGGCCTGAGCCGCCACTCCTGAAGACACTCCCGCTTCCGAAAGGATAAGTGAATTTAGCGGAGAGGTCACACAGAAGTCAAAGGCTGCAGGCTTGCCCAGTGACCAATTGTGGACGAGGACATCTGCGGGTCTACTGTGGTCATGGTCTGGAGTTAAATTATTACCTACTTCGAGCTTGACAGGAAGGTGAGCCAGGCGGCAGGAATCTGCAAACACATCTCGCAGCAGGTTATGGCGATGAACTGCGTCTCCCCCTCGTTTGCACGTGGACGCATGGTGACCTAGTGGATCCAGGATAGAATCTGAGCAGAATGCACAACTAGAGCCACATGATGTGTCTAAACCTAGCCACCATTTAAGGGCTACATTGTATTGGTTTGGTTCGAAATGGAGCCCAAGGCCTTCTGATGGCACAACCGAAAGCCAAGAAGAGGAATGGGGGGGCAGAGATGGATAATAGGCGTGCCCTATCAGCGACTGAGGACCTGTTAAATATGCCCTGAAGTTGATAATCATCCAGTTTGGATGACAGCATCTTTTGATTTATGTCATATGGAGAAATGGCCCATACATAGGCGGTCATCTTGCTTTTTTCTTTTAAATTGAATTCCAAACACGTTTATAATTTACGATACATCGGACTGATTGTGAATCTGTGCTTTATAAGATTATATCATGAACCATTCGTAAACTAAAATCAAGACAAAAATTTAATTTCTACCGCGCAAATTTTTAGTCATTACGTAATACCTTGCGTCATCTTAGAATAAAGTTACAAAATTATGTCGGGTTAACGGTTATAAACTTTAATAGCTGTGACGTGACTATCAACAATTTGAATTACAATTATAATTGTACCGATACACAAATTAAAATTAACTTATCAGCTGTGCGTCACTTGCACTGGAGATGTGGAGCGCATCAATTAGGCACAATGATGCATGCAGGGATCGAACTACGTATGCCCTTCTTGCTTTCATCTTCTGAGACGCAGGTGTTTTGGTGAGTATACTATGTGAATTTAGTAGCGTAGCCCCCCCCCCCCCCCCCCCCCCCCCAAGTGGGCTACATGTACATGTCCATAGCTGTGTCCAGCGGCGTAGTCAGTTACATCGTATACGTGAATATCACAACAGGAGTAGCAGGCATGTTAGCATGTGTGTGTGTGTGCATGTGTGTGTGTGTTTGTGTGTGTGTGATTGTGTGTGCATGTGTATGTGTGTGTCACTGACTATATACATGCATAGATAATCTATGATACATGTACATGTATGTGTGATGTGATTGCCGTTATGTGATGTCATCCTCTTCCCCCTCCTTCCCCCAGCACCGGATGGATTTGATGCTGTATCGGTGCAGAATGTGGGCTCCACCTACATCATTGTGTCTTGGGACTTGCCAACTCATAGTAATGGCACCCTCATCAACTTCGGTTTGTATTGCAATGGTGCTCTGGCGGGTGTCCTGCCCCTTACTGTGATCAGCTACAACACCACCGGCCTCCTCCCCTTCACTTTTTACATGTACATGTATGTCTTCTCTGCTACTGTACACGTGCAACATGCGCAAATAACAGTGTGCATGGTACATGTATATGATCTGTGCTCAGTACGTTATCTGTTGGACAGGTCCTCCAGTCACGCCCTCAGGCACTGCACTCCAGTTGGAACGTGGTGTTGGGCGTCATCAGTGCTGCAGCCAGCCTGCCCAGGTACATTGTGTACACTTTAATCACTTAGTTTGTGCTCCATCTTTCTTTGCTCTTATCCCTCTCTCCTCCTTCGTTTCTTTCTCTCCTGTCTCACCTACTCCCTCCCTCCCTCCCTCCCTCCCTCCTCCCTCCCCCCCTCCCCCCTCCCTCCCCCCCTCCCCCCTCCCCCATCCCTCCCTCCCTCCCTCCCTCCCTCCCTCCCTCCCTCCCTCCCTCCCTCCCTCCCTCCCTCCCTCCCTCCCTCCCTCCCTCCCTCCCTCCCTCCCTCCCTCCCTCCTGTAGTCATGTAGTCATGTAGTCATGTAGTCATGTACATGTACACCAGCAGGGACACCTCTGGCAAAATTACACATACCATTTATCCTCCCTCCCTCCCACTTACCTCCCTTCACCTTCACTCCTCACTTTCCCTTGCTCCTCCAGTACATTGTGATTCCAACCTTCTCAGCATGAGAAGGACAGCCCTCCTGGGAGGCCCCCTGATCCTGAGTCAGACACTAATGAATTGTCATCAGCGTATTTATTAGTAAGATCATTAACCCTGACAAGTCCTTTGGCTCCTAGGTGAGTACTCCACTCAATATGCCTAGACCTTATACGGTCATACCTTAGCACTCTTCCCCAGGACCCCATGTGCATCCTTCTACAACTCTCCTCTCTGCTAGTGGAGCATACATTCATGACTCCAACAAGTCAGTACAGATACAGATGTGTAGTGTATTAGCGTTGATATAGTGTACTGTTGGCCTTCTATCTCCCTAGGTACTGTTGTTTATGTTGGCCTTGGGGCCTGACCGCTACCACAAAACCCACAAGGGCAGTCCAAGGTGTACACAACCATTGTCCTGGCTAAAATGAATACAATCAAAGCATCTTGCTGACCTTCACTTGATTGGCAGATACATGTACATGAAGATTGGACTACTTGTGAGGGAGGGTGTGTGTGTGTGTGTGTGTGTGTGTGTGTGTGTGTGTGTGTGTGTGTGTGTGTGTGTGTGTGTGTGTGTGTGTAAGTGGTAATGCCTGTGGTTATTTTATCTCACATCCATGGGAGGAGCTACACCTCTATGTAATGGGCTTTATCTGTGTACATGTACTGTAGGCACAAGTGCTTCCATACACTCTTTGACTTGTTGAAATATGGGTTGATGTTGAAGTACAATATAATGTGCTCTTCCCTAGACCCTATGGAGGAGCTTACAGCCAGTCCCCCATACCCCAGCTGGAGCAGGACGTGGGCATGGGTCATTTGCCCCCCTCCCACAAACTGGAAATCCTGGATCCATCACTGAAATTGAGTGTACTCTCTTGTCAGGATCTGCTGAACAGGATGCCCTTACAATGAAAGAGTCACCCCTCAAAAACTTGATACTGTTCTTCCTAAGGCCACACCCATCATGGGGGTGGTTGCAAAATGACTAACAGTTTTTGCTGCCTCTATCTGTATCAGTCCCTGCACCATCATCTTTTATTAAAATGCTTGACCCTTGCACCCACAAATATACCATGTGCATGAAGTTGTTCACTTTATGGAGGTATCATACATATACATGTATGTACATGTATGTATGTTGCATGCATGAGGCAAAGGTTCTGCCACACAACAAAATTCATGACATTGTGCCTTTGTTCCTTGTATAAACATCCAAATTAAGATAGGATCAGAAGAGGGCTATGTGCACACACATACACAGCATGTCTTAGCTTATGAAGTGGGAAGCTGAAATCCCATTGCAAGCATTGTTTTGTTCAGATTAGTGACTGACAGAAACAAAGAAAAATGAGTTCAATGACACCAAGTCCTATGAGCTTGGAGGTGATGGAAGCAATGGCTGCATTCTACCAACTGGCATCATGATTCGCTGCTTCTTCATCCTGTCCAGTTCTCGCCATCCTTTATATGTGTAGCCTGTACGTTTTTAAGTTACTAATGACATAATGTAATCAGTAGAAGCCTGGGGGAGAGACAGGAAGGATTGAGTAGGCAACACACAACATCTATCAGTAACACTCATAGTTTCAAGACATTCAGTTGCTACAGATGTTACATTTACAAGATGCACACCATTACAAGGGATTTACTGACCCCCTGATTTACACATGCCATGTAACTTGCCATTCAGCCAATTAATCGGGCTGGTCTGCACCATTTACTATAACTGCATGGCATGCCATGTAATGGTACGAAGGGAAAACTTTTTTTTGCCCCATCATCAATTATATTCCGAAACACCACCCCCTGTTGCTTTCAACACAGATCCTCGTAACTAAATATCCATTCCTGGACCAATGGGACTGAATATATACATGTATGATCAGTCACATTGGTCCTTCTTCCTATGCATGGGTAAAATGCAACCAAAGGTGGGTTCAAAAGTAGTTCTGGAAGAGTTCAAACTCTGCACATACATGGTTCAAACTCTGCACATACATGTATGTGATTGCCTGCAGAAACATACTACACACACACACACACACACACACACACACACACACACACACACACACACACTTGCATTGTAGCTTTTTCCTCCTTACTTACACACGTACACCTAGATCAGTTATAAGGGCATACACTTACACTGGTACATGCATTACGTCACAAGCACCATACGTATACATGCACCATACGTATACAGTATGTGTTGGAGGCAAAATATACAATTTATTCGCAATACATAATCGATATGCTACTGCTAAACTATACTACAACAGCGTAATACATTATTTCTAATAAATGCTCCCTTTGTGAAGGGCACTATTATTACACCCGATTCGAACCTAACTAATCACAGAATCACACTGTCAACACATCGATATCGAGTACGTGGATGGAACCACACAACTACGCTTAAAGTTTCTCACCTCGGATCTGCAAAATATTAGCGTTGCTGTTGTGTTAATTTGATAACTGGAGGTGTCGCATGTACATGTACATGTGATCACGTTTGGCTGCTGGTTTTTTTCTCAGACACTCGATTCAGCTACGTGTAGGCCTATAGGATCAGCTAACATAAAAAATTGATATACGAAGTGTTGCCAGCGTACGTAGATATCTGAGCAGCCGGTCGAGGTATATGCAGCCTACACTACCATTCTAATTTCAAGACAACGATCAGTCTACTCGGTGTAGAAAACACAGACTCGAAGCTTTTAGTATTCCATGTAGTTATGTTTATACGCTAATTTCCCCCTGTCTACCCACCCCCTGGCCCACCTCGCCCTCTGCCTCGACTCCACCCTGGCCTCGCAGAATTACCCTAGATGGGCGTGTCCAAGTTAGAGGTCTCACGTTAGCCAAATATCTATGGCAACCCATAGAAACGCCATTTTTAAATGGCGCCTTATTGCACCAAAACTGGTTTACTATTTTTAAAAATGGTCACCAAATTCTTCACGACAACATTCACTTATTTTCATATATTATATTATTTGGATAGTTTTAGAATAGTTTTAGAGGGTGGCAAAAGTTCTAACCCCCTCTGTTCATTAGTTATAACTAATGAAATATCTTAATTAGCATGATTTTTTTCCATTTTGTGTACAAGTCTATGGAATATCATATTTTCAGAAATGGTCCCAGAATTTTGGACGGTATGAGATACAAAATTTGAAATTGCCTACATTTGAACATCATTTAGAGTAGTATTAGTGAGTAGCAAAAGTTGCAGGTCCGTTATTTAATTAAATAATAATCAAGTTTGTAAAAACGCCATACATTCTCTATGGAACGTACCGCGGAATGAAATCCAAAAATTTACAAACCGCAACTTTCGTGACCGTTCATTTCTCCATATGTTGGAAGATGCGAGGGAGTCCAACGAAATCTTATCAGCTGGTGCTACACATACATTGAACATCTCCATAGCATGGGTGAGGTGGGTAAGAGACTGGAGGCCATAGCCGGATGAACAAACGGAGGCAATGTAAGCAGCTGGAGCATGAAGCATAAGAGAGCGCATACCCAAACCACCTCTACTCAAACTTAGCTGGGCCTGATTCCATGATACATCAGTCAAGTCTACCGAAGTACTCTGAGACAGACAACTTCTAACATCCTGGTCGAAAAGCTCCAGAGCTTTGACGGAGAGCGAGGGTGGAGTAGCGCGAGCCAGATGAGATAGTTTGCAAAAGCCACTACAAGTGCGAAGTAGCATTAAAGCTACTTGAGGATCAAGTGCTCCAACTTCTTCTATCTGTAGCATGAGTTGTTTAGCCAAACCATGCTTATGAGAAATAAAGGTGGTACAGAAATCTAGGTCACCAATGGGGATCCCTAAGATTCCAATGTTTGGCTGGTGGGATTGCTTCATTGATGGGGGGAAGTGTATTATTAATTGTGGCGCGAGCGGAATGCTATGAATATCAGCTGAGCACTAAGCAGTATGTCAATCTTAAAGTACCTCGTCAAGCAATCGAATCCAACTCAAGACAGCTCCACAGCCATTTCCTTACCTGTAAACGCGCGTGTCAGCCAAAGCAGCATTGAGGAGGCCGAGTGTGAAGATGCGCATGATATGGAATTTGTTCATTCAAGTTCAGCTCGTCGTGTCGCTGATCCTGCCAGTGAACTGTTGGCCTGTACTTCGGAATTTAGATGTGTCAGTACTTTTGGAGGTGAAGACAAGAGCATTGAGCAGTCCAGTGCTGGAAATAAAGATGATGCTGTTCCAGATGTTCGAATTCTACCTTCAAAACCAAACCAGCCAAAACTTAACTTTCCTTTGAGGTGTTTTGGCAAGCAGCGGAGGGGATTCTCAGTTCATTGGTATGAAAAATATCCCTGGTTACATTACCTTGACAACGAGGACGCTGTTCTTTGCTTTTATTGTGCAACTGCTGTGAAGTGTAAAATGCCATTGACTGGTTATGTGGATAGTGTGTTTACAAAATGTGGTTTCAACAACTGGAAGAAAGCCATTGATAAGTTTGCGAAGCATGAGAAATCTGAATCTCATTGCCATGCAGTTAGCATTAAGGTGGCAAAACTGATCCTTGTCATGCCTGCCACTAATGCTGTTAGTGAGAGGTCATTCAGCACACTTCGGCGACTGAAGACATGGTTGAGAAGCACCATGAATCAAGATAGATTGAACTGGTGTATGATGTTGCATATCCACAATAATGATACAGATGCACTCGACCTTAATTATTTAGCTAATGAGTTTGTGAGCCAAAACAGTAGCCGACACAGCATTTTTGGAAAGTTTGTTTGATTTTGCTGCAGATGTCATGTACGTTGTATAAGTGCATGCATTTGAATTTCTAATAAATTTAAATTGAGCATGTCTAGTGCCAAACGCTTGGTTAATATTCATGCATGGTTGTATGTAATTAAGCCCCCCCAAATCTCAAAAGTTGTCTCCGGCCATGTATCACGGCAACTGTCTTGCCAGTACCGCGCGATGAGTCCTGTATGCGCATAGATTAGTCTATACGTACTACAACAAGCCAGTGTCATCTTCTGGATCATTTCGCGGCATCATAAGAACAAGAAGGGATTCGTTGGAGTGGACTGCGCTTTAATTAAAAGAGGTGACGTAACCGAACAAATCAGACATCCCATAGCAGTGCGCTGTGCAAATCTCAAGTAGTGCGCCGCGCAAACCACATAGGCGTAGGAAGCGGGGGGGGGGGGGCAGGGGGGGGGGCTATAGCCCCCCCACTTTGGACGGTGGGGGGGCTCAGCCCCCTCACTTTTTTTGCCCATATTTATGAATAAAATTATATTAAAATTGATCGATTAACTGATTCAAGAAGCGATCGAGACCATGGCGACAAAGACAAAGCGGAAACTCAAAGAAAGTGATTGTCCATCTGTCCTAACATTTTCAAAAGAAGTCCAAAGGTTGGCTTTCTATCGTAGCCAGCTCTTGGCATCGTGCATTGTACGAATAGCGCTTGCGGCACCACAATGGTAATCAGTATTACTACGCGCTTTGTTTTACAGTATACACTGTAACCAGGTCACTTCGCTTCATGCTTGTCAGACAATAGTATTGTCTAATGTATGTTGGGATGCCAGCCTCTAGTTAACGTTTTGGCAAACTTTGACCGAGACGGTCATCTAGTCAGTGGTGTGAATTGTGGTTGTTCTGATTGATAGCATCTTTGACCACATGTCCTGCCCGTGACTATCTGAGCAGATGATCGACATGGAATGTTTGCTCTTATTTTTAGTTTTAAGTGAAACTTACGAGAAAGGTGCAAATGAGTTGCACAGAGAAGCAGCATTGCAAGATCTGAATGGTCAGAGTGACACAGGTACCAATGCATGCATGCATGAAGGATAATTTAATCTCTGCACTTGATGACTGGGAGCATGGCACAATAGAAAAATCTACGTGTATATGTCCCTCACATTTCAAGATGCATTGACAGCAGTAATGTTGGTCAAACTAGTTCAGGTATGGATTTCTGTATACACGATAGTGTACCTGCATGCATTCAACACGTGAAACATATGAAAAAGAAGCAAATGAGTTGCACAGTGAAGAAGCATTGGAAGATCCGAATGTTCAGAGTGACACAGGTAGGTACCAATGCATGCATAAACGATAAATTACACTCTACACTTAATAACTAGAAGCATACACAATATTGCATGTATGGTTTTAGAGAAAAATCTGTGTCCCTCACACATTTCAGGATGCATTGACAGCAATGTTGGTCAAACTAGCTCAGGTATGGGCAGTTTTGTTCATTTCTGTATACAAGTATTGTCCCGCATTCACCATGCATGCATTGCATATCGGAACAGCAATGCTGATCTCTGCTGATGATACTGGTAGAGGCAACTGTGATTGCGCAGTTCCTTCTCAGCTAATTGAGAGTGCCCCACATTCATTGAGGTAGATGATAATAATGAATATAATGTAAATACTTTATTTAATAAAAAATCTTCTGCAGTGTGGGCCATACATTGCGATGTACTGCAGAATGCTGCTTAAATCGTATGTCACCACACCAACCTTTAAATGATGCCATTCTTGAAGCAACAAAAGAACAGATTGGAAAACAGTTACGTGTGTTTCAAAAGCAATGGTTTAAAGAGTTTCCATGGCTTACTCTTTGCACTACACAGAATCGAGTATATTGCTTCTACTGTAGATCATGCATACAGGAAAATGAGCCACAGTTCGCTAAATGTTTAGAGCCTGCCTTCATTACAGACGGTTTTAAAAATTGGAAAAAGGCAATATCAAAATTTCAAAGTCATCAGTTGAGTAGCTGCCACCGGGAAGCAATGTTCAAATTTAAAAGGCGTAATACTCCTGGAATAGGCTCTCAACTGAATGACCAGGTAAAAAACGTGCAAGCAGTCAGAAGAGAAATGTTTTTGAAACAACTGTCTACGTTGCGCATGCTACTAAAACAAGGCCTTGCGATTAGGGGGCATCATGATAAAGATGGCAATTTAGTGCAGCTTCTACAATTGAGAGCAGAAGATGATCCCCAACTAAAGAAGTGGATTCATGATAATGATTATTTATCACCAGAGATTGTAAATGAATGCATTACAATAATGGGAAACCAGCTATTAAGACATTTGCTAGATGAGATTCGTACGAATAGTAACATGTTTGCTATACTAGCAGATGAAACAAGGGATGTAAGCAATTGTGAACAATTATGTATATGTATTAGATGGGTAGACCAGCACTTTGATATCCACGAAGACTTTATAGGACTAGTTCAGTTGGATAGAACAGATGCTGATTCAATTTGCCAAGCAATAAAGGATGTTTTAACCCGATGTATCTTGCCTCTATGGCAATGTAGAGGGCAGGGTTATGATGGGGCATCGAACATGATGGGTCACTTAAGAGGAGTTGCAACTCAGCTGAGAAAAGAAGAACCAACAGCCATTCATGTGCATTGTTTGGCCCATTGCTTCAACCTTTGCTTACAGGATGCAGCAAAGATTAATTAAAATGTTCGAGACTGTTTAAGCCTGGTGATGGAAATATCGCAATTAATTCGCTACTCTCCCAAACGTACATTTCTTTTTAACAACATCAAAAATGAAGTTAGCCCTGACTCTCAAGGACTCAAACCATTATGCCCAACTAGGTGGACTGTGCGCACTGCGGCAATAGAGTCAGTTGTAGAAAACTACGAACCACTTACCCAAGCTATGGAAGAAATCAATCGCACGAGCCATGATGAATACGGAGCCAAGGCAGGAGGAATTTTGGCTCAACTTCATACATTTGATACTTATTTTGGATTTAAGCTTTCTCACCTTGTTTTTTCCGCTACTGAGCAACTTTCTTGTTTTCTTCAAACAAAGGATGTTTCTTTGCAAGAGGCACTTCGTCAATCCGCCGTAGCGGTAAGGTTTTTCGAACGGAATCGATCGGATGAAGCATTTTGTTATTTTTATAATCAAGTTGTGGAGGAGTCAATAAATTTTACTGAACCACCAACTCTTCCTCGTATTAGGCGTCTCCCTCGACGGTATGACAGTGATTCTGACCCCCGCACTTCCATCAAACACCTGACGACTATTATAGGCAGATGTATTTTGAAGTCATTGATATCATAAAAAGCGAAATTGCACGGCGTTTTGACCAAGGTTCCTTAGGGCTACTACTAGACATTGAGAGTACTTTGCTGAAGGCAGCAAACTTTCAACAAGGACAGGAACATATTAGCATGAAAGACTCTGTACGACAATTTTACACTAAGGATATAGACAGTAAGAAATTGATAATGCAATTAAACCTAATTCCTGATTTTGTAGCAGAGATGAAAAAAATGGATGAGTATAAATGCTTAAAAGAGATAACTAATTTGAAAACACTAGCCGGTCTCCTGAAGGGGTCAGAATTATCACGAGCACTGTTTTCAGAAGTAGTGAAGCTCATAAAAATACATTTTACAGTTCCTGTATCAACAGCAACAGCAGAACAGTCTTTTTCTACTCTAAGAAGGATTACAACATACCTAAGGTCAACCATGATTCAGGAAAGACTTAACAATGTAATGATATTAAATGGACATAAGGAGCGAGCAGATGAGTTAGACTTAATGGCTGTAGCGAAAGACTTTTCACAAGCCAATGATCGTCGAAGAAATTTTTTTGGCAGCTTTTGAATTTAAACTTGATTTATATATTCTGTGCATTCGATGTTAAAATCATGATGTAAATTGTGCGCACACGTACATTTACCTACACTCGTATCACGCGCGCGCGTACATGTGAATATTTTTACTATCTTTTTATACAACGGAAGATATTAAAGCTTAGCGCTACCAGCAATAAGGTTTCAAGTTTGCATTTGCTTAAAAGGTTCACTGATACTGCTTCAAAATATTTTTTGCAAGGCATAAAGTGATTTCTCAGTATTTCGATTACCACAACCACTTATGAATAATTGATTTCAGCCCCCCCACTTTTTGAACCGTTCCTACGCCACTGAAACCAGTACATCTCGCTGGTATTTGAGCTCGCTATTTGATCAATAAACAGTCCGTCAATATGACATGCATAGAGTGTTACATTAGTGCTCTAAATTGTATATCGAACACATATGATTTTCACTGCATACAGATCTTTACGTGACTGCTACTATTCTTTCAGTCGCTGAAGCCAGTTTGGAAAGCTGAGTTTAGTAAGAGTTCGCATGCAAAGTAACAATATAGCCTCGTACCCAGACCCCACACGTCAAAGCTGCGAGATTACTGTGTAGAAGTTACGACACTTAGAAAATTGGACACCAGACTAGCGATTTGAACGATGTACAGCATATTCATTACCGTTGTACTGAAACAAGCGCGTGATGTCGAAGCATGTTTTGGGACCAGGACCTTTTTTTTTTAGTTTCGTACCAGACCGGATTACCTACATCACCGCCACAGTGCCCGACCGTTATACATGTACGGAAAAGTATCAGCTCGATTATACGGAAAATAAGGCACATTCATTAGGAGTTAGGCAAATTGTCAGTGTACTTTGCCCTAAGCCACTATGACTTCTGTAATTACATTCCCCAAGCCAATGTGGTGTAAACTAAGCTATGCTATTGAATTTTAAGAGACAGCTTTCAGCAACGTTCCACTATATATTTTTATTGTTTCATTAACATATATTTTTCCATCCAAAGTCCCACCATCCGGTTATGTTCCTTCGGAAGGTCCGGTCCGGCCATTTTTCTTTATCATTAGCGTTCCTTGAGCTCTCGCGACTATAGATGGTGCAGTGTATCTGAAAGACTTACACATACAATGTATTTCATACGTGTAGCTCATGCGTGCACACATGCTTGAT
The DNA here is from genome assembly GCA_013339895.1 of Ephydatia muelleri. Lineage (NCBI taxonomy): Eukaryota > Metazoa > Porifera > Demospongiae > Spongillida > Spongillidae > Ephydatia > Ephydatia muelleri. The sequence continues at coordinate 9,117,315 of JABACO010000006.1, forward strand.
CATGAACATGTAATGGTACACTGTACTGCATCGTGTTATGTGTATCTGCAGGTCAGTGTGTTGAGTCTGCTGTATACCTTCCAATACTTATATATTTATTCTGCAACAGTGCTTGCCTTTGGTGTAGGATTAATTCCAAGGTGATTGATTTTATATTAGCTGCGTGCGCCTTAAGTTGATATTCATAACACCTATTTTCACATGTACTGCGATAGCATGCAAAACTAATCCTGCTATTTTTTTAACCAAGAGTCCGATTTACAGCTGCAGGCTTTGATTCTCCTAGAAGTGTATTTGTTCTGAACAAGATGCAGTCCATATGAAGTGGGGTAAGATTTGTCAAACCACTCTGTACTTCACCAATCTCAGGTTGTGCGCATGGATTGTTATCCAGAGCCCCACTTACATAATAATGTTGGCTTCATCCACACCGTCCTTTGACAAAATCCTGCACCTGCCCTTGCTTTAGACATCATAGACACTGTTTGCTTATACTAGTTAGCACAAAGTTGGCAAATCAATAAAGCTCTTTTCGCACACCAGGACATTGTATATGTAACTAAAATTATGATACTAAAGTAGATTTGGTACAGAGGTCATGATGAATGTTTAAACCATGTCTATCTGCATGAAATGGTGAGCTTAAAATCAATCACCTTGGCCATCTGCTTAATATACTTTGACTAAAACTTTAATTCAAGAGAAGTGACAATGGAGTACAATGTATTGCTTTTTCAATAGAGAATTTGTCATAGCTGAATTATATCTTTATAGGTTAGTTTTCACATAAAAAAATATTGTGAGATATTTCATGCTTTATATTCAGATTCAGAGGGGTGAATGATGATGTATGAGTGGTTGTTTGAAATAGCCTAACTATGGTTCTTGATGCTTTTGCATTGGTTTTAGGGACTAATCAAAACACAAGGCTTTCTTGTAGGCAATGATCTATGGTCAATTGTCATTGAGGTGCACAAGTGTTGTTCAAGATTTTGTGAGAACAGAGATGTTATAAATTGAAACAACTAAGTGCTATGGGAAATAGTATCCAAAAATGTGTACTTTTTAATCCTGTTAAACTTTGGGGTAGAATTTAGTCCTACAAAAGAGTGACGTACATATATGGACAGTAGATCATTTATTCTGATGTGCAGTTATTTATAGTGTGCATGAAAGTAATACTGTTCAGGACTTGCTGATACTGTACCTTTATCAAAACCCGTGCAGGAGAGTCAGTATTGCAACGAAAAGACATAGCATATAGAATATTACACTTCTTTGGGCTTCCTATTCTTCAACTAGTATGTACACAGTTGGTGATGTTGTTTATGTAGTGTTTTTTGGACAGGAAGATGTGATAGAACCTCTGACTGCGGGCCATCCCTACAGCAATATGGTTGTCTATGACTTACCTGGACATCATCAATATTTCTCTAGTCACTCTGCATGTCTGGAGGCCATCTTCCTTAACGGACAGTCCAGCCATCTTCCTTCTCCTGCAGGACCTAACGAAGGACCTTGATGTCATCACCAAGGAGCTCTACTACTGGTCTACTACGATTGATGGTGTGTGCCACAAGTGTCCCCAGCAGTCATCAGTGATAGTAATGGGCACACACACCGACCTACTAACTACAGCGCAGCTCACAAAAAAATTGAGCCATTTAAGATTAATCATAGGAGGGCAATTAGCCATCAAATGTTGGTTGATGTTATAGCTGTAAACCTAACAAAGATATACAGTGGAGAGATGGATCAGTTCAGAGATCTGCCGTACAGAACAAATAAAGATGTCCTCAGTATGTCTCCTCCTATCTCCATGATGTGTCACATGATGCTAGTATTTTTGAAGGACAAGCTACCTTCTGAAATGCAAGCCATATGGTTCAGGACAAAGTCCTTAATCCTGATATAACTGCAGTTCTCCCACTCCTAAAAACCCTGTCAGAAAAGGGTTTAATTGTCTTCATTCCATTTGAAGATCCTGGATTGTCCATCACAAAGAAAGCATCTTGAAGAAAATCTATGGAACTTTTGTTTGCAGATCAATCTATTAAGGAATATGCTCATCTAACTAGCAATACTGAATATCCACAGCAATTATTAAGAGCACATTTCCTGAATACAATGTTGATATGATAACCCAGTTTATGGTTTATTTGAGCTCTGTCAAGCAGTAAACCTATCTCAAATTATTACAAATATGGCACCTGAAGGTCCAACTAGCTCAGACCTTGGCCCCCTCCTCTTCATCCCAGCTCTTGACAGCATTGATAGGCCAAGTTGCCACAACTCCCGATAATAGTTTCCGTTGGTCTGAGAATGTCAAGTCTACCGATCAGCTCTTCACCCCACACTTTCATCATGTCATTCTTCATAGGCTGCCCCTTGAGTTTGCACTACCAGCAGCACAAACCACATCCCTCCAATCCCACCCTTTCAATCATCACTGTGATGTGTGGAGCGGAGGTATAATGTGGCTTAGTGAGACAGGGGTGACCACAATCTTTGACATGAGACAGACATTCCAATCCATCTCATTGACTATGACCTCACCTAACAAGACAGACCCCAAGTACCTAGAGCTAGCACGCTTGGTCCATGAAGTCATTAAGAAGGCCCACCAAGAGTTTGTCCACATCTAGAGGTGTTAGAGGTAGTCTCCTCTCCTCCTGTAGACACCTTAGACCACTGTAATGACACCAGAGTAGAGCTGTCCTTATTAAAGAAGGCCCTTCTTCAAAACTATACGCACATTGTTGATATGAGTGGTAAGAAGAGTGTTGCCATAGATGAATGGAAGGAAATGGAGCCTCATCTGTCATATATTGTAGACGGTGAGCTATTGCAGGGAGGTACCTACTGTATTTGAAATTAACCTCTCCTTTATTTCGTGCAGCATATATTCATTTACAGGTTAAGTCGTGCGACCACTAGAAGGTCAGTATTTCTGTATCAGTGTTATTCTTCCGATTCCCTCAAGACTGCCCTTGTACTCCCCAATCCATTTCACCCTCCATCTGCATACCCCAATGTTATGTGTATGGCCCTCAGAACAAGTTGTATGTCGTACAGTAAATATACATGGAAGTTATTGCTATGCATTAACGTAGCAATAAGACATTGAACAGTTGACACTACCTCACTAGAATATTCTATGGTTAGATCTTATCTCTTTCAGTGTATAAGAGACACCATGTATATGCTGCTGTTGTATGAGGACCAATTGCATACAGGAGTGTTGCAACATTCTGAATAGTTATTACAATATTTAGTTGTAGATAATGGTGCAAACAAATTAAATGTTACACAACGATCAAGCAATTAGAAGTAAGAAAACTGCAGTTTATCGGCATGGCTGTGTAATTTCTGATAATATAATAATTCAATTGTAATTAATTAATTGCTATGAAATGCAATAACATCTAATCAAACTTCAAAAAACGATGCTGCAATAATGGTCCATTGTAATCAATATTCATTAACTAACAAGTAATATTATGAAAATTTGTTATAGCCATTTGTTCATCTTGAATAGTTGGTCTTGAATTTAAATTTAATTTAAGAGGACCTTTAATGTAGTTACTTAATTTAATATAGTCTAAATTCCTTTGTATTTGATTAGTCAGTACAGTTTAGAAAAATAAACTACATTCCTATAATTCATTTTCATATAAAGTTATAAAGCCTTCCTAACACCTGGGTATGGGGACCCTATTTTCATGCTGTTGCATGGGTGCTGCTTACATGTGATAAGTATAGAAGACCTACAGGTATGCACGTGCTTATATGGGCTTGTATAAAAGATCCCATGTACATGGTGTTGTTCACTGAGCTCCCATTTTGACCATCATCTAATGGTAAATTAAAGTGCAAAGTGCATCAATCATTTAACTTCTCATTTTTGTGCAGTCTACTTCCCAGCTGTTGCCATCATCCTTTTCAGTGTCTGTGTAAACACAAACTGTTGAATTTCCCCAACCACTTCTCCCACTCTGCACCACTCTATTAGTACTAGTACATGTATGGAATGCATGGATATTGCAGCTACCTAATATTTAATTTGACTTTCTGATTGTCGTCCTATTCACTATTTTTACCGAGTTTCTTTTCTTTCACCGGTGTATGGTGATTATTTATTTTCCTTTTTTCCCTTCATGGATCGAGGGACCTGGAATTAGTATTATCTGATTGATGTATTAAAACCCAAATACAAACTGTCTTAATTCCACTGTCTTGTAGAGTCTTCTGCTTGCCAGCCTTTGTCGGAGATGATTCGTCAAGTGGTGAAACAGTTGGATGGTTAGTACAAAATTGCAGGTTACATGTACTAGTGCATTATTCTGTATGAGAGACCCAATGGGCATGTGGCCATTGCATACAGTTGGGTTAAGGCTTGAACGAATTGTATAAACAGCTGCATGGCAATGGAGGACAAGCCAAGAAAGGTTCATTGAATTCGGAGTACAAAATTACAAATGGTGATTATTCCCCGCTATGTGCATTATTGTGAAGAGTGAACCCTAAATGATGCAGTGACCCCTTGCATGTAAAAACAGGCACAAAAATGTGCTCCAAAATGAATTTGAACAGAGTTAGAGTGTAGCTCTGTAATTGGTGATTAGTGTGAGTAACTTATCACAATACACATTGTTTGCCATGTATCATAGTGTTTGCGTACATTGTTAGGTTTATTGACATTTATTGCATCCCCTGCACTGAGGATTTTGTAAATGTTGCTTATTGTCCATTGCATAATTTAATATCAATCCAAAAACAAATGTTCATTGCGAGATACTGAATAAAATGCAGTCTGTTATTATCTCCGCTGTTTAATAAGATTCATCCAAGACCAAGCTAATATGAAAAGAGGCTTGCCATGCATCGTTGGACATGTAATGAATTTGCATGATCATTTGCATTGTCTCCTTATCCCCTTAAATACATACCATGACTTGATTTTAACTCCAATTACCAGCACATGGTTTTTGTACTCAATATTTGCCTTGTTCCCTCCCTCCAGATTCACCAAAATGATTATGCTTCTCAGATAGAAATGTGAACATAGCTCAGCAGATTGGAGTCAATTATTCTAAGTTTGGAATACTTCTGCTGAACGATCATAATGGAGCGGTTGTGAAAGCATTAGAGGAAGAGTACCACTGCAATGCCAAAGTTATCAACGTAGCCATATTCCAAAAATGGCTTGAGGGAAAGTCTGTAGTTTGGTCAACTTTGGTGGCTACATTGCAAAAAATTAATATGTGAAAAGAAACCCTTTGTAAAATAGGATGACTCGTGTATTTATGCACATATATTACAAATGCTAATTAGTGGACAGTACAAACCTTAATGATCATTTCTGTATATTTTGAGTTGATTTTTATCTGAGTTAATTTTGTAATTTCACTATAGATCGATGTTGGAAAACAGAAATGAAGTGGATTAATAAATGGATACAACTGTGAAAGTTACACACCCAGAAATATCTTACTGAAAATGCACTGTATTTTGTATTGCATATTTCCAAGAGTTGCTTAGGTTAACAAAATGTTAAACCAAATCACTCATAGGTAGTAGCGTACTTGTCCCATTCAAATATGGCATCTTGGAATGCTGTTTGCAAGATTGCCACAATGCAGTGTACAACATCAGCTTAGCCGGTCTTTCATTTTTCCATCATTTGCTTTTTCAAAGGCAGCAACCTATCATGCATTATGCAAGAACATGTCACCATTGTCTTGTTCTAATTGTCACTTCATAATACATCAGCTGTGGAGTCATCCCTCTTCCCCCTCCCCCCCCCCCCCCCCCCCCCTCATTCCTCTGTATAAGCTTTATCAGCCAACTGAATCAGTCCATACTGTATGGCACAAAGCTCCATATGACTGTGGTGTAGGGTTACCAGTGTTATGTGCACTGCTGCATAATCCATCTCCACCTGCACGATGTTAGGTATGTTTTTCTCCACCAGTTAAGTATTAGTATTATACAATTGCATGACAGGGTAATAATAATGATCTCACACATTCCAAAATGACAGAGTTGTGACAGAAAGGAAGAGATAATGATACATGTATCGATGCAGGATCAAAACATTCCAAATGTATTTTAAACCTCACTTCCATGGATGTCTGAATGGTCCTAGGTTGTATGACATACTTGCACCTCAATGAGCAGTCACTTTGATGCCAATGCCAGAGGTTTAAAGCAAGATATTGCAGCATTACAACCCCACCTTCCTTCTGCACATGCAGTCGAAAACGCTTTTTAGCATGCAGATTCACAGTAAAGCATCAATCCACTCTGGCTAGTTAGCTTTTGAGACACACACCCTTCTAAACACTACACGTCAAAGAATATTGGTTGCATGCAAAATGATAACATGCTGCTAAGCTGACAAACAATGGTTTACCAGAAAAGTGCACAGAGTGTCTGCTGTAATTAGCAAAGAGTCATTTGAACAGGATCATTTGAACAAGATCATTGTGCTAGGAGAATCAGTGTGTGTTAAGTCCACAGCAAGGTCATTACTACTACATACAAGGGAGCGGTTGGCAATGAAGATACTCTGCACTTTGCTCTATTCTGAGAGTCATGTGACTGTCTGGATAGCTCCTCCAGAGGTCCTGCATGAAGAGATTCACAGGAGCTACCTGCTACCTCCAGAGTGAGTAGTTATCTGCAAGAGGCAGCTTGCTGCAAAACTATAAGAATGTATTGATGGATTTGTTATATGCTTTACTTGTGGATATTAACTGTATTTATTCACCACATCAGCCATTGGGATATGGCTGGACAGAAAAGTCTACTATGCCACCCACCATGCAGTGCTTCTTCGTCAAGGAACACACTTTATCTGGTGGTGTAAGACATGGAGGAAAGAGTGAAGGGAATACACAACCTCCAGCCATGGCTGGTCGACATTCATGTACAGGTACAAGGAGGTGGGGCCGAAGTAATTATGTCACCTCTATCTATTCCAGGCACCTAGTTTCCCATTGTTGGTACTAACTTGGATAAATGTGACCATCAGCTGAAGACAAGGGTCCAAACGGATGAAGAACAAGTACAGCATGAGTCTGGAGAGAAAGTTGGGCATGGTGTGTGCTATATGTGTGGCTCAAAACCGGGGATGAGGGACTACTTCATCTACTTCATCATGATTAAATGGACCACTAGTAGCTATAACTACCCAATCCTGGACAAGATCTTGCTCAAAATTGAATTTCTTGGCCATGATTCGTGGCCATGATTTTAAAACTGATGAGAAGCACCAATGCTTGCAGTTTTGAAGGGGGGGGGGGGGGGGGGGGGGGAATCGAGCTAAAAAATGCCAACTTGTCGGTGGCGGTGGGGTGTGCGGATGCACAATTTACCAATTAAGGGACCTAGCACTATGCAGACTAAGCTAGACTAAAATTGTATCATGCTATTTCATGTAAATTAAAAACAAAACTGTATTACTTTATCACATTGTACCTCATTGAAAAACCATGTGTCTGGTTAATTAAAGACAACTTGTAAACCAGTAGGGGATTCCATCATTTTGTTTTACATCAGTTGTGAAGAAAGCTTGCACATTGTTGCAATATTCCATTCATCAGAGATATAATGTGTAACACAGAAGATGCAGAGGGAAGGCACATGATACAGAACTGAGGAGTACTACTTCCCCTGACTTGATTCTAAGCTGTGGCTGCAGGCCAGCCACTAATCTACACTCAGAAGCCACTTGTAGTCGACACAGAACAAAATGTGAGTTCCAATTTTTTTTTTCATAAATCCATGTGGGCATGCAGCTCATACTGCGTCTTGGAAGGCACATGAGCCACAAAGGATTTGAAGAGTGCTGATGTGAAGTGCAAGGATGGATTATGCTGGGCACTTGCAGTCTTTATGTACCTGCAGGTCCAGCAGTTCAAAGAAGACTATTGAAACTCTTGACACATGTTTGCAAGCCTAATGACTGCGTGGAAAATAGAACTGTTACTGATCGAGCTAGACTTTTTTCACAACAATACAAGTGACTTATTTAAAAAGCATTGTGCTACATGTATATTTGTATCTCAGCATGTGTAGCATAATATGAACATTTGTTCACAGTCCCAAAGAATGTGTTCTTGATGCAACCCCAACGTAAACTCCATTCATTGGGGAAAATGTAATGCCAACAGTAGTCTTCAATGGGATCTAGAATCAAGAATAGCAGAGACAATTAACTTATATAAATAATTATCTTTGACACTAATTTCTTGATGATGAGCTATATTCCCATCAGTTGTGATATACATGCATATTGCATGCATGAATTATTTTAAAAATCGCATGTAAGTCCCAATAAGAATTATGCACCCTACATTGATGGTAGACTGTACTCTGAATCACACCTACAGTACAAGTATCCGCAAGACAATTCTAATGGCATTGCCATGTACACTTGTCATGTCACCATCTTTAAAAAGGTTTAGAGGGGGCCCAACTCCAAATAAATATGTGCCTGACCTGAAGAGCTGTGCACTGTATAACATGCATGATACTATCAATCACAGACAATCAATTCTTCCCACCTCTGTATCTGGGGTCTGGACAAACTTGTACTCCTTGAGTATGGCTGCCAGCGCCATTTTTGCCTCCATCAGAGCAAATCTCATGCCAATACAGTTACGGGGTCCCCATCCAAAAGGCATATGGCACAGCTGAGGGCGCTTAATTTTCTCTTCAGGAGTGAAACTGTAAAAGAAAAAAGGTTGGCTCAATCTAAGTCACTAAAACTGAATGTGCAAAGTGTTTCAAGGTGAAAATACAAATACCGTTCAGGTCTGAATACTTCCGGATCCTCCCAGAATGCCTTGCTGTGATGTAATATAATGATAGGGACAAGTACTCTCATTCCTTCAGGAATCACAAGATCATTCACTTTGATGGTTTTTGATGCATGTCTAAATGTTCTGATGTAGAAATACATACCACATGATAAGGTGTCATGCCCATCCAACAAATGACACCTAAATTACAGATACTATAACTGTGCAAATATAAAACAAAACCAATATTAATATTCAAGTGAAACAGCTATCAATGCATGTTACAAATCTATTTGATGGCTGTATTCAGAGACAGATCAATCAGTGTCATCCTGGTAAATTATATCACGTTTGGTGTCCACTGATTTGTCATGACAACATCTTTTCTATGTGGCAGAACATCGTACCACTGTACCTTGCTCCAGGAGGGTACAGCCTCAGAGTTTCCTGCAGTGCCATATCCAGATACTGTACCTCATGGCTGACATCTGAAGGTGATGCATCCTGAACAGTGTACACGAAAAGGTTATCAAAGGCAATTTGATTAGGTTAGTATGTAGGGTTTTGCAATGCAAAGGTCTCACCTAGCAAAATGGGAACACACTAAACACTGCTAGGTGACCTGCCTGAAGCTCACAACACTTCAACTATGTTTCGAATCTGAATATAATACTGTTACTTATTAACCTTTATTATCTTCTTTTAATATGAAATTGTACATGTTTAATTGTTATCGTGGGTTAGGGTTGACACATGGTTAGATGGCCAGACATGCCTAGAGCTTTGGGGTTACCCCTGAGTTCCCCTTTCCCTCCACCCTGCAGCCAGATATCACAGACATCATGTCTGTAGACATATAAGCATTAAACGTATTTAGCTAGCAACAATTAACATTGGTTAAGTCATACTTTCTACCTAAGACTGTACAAATGACATACATGCATATCACCTAAACAAATTTAAAGTCTAATCAAATGCTTGAAGCAGTAAATGTGACTTCATCAAGGCATTCAACCTGACAGCAGCTGGCTCATGCAGCATACACACTAGAGCCTTAGAATTGACCTGCAACCTTGGACAAGGTGATGAGAGGCATTTAGTTTCTACAGTGTAGCTGTGAATAACGAACCAGACTGCCCAGTGCCGAGTTTTTCAACCCTAGTTACAGTGTACATTAAATCTTGAAGTGCACAGCCAAAGAAATATGGCAGAAGGTTTTACAAAGAAGCACATTGTTGTCTGTTTGTGGTGTCTCCTTCCACGCAACATGGTGATGTCCTAAGTAGCTTCACTAGACAATGAAAGGACATAACAAAGCACTACCATCCAAAAATGTCCATGAGACTGCCACCCAACCACATTTACACAATTCCAGGACTCCTGGGCTATCATGAAAATCCCAACCAAATGAAGTGCATGCAGAAGAGGCATGTAGACTGTGATCTACTAGCAGTAGCTTTATCTGGACATGAAGTGCATCCAGGACGGTGAACACTATATAGCTCATCGTCTATTCTGGAAGAAGTGTATGAACCCAATAAATTGCTGAAAGAACAAAAGACAGAAGCTATGGCATCAGCCACATGATAGACAGTAGGGAGTACTGTATGCATTCTATGATGAATATCCAGTGGAAAAGAGTCCGTAATTGAAGTCTTTCGCACAACACAGGGTCATAGCCTAATTCCTGACCATTCTGGTTCCTTACTTTTCACCTCAGACCTCTATGTCAAGCTTTATCTCAAAGAGAACATTTTTGCATTCACTTCTGCACATCATAAGTTTAACTCTTTCACGGGCAACAGCGCAATATTGCGCCGCAGGTGCTATACTAAAGCCACTCTGTTTATCCAAACAGCTAACACTTTGTAGTCAACAACATATTGATCAGTTGTTTCCTGATCATATAGTGTATGTGTTGTTTGCTAATTACGTTTTCCTGCAACACACAACACTTGTTTTGGCACAACATGTGTACTGTAATAATTGGCTTTGCCCGAATTTATTTTGGCGTTTAATTAATGTTGCTGATTTGGCTTAATTTCTTCCCAAATGATTATGTTAAAATCCCACAAACTATGACCTTAAACATCTGTACAGCTTCTACATGTATCATACATATTTTGATATTAATACAGGCACATCTGGCACAGACAGGCTTCGAGGCCCATGCATTACTTGGTTGACAACCACTTACAGGATGTTCTTGAAAGTAGAGATCTATTTCACTACACAACTTGTCTTGTACGTTAGGGTTTGTAGCCAGAAGGTATGCTGTGAAGGCTAGGGCATTGGCAGTAGTCTCATATCCAGCAAGCAAAAATGTTATGCAATAAACTACGATCTCCGCATCAGTAAGAGGTCTCCTTTTGGGCATGGACTGATCATGGTGCTCCACATTTTCTTCCTCTTCCTCGGTGCCCGCGTCAATTAGCAACTGCAAGAAGTCATTGCGCTGCAAAGAATGGAACACAACAATATTGACATCATTTTGTGACCACCACATTTAAGTAATTCACTAGTTTATGTCATCACTACATGTATCTAGAAAACAAATTACATACAGAGACATACATATCTTACAACATTATGCAACAAAATCACCATTGATTACTGCAGTGTAATAGCTGCAGATGTAAAACAAGATTCAAATACTATGTAAGGGCAGGGTTTGATTTGGGTTCATACCAGGTCTAAATAGCTAAAACTTTAAGTCAAATTGTTTTTGTTTGCTAGCTTGTTATTACTTCATGTGATGTGCATTTACCATGACTGTAGCATGTAGTATAAAGGTTGTATAGGATGGCTCATGTTTATGATACTGTTACTTACATTAAGGTGAAGCTGGATTAAGGAATTTCATTTATTGTTTAATGTTTAATCTCCAGCTCACAGTCCTTATTTAATCTTTAATCTGCGTGAAACGATCCTGAATTCAGGATCGGTAAAATCCTGAATTCAGGATAGTGAGTTCTTCCGTTTATAACAACCATTGCTGCGAAAATTAAAATCATTAAAACATAGAAGCTGTTTGTTTCAACAATGGTGCGCACATTCTATAGCATGGAATAATTTTTATCATCTAGAAAGCTGCCCAAACTTCAAGGATGCATAAGCACGTTGCGTTGCTCTCGCTTACATAAATTAAATGATTAGCAATTTATAGTTTGGAATGCTTACAAAGAGCATTGAACATATCAATTTTACTCCTTTTCACTACTTATTGGTGGTAGCACCTCCAGACTCTTGTTAGAAGTTGTATTTTTATCAAACTTGTACTCAAAATAATAGAAAAGTGTAATTAATGATCACTGTCCGAGCATCTGCCCCTTCTTTTTATGTCCCAACAGTACTGGTGACAGCATTTCTACCAATGCCAGGCATTTCTGCATTGCTCTCAACGACAGAAATGCTGTTTTATTGTTATTTTGCAGAGGCTAACCATCGTACCACCCGCTCTGACTCGCTTTGCTTAGACCGTCTTGAGTTCATTCGATGCTCGTATCTCCTGTGTCCCATACTCTTGAATTTGCTTTTATGGCTCTCCTTACAGATCTTTGTAACAGTTTCTATCTTGAAAGTAAGCTTCCTGCTCATTCCTCAACTTTATACCTGACTTTGATAGTATTTGCGAATGAAAAAGGAAACTAAGCCTAAACATTGTTTTTTTCTAAATTTGAACGACTAAACTGGATAGCGCTGTTTAGAAGAAAGCCTACAGAAGCTAAATAGCAAAAAAAAAATCATCAATACCGTTGGAATTGATGTCGATACGAGCGGCGTAAAGTCATCCTTAATTCAGGATTTCCATCCTGAATTAAGGATGAAAATAGATTAAAGGTTAAGGAAGCTAATGATAATGCACTTCTATTCAGTACATTTCCATGAAAAGAGAAATTCATTTCATTTCTATATCACTTCTTTTAGAATATAAAAACACATTTACATAAGTTTTATGTTAATTTAAATAATATGCACTTGAGACACCTTTCTAATGTATGCATGATTTTCACATACATTATTGACGGAATTATGATTGACAAAGGACCACAATTTTATGTGTTCTGAAAGCTGGATGATTCAGCCTTACTGTAACTGTCACGCATTGTGAATCAGACATAGTAAGGTATAAGTTATATCATTCTTTGAAAAATTACAGGAAATATGAATACCTGTTGGATCCTATAAACATTTATGATCTCAGTGGTACATCGAAATTATCAGTGTCAACTTGCAAAGCAAGAAATCTGTAATTCTTTGCTACTGATGTGCCGTTCAGATGATATTAACTCTTACTTGTTTGCCTTCAGTTTCCCTACAAGGACTTGACACATGACCGAGATAATTACTAATTTATCTTGTGACCATATCTACTTCCTATCAATAGTGATTACAGCCATGGAGCTCATTTCAATGTTCTTAGATTTCAACATCACCCTTATTTAAGGATCAATGCCCTTAAATAAGGACGTTTGGAGATTAAACATTAATGATTTGGGGAAAAAGGGCAGGTACTTGGTTCTGTGCTTACAATATTCAATGCAGGAAAAATTCCTCACTCTAAAACAATGAAATAAGAGTCCTATGGAATGGAACTTTAAACAGTCTGAATCGCAAATGTCACAACAACCATTAAAAAGAAATTTTCAACCTCTCTTCACTGAATATTTGCATGGATAAAAAGCACTCATGAAAATAAATTTTAGTTATCAAGCACTTAAAGATGAGTGCACATATATGTGTACAGAACCAATACCCTCAGCCGTACAATAATGGTACTAGCCTAGAGAACCTCTCTGATACAGTTGACCATTGAGCAATTTAGACACCAGAAATGAGCTGTGCTACAATTAGCTATGTCTACACATTAATAGCTAATTCAATATTCATTGCTCAACATTTTTAGGGTCTCATTTGCATGATGGAGCCACAAATAAATTTATTACTTTTTTTACAGTACATATTGTGTTTGTGTGGGGGGAAGGAATTCAAAGTGAGAAATTTGTAGGCAAATTCCATAATCACAACCTTAAAATATTAATATAATTATATTTATGTATCACTGACTAAAAATAATCTTAGGTTCAATCCCTTCAAAGTTACCTTCCATTCAGTGTTTTGATGTCTCCTTTCCTCTATCATTGCAAATGCGGTATCAACAAGATACTTCATATCACTCGTTACACGTGATGACTGCAAGTATATAAGAGCTTTTTTAAGCCACGGGAAATGACCTGAAATGCAAACAAAGATCACAAAGTTATAAGATGCTAATTCAGCTGCATACTGCTGATAGCAATCATTCTGAGGGGATGCATGATTTCGTTTTCAGAATGACGTCCCAATGTAAAGAACTTTGCGAGTGCATTGCTCAGCCTGTCCTCCTTTCCTAACTGGACTTCAGTGCTCCGACCAAAGGCAACAGACAGGATAGAATCCAAAGTGAATGCACCAAATGTCCTAGCAAAAGAACGTCATCATGTCAACTTTTAACAAAGGAATGATAGATTTCTCTGTACTTGTGTAGAAAAGATATCATAACAAAAAATAATACAGTACAGACTGTAGGGAAGATTTTGTGCTGATACAAAGCGTCCTATGTCAAGGAAACTCGCTTACAAATGGTTAGATGCTAGCAAATATTTGATTTACATTCAAATTGAATTATGATAAAAACACCATAACAAAATACTGTACTGTATTTACTTGCCAGTTAAATTACATTAATAATGCATAACGAAAAAATATTATTAAGAATTTAATCTCTAAGCTATTATTGCTATTAAATTATTCTCGTAAATGCATTAATAAATTCAAACACTGTGCGATTAAATGACCACACATTTTCAAGCTGTTAAAATTTGGGGTTCATCTCAAGAGCCATTCAAACAGCACAAGCTGCCAGTAATGAACAACATTTTATTGTGAAGTTATTAAATATTTTGAATTTTAGATTTGTAACTACACGTGGGGGTTTCTAAAGATTAACTTATTTTTAAGTTAACATAACTTCCCTCTAGTAGGACTCCTCAGAACAATTAGCTAACTTCTAAAGTTCTGTGACTGTTATACAACAGAACCACCCTTGCATTGTAGAGGGATGTAATGAGCGTATTGCCCCAACTATGTGGCTTCTTCATATCATGCGAAGGGTGTTCTTCCAGACCTGTGCAGTTCCCACAACATGACTGCGGGAACAGACCCATTATTTCTGTCATAACTGCAGTTCCCTTGTTGCTAATTATCATAATACAAATTGAGTAACTGGCATTCCTGATCTGACACAAACTGAAGACTCAATGTTCCAATCTGATATACACTCCGCAGTACAACACACCTTAGACAAATACGTACTATTGTCACATTACAAGACTACCAAATCTGTGCATCATACTGCGTAATAAATACACATACCGCCACACATCAGCACTGTTTCCTGATTCTGCAATGTCCTTCATTTTTTGTACTAACACAGTGCAGCTGTCCTGGATCAATGGGACCATCTAAAGATAAGGGACAACATTTAATAACCCAGATCAACTCTGAATCTTATTCATCAAAGTGAACTCCAATCAGCCTTAGCACAAATCAGAACCTGCAACTAAAGCACCTTAAATTCCAACAATAAAATTACATTGTCCTTCACATGTTAATCAACAATTATGAATTGAAAATTATAAAGATGTGGACAATTTCACTCCCAAAAGTCTGTTCTGTCAGGTTCTATGCAGAAGCAAGTGCCTGCTACATACCAATTTAATTTTATTTGAGGTAAAAGTTGGGGTGATAAGGTGTCTTGCATTCCTCCATGTCTCTCCCTGAGCTTGTAGAAGGTCCAGC
This sequence comes from Ephydatia muelleri, assembly GCA_013339895.1. Classification (NCBI taxonomy): domain Eukaryota; kingdom Metazoa; phylum Porifera; class Demospongiae; order Spongillida; family Spongillidae; genus Ephydatia; species Ephydatia muelleri. The sequence goes on from JABACO010000006.1 coordinate 9,132,962, forward strand.
GGCAGCCCAAACTGATTGAACAAAGATACTGGATTGTCCTTACGGAAAGGAGGTTTATCCATTCATCAGCTAACGTAAGATTCAAGGACTATGTGGTCACTTACCTCACGATCTATAAATGAATCAAATTCTTTAACAAGAATAATCTTTAACATTTCAATATCTGCAATGAATAAAACCGGCCTGGCTCCTACATACCACCTGCAATAGCGTATGAGGTCCTAACACATGCAAAAATGCACTTCAACTTACCCACAGATGGGACCAAACTTGTCATAGTAGTAGTGATATGAAGGTATCATGCACTGCACAGCAAGAAAGCACAACAGTAGTATTTATAACATCTCTGGTTGAAGACTGGTCACAATATACAAGCACAAAAAACAAAAGCACATACCACAGAAGACGTTACCTGTTATTGTATGGGGTTATGTGCAATCACGCCATTTGGCACACATACATAGCCACTGAGGCTAACACTGCATGTTGTTATTATTATTGATTTTTACACCTCAGTCTGGATGGCTGTTTTAGAGGTACATTTATGTGACCTCAGGGTATTTCAGTTTAAGTGTCTTGTGCTGTGTTAATTTGGATGGTTATTGTGTTCTAGTATTCTCTCATCAGATCAGGTGCTCTATCCAACCAGTCTCTGGGCAACGTGAAACCCAAAGCTGCACACTTTATGTTAAATGTGTCGTGTGTGGGGTAACGCACACGGTTTTCCCAATGTGGTGGATATTTTGCCTCAAAGTGGGTTTTTTCCCACTTCCCCTGAGGTAGTGTGGCCCACTCTCAAAATGTGCTGTTAGGCCCTACCCCAGTGCGTGCACAACTTGTATATGTCATGTGTCAATTGTCTGTGGGTCGACCTGTTGTATGAAATCATTTGTTGGAATCTCTAGCTGTAGTTGCAGAGGTGCACAGGCAACGCTGCACCAATGTCAGTCATGGGTGGAGTTGGGGTCAGACATGGTGGGGGTGGGGTGCATGGACATAGTATAACGAGGGAGAATAGAATATGCTCAGACATGTGCACACCTACACTGTAAAGTAAATATTTACACACATCTAAATCTATTAGTAAATGCACATATTTATGTATGTACGTACATGTATGTCAAGTACGATAAATACGCAATCACAGTTCCCAACATTGGATTTTGATCCATGATCCCAATGTGATTCACAGTAGACACAATCATCAAAATGCCCAATGTTGATTTAAGCGTTTCCACCCTGGGATTGTGGATCACCACCTTGGGAATGCAAAACTTTAAAACTACAGGCACTGAGTCTCGATATCTGCATAGACGAACGTACATACATGTAACATAGTGATTTCTTGATCGTCATACGGTTCAAATGCGTTAGCTTCAATTGGGGGTGCTTACAGCGCTCCCCCATACCCCTAGCCGTAGCGCTTGCCGGGAGGGGGACCCTCCCAATGTGAAGCTCCCCGCCCAATCCTGCGTTCGTCCAGGCACTGGCCTCCAAGTTAAAGCCTACAATACATAGCCATATAAATTATCAACTCACCCGCTCGATTAGTTCCTGAGCGTTGCCCCAAAATATCCTAGGTCTTGGACCAGGGATTCCCATTTTCTTGAACACCTGATAGGGTGCATAGCCGAATCTAAAGTAAGAAAATCGTATACTATAGCACTTCCATCCAATGTACGCAAAGCTGTACCTGTAATAAAGAAGACCCAGACCGAGAATAACCAGCAACAATAATACAAGCCAAAAGTTCAAGGTGGAGTCCATTGTGGACCGTAATTAAGTGGGGACGAGGAGAGAACGCTATGGCAGCACGAAAATTTGTTGTTATCGGAGGAGGAATTTCGGGGCTGTCTGCTGCCTTTAAACTAGCTGAAAATCCTAGAAATGAAGTTGTAGTGTTAGAAGCGTCCCGTCATATTGGCGGGTGGATTAAAACAATTAGAGCGAAAGACGGGGCCCTCATCGAGCTTGGTCCACGCAGCTTACGCACAGTTGGTATCCAAGGGAAGTTCGCATTAGACATGGCAAGTGTAACATCATATAATTATATCGGTTATATATAAATTGCATTTTTGTCTGACTCCTTCAATACACAGCTGAAGTGTGCTAGTTAACCCTTTGTATGACAGGTTTCCAGAGTGGGGCTTGACTCAGAGGTGCTAGCTGTGCTGCCATCCAACAAGGCTGCTGGACGACGATTCATCTACACTGAGAAGCACGGCATTGTAGAACTACCATCTGGCCCATCGTGGCTCATAAAGACGAAACCTCCCTTCACTAGGCCTTTGCTATCAGCAGTGATCAGGGAACTGCGAACACCACCCTCAAACAAGGATGAGAGTGTGCATGCTGTTATTTCCAGCAGATTTAACAAGGAGGCAAGTCCAGAGCACCCTATATTCCCATCCTGGCTAATATTGCACTACCATGTACTCGTCCTATAATAGCATACATATTGGTTTTGCTGCTGCCTTGATTGTATGTGCTGTGTTTGAATGAAACCCATGCAAGGTGAAAACATTAGGCAAAGTTTTAGAGCTTAGCAATTTTTGTATTGAAGGTGAATAATGCTTATAAAGGTGCATGGTCACTGTGAAGTATAAAAAAAGCACTGTTGCATGTACAAATTTTCTCACAATTTTGGCAGCCGCTTTTGTGCGGTTTGCGGTTATAACTTCGTATTGAAATAATTCATTTATGCTCAATAAATGCATCAGTGTTTCGGAAAGTACTGTTAAGTGGTTATATGTAAACTAAATTAAGACCCTCAAAATCAAGTCTAAATGTAGGTTTCATAAGCAGGTGTCAGATAATGGGATGGCACCTGATGAAGATCTGATACGAGATAGAGTCCTTGTGTGCATGGTCTTTGTCTGGTAATCATCGCTTATTGCCAGGGGGAGCAGGAAGCTTGCAGTTGTCAATTGTTCTATACTACAGGGAACCTTGTTTTTGTCATGTAGGTTGCAGATTACATTGGTGATCCCATGTGTCATGGGATATTTGCGGGCAATGCACATGAGCTCAGCTTCAGGGCCTGCTTTCCAAGATTCAATCATCTTATTGAGAAGCATGGATCTTTGCTCCGCGGCATGGTTAAGGAAAAGTCAGGCAAGTTCTACACTGATGCCTCCCCACATGTGTATGTATGTATGTGTGTGTGTGTGTGTGTGTGTGTGTGTGTGTGTGTGTGTGTGTGTGTGTGTGTGTGTGTGTGTGTGTGTGTGTGTGTGTGTGTGTGTGTGTGTGTGTGTGCACATTATTAAGGTTGAGTGTATGCTAGTATTGTTCTACGTTCCAGCAGCTTTATGTATAGTTTAAGATTTGGGTGACCAAACCACATTACTGATATTGTACGTGTGTGTTTCTAAAAGCAATGTGTAATGAGCAGTATATCTTTCACAGTATAAAACCTAAAAAAATAATAATAATAAAATGTTAAAACCTAAGAAAACGTTAAGCTGTAATAAGCAGCATGTTTATTTTTTTCTTTAACCTCATCAGATATAAAATGGATGAGCACTCAGATTTTCTCTATACATTGCTAAGAAATCATCAGCATTAATATGCATTGGGTGCAATTTTTCTCGCTGTTTAGCCACAAAACCACTTCCCACATGTAGGCTGATCATGACCTATGTGTACGATGTCAGCAGATAAGGTTAAAAGGTAATAGCATAAACATCGGTCCTTTCCAATGTTCGATTTTTATGTTATCTCACTTAGGATCAAATACAAATAAACAGTAATTTCACACTAATTGTAAGTTCAGAAGCATCAATGGTACATAATTTCATGAAGCAAAATTGTTTGTAGCCATCTGGTAGCAGTACAAGTTATTAAAGGTAACGTCTCAGGTTTTAGAGTGCACAACATTTGTTTGATTTAATACTAAATTACTTTAATCTTCCTGTGCCACGAGCATTTCCACATATGACATGCTTATTTTTAACATTTCTATACACCTTTCGCTAATTGTAAGGCAGACCTTCTTGTATATCACCGCAGAAGGAGATACACACAGCACAATATAGTTCTGCACAAGCATTCAGTTGTATAGTCCTGATATGGGTATTTCGAATTAACAGAGACATTCCATTATCTGGATATTATTTCAAAATACTTATGTACAGTTATATGTCAACCTATCAACCAGAGAAAATACTTGGTATGCATTTGCGGTGTTGCTTAATGGTTACAGTGCATTGCTCAGTTTGAATGTTTCACCGTAACCTGCACACACACTGTATATTCACATGCAGTTTTATAAGGGTGAACCTTTTTTTTCTCTTGGGTTTTGGGGTTGTTGTGTCATGATTTCCTGTATCCCAGGACACATAGTCATGTGTGGTACACATCACGTTTGGCAAGGCAAACTACTCATTCATGTATGTGCCAAGGAGTGCGTGTGAGGTCACCTCTGGCACGTGGACGAATGCACAAAGTTAGCTTCACAGAGGAATGATTTGATCCACAAAATCTTAAGCATGCACTATAGGTTAAATTCATCACACACAACATGTACACTGATGGCCTTACAGTATAGTCCTTGCACGCGCTCGTGGCGTAATAGAGCTAATGCTATGTATGGTGACGGAGGGCGGTCGGGTTTATGCATTACTGCGAGTACTCGAACCTCCAGACGCGCATTCCACGACGGACAGCAAGACGAGGAGTACGGCAGCCACTAAAGCAATAAGCAGTATCACTCCGGACACTATTCCTATCCTCTGTGGGTCAGTTAGTGCTGTAAAAAAAAAGCGAGGGTGAGTGGTCATGGAATTAATACAACCATTTAATGCAACAGTAGAGCAGGTAGTGAAAAGATTTGGTTAGCGGCCCGCATACTTGTTTACGACAAACGATACGAATTAACGTGCTGGAATCAGAACTCATGATCATGAGAGCGTAGTATACCGCTCTCCCCGTACACCCGCTTTTAGTGTGGATAGCCGGTATGTAGGTGTATAATTGACGGCTTACGTTGTTGCTGGGCGTCGCAAACCAGAGGGCTCAGTACAGCGACAAGTGCAACTAACAGCGCACAACCTTTCATCTTCAACCGAACTTTGCACTCGAACGGAACGACAGTTCTCAGATTTTTCTGGAGGAGTTGCTTGTTATGATAGATGCCAGCCACGCCCACGTTCGTAGGTCAATTTCCGCCGCGCCGAATTAGAATCAAATATTGTCAATGTTAGCAGAGCTGTACTCGGTCCAGTATCCTTCGCATCAGCTGCTTTTTATGTCTGACACTGAACTAACTTATACAATGTGGATACATTACTAATTGGGCTCTGATTAGTGTGGTGAAATAAAGTTCACTTCTGTTTATGACTTCTAGTATGTAATAAAAAAACAATGATTGAGTTTGATACCGCCCATCGAGGAGCATGCTATTCTAATGAAATCAATTTACAAAATATTATATTGGATTGTTGCAGCGAAAAGGGACCTAACAGTGAATGTTTTGATATTCTAGAAGTCTGAAATGTCCTCTACACAACAAGTCTTATGCACTCAGAATTGGACTATGTCACAAAGGCACTGAATTTTTAATTAACCATACATTTAATGCAAAGCATTCCGTTTCTTTTGTTTGTACTGCAGAGTTGCCCAAACATACATTAGGTCCTTTTGTGTGGCAAGGATCCCATATTCCTGTGCTGCAGTATGTAATGTACATGTAACAAAATACGATACAGTATTAGTGCAAGGAAGTTGAGCAATGAAGGACATGGTGCCAGCACACTCTGGAAGAGAGGGACCCATGGACAAGTGCACTCATGTTGAGGCGGCCATGGAGACCATCTTGGACTTGGACTCATTACGTCATGTTGCAAGGTATGACACAAGATGCAAGAAGGTTTCTAAGGCTTCATTGCCCCAAGCGCCATACAAATTGCTGCTAGAGGGAATGCACCCAAACACAGAGCATCTGGTCTTGTTAGCTACATTCCTCAGCTCAGCTGCAACTGCTACAAACCCTGCTGTGGCACCCCTCACCTAAAACCTTCAACTGTTCTGAGGCCAGTCTGGAAAATGATTCCCTTGTACCCTATGCGTACGGCAAGCAACATATTTAGGATATTACATGCAGTGATACTGTACATGTACCTTGACTACATCCATTACACCTTGGCTACTTCATATCAGGGCCATTACATGCAGTGATACCTTGGCTATTTGCTGTCAGACCATACTTACAGAATGGATCAAAACTGCCGGGTAGCCAGTCATCCTAAGTACTTTTATTATTCTACAAGCAAGACGATGCATGACATGCGCACAACACAAGTAAACAAGCCGCATGCATTCCCATACGTACATAAATAATGATAACTCTTAGTGCAAGGTGCCCATGGAGCCCAGAGAAGCTCAGACCATATGCACCTTAGCAAGGATGGTCTTTGCATTTGCTCTGATTCATGGCCGCTCGTAGATGTATATCGAGTGCCATTGATTTTGGACTTCCCACCGGTGTGCAAGGTGAGAGGCCAGTTTAGAGAACACATCCATAGCTTCTGGATCCCAACGTTCAATAGGTCTCTGTGATCACAGAGATATACACCTATCTGCACACTTTGTGTCATTTGTGCAGTGTCATTTGTGCAGTGTATCCTGATCTTTGAGGTGCTGTCATTGTAGTGGTGACGTGATTGACAGACCTAGAGCAGCCTGTTTGCCTTGCATCGCATGTGGGGTAGGATGGCGTGATTTGCTGTGGTCAGAGGTCCGTTTTCAGCGAGCTTCCAAATGAGTCCCAGCCATTCTTATTGGCAATGCTAGCCAACATAATTCATTCATGCAAACTTTTAGCCAAGCATTGATGAAGTTGTAGTACTAATACTGTAGTATAATTTGGGATTCTTGCATTGAATTGTGTTGTGTGTTGGGAGTGTGTGTGTGTGTGTGTGTGTGTGTGTGTGTGTGTGTGTGTGTGTGTGTGTGTGTGTGTGTGTGTGTGTGTGTGTGGCATGGTGTAAAATATAATACAGTGCTGTAATTTAGACTGTGTGTGTGTGTGTGTGTGTGTGTGTGTGTGTGTGTGTGTGTGTGTGTGTGTGGCATGGTGTAAAATATAATACAGTGCTGTAATTTAGACTGCCATCACTCCATAGCTATATAGTCTCAAACCCAAAACAGTACTATAGAGTAGATCATAACTGCTGTACTCTATATCGTGCTTAAAGATCAGCATCTGATTCGAAAGTTTTAATGTGTACATATATGCCTTACGAAAACCTGGAATTCTTATTAAACCAAGTAAAACAGCAGCGTTCTGAGTTTCATAAATAGTGCTTGAATGCAATGTAGTTAACAATATGGTTATCAATGATAGATTAAGGGCCCATAAGCTTGCTATTTATGAATTCAACAAGATAGGCAGCCCAGTTCAATCATGGCAAGTGTGCTGCAGCCTTTTCTGCTCCATGTTGTGGCAGACATTAAACCCAGTAACGTTCGTGAAGAAGGACCAAGGTGGTGGTATGATTGGAGCTCGAGCTGCAAATTAACAAGATCCATCACTGTGGAGAGTATCCCAGATGTACATTTTCAGTGCTAGTCTCCATGCCTGCAGGAGTATGAAAATACAGCATATGATAAAATGTTCAAGTGTGCACTTGCAGTTGTCTGGAAACCACACTGATCAGCTAGTAATACACAAGCCATCAGTCTAGTCTCTAGACTAGTGTGGCAGCTGTTACAATTTGACAATGTTCTTTTTGAAACTTTCCGTAGATCCAGTCAGTGCAGATGCACCTGAACTGGTCAAACGAGCAGTGCAGGAAAGGTGGCAGTTCTACACACTTCGGAATGGTCTGAGTAGCTTCCCAGAGAGACTAGCACAGAAGCTGAAGGAGGCCGGTGTCAGAGTCCTCACAGAACACCCATGCAGCCATGTCACCTTCTCCAGCAATGGAGCAAAGGTGGGTGTAATATGATGCTAGGTACTGTAATTAAATTTATACGGCACATAGGCTACTGCCCTGAGAACACAGTGTGTGTTTAGTCAGGTTTCCCTTCTCTCATAGATTTAAAAAAAAAACAAAAACAATCCATCACAAATGACTAGATATATGTATATTTGATTACTTCTGATGTATTGATGTTTCTGTACATGACTTGTTGCCCCTTCATTGGTATGTGAGTATGCTATTACCCGGCCTGTGTAGATATTTACACACATGCTGTGTGTTCTACATTTTTCTGCTTAGGTAGTTACAGATGGCAGTGAAAGCAAATCATTTCATGCAGACCATATCGTTTCCGCAGTTCGGTCAGATGGTGAGTTGCGCAACACATTTGCTGTCATGACACAAAAGACAATTAACTACACAGTAGTAATGGTCATGTTGCAAATTGTTATTAAAAAAAAACACTGTGCTCTGCTTACAGTTGAACACCTGTGATAGATTAAGCAAAGGCAGGGCATATGTTATTAATAAAAACTGTTCCGGAAAAAATACTAAGGTCAAACAATAATTATTATGGACCCATTTTATATGATTCATTGTAAAATGACATTGCCAGTGGTTATACTTATTAATAACATTGCTGTCATTTACAATGTTGAAAGGAAAATGTAGCTTTCTTCTTCTGAATGCGACAAAGAATATCTTTTTACAATTAATGAGGTTTTTTAGTATAGTCCAGAAACAATCTAGTTTCCAATTATAACTGAATCATCTAACTGAATAGACTAGCAGTTAATTTTATTAAATGCACTTACCAAAAGGAAACGTGAACTACAAACAACTAAGAACCCAAATGGGCACTGTATAAGTATGAATATTTAACCTATTAATCTTATGTGATCATACAAATTGTCACTTATGTCATTATTAATCATTTTCTCCTGTCTTAATCTACTTCCATTCGGGTCAGCATTAGCTTCCTTCAACAGCCTATACTTCTAGTTGTGGGATACCGGATACAATCACTCCTCTTTTTGCCAAGTCCTGTCAATTATCAATATGTATACATGTGATTTTATGAATAAATTAACAATGCAACAGAATGAGACTCTGGGTGTGTGGATACTAGCTTAAAATGTAAGCTTTAGTTTCCTCATAAAACTCTCACCTCAAGTAGCACCTACAGGTGAGGGTGATTGGAATAGCCTTTTATTGTTGAAGCACCACCTATATTAACCCTTAAACTGCGAACGGTGCCTTTTGCTGCGGAACAGAATGCCACATGCAACAGCCCTGCCAAAATATGTGTGTACAATGGCATGCATTCATAAGCAAGCATGATATTTGTTCATCTTGATTTTAACGGCTTTCCATGAAAACTTGAATTGATAGTAGCCCCATGCAGAGGTACTGATTTTGTATTGCAAATTTGCATGACGAAGGTCATTAAAACAGTTCCAAAACTAAATTCACATATAGAGTTACACAGGTCATTCTGCACCAAAATCAACATCAGTTGCAGTTGATGACATAAACTGCATAGAGACAACTAAACAGAGCTGATGATATTGCTATACATGTATATACATGCTGTCGGCACATAAAGTTGCCCTTCGCAGTTGTAGAGTTAAGCACTAGTCAGGCATTCTAATAGTGTATTTTGGTTTCCCAATCCCAGAACTGTGCAGTTTTAATCAAATGTAATTTCTCCCCTATATATAGTGATCTAATATTGAGTAAGTTATCCATATGCTTGATGGCCATTGAATGGAAGTTTTAAAGACATTTCTTGATGTCTTGCATCGTACAAAAGTGGCTGGTGCTTTTTGCATGTCAAAATGCAATTCAACATTGCTATTAATATTTATAGTGGCTGTTATAATTATACATGTAAAGCCACAGGCTCTTATTTCAATGGGGTTTTGCTGATGCATACATTATACTGAATCTGTTGTGTTCCATTTAAGACTAAAATTAGCTTAAATAGATGTACAATGTTACTTTCCTCATACATATATGTACCGATCCAGTGGTGTCACAAATGTGGGACATTTTTTTGTGTTTGAATTTTATTCAATATCAACTGAAAAAAAAAGTCACACTGCATAGTTATTTGAAGTGCACTTCTTTTTCCATGCAGTCCTCCTTTAAGTACATGTATATAAAGTAGATACGGGTATGTTGTACCACTTCTCCTAGATCTCTTATTTTGTATGTTTGGGAAGGAATAGTAAATGCTTTTAGTATGATGCAAGCACAACTTAAAGACATACATCATTGTGTATAATTATGTTGTATACGACTAGTGTATTTGTTTCATATCAGGCTGTATCTTTCCATTGTAGTATTGGCGAGTGTGCTTGGTCGAGAGCATGCTGATCTGGCATCAATGCTCTGCTCAATACCCTTCGTTGATGTAGGAGTTGTGAATGTCCAGTATCAGAATGATGTCATGCCCTCACAGTTCAAAGAGGTATAAGTAAGCAAATGCACCTGATATATTAGGTAACGTACGTGTATGTATGTACACATGAGAGGCAGCACCTCTGTGCATTAAATAGAACTCTGCATTTACACAATACAGAGTCAGGGCATGTCACAGCGTGTGTATGTAGGAGGGGAGAGGGAAAGACTAGTAAATTTAAAAGAACTTACAGGTACTTTATAGTACACTTTAATAAATGAGGATATAATTAATGGTGCTCGATAAAATTAATGCATTGTGTTTTTTTTTGCAGGGTTTTGGATACCTGATACCTTCCCATGTGCGCAGCAAAGTTTTGGGAGTTGTGTTTGATTCATCTGTCTTCCCTTCACTTGGAGGCAGCCATAAATCAGGGACAAGGCTAACTGTGAGTACATGTTCTTTCCCACATTGGCTAGTCCAGCACATCTTAGTAATAAAATATCCAATGAAATGCTCTTCAGCACTTTAGTTGCGTGCTTTATTGTGTGATAAATATCAGCAGGCTCAGATGCTTGGTAGCCGGATTGTATGTCTGGCATGAAGCCATATGTACAGGTCACCTGATCTACATTTGGTAACCCGAATTATTAGTAGAATGGCAACTCGGGAATTCCACGAAGTGTAACAAATTTATTTCCAAAAATGCTTAAAAATTATAATAAACAGCATATTAATTCTGAACAGTTAATGAACAACTTGAGTACAAGATTTGATGGCTGATTCCCATCAACTAGACCATAATATGCATGCATTCTGATTTGTACTATCTGATAGTAGCTTTTAGTTCCCAGTGGTCATACAGGAAGTATTGTTCTATGCAAATACTACGGCCTAGTCTAATTGTAGAACTAAATGGCATATTGTTGTTAGATAATTTTGATGTATCCAGCATCCAGCATGCTCACCATATTTCGATTAGTTATTTGAATGAATTTTAAGACTTTAAGTTCAGGCTACTCTGATTGTACAACTCATTGTCGATGTACATGTATCTAGCATGCTCACCATAATTTCAATGAATTATTTGAATGAATTTTAAGGCTTAAGTTCAAACGTGCAAGGTTTCTGAACTATATCTAATAGTACAACTAATGGCATACCATTGTAGATAATGTCATGTACATGTATCTAGCATGCTCACCATAATTTCAATTAGTTATTTGAATGGATTTTAAGACAAGTTCAAACTTGATTAATTATTTGAATGAATTTTAAGACTTAAGTTCAAACATGCAAGGCTTTTGACCTACTTCTAATAGTACAACTAATGGCATACCATTGTAGATAATGTCGATGTACATGTATCTAGCATGCTCACCATAATTTTAATTAGTTATTTAAATGGATTTTAAGACAAGTTCAAACTTGATTAATTATTTGAATAAATTTAAGACTTAAGTTCAAACATGCAAGGCTTTTGACCCACTTCTAATAGTACAACTAATGGCATATCATTATAGATAATGTCGATGTACATGTATCTAGCATGCTCACCATATTTCAATTAGTTGTTTGGATGAATTTTAAGACTTGCGTTCAATCAAGGCTCCTTATATTTGCCATGCCATATTCAATTTTTTACATGGACCAGAACCTGAGCCTGCCATTGCACATCACAATTTTGTACTAAACTGTGCATATTCAATTACGTCTCACATAAAGTTGGTTAGATGTGTTTACACAGAACAAATAAACCACATAATGGTGTTTAAGTGAAACCTGTAAGCATTTTGAATATACACAGAAAGTATGGTACAGTATATGTGCTATATACATACAGTGTGAGTGTTAAAGTCTGCATTTGTGTATATGTGTGTTTGTGTGATGATGAGCTGATTATGGTGTCGTGGTTAGGTGATGCTTGGTGGTCATCTTTTCACTCAACTCCTTGGAGATGCAGACAAGATTGACACAGCTGTAGTGACCACAGCAGCTCTTGAAACACTGCAGGATCACCTAGGAATCAAAGACAAACCAATAGAATGTTTTACATCCATTCATCGGGTTTGTATATATATTCAAGCAGTGTGTGTGTGTGTGTGTGTGTGTGTGTGTGTGTGTGTGTGTGTGTGTGTGTGTGTGTGTGTGTGTGTGTGTGTGTGTGTGTGTGTGTGTGTGTGTGTTTCTGTGTGTGTATGTGTGTGTATGTGTGTGTGTGTGTCTGCAGCAACCATGGTGACAGTTTTATTTTCCTCTCCATTTCACAGAAATGCATTCCACAGTACACAATTGGCCATTCAGAGAGAGCAGGTAAGATGTTTGTTCATCATAAATGCACGCTACCATACTTGATCCCAGCCTCAAAATGCTGTACAGATATCAATGCTGTATTGGCATGGTGATTGAGGTTTACTGTAGTCCTGATGCAGTTTTATTTCCTGTCCAGCTAATATTGCCGCATACCTCACCATAAACAATCTCCCTCTGACTGCTTTGGGATCCTCCTACAATGGTGCTAGTGTCACTGATTGTGTCTTCAATAGCTACAACGCCATGTCACAATTTGTCCATTAGCATTGTGTGTCAAGCAAATCATTGCTAAGAACATTTCCATTTCTCCCCGCAAATCTATAATTACAGTTGTGCATAACTTTTCCATTATCTTAAGAGAGCATCTAAATCTATTTTTTAATTTTGTTGCGTGATGATTACTGTGCCCTAAATGTTTGAATTATGGTATTCATAGGATGTTGCGTCAGCCCCGCCTACGTAATTCTGCTTCCGCGTGTAACACGAGTGATCGGATGATTTTGAGCGTATTCATATAAAAACACGTTCGCACTCCACAAGTTCACTCTCGCGATGGACATAGCTTTGGAGGCTTGCGACCGCTACTTTTTTTCGCCCTACATCTATCCCGAGTCGTGGCCAGAAAGCTACTGGGTGCGCCAGGTCCTCAGCCTTTACATCATCACCGTCATTAGCGGCTGGTCGCTGTACATGCTTCAAGCAACCTTCAGCTATTTCTTCATATTCGATCGCAGACTGGAAAAGCACCCACAATTTCTGGAAAACCAAAGTCGTTTAGAGATAGCATACGCATCGAAGTCGATCCCGTTCATGGCACTATTCACTGTTCCGCTGTTCTTCTTGGAGGTCCGTGGCTACAGTCGTCTGTACATGGGCATATCGGGCGTCGCCGGGTGGTCATTCGTCGCTCTAAGCGCGGTCTCGTTCCTGATGTTCACAGACTGTCTCATATACTGGATACACAAGGGGCTGCACAATAGACTGGCTTACAAGTACATACACAAACCCCACCACAAGTGGAAGGTGCCCACTCCTTTCGCAAGCCACGCCTTCCATCCCGTGGACGGTTTTCTCCAGAGCTTACCATACCACATATATCCCTTCATCTTTCCGCTGCACAAGCTCACCTACCTGGTGCTATTTGTCTTCGTGAACGTTTGGACGGTTTCTATCCACGACGGAGATTATAAAGTTCCTGATTTTCTGCGGCCCTTTGTGAATGGTGCGGCACACCACACTGACCATCATCTGTTCTATACCTGCAACTACGGGCAGTTCTTTACACTGTGGGACCGGATCGGTGGGTCCTTCAAGTATCCAAGTGCATTTGAAGGGAAACTTTTGCTCAAGGATGTACAAGGGAGAGGTAATAAAGAGAAGGGTTCTTAGGATCGAAGCAGCCGTTTCCAATGCTTTGTCTTTGTGTGTACATTTTTGTTTTGATAACGCTGCAAGTATATTCTCTCAGCTGTATTTATCAACACAGCACTAGTTACTCTAAATTGCATGTTAGACACTTACTTGGTTGCCTCTTCTGTTTGTACCTGGATGTTATGAATGAATGCTTTTCTACATGTATGTATCACAGGTGCATGTATGTATTTCCTGTAGAGTTCACAGTTCAGTACATTACATATGTGTGTGGTGTTTTTCTTGGGATTGATCCATTCCTGGAATCAGTGATTCACAGTGATAGAGTTGTGTTTTGTTGTGCAAAAAGGTGTAAGTGAATGATGGTAGAAATACCTTGATTTGTCTCAATACCTTATGGAGAAGCACAGGTTCACCTCCATTAAAAAAAAGCTATAATGTCAGGTATTCCTCCAAATCTTGTGACCTAGTTCCAGGAGTGCCAGTCTCTAAATGAAAACCATGATTGCTTTCCAGCTTATGTATCCATGACTGACCTAGGTTGAGAGATGTTGGGCCTGGATAGGTGACAACCTTGTGTAAATTGGTGGAATCTTACATATGGGCATAAGAAGGTTGTAGTCATTAATTATTTCATAATGACATGATCAGACGAATGTATGGAATAAAATGATAGGTATGGTATGGAATCCTACCAAAAATCACATGCATGTTTTTAGATGGCCACACACATGGCTTGTAATGACTACAAAAGGTTAAATACATTATTTTCAGAAGCTTGACATTTCAGTTGTATCTTTGCAGGACAAGCAAAAATAACACAAGGTATGCATTTAAGCATACGGGTGATTAAACGTAAAGCTCACAATGGAATGCCATAGTTTAATTACATGTACATGTATATAAGAACTTTGGATAATATGACACAAAACAGCGCAAGCCTGGTTTTTGTGGGATAATGCTCAATGAATCTTGGTTATCGAATACACCAAAAAGAACTGTTTAAAAGACTGCATATGGACTTAGTAATTTTTGCATACAGAATAAAAGATGGTACGCCATAATGCATATAGGCATAACACACAGTTAAACTAAGCAGCATACGCATACCCTTTCATCATAGTTAGTCCTAGATGACACAGTATGAGCATTTCAACACTTCACAGTAGTAATGTGGTGATTGTATTGATAATTCTTTCACAAAACACTTCTGAGCTTCATCCTCTGTTTATGCATAATAAAGAGTGTGTTACTATCTGTACTCATTCATTTGATATTAAATGACAAAATTAATGGCTCAGTGAGTCACCAATGATTTATTATTACTGTCGATTACCTGGCAACTGGTCACACATACACATGCACATCCACATGCACATCTGGATGTACGATGTATTTGCACAGATTCAAGGTGTAGTGTATGTAAGGCTTAAAGTACGCATGCGCACACATGTGATTAATAGTACTAATTTGCTAATGCATTCCTTTGCTGTAAAGGATTCATGAATGACCTAACTGAACTACACAAGGTACACAATGATCAGCACCTGGACAGAATGGGAAGACATCTGTGTTATTACAATACTGAACACACTATGATGATGGAAGCACCACTTCCATTATATTCTGGTCTATCAGCACAAACGAACAAGAAAGCTAACAACACATAAATGTATTGCAATGAAGATTAAAAGTTATTGCATTTTCAGCATTGCATTCAGAGAGCCTGCAGTTCCGTTGTTTGGGCTTGGAACAATGCCCAGTAATCCTATTGTAACAAGAAGATTTTAGGACATTGTTTATACTCGTAATTCAAATGAACAGGGATTGTTTTCTCACCACACATTAGATTGTACAGCTCGATGTTCTCAAATCCTGGGTGTACATAGCCCTGTTTGAAAGCAGGTCCAGATGCAACAAAAATACTCTACAAGAAATGGGAAGGGAAAAAAACGTATATTTGTAAATAAGAAATGTAGATACACTGTACCTGCATATCAGTGAGCTGATTGTCATAACCATGGTTCCCAAGATAAGATGTTGGGCTATAGCTTTTGCTGTTTTTAAATAGCAAGCTAAGTCTAATTCAAATTGGATGGTCATGAAATACGTACGTTGGGTATATGTATGATCCAAGGTCTCCAATAAGGTAGATGTCACCAAATCTCCTGTAATTAAAGATGTAAGCAGAAAAACTTGTAAGGGTGCACGCTGCTGCAATAGAACCTACTGCTGATTAATAGTGCCTGAGTGGTAGCGTGACGGAATATTCGTTCGGAGATAGGCTTTAAATGGAGCATTCGCTGCAGTTGCACTCTGCATGACATCATTAGATAAGTGCATTCTTGGCATTATGATTGATCTATCTGACCTGATTAAGGGCATTGAATGCCGCTACTAGTGATCCTGCAAAGACAGGTAGGTCATTGCTAAAAGAGCTTCCAGCTCATACCTTGGTTAGATAAGTTGATTTCGGCATTCACGCCGTAGCTGGGGTAGGTAGCACCTTGCGCATACTGTGAAGGCAAGTACTATAGAAGGAAAGCAATAAAACAAAGCTTTGCCCCATAAAACTTTTGTATGCACTCACATCACTGATATAGGCAACTTTCTTCTTGTCTAATGCAGTCATGCCTGCAGTGAATCAAATATTAACATCACAAAAATGCATATTGTAAGTACCAAACATATCATTAAAGGGAACCACGTCCTTTACCAATCACAGAGACTTCCAACATATATGTATGTACATGAAAGTAATCCTTGCACTTAATTAATAGGCATGGCTCAGTGATTAATTAACAATTGTTTCAGACTGGTCTGAAGGGGAAATATACATCCCATTGTGCCAAACATAGGTTAACAATAAAATTTGGAAGAGAAAAAAAGGGCAGTCACCATGCACTTGAACTTGGGTTAAATGATACTGAACTTACAGCAAAAAAATGTGCTAGTATATGACTATAGCTTATACTTATTCTTATTAAGCCTCAGTCTAACTGGTAAATATGCGTTTCTTTACAGAGTACTTACCATGGTCAGAAACAATCATGACATTAACACAGTCTTCAATGCCCCTTTGTTGCAGTCCAACAAACAAGCTTTCAATGATGGCATCAACATTGCCAATGGCTGCATGGACCTGTGAGAGCAGAAGTAAACCAAATTAAATCAAAGATGAAAGCAAACATATCCTCTGGCATGTTTCAACAAGGGAGGAGGGGTGGGAGAATTATAAAGGAGGGGGGAACTCCCCCTCCCCCCTTGCCAAATTGCTGCCCGTGCTTGGCATTTTGGAATAATCTTTCTAAATGCATCAGTAAGTAAATAAACACAACTTATACAGCAATCCTTCTACATTTTCTATGCCATATTTCTATAATTCGTATCAAGGTAAACATCTGATTGTTACTCTTGACAATGAGTTTTTTTATCAATTTCATTTGAAAAAAATGCTTCTTAGCATTAGACTAACTAATTAAACTAATGGTGGCAAATTCTTCATATTTTAGATTACAATTCCTTGGTCAATCTCAGTTACATCCTCAGAGTTGCATTAACATTAATTATTAAAACATTTCAACTGAACATTTGCCCTCCCCCCCTTCCCTAAAATGAGGTTGAAACCCTGATAATTCTATACGTGTACAATGTTTAATCATTGGCTTGAAAATGATATGGTTAAAACATGTGTATTTCCCTGCAACATTATGTTAGCAGTACCTGAGACGAAGCTGGTCCATAGCTATGTCCTGCTCCATCAGGTTCATCAAAGTACATGGCCATCATCTGTGGCCTAACAAAGGTAATCTGTGAAGTGTTGTAAGAAGTCATAATAACACAACACCTACCTTTTATCATCTGCCAGATCAAACCATCCTAGAACAGTGCTGACTTGCTGGGCAAATGGAGTACTTCTAATGGACAAAATGCATTTAACTATCAAGCTTAGTTATTGCTAGATTAACTAACGAGCTATATTTGAAGTAGTAGGTTGGATAAATTCCTATAGAAAGAGGGAAGGTGGGGGGTGAGAGCTAAATGTGTAAGAACTGCATTATCTCTTCCATGTCTCTAAAATCCACTGACCTTGAATAGGAGCTTCAGAGCCAGGCCAGAAGTATACACCAGACCTAAGTCCTTGCTTAGCAGCCGTCACCCATATCTGTCCATCATCAGTGCATCAATGTGCAACTTAATTGATGTGGTGCCACACACACTTACTGGCTCTCCAAGCCACCACTTTGCATCATTCTGTGTCGATCCACCCAGTGCAAATGAAGCCTTCAATGTCTTGTCATAGAAATTGTTGTTTACAATGCCATGGGACTCAGGGTACAGACCCTATGCATGCAGATGAGAGTATGATCTCTAGAGCACATACACTCAAACACAGCTATACTGCACCAATACATTAATCATTTACCGTCACAATTGTGAAGTGGTTTGGAAAGGTTTTAGATGGAAATGCTGGTGTCATGAACTGTGCAGTCACTCCCTTTGATGCTAATAAGAAAGCACATTGATCCTCATAACCATTTGGTATGAGATATGTACTCAAAGGTAGCTCTTTTGATACCTAGCTGGGTAAGGTAAAGATTCAGTGAACGATTCAGGTACTCTTGACGAAACCCATCCACAGATATCATAAGAAGTGGTGGCTTTGCACTAATGGATTTAAAATGTGCAAGTGAACACCAGTGAACTACCAAACAAATATGGGTAACTTACCACACACTACTCGCTGTAGACTGTACAGACTGTGAACTCAAAGTTCCCACAGTAGCTTTGTTTTCTAAAGCATTTAAGGCACAAATCATATGCATTTGCATAAACACACTCCTGTGCACAATTCATGAACACAGATTTCCTGCAAATAGGTAAGGCTACATGAACCATACTTATAGCAACAAAAACTGTTTGTCTGGGGACTGACTGTTGTGCACATAATAGTCAGTCCCCAGACTACACAACAGCGGTTATGTTCTGCTTCTGAGCGGTATATTAGTTTATACTAATAGAATTATGCATTCACACTCAATAGGTACACGTGCTGTAATTCCCAGTATAAACCACTTGCCGAAAAAAGTTCACTCACACACGACGAACCAGGTTTGGTGAAATAAGCAATAGCTAGTCCGCCCGAAAAGACAAACGCCAGAAGAACAACCGTGGCTACCTACATTAGAGGCCGTGTAGATAACAGCAGTTGGTCATGAAAGGGTGCTCTGATTTTACCGAGGAAACTGCAACGCAAAACATTTGGCGCCTGCGATTGGTAATACACCGCGTCTGCAGGAGAATTTGATAAAGTCCCGGTCAATGCGTGCATATTTAAAAGCATCTCCCTATTCTTCAACACGCGTACCTGTACTAGTAGCGATTGCGATACTTCATTTCTTCCCACAAAAAGGCTCTGTTCAAATATAGCATTTTCAAGGGGGCTGAAGTGTGTTAAGGTGAGAGCAATGTACCTCTGCCTCACTGCCCGATGTGTCGTCCATGGTTCGAGTGGGCGTGTACTGTTTACGTACCATATGAGGACATTTTAACAACAGATTAATATATCCTATTAGGGCCCCAAATCCATTTCTTTCCTAGAGATTAAATCCTGAATCCTTCGTTACCGAACCTGGTAGGCGTACTCGTCAGCACAACTTTAGTTTACGAGCTAGTACTGGGCCTAATTAACGAGATGAATAAAACCAAGCCGCAACCCTGTCCTTGATCCATGGGGGTGCAAAGTAGACTGGAGCGAGCTGGTGAGCTACAATCTATAAAATATAAGCCAATTTATACCGCACAATAAATTGGATCCGAGTATTAGTGGAATCCAAGATTGCAAAACAAAACAAGGAGTGTCGCGTCACGTGGTTTAGTTTAATAAAACATGGTTTAGTCCAATAAACAGTCTCTATGGAAACACCTTGATGGCTCGTTATGCAAGAAAGGGAGATGGTGAACCTCTGCTACGCGTTGAGCGACCTTCTTCACCAAGTTCCCAAAGCACGGCACACGTCATTAGTGCCTGCTTCAATGATCTGCTTGCAAGAAAACCACTGGATGCAAAAGAAATTAATAACATGATAGTATCAAGAAAAGGAGAGAGTGAATACCACGACAGATATGTTGAAAGTCTAAAGGAGGTATGATGCTACGGTATAGCATCCAATTTTGAACATCACGTTACTTTTAAGGTAAACGATAAGTATGAACATCGCATTGAAAACCTCAAAGCTTTGGAACAACATTTGCTGCAAGCCAAAGCAAAGGCACTTGCTGCTGAGGAGAAAATCATCGCGACTAGAGCTGAGACCTTTTCACATATTGGGATGATAGGCCTTCCGCAAGGTATTGATTTATTAATATCACATACAGCAAACTTTTTTTTATTGATCATAAAAATAGTTGACACGCCTTATTTGACACTTCTGCAGAGCAATGTTTGTTGAGCCAATTTCTAAATGAGGATCTCCTTGCTCAATATGACCTACTAATCCCAAGTCAATACCATCCAAAAATACATCTACCACAGAGTCCTCCTAAAAGTAGGATCACGCATACTGTATCAGTTTTGATTGAAAAATGTCACAATGTATTTTACCATGCACAGAAACCTACCCTAATTACTTGAAACCAACAGTCACATTCAATATGCATGCTACTGTTCCAATTGATGTGCAGCAGCTGGCCTGTGCCAATGACAACTCCCAATCCAGATTGGAAGTGGGTTCTTTTTTATTTATTCACAATGTCAATTGTTCTCAATTGCATTGATATCAGTAAGTGTATGGATCGTATTTAGACACAGTTGAGGAAAGATTGTATTGCGGAGGCTGAGAACAGGACAATGAAATCACAGGGCAGAGTAGGCTCTGTGCCCACTGCTAGGTCTTCCAATAGACGAGCTTCTACTGCCACCAGCACCGGCCAACTAAAAACATTAAAACAACCATCATGTACTGACCCCGCCAATGCAAATAACCAATCCGATAGGTGCGCTGCTATATTGCTCGATTGCAATTCTAAAAGCTTTCACATTTGCAGGAGTTCCTTCTTTGTGGCTGAGCCACATGAGATTCTGTTCACAAACTATCAAGCTGGAAAAACATATGAGGTTTGTAAATATCTTGCATACAATTAAGGAGCAAGCATACATACTCCTTAATTGATTCATTTAAATGAATGTTTTAAAAACACATAGCAATTATTAAACTCATTAAATCAGCATTCTATAGAACATCGTTACTCTAGCTTGCACAATGAATTTTTCGCATCGTGTCTATACTTACTGCATCAGTAATGATCATTTCTCCTTACACGCCAGCTTTCTCTTGTATTGAGAAATGTTTCTACAACAAGTCAGCAACTTCGTATTGTCCCTCCACATACATCATATTTCAGCATTTGCATTGGTAGGTGCTCAAGCCATGCATGAATGCCTTGTGATTGTGTTATTATACACTAGACCATTTCCCCAATGCGGAAGGCTTCATAGCTCCTGGTATGCACTGCAGCTACAAAGTGAGGTTCACTCCTGAATCACTAGCAGATTATGATGACCATATAAAGGTATAATAGAAGTGATAGAATCCACCATTTCCCCACATGAATTCAAATAAATTGATGTAGGAATTGGTGGATTATGGTTTTATTGCTTGAATATCATTATCTTTGCCATTTACATAAACAGCTTTCACGTATGCAGAATCATTGTCAAAGTACATGTAGTACTATGTACTTTGGTCAGTTTTGCATGTGTGAAAGTACTGTTTACTATAGATTATAGATAAGTTCGTATACAAATGCCAACTGGTTGCTAGGTTTATCCTTACTTGTCATGGGCAATAAAATTAATGATTCATCATACTTTAGGTGGTAATGCACACTGGTGCGTCAATGTCAGTGCCATTGAAAGGAATGCGACCAGCACCAATTCTCTCACGTACGTCATTATGAACATTCATTGGGTAACAAAATACTTGTGTTCCAAACCTTCCCTAATCAGTACCATGTATACTGGATTGTGGATTCTGTTTTACTGGAAGTGTGAAGACTATTAGTATTGAATGCTCCAACAATGGAGGAGTTGGACATTTTCATTTTCATGTTCCCAAGACAGAACATGCTGCTGACAATGTGGTACATTATGTTAGCTACTGTACATGTGCATACAGTATATATGCATATCACATAGCTTACATTCATTTGGTCACTAGACAAGATTTTATCCCTTATCATTTTATGCAGTCCTTGTCGCTGCAAATTGGTGCCTTTATCATCACTCCCTTGATGTTTCATTTGTCTCCTGGTGATGCAACACAAATTCAAGTGAGCATGTCAATTTCCCACTACCGCCTAGTGTACTCTAGTGCATTATGTAGCTAAGCTTCAGCCCTGTTCATGAAGGGGAGCATATGGAAGACCTAAATTTAGTGTATGACAATTGCTATGTTCAGTGCATTCAACTCAGAGGTACAGTGCACATGTTTATGGTGCTTGATGATATTATGTAAATATTGTATTTCAGGCATTGCTGAACACCTTGATATCAGGTGCTTATTGACTAGACTCTCTTTAGCTCATGAGATTGCTGCATTTAAAGATGACAAGGTTGGAGAAGAGAATTTTTTTAGTGAAGGCTCTTCTGAAACAGAAGGCAATCTTGAGCATCCTGTAATTATATTTGATCCTACTAATCCTGGTCAACCAGTATTTAAAACAGCCATAATGGAAAATTTCAGGTACTTTTTTAAATACGCAAGCACATAGTACAGTACACTGGGAATTCACTGAACTTAATTAATGTACAGATTAATATACCTGCAAGAAATAATGCTTTGTTCATTATTCTAGCAATGTGGATGTACAGTTTCAATGGAGATTTTATCGTCCAAGGACTGAACTTCTACCATCTTCTCAGTCACAATCTGGAGGAAGCCAGGAGCTTTTGCCTGTTAGCAGTACAATTGAATCTAAGTGCTCAGCATTTTCAGTAAAGCCACAACATGGAACTTGTAAAGCGAGAGAAAGAAAAATATTTGTTTTCTCGTTTTTGTCAGATAAGGTTGTTGTAGTTACAACAGTAAATGTACTCAATGACATCTGTTTGTTTTTTTTTTTGTTGCTGTCTTTTTTACTTATCCCTTAGGCTGGCGAGTATGAAGATTTGGCTCACCTTTTGGTATTCAATATTCCTGAGCTGTGTTTAAAGGCTAGCTTGATAAAAGGTGCACAGCTGTTATCCAATGGACAGTTTAGTGCTATTTCCATCCAGCTTCATGGATGCAATGAGGTTAGTGCATTTTTTGTTTTGGTACTAATTATATGCACTCATATTGCTATTGAATTCTGCAGTACTATGCTCTGGAGTTCACACCATCTGTTATCAGTATACTAGAGGGAGTACCATTTGGAGCTGAAGTCAGAAAACAATTTAAAGTTTGTTATCCATATGTGTATTTTGTTGGTACTGTTATGCATATTACATTAGATCATATAGGCTCTGTAATGCATTCTGCAGATTTCCAATCCTAACAATTCCATCGTGGAATACTCTTGGAATTCATATACTGACAATGTTATGGGCAGAGTCACTGTAGATCCATTCTCAGGATCAATAGGTACATGTACAATGATGCATGTGTATATGGCTTGTACATTCATGTGAGCTTATTGGATGCAGTGCCTGGCAGTGTCATTCATTGTGAGCTGGTTATAGCGGGGATGCAGGAAGGCCTGATATTGACCAACCTGCTTTGTTCCATAAAGCACTGTGATATTCCTCTGCCATTGCATATTGAAATCTACATCCAGGTTAGCGATAGATGGATAGAAGGTCATGTGTTTATTTTGTTTGTTATCTTTTTTAAAAGCCTGCTGTTATATGTGCTGATGTGCCTAGTCTCGACTTTGGATTGATCCCACTTGGATATTCTCGGGCACTTCAGCTGCCTATTCGAAGTGAAACCACGGCTGCCTTGCAATATGAATTGAGACAGAAATTCATAAACTCACTGGATAAAGACTACATGGTATAATGATCATATTTATACTTAAACTTGAGTTTCTGTTTCAAGAGGACAGCATTTAACTTTTTATATTTAGCATTGTACTTGTGCCTCCTTCCAAATATGTATATCTGTAGCTAAAATGATTTGATTGTTCCATTTCCTAGTAGATCCACATGTGCCTATTTTTATCACATCAACTCAGGAAAGCTTCAGTGTTCTGAACTATCCTTTTGTATTTATTTCTCTATGTCATGTCATTTACTTGCATTCAAGTCTACCAATACCAGTGCAGTATTTTTGTTATTATGTATTCTGATATCATGCAGGATTGTGCCTGTTTGAGTTTTGCTGCACCGAGGGGTGAACTGCAGCCCTATGGGAAAGTTAGTGTGACAGTTGAATGTAAACCTGAGGAAATTGGAAGGCTAAGGTCTCAATTAGAAATACTTGTTGGACAGAAGGCTGTTCGGTATGGATATAGTGTGTCTCATAATGATGAATAAAGCCAACATTTATTTGCATGCAGGTGTTTGGAAGTCAGAGCAGAAGTTCAAAGGCCAATTGTCCACTTACAGAACTGTTTGGTCCATGAACCAAGGGCGTATATACAAACTGAGGTTGTTAAGGAGGTTGTCTTAATCAATGAGACGCTCATCCCCACACAATTCACCTGGAGCAGTCAGGTTTGTGCACTATGTGGGTTGCAGTTTACTGGTATTAATTCAGTTTTTCCATAGTTATTGGGACAAAGTTCAAAGTATTGTGAACTGCAAATCTCTCCACCTACTGGCAGAATTGGTTCACATGAATCGCTTTCCCTCTCATTAACTGCCAAATGGTCTACTGAGGTTGGCAGAGAGACTCTGCATAGAGTCAAGAGCACACTATGTCTGTAATGCTTCATTTTCACAACTGTAGGGTGTACACCCAGAGGCCATTGCCACATGCATAATTCAAGGAATGGAGAAACCATTATTCTTGTGTATTTCAGCTGAAGTATTTGGCATCTCTGTGCATTATTCTGTAAATGATGGGACAACAGAGAGTCAAAGGTTCAAGTTGTTGTCCACTAAAACTGCTGTTATCAACCTAATGTGTACATCCCTTGATGCATTTGTAGCCTTTGTTTGGATTTTGGATCAAATAATCCTCTAAGGAAGGCCTCAACTATGTTCCTAAAAGTCAACAACACGTCTGCCATTCAGACATCCCTTTCTCTTCATGTTATTCATTTTCCAGCCTCTAAACCTCCAACACCCCCAACTGCTAAACAAATGCCAGGTACTTGCAAAAAAGCTACTCTTATACCCCGTCTCTAATTATCATTATTTATAATTTTACCTCAGACTACCCTACACCCAGAAAAAAGTATGCATACAATGCTCTCATTCTGTTAAGATGTTCCTTTTTTGTGGTGTTTGTGATAGTAAGCAATTGCTTCATCGGACAGTGAATATCAGTGACTCAGCTAGTAGAAGCAAAAATCAAATCACTTCAGGTATTTACTGGTGCCTTTCAGGTGCTCATAAAGCATGTCCTTGTTTCTTATCCAGACTGTATTTCAGCACTCTTGAGAGAAGGCCGTGGGGCATGCTTTTTTATTGACACTGCATCAGCTGAGCTACTACCATTTGAGTCCAAGACAATTGCTATAACTGCTTACAGTGATATGTGGGGAGAATATAAGGATGAACTTATCTGTGAGGTTTGTGCAAAACATTCAGTATAAAGTGTACAGTCAGACATATTTTGTGCTACTCCTCATGTACATGTATATGTATTTAGGTGAAAGGTCGGGCTCCAGTTAGCATACCCATCAAGTATGAGGCCACTGGATGTCCTGTAGTGTTCCAGACCACAGCTAGTGCTGGCCAAACAATACTCAGGTCAGTGAACCACAATTCTAATGTGCTGTTGCATGCAATAATTTTTGCCTTCTTAGGTTTGGAATCCATTCTGTAGACAGCTCACCTTTACATCGAGTATTAAAACTCAAAAATTCAAGTCCATTTGGTTAGTTATAAGTTTCACTTTGCACTTGCACTGATGTGGTCTAATCTGAATTTACATGGAACAAGAAATAAGAATTGACTGGAAAATGTTCAATAATATTCAAGATGACAACAAGATGCTTGACCTCATTCAGTTTTGTGGAAACCCCTTTCCAAGACAGCAGATTGGCCAGCATGTGGCAACAGGAGAGGGCCAACAATCATTGTCTGATGACAATAGCACTGATTGTCAATTATCCTTCAGAGTTATACTGAAACCACATGAAGGCATCCAAGCAGATGACCCATTCAAGATTTACCCCCAGCAAATGGTAGTGTTTCCTCTAGTACTCCATTTAAATCATTTGTTTGTGTCTCAGTTGCTTCCAGCTCATGGACAAGGTGTCGTCAACATAGCATTTCATCCAACAATGGCAGCACTGCATAATCTGTGTGAAGAAATTGTCTCCTATGCTTTAGGCTACTTCAGCATTGACCAGCAGGTGCTGTGTGAGGATTTGTAACTGAATTCACATACACTATATGCATCAATGCTGCACATATCTTCCATAACATGTAGACAAACAATATGGCACATAGGCCCACTGGGTATGACATGGAACCTCTAAGAATTAACATCCTGGCAGGAATCACTCGTCCAATGTACAGTCTGAAAGATGTCGGTAATAAATAAAGTTTTCAGAAATGCTGCTGTTTTGATATGATAGGTTAACATTGGAGAGTGATGATGAAGACGACCTGCATTTTATTTATCCTGCATCAGTATTCATTCAAGATAAGCAGGTGAACAATCTCGCAGTATAAGAGATTTGCCTTTCACTATTGTGATGGGTCACCATTTGGGATTAGTTGTATTACAAACTAATGCTAATTGGACTTAGAGGAGTAGTATATGATACATGTAAAAGTACATAAAAATCCTGAGTAAGCAAAGTCTGGTCACTGGTTTTTTATTTCGAGGCTGCATAATTATACTTGTACAGGTATGATACACAAATATTCTTAGTAACAATTCTTATTTGACAAATGCAAATGTGCAGGTTATTTGCATGCAGGTAACTTTAACTCTTTCGCAGGCAAAGCCAATTATTATGGTACACATGTTGTGCAAAAAACAAACGTGTTGTGCATTGCAGGAAACGTAGTAAGCAAACAACTTACACTATATGACCATGAAACAACTGATCAATCATGTTGACTGCAAAGTGTTAACTGTTTAGATAAACAGAGTGGCTTTAGTATAGCACCTGCAGCGCAATATTGCTCTGTTGCCCGTGAAAGAGTTAATGTTGCTTCTTTATACCTGCAGCTGGTCAAAAGAATTGAAAAGACCCATCATTTTGTGCTTAAGAACTCAGGAATGTCTGAGACAAGCTTCCAAATACAGAATGAATCAAAAGGACACTTCAGTGTAACTTCGGCTTCTTGTAAACAGAAGAAAAATTTGTTTTGTTTGAAAGCAAATGAAAGCATAGCAGTATGTGATTATTTTTTTCATTCTTGCCTATCTATGAACTCACCCCTCTCCCACTCCTCCCACAGGTCACTGTACTCTTCAGTCTCAGTCTTGTTGACCTCAAAGATAAATGCAGGTGCAACAAAGAGGTGTGCTTCACTGAAAGGATCATAGCTGTATTCTCTAATGGTTTCAAGCAGGTATATCTTTTACTCACTTTACCTCCTGATTGAACACAATTTTACAGAAATTGATATATTTTATTAGGCCTTTGAGCTCTCCATCAAAATGGCTGTTCCTACCCTTGTGCTCTCACCCACAAATGTTGAATTTGGAACAGTGTTCCTTGGCAGGACGTGTGAATCAGTTGTTCTTCTGTCCAACAACACATTATCTGATGCCCTATGGTCACTGTGCATACCCCCAGGTCAGAAACCTTGTTACATTACATTCTGATACATGTAACATACATGTACATGAAAACAAGTGCTTCATGTTCATGATGCATGGTAGGTTCACTCCTTATTTTCCCAGCAGAGTTTCAATGTGTATTGTCAGCAAACTCTAACAGTGGAATAGTTGTTTCTCAACAGAAGTCTGGAAATGAAACTATACAGTTCAAATTTAGTCCAAGGTAAGTAGAATACTGCTTACTAACAATGGCTTTATGAGTTGATAGCATTACAGTGGACATGGAGTGAATAAGATCCCATGGTTATATAAGCTTCATTTTGCATAAAGAGCTTTCAGATCATTTAAGATGTGTGATAATATTAGCAGCTGCAGAAAGTATATGTTGTTTCTATCTCCCAACTCAATGTTTTTGTATTGCCTTCTTTTTAATGG
The DNA here is from genome assembly GCA_013339895.1 of Ephydatia muelleri. Taxonomy (NCBI): domain Eukaryota; kingdom Metazoa; phylum Porifera; class Demospongiae; order Spongillida; family Spongillidae; genus Ephydatia; species Ephydatia muelleri. Next base: position 9,161,299 of record JABACO010000006.1, read on the forward strand.
TAATTGTAATCAACATTATGTATGTAGTGATATTCCATGTGTCCTGCTGTACACGTTTACATGTATATATCTATATCATTGCTGATGTGTTCTACAGCTCTGAAAGCATTTACAAGTGTGTGGCTTTTCTTCATAATGAAATCACTGGAGAAATACACCAGATAAATATATCTGGCACTGGATCAGCTAACGAGAAGTTTTCTGATACCTGGCAGTGCATATAGTATGTGGTGCCAATTAGAAACATTTTACTAGCATTGTGTACTTGTATGCATATTTGTGGTTCATATTCATAAACATTGTAAGATCTGGCATTCAGCATTGATATGTGCACGTTCACTTACTGCATTTATGAATGAAGAATGCTATTACTGCATGACCAATGACTACCTGTACAAGAATATAATCATACATCTGTCGTAATTTTATAGTGCATAATTATAAACACAATTATAGTAGAGGGGTTGGAAAACTCATCACGTGCGCCATTCAATGCAATAGTGTATGCGAATCACACTTCTGAACCTGTCAAAAGGGGTGGATTCGGGACGACCAAGGCAGAAAGAAGCGCTTTTTCCCCATAGTAGGCATATGCTTTGTCCACTTTTACGCATTCTCTGTGTTGTTTGACAGTTACACTAGTTGGATAAACCATTTTGAGCAATTGTCCTATCTGCTTTGCTTCAATGTTTGCATTTTAATAGGATTTTTGGCAATAATTATTTTTTCTGTACCTTTATCATCTTTCCACCGCTACCTATGCCTTTCATTATTGTGTTAGTACATTAAATACTCTTTTCTAGGTGGCGTAGTGATTGGTTGAGCGTCACCGGTTGAACGGAAGGGTAGTTATACCATTTTGAGGGTCCTCATTTGCTGTACCTTTTGCGTTGTTTCTGGAGGACCGACCTTTTCAAGGAGACGGAAACGGAGCTAAGTGCAATTAAATGGTTACTTCAAATAAGAGAGAGGAATATTATTCTGTTTGGAATACTTTCTGCGAAACCCAGGTGTGATAGGTACTAGGTCATACCGTAGAAATCGACGAATGCTTACTAGTGCGCAGGAAGTACAATATAGGACACCAAGTAGACGAACAGTGGGTTTTTGGAGGCTACGATGTGGTAGACAAAGTAGGTTTTATGGTTCCTGTAGACCGTCGCGACGGCGGACGCAGCCACACTTCTACGGTTCTACCTATAATTCGCTAGCATATTGGGCTATTCCATAAAATAATTGTACACCCCTACTGATGACCAAAAAAGTTGTCCAGAGGGGGTCCAATGGTAATGTCCTAGGGGGATGTTCTATTGCAGTGAGATGTGTCCAGAGGGGGGTCCAATGGCAATGATGGCAATGTCCTAGGGGTGTCGCACAGTGAGATGTGTCCGGATGGGTTTCAAAGGTAATGGTATCCTACATCAGGATGTGTCCACAGGGGGTTCAATGGTAATGTCCTAGGGGGGTGTCCTACATCGAGATGTGTCCAGAGGGGGTTCAATGGTAATGTCCTAAGGGGGTATCCTACATCAGGTTGTGTCCAGAGGGGGTTCAATGGTAATGTACAGGGAAGTGTGTCCAGAGGGGGTCCAAAATAAATGTCCTGGGGGGGTATGGTGTAGAGGCTTTATGTCCGGGGGGGGGGGGGGGATACCTTGATATTAGTCATCAGTAGGGGTGTACAATTATATTATGGAATAGCCCATCGTGCCAGGAACTACAATAATTTCGGGTGCTTACAATACGCTAGGCACGCAACGTTACCAGCATCTTACAGTCAACCACACTTACAACTTCGTCGACCCTATAACTGGCGCGTGTACCAAACACATTGGGCTATTCCATAATATAATTGTACACCCCTACTGATGACTAATATCAAGGTATCCCCCCAGGACATAAAGCCTCTACACCATACCCCCCCCCCCCCCCCCCAGGACATTTATTTTGGACCCCCTCTGGACACACTTCGCTGTACATTACCATTGAACCCCCTCTGGACACATCTCGATGTAGGACACCCCCTTAGGACATTACCATTGAACACCCTCTGGACACATCTCGATGTAGGACACCCCCCTAGGACATTACCATTGAACCCCCTCTGGACACATCCTGATGTAGGATACCCCCTAGAGCATTACCTTTGAAACTCCGGACACATCTCACTGTGCGACACCCCTAGGACATTGCCATCATTGCCATTGGACCCCCCTCTGGACACATCTCACTGCAATAGAACATCCCCCTAGGACATTACCATTGGACCCCCTCTGGACAACTTTTTTGGTCATCAGTAGGGGTGTACAATTATTTTATGGAATAGCCCATTGAAAGTGTGTGGCAAAGGGCGAACAATAACAAAAACAAAGATATGAACCGCACAGAGAATTATTAGACACTTATTTAGGCGAGTTTATGTGGAGACAAAGGTTCGGGCATAGTTTTCATTACTTTGTAGCAGAGATGTTATCTTTTGTAAAATATTATTTCGTGTACGTTAAAATCAATGGCGGCTCTTCGCTCGTACCCAGACTTATGTACGTTAGCATCAACTACATACACGTGTACGCCCAAACATGAAATAAAATCAGTCTGTATCCATGTGTTGCCTTATACGAAGTAAGAGATCAGGTTTGTTCCCACTTTTCTTCAGATTGTGGTGGATTAAGTAGGCCTGGCCTGTAGCACTTTGTTTATTCCACTTTGATTGCAGCAAACATTTGCATGCAATGGCATGCATCATGAAGTTGCAATCTACACATTTCTTACCTACACTGTCATGTAGAATTCATAACGATTGTGTGTATATGCATGCATGCATATATATGAACTAGCATGGCATCCAAAGAGTTAAGTCTCGTCTCCATGAGTTGGACCTATCTCTGATTTGTAGATGTATTCCTTATTAGGGAGTATATTTGACTGTGCATTCTTCATATACTATTTGAAAATGTGCACAAATAAAATAAATAAAATAAAATAAAATAAAATCAAAGAAAATCAAACCAAATTAAACCAAACCAAACTTAAAAAATTGATGTCAACGTCTAATACAAAGAAACACACATGCTAAGCATATGTGGTTAACTAAAACTCTTCTTGAATGTTACACTTGGATATTTCTTTCTTAAATCAGTAACAAAGGCTTCATTTATTTGGGAGCAAAATGATACATCAAAGAATTTCAAATTGCGACATTTCTTGGCAACTCTGCAAAGAGAACCATAGACTCTAATATGCATATAAAACATGCTTACTCATTCACACTGTCTGGTGTAGCTGAGTTGGCACCCAGTATGTCAAGCTGCTCCAGAGTAGGACAGTGATTTGCGAGTATTTCCAGATAGTGGCTATCAACTGCCCTATAGTAAGAATTATAATCAAAAATGGTGGTTCAGTGTATGCAGGTGGCCTTTGCTGAAATGAAAACAACAAACTGCTTTGGCTGGCATTTGCTGAATTTTACTTACGTTGCTGAAATAAGTGTAGATTAATACATTTTAATTCTCATCACAAAAGTCCATGATGTACTTACATTCATTATTCTGATTTTGGTAAATTGTTTAATTTGAAAATATTATGTAATTTAGTGTCCCATAATTTGTAGCTGAAGGACAGGAAGAGAATAGGATGTTGGAGCTAGGGATGTAAAGTTGTCCATCAGGTGGGTTGTATTCTCTATATTAACATACCATTGCTAAAGTAAGCATTTGACTTTATGAACTAAACGATGATTGCATGAGAAATATATAATTTTATCACATAATTGACATAACAAATAAAACCATTACCGTACTAATTTAATTGAAAGGTCTAATTTTTCATCTCTATAACACTTGTCAAATGTAAATCCATTATGCTATTTATGTATCAGTAATTAAAAAAGAATTAAAAACTTATTCTATTTTTAAAAACAAATAATGTAGCTGTTTAGTGTTATCTATCAGTTCAGATCAGTGTATTAAAACGCAAGCACAAACACTAAATACAGCCAACATTTGAGTTGTTCTAAATACACACACACATATACACACATAAACACACACACGCACACACACACACACACACACACACACACACACACACACACACACACACACACACACACACAATAACTACTCACGTTCCCCTTGTGAAGAAAAGCTTCCTTAGGTTGGTACACTGACTGCTGAGGTGTAATATGTCAAAGCCAGTTTGCAGCACTTGTGAACTGATATTAGGGAGGTTATTTATTTAGTAATATCCTAGTGAAAATAAACTTACCACCAGCCTATATCTAACTCTTGTAAGTTAGGACAGTTATCAGCAAGCACCTTAATTGTAGCTGCATTGCAATTAGTGCATCTCCATAAGTCCAAAGAAATAAGGTCTCTGCAAACGTAATAATTATATATAATACTGTTAGCACCTGCATATTTTAGTTCATTACTTCAGCCTAGACAAAGCTGTGTTTAGAACTGCAATTCCTTTACTGTCTAGTAAACGACAACTTGCGCCAATATTGAGATGTTTAATAGCTTTGCAATTGCTGTAGAACATGAAGTTATTGTGGTTAAGACAAAAAAAGGCATACCTTCCAATATGTGCAATAATATCTGATGTCAGATTTGTTGACTTGTACAGGTTAAGTCTTTGAAGACATGCAAGTTTTGCAATGTGACTCAAGGCCGATTTTTTAAGATGAGAACAGGATTGCAAATCAAGCTCTGGAGGCATTAAAATCAAATGTGCCAGATATTTCACAACTCTCACACTTGCTAGAAATATTAACATACATACCTTCAAGCTTTGTGCACTCTCTTCCAATGGTTTCAAGTGCCACATCGTTGATATACTGACAGCATGATAGTCTGAGTGTTCTCAAATCGCGTCCACAATTCTCTATAAAGCTATACGTAATAATGTTAAAATCTGTATATGTGACCATACACATCTTCTACCTGCAGAAGGCACTTTCAGTTATCTGACCTCCTCCTCCAGTCCAGGAGAGATCCAGATGCTGAATATTGCAGCACCTAGCAACTAAGGCTTCCAAAGCCACATTATCAACCTATACATGAAGAACAATACTATCAAACTGTATTTGTTTCATAACTATGTATGTGACTTCTATTAAAGGTATGAGATTATACAGAGCCTCATAAATGCTTAATAGTGTATGACAGTCGTTAATATATAATGAAGGATCCTCTCCATCACAAACAATTGTACCCAGACTGAGGGAATGTGCAATGTAAATAAACAAATGAATAAAGACGTAATCCTCCAAACCTCAAACCAAGCTTAGCCTGATTCCAGGCACCATCTGTGACTTCAATGAGCATTAAACACTGCCTATGATTATGTGCCCAAGAGGAGCAAGACACACTATCACACTCCCACAGAGTGAATCAATGGTTTTTAAGTAATGGTCTTTGGCATGAAATCAATGCTCTTTCGTTTCTACTGCAGTGACTGACTGTTGCTGTCCAGAGAGGAAATGGTATTGCAGTGCAAGTTGATGATTCTTCTTGTTTAGCCTTGTGTTTTTTATTTGTTACGATTACTGTATTAAATAAATGAAATAAATAGATGAATAATGTAAACAGGTATTACTATATGTTGTGTTCACTCAGCAATTATTGTCGATATAATATCTGTAATAACTATTATAATAATGTATAGATAATAATGCCTACACCATACAACAAATATGCTGGCACTTACTGTATTCCATCGAGACTGCAAATCCAGTTCAGTGTACAGCAAAGGATCATAAGCATTTTTACATAGGAGTCTACATAGGAAATTAGTAATAGTGTGATTGATATGGGTTTAGAGGGAACACCTACGCCTGTACTTACTTGCATGTTTGTGCTACACTGGCCAGTGATACAATATCCAGGTACTGCAGAATGAGTTGAATTACTTCATCCTGTAAACATTATTTTTCATAGGTACGTGATTCTTGTACTGCAAACCTATTACTCACAGTTAAAAAGCCAAAGTACCCCCAATCATTTTGATCTGAACAATAAGATGTCTGCCTCTCTACCAAGCCCATGTTTGCCATCATTTTTGCAGTTACTTCAACCTGGAATCCCATGTGTCTATCATCCTGCTTCTGTTTGCCTAAAAAAAAAATCAATTTCACAATAATAGAAATACGGTGAAACAGCCAGCTCTAAGTACTAAAGGAAAGTATATAGAGAAGGGCAAGATTATTCATATTACCACATCACATACAGTACCCCTACCCCTATATCAACCCACCCTCATATCAACCTTGGGAAAATATGCCCTATTCATAGTGATGTTAGGCATTCCTAGCGATCGCCTCAACCCACCACTAATGACATTCACAAAGTGAACTCATTAGTGGTCGGTTGAGGCGATCACTAGGAACACAGAAACCTAGCCTAACATCACTATGAATAGGGCATATTTTCCCACACGTACTGTACCCTCATATCAACCCCGTTGTAGGTATACGGTGCACATGTGGGTTCTTATGTAAGACAAGATTACCACACAAAAGAGTGGAACAATATTTACTAGATGGCCTCACAAATGGATGTTCATGCACAGCATTTGTACTCCGCATCCTTCTTTCTGCAACAGCGTTTATTAAATAAACACACCTTCCTGGATGTTGCCACATAGCTCAACACTGTCCAGTTCAGTATAATAGCCACAGTCAACTGAGTTGAACTCGAGTCTAATTAGGCTAATGGAAAAATACATATTGTGAAAATATCTGGTGTGCTATGAGGTAAATGTACAAGAAGATGTTTAAAATGAAAAACAAATTGCTGTTATTGTATTACAATACATTATCACAACTTACAATTTTTAATAATTAACTGTAAGTTCATCAGTAAATGTAGATGATGCTATTTCAAACCACATGGACATCCATAAGTGAATAGTTGGGCCTTTAATCATAACATAACTCATTCCATGTAATCAATAATGGACATTTTGTGTCACACGGATATTGATATTTCCGTAAAAGCTGTGCACGGATGTGTATTGTGTGACACTGAAGTATGTCAGATTATGGAGTGGTCACATGACACATGAAAAGGGTCTATAGAAAGTTAGAAGTAAAAAATGTGCCAAAGGAATAGCTGTTTGCTAATAATACATATTCTGGCTGAAGTATTGAATGATTAGAACATCATGGTAATACAGGGAAAAACACCTATATACTAAACACTCCTCTGCACTTGGAAAAAGAAGGGTGTGGTAGAGGAGTAGGATACAGTGCAGCTTTCACAGTTAGTATGAACTGCACACTTAGGCATGTGAAAAACATTATGCATGCAACGAAAGCAACTATCCCCCGTATAAGTTCCAATGACAAGAAATAATTACTTCGTTGCGAAGTCAATCTTCTTTATTGGAGGATTGAACATTCTCAATTCTTTGTTTACTTTCCGACATTGCGTCTCACCAGACCACAAAGTCACCCATCTGTGATAAGCAGTAAAGTTGGTTGGCACTGGCATGAGCATTAAATATAGTACAGCTACATACCTGACTTCTCCAGGATTGAGCACTCCCTGATTCGAGGTATTGCACGCCAATATACGAACGACTGCACCAGGATGGTAAGATTCATAGATGTGTACCTCAGTTGGGATCACTTCAGTTTTGTACTTCAGCTCTGGGTGACGGTACGTATATGCCGGCCGTATTTACAATGACTACATAGTTCCATTATCGCAACCATACCTACGAAGTCCTCACTAATGAAAGCTTCGCTAGCCTTCTTTAGTTTCCGACGTGCGGAAGGGCACAAGTTCCACCACGGGCCGTACGTACGCTGCAAGTAGAACGTACGTTCATTGTTAAAACGGTTACAAAAAATACCTATCCTTTAGTTTACCAGAACGAAAGCTTCAGTGAAGTCTCCGTAATTATGAATACGGCGCGGGCCAGCCAAATTGGATGCCGAGTACGCGGATTGTACGTTGCCATACTCGCTGGAATAGTTGACTACTTGCTCCGCAAATTGTGATAGAGCTGCCATCCCAACACTGTATATAAATTAAAACGCGTTGCGTCACGCCCACAAGTATTTTAATTGCCGATTACATCTATCTCAAATGTTCATTCTCAAGTGAAGCGATTGTCCCTCCCCATTACAGGCATTCACAATCGAACCTTGCAAGTTTCTCTAACGTGCACTTGTAGCTTTTCGTAATTTCCTCATGCACTAGTGACTGTGTGCATGCAGTTCCTAGAGCAATTGATGTGTTTAATGGAAAATAAGCCAGAAGGTGGAGCATATATCTAAGACTAGCACAAGCCTTAAACAGAAATAGGATGTACACTACATGTCAGTATCAGTGAACTAACCTCTGCCCTCCCCCCTGCCAAATCCCCTTTTACTGGTATTTTGGATTCATCCACTTTCAGATATGATTATTATGTGGAACATGGAACCTGTAAAGACTGTATTGAGCATTGCCAGTGATATCAGGGTCACAGCCATCATTTGGGGCGCTGATAACATTGCATAGGTGACCTAATGTATGACTTTACACACACCTGAAATGCCAAATTAAGTATATACCATGATTGATAAACTTACTGCGAATTTTGATTTCTTTTCATTTTGCAAACAGTAATGCAGAGGCACACCTGTACATGTGTGTTATATATAGTACATTTAAAATTTTAAAAAGAAGACTGCAATCTGCATGCATGCATTGACAATGTTGGGAATTCATGATCATTTGGCTCGCTTCCATCCCAACTATGCTGAGAACTGGACTGTGATACAGATGAATAGATGTAGGTGTGGTGCATTCCAGCGATGCCTCTTCCTTCACCTACATTTTAAAACAGCTGTGTTATGTCTTTTGTGATCAATTCTCAAACATGGTCTCTGAAGAAGTAAAGCAGTAAATGGTGTATGTACATGTATGTAATTGAAATAAGGTGGAGGAGGTCTTTAATGAAGGTGCACACACGTTGCACATGTGAAAGATATCGGTATGACCAGCTCATGTACATGCATGTGACATACATGCAGCTGCTTGTGTAGTATTTGCACATGCAAGCTGCATGCTGATAGGTAATCTGCGTGTGAATACATTCAGACGAGCCATAGTTGTGCACCAGTGAGTACATGAGTACACATAGTGTGCACAGCATAGGTGGGTGCGCTCATGTAGCACCACAGTCATCAATAGGTACGCATCTGTGGGTGATCAAGACACGTACCCTTCCCCCCCTCATGTGCATGAATACACATAGTATGCACATCAGCTAGTCATAGCTTGAGCATCAACACATTCCACCCCCACCCCCCTCTCAATTTGATCTAAATAATTGGTGATGATAATTGCAAAGGAAAAGGCACATGCGCAAAGTGGGAAGTTATGAAGTCCCTAAAATTAAGTAATATATTTGTGCAGTGATGTAGTATGCAAGGTGATGGAAGAGGGTGGGGAGGGGGGTTGGGGGGAGGGGCAAGCAATATGGTTTGCATAGGGAGCACAACTGCCTAGCACACCCCATGTATTCTCAATTTATGTCAGTGTGTTCCTTTGTAGATATGACAGCTCTCTCTGCATGTGCATGTAGAATTCCTTATGACCCATTCTTCATAGGTACATGCCTCACACACCCTTATGCATGTGCACACATTGTGTAAATAGACCTGTACACATTCTTACAGCATATTGTTGTGCACAACACACACACACACACACACACACACACACACACACACACACACACACACACGCAATACATCTGCATTGTTACACATGTGGCAAAAAAGAATAACACCCACTAATGATGATGATGCGTATTTTGGTGTCTGAACTTGTTTTGATGCATTTTGCATTCTATTCCATCGAACAGCTCATGAGGCCACCGATCCCTATTGGGACTGGACCCTGTGCTCCTCTGTATCATCGCATGTGTTTCACTGTAAAAAAATTCCATTTGACAACATCTCCGTGTACAACAATAACACAGAACCTTCTCTTGTAGCTGCATAGGATTGGTCGATCCTCTGCACATGCATCATGTCCTCATAGGATGGTGTCAGCCTGTGGCTTACTGCCTTGGCTGTTCGCTGTATATTGTATTATGGCTCCTTTGTATGTAGTGTATTTGTTTGTGGTCTGTCATTTTGACCTCATGTGATGTACCATTTGTTGTTGTATGTGGCTCTCTGCTATGTGTGCTATATTGCAACGTGGCATGCTCAAACATGGGTGAGTTAGGGGATGTGGGAGGGATGACGTATGCGAGTGGTGTGCATGGAATGTGCAGTGTTGGGTAGGGGGGAGATGAGTATGCACAACTGATACTCCCATGTAGTTTATTGTGCTGCATATCCAATTGGATTCTCCATGGCCGTTTGCGGCCAGGTATTAGAATTACAATTAGAACTATACCATAAATGGCCAGTATGCACCGTTATAGAAAAGAGGCATGAAAATATTCAAAAGTGCCATTCAGCACTTGCCATATTGGTTTTTCACAACACAGTACATACGCATCTGTATCTTATGTATAATCTGTGCGGCTCGTCTGTATCTGACCACATAGGCTCAATGGATCACCACATAGAGATAATTCAAAAGCGCTGCAGAGTATGTGGGAACCTGTTGGTAACTACATGTACAGGGAAAAGAAAAAGCAGGGAGATATTAAAGTACTTTAATATCTGTGGTTACACAAAAGTTTTTTGTGTAACCATATATTGTTATACAGTTTGTATTTGCCTATAGCTTTGAATTCAGCACAGTGCATCCATAAATAATATTCATTCAAGACCATTTGAAAATTAATAATCAAGACCATTTGTGAACACACGGGATAACAGTAGCTTGCTCATCAAAAGGGCACGCTCACACTAGGTTTATTTTGGACTAAATTGTAACCAGACCAATGTTGAAATCATATTTATGTCAAGCCTACATCTGTATGCATTTTGTGTATATGATTAATTATGTCTTTTTGTACATTTGAACCATGAATAAACATAACTATTATTTCATATTACAACATCATTTGAGCTAATAACTGTGGATGTCACCATAGTTCTTAAACTTTACTACACACGCATATCGTGGGCTCATGCTTGTCAGGCCGCCTGGCTGGTCTTCGGCAGCCCTGTAATGACATAACAAGTACAGGTATTGAAATCTCCAACCATAACATTAGGCACTTTAGTACAGCAATAAAGTACAGGAATTAAGGGAACACTTGCGCGATGCATGTGGGCAATACAATTAGCCAATGAATGAGGGCGAGAGACACAGATAATTCTACATTCTATCCTGTAGCATGGGAATCTAGCAATACTGCAATAATCAGTATAGATGGTTCCACAATGTTATCGTGAGAATTCAACACCAATGCTTGATAAAATCCTTATCAATTTTTAATGATTCAAATAAAATCACAAGTTTCCCTGGATTTAGACCTTCATAAATCTCATCAATACAATTGTATGTACATCAAGTTTACATCATTTCAGTTGTGTGATCTACAATCATGTTGAAACTGTCAACGACGTTGAAATAGACTACTTCATTTTGCAGCTGATCAAATTGGTAGTTGCAAATCAAAATGATAGAGTTAATATCCAAAGTACTTCGAATGCCTGGCATTGTCTGCCAATCAAGCACTGCTGTAGCCACATAATAGACTGCTTTGTCACAACTTGCCTCTTGCAGGCGATTGTCGTAGTATGAAGAAAAGAATAAAACACCAAGAAAGATAAAACAGAATGACCAATGAGATGACATGAAAAAGAACAAGTGGAACAAAACATAAGAACACATGAGAAATCTCTGAGAGAAGTGAGTGATCACACTGAATATAACAGTGCACAGTATCTCTGAGACAATAACAAATATCTGAGGTATGGGGACAAACATAGCTGAGGCATGACGGACACATGGAATACAACACACAAGACAAATTGCACACACAACAGACATACACACAAAACAGACATGTGACACACACACAAAACAGATAATGTTTTCAATTTTGCGAATTAAGCGTGGTGTACTGCTGATCTTCCTTTTGATACTCAGCCACATACAAAGTTTTGTCAATTGATTTGGGCACAGGCTTGATTTCTGTGGCAAGCTCTTTTTCGATGGTTATCAGACTGAAACGGTCCTCGTGAGTGATAAGGTTGATTGCAAGGCCCAAGTGCCCAAAACGACCAGACCGACCAATTCTGTGCAAGTAAGTTTCGGCTGTCTTGGGGAAGTCAAAATTGATGACGACATTCACTGCCTGTATGTCAATTCCTCTTGTCAATAAATCTAAAAATGTATTTGTAAAATACATATATGAACCAAAATAGATATCCATAATATGGGTGTGTTAGTTAACAAGCCCATGTGATGCAGGACCTACTATACACATACAGTATATCACAAGAGTGCAGAAAGCAGAAATATAACATGCAGAGTAATGCTCTCTTGACTGAACATCACATAGTAACATGTAAGTAGTTATGGCTGTATCACAACTGAAAGTGAACATTTAAAGTACTCCTACTGTACCTGTGCACACAAGGTTTCTGCACTCCCCATTTCTGAAGTCATGAAACACTTTGTTGCGATGAGCTTGTGGCATTTTTGAGTGCATATAAAAGCACGAATAACCCAACTGTGTAATCTTCTTAGCAAGAAGTTCCACACGTTGAGCAGTGCTACAAAAAATTATGCTCTGGTTTATCTGCAGCTGCAAGGTGGGAAGAAACAGTGGGAGATATTTAAAAATATGCACACCCATATAACTATATAGCAGACCCAGTAGAGTACAACAACCCAGGTAACAAGGTTCAATACTCTAGTGCTCAAAGATGGGATGAATGCTCGAGCTGTATGAAAACTGGACCAATGAAACATACTACACTTCCTCTTGTCCAGCTTCAATATTACATTAAGACATACACCTTGCTAACATCTATTGCCAGGATCAACCTGGACTGGCCTTGTCTAAGCACAGTGCACATAAAGCTACTGGTAAACATTTTACACACATCTACCACCAGTGTTCATGATACTATTGACTGCTTGAAAATGGTAGCCATAGCATTACACCACAGTTTAAAAACATATGCAAGTTGGGTACTCTGCAAGTGTTGGAAATGGTATCCTTAAAGAAGGAACTAAAAAATAAAAAATATAAGTACTACTTAAATCGAGAAACATCTAAAGTTTCGTTATAAGTGCTTCATTATTCAACATTAAACACAAAAGGCAGCTGCCCTTGAGCCATATGGCAAGTGTCAGTACAGGTTTTATATTTCTGCTATTCTGTTGTGATTCTTAGCCACAGGACAGTCGTACCGTTGTGTGCCAATGAACAGTTGTTCTCACATGTCATTTAGACACTGCAATGACACATCTTTTCATTGTTTTCCTACTAAATACGTGCTGTGTAGAAGCTGGTAAGCTATGCATGTATTAGCTGTTGTCCTTGCTACACTCATCATTAAGCATAAAAACCCTTGGTTCGAACTATATGGTTCAAATATATATATATTTTTACTAATTCGAACTAATAATGACATGGAAAATGCAAATCTTCTAACAGTTACACGTATATCTTTTAAACGAAACAAGGTAAGATGATAAAAATGTGCGTACAGGTATAGTATAGCATTTAGATTGCTTAATGAATTTTGAAGAAAAACATCATGTTCAATTCCCTTAAAAATAGTGAACACAAATAATTCACATAACATGTTGCACTCCTGTTGTACATGTACGTACAAATTTAGGTACCCTTGAACATATCTTTCAAACCTTTGAAAATAGTGTGTTGAGACAATGCACTTTCTGTCTCTCTTCAACGTAGGCATAATACTGTGTAACACCTTTTAGTGTCAGCTCATCCATAAGATTGATGACATATGGGTTTTGCAAATTGCTCTCCTGCAATGTAAAGATAAACCCCCCGCATAATTCGTGACCTCATAAGCTCAGTAATAATTACAAATATAAGGATGCACCGTTGAATGTTTCACAGGCGTAAGTCAATTATTGCCAGATCTATAATTACTTATTATTAATTTTAGTGCAAATAGACTAAGGCAAGTAATGTGTAGTCAGTTATGCATTAGGCTGGTTAACGCTCTACTGTAGTTGTGGGGTATCTACAAATTGGGGAGTTAGCAAAGCAGGTAACCACACCCTTTATGAGCTTGGGGTGTAAATACCTGTGGTCTCCCCCCCCCACCTTAGGAATTCCAGACCATATATCTGGAATGGAAAACATCTCGTTAACCATCATTTAAATGCGCTTACTTAACTGCCTACTAAAGAGGGGTGGGTTTACAGAAGGAGGTGAGTACAGTCGTAATAGAATCAGGAAGTGAATTCCAGACAGGTATTACAAGCTGTGAGAAGAAATACACTGTAGTGTCTTGCAGCACAGTGAGATAAATCACAAGATCTAAGCTGTAATGAATGAGCCCTGGCTCTGTACTGACAACCATGCTAAAGAAATAATCAGAGGTATTTTAAAGCATATCAGCAGGTTGAAAATCGAACACAATATACTAAAGAGATGAAAGCTTCAAATTTTTATGCATACTCCATAGGTGGAATGTTAGCCCTCCTGTACAAGCTTCAGGTGAATGGCATGTCTTATTGTTTATTTTCATACCAAACGGAAATGTGAATCAAATGATGCTTAGCTGCACTACTACCTCTTCAAGAACATCTCATAACAGTTATGCATTGTGTAGCCGTCCTGTTACTATCAAAAGTGTTCTATTTTGAAGCCACTTTCAGACACTGTGCAATCAAGTCCATGTAACCTGTATTCATCATTCAAAACTCTCAGTTGCAAAGTTCAGTGATAACACCATCACCAACTCCAGCCAAGTGTGTGTCGGAAATTCTAATTATGAATTCCTTGCTCACCCCAACCTTCAAGAAGGTGCATTGAAAGATGCTTCTGGCAAGACCAGCTCAATATGATAGAATAATACACTTTAACTACTTAAGGATCACACATTGTAGCAAAGATGGACTCTGATAGGTTTTAGTCTTCATTTGACTGTCTAATGCTAATTAGACCAGATGTGTTATCAAAAAGGTGTCTTGCATGCTCAAAGCACAGAAACCCACTTAGTGCTATGGTCTATGAAGATGAAAGAACAGACCCAAGCAGCCACACCCTGTATTCAGTTCTAAACTTGGCTGAGAAGCAAGGAACAACTATATAAGAGTTGAAGACAGGAAGTGAAACGACTCAGAGATAGGATCAACAGCATGATAGCAGCTGATGGTCTGGAGGTGGAAGAGGATATACATCGTGATTTGAAAGAGATGATCAGTGACTGTGCAGATGTTAAGACATATTCTGAGGGTTCATTTCAACGAGTATTCTGGGAAGAGCAGGCAAAGGCATCCTCATTAAAGAATCACCGCCAGATGAAGTGGCACCCACTATTTATCAAGTGGTGTTTGTCACTTTTGTGGAAAGTCATGCAAGTCCACTGCTGACACCGTGCAGTTCATTGGAATGGTTGATGGCTTTTTCGATTGTTTAAATGTGAAGAACCTTTCTACTGTCTATGTCCGATCAGTACATAGCTATTGTCGCCAGTTTCGTAATACAATAATTTTATGCATGAGCGCATATTGTATCATCGTTTATTAAGGCTGGGCACACCTACTTTTTACACGCTTAAGCTACATGTACAGCATGTCTAATAAAAAGAGATCAACAGACAGCGAGCTATAAGATTAGAAAAGCAAGCATCCCACTTTCAACAACTGGAAGACGCAGTTTGAACGAGAACACAATACGCTTTTCTGACTATGTTGCGATATGTTAACAAAGACGACAAAATGGTGATTGAATTGTTGTAATTGCTATCTTCACAGTTCCCACTTCTGCTATTGATGAACAAGATGGTGCAAGACTGCATAAAGCGGAAGGTTAACATTTGTTACATGATGGCTAAGGAAAGATTTTCGTAAGTACCAGCTTTACACAAGCTTGAAGAGCGCCATTGTGTTGATCTTGGCTTTGCTTACAAGACTGATGTTTCTTCCCAGACCTTCACTCACTACATTGCAGAGAGTCAGCTCCAATCATTCCTTGAAGCCTTTTCTACTTCAAAATTTAACCGTTTTATACATTTAAATTACAACCATCGCATACCCATACAACATGCATTTTACCTTAGGACTTTTACAATAACATTGATTCCATCGTCATATTATGAATGTCAGATCATGTCCGATCAAACCTTGGGCTGGTCTGACATTATGTCAGACAAACCCTTTGAAGTTATAATCCACACTGATACCATACGATATTCAACGTTTTGAATGATGTGTAAATAAGTGCTGTACAATAAACTTCATGGCGCCAAATGGTGTGCCAGGGTCTAGGGTCAAACCACCATGCAAAGCCATATCATCTGCTACTGGCATTCCTACGATCCACACTGTAGTAACAAAGCCAGGATCAAAAGTACCGTTTAAGAACGAACTGATGCTCGCGTACGGTACTGCGTAGAAAACGACTCGTATCAAAGGTACCGTAGTGGCACAACCCACGAAAAGAAAGTTCAGAGTTCAGCAGCCTGTCAGTTTGGTAACTCCGCCTCTACTCAATGTCGCTACTCAGGATGCCCGGCCAGCCCTAAGCGAGCAGGAAAATGAGGACTTTGGTAGAAAAAGGGACATAGGAGAGCTGCAGATAGATGATGAAGCAGAAGAATTCACATTAAGTGGAGAACAGCACATTGAACAGACCTCACCAGATGTCAACCTTTTGGAGCCGCATGAGCAGAAGTGGGAGGTGCTCAATGATGGAATTCCAGTTTGTCAGCAAGCCGCAGCAGGACTGGGCATGAATGATTTGCGCATCAAATGGTCCAATCAACCACATTCAGTTGAAGACTGCTTCAATATCATGTTTCCCCAAGACTACTTTAACCACGTGATAGATCTGACAAATGCAAACCTCCCAGTCAGTATCAGGAATTTCACAAAGCATGAATTCATGCAATGTATTGGAGTGCTATTAACTACTGCCTTAGTCAATCCAGTTAACATTAAAAATCTCTGGAACACACAAGAAAATAGGCTAGTTCCACCATTCCGTATGAAAGACCGATTTGGATTGGGACGTGATCGCTTTCTGGACTGGAAAGCACACCTTCGACTGGCTGTGCTTGGTATCTTGTCAGGGCAGTAGTGGATGCATTTAATGGGTGCAGGGAAATCAATTTAGTCCTTGGAAGTGAGAACGTAATTGATGAAAGTATGGGGAAATGGATCCCTTTTTTTGGTAATACTGCCGAAGGCATACCAAAACTTACCAAAATCATAAGGAAGCCAGAAGGTGTTGGAGTGGAATACAAGGTCCTTGCTGATGCATTCACTGGAATTATGTTGCATATTGAGATTCAGGAGTCAAAGGAGGACATGGCTAATAAGGATTTCACTGATCGCTTTTCCAAGCATACTGCACTAGTTCTGAGGCTCACAAAGATGCTGCATGGTAAGGGCCATATTGTATATGGGATTCAGCATTTATATCTGTTGAAACAGCCTGTGCTATGTTGGAACATGGCACATACTACACTGGCTTGCTAAAAACTGCACATCAAGGCTTTCCCAAGAGTTATCTCAATACTCTGGCATGGACTGGTGAAGAACATCGTGGTGCAACCAAGTCCGTTGAAACAACATCAATTGGAGGGAGGGAATACAAAATATATGGGCATGCCTGGAATGAACCAGGAACAGCAGATGTACCTAAGAAGTGTCTCCTAAGTACTTGGGATCATACACTACCAGTTGATGACCACCAGAAGAAGCGCTGGAGACTCAATCCTGATACTGGCTTGAGTGAAAACATTACTCGGTCAGTTCCACGAACTCAGATGATAAAATCATACTTTGAAGCTGCAT
Organism: Ephydatia muelleri; assembly: GCA_013339895.1. NCBI lineage: Eukaryota > Metazoa > Porifera > Demospongiae > Spongillida > Spongillidae > Ephydatia > Ephydatia muelleri. The sequence goes on from JABACO010000006.1 coordinate 9,179,220, forward strand.
GTGCTATTGATATCCATAACCATCTGAGACAAGATGGCCGTGCTCTGGAAAGAACAGTTGGAACACATGAGTGGTGGGTGGTTCAGATGTCTGTGTACCATAAATAGGATTTATTGAAGTAGATGCATTTGAAGCGTACTGTTACTTCAATAGACATGCATGCAACTCCACCAAAGCATCGAGAATTTGGCTATCATTCTGTTGTCTAATAGATATGATGGAGCCCTGTGGAGGAGACCGAACATGTTCGTGTATTACGAAAGAGACCATTGGCACCCAGGGATGACAGCTTTGTTGAAGAGGAAGACTCCACTGTCCATCATATTGTCCCTATACCAGAGTATCTGCGTCAGGTATGACAAAAAAAAGCAAAAACTGAGAATCATAAGAAGCATGGCTCCTCAGGTGTCGCTTGTGCCCAAAGCCTGCTCCACCTGCTTATTACTGCTGCTCAACTTGCAGCAATGCCAATGGTTGCAAACCATTTGCAGTGTGTGGTCCTAAGTCTGGGTGGAACTGTGGAAATGTGCATGCTGTCACTGTGCACAATATTTGAGGAGTGCAGCAATTGTTCTACAGGCCATTTGACATACATGTATTCTCCCAACCCTTACTATGTTGTGAATGTTTCACTTGATTTGATGAACTTGATTTGTGTTACTTAACCACTATTCATAACCACATAATCTTTGTAAACCAGTAAGAATGATGTATCAATGGTTAAATGGTACATTTTCGTATCATTTACTATTTGTAATGCAGTTATAAGCATTTGAAGATTGTACATGAGTTGAAAACGATGAGAAAAGTTGATAAATTAAGGATTATCTCAATTATAGCAAAGGCATGTTTGCATTATTCATTATGTCAGTCATATATTCAATGAAATTGACACCAATGTAACTTGAGAAACCTGTGAAATCTCATTGCAAAACGTTAAAGTATGAGCTAACTCTTATTGCCCAACCTTACGTTTTTGTAGGCAATTATATAGGTTAAGTTGTAAAAGAAATCCCTACTGTTCGGGTGAAGATTTATGCCTAAAGGTAGGTGGGTGTACCGAAATATAAACTTATGTATTAAATAACCTTATTTGCTCCTTGCAGTGGCTAGAGGATGAGTTTCACTTCCTAACTGTCTTCAACTCCTATAGTTGTTCCTTACTTCTCAGCCAAGTTTAACTGAATACCGGGTGTGGCGGTTTGTTCTTTCATCTTCATTGACTCAAGACACCATAGCACTGAATGAGTTTCTGTGCTTTGAGCATGTAAGACACCTTTTTGATAACACATCTGGTCTAATCAGTATTAGACAGTGGCTATAGGATGAGTCTGTACCATATTTGAAGGAGTAGGAACAAAGTGTAATGCTTCGGAGTGACAAAATCATCCAAGAAATGAAAATTATGCTATTAAGTGCTGAGACACATGAAGGGATCTACATCACAGGTAGCAGCACCTCTTTTCACAGTGCATCGGTGAATACAGTGAAATCATTTTGTTGAATTAGTGTGGTATTTATAAGAGAAATTTTTGGTTGCCAAAGGCAGAGAGGGAGGTCTAATGGGAACCTTAGTGTACATGACTTCTGCAAAAATACTCAAGCACTGTGAGTAATAAACACTATTTGTAGCAGATTTAGCAAGGGAAACTGCAGAGGAAATGTGGAACAACCCAATTTCCTTTCCAGCGTACTTAAGGTTACTGAGGTATGAGTGCTCAAAGCTAAAGGGGTCAATAAACTTGTTTACACTATAACTTCTGATCAGATAAAGTTAATAAGGCGATAATTGATGTGGTCACTTTCCTAACCATAACAAACATATATACCAAATTTCATACAAATCTGAGGGGGTGCAATGTTTATAATTTGCCATGGAATGACTCCTATGGAAGAGTGCCTACTCAGTGATACTATTAAAAAACTTTAGCCACATGTAGAATATATATGACAAAAGCTTCCTGTTGAATGACCTTCAGTGTGCACTGCCTGTTTTAGCTGCTAACATATAAAAACAGAGTGAAGCATCTTCCTACTAACTATCAACCTAACCTCATTTGTCATAACTCTGGTGATGTTTCCGAATCTAAGGCTTGCTGCAATCAGGTAGTCGTTGCTGCCGTCTACATGTACTGCTGCTAGAGCAATCCTTTTCAACCATTTAGCAGATTTTTTTGACAAATCTGCAAAACCAACTAACTGAAAGACACTTGGAAGAGCTACTTTTCTGTGAAATGATTTTCCTGATCATCGAGGCCAAATTATTGAAGCTGTAGATAATTTTTAATGCAGGCTTTTTTCTTCTTTATGGTGCAAAGTGAAATACATGTAGTTCTTTTATAGGATGGTTGTTTATAACACTAGACTATCAACCTTGTGTGAAGTATGACTATCAAACTTGTATGAAGTACCTACTGAGCACACAATTCTGACATACTTAGTAACAAAAGTACAATCATTTACAAGTAATTAGATTTGGTATTACATGTAAATAAAGTACACAAGAAACTAATGAAGAAAATAAATTTGCACAAAATAAATATAAGTAGAACTCACAACAAAGGCTTTGATGGTGATAGGAAATGTGGCAGAAAAAAGAAGAATTTGGCGACTTCTTGGAAGATATGAAATGATCTTGTCCAGTGTATTCTGGTATTCCGCTGAAAGAAGTTTGTCTGCCTACGATTAATGATACATTGCAAATGATGCATTATAAATATTTCATACAATACACAGTAAGCTGGGTGCTCAGAGATTTCAATAAGTATGTATACTGCAAGGATTATCCATTGTACTTTGGTAGCCTGACATCCTGATTTTCACCACAACTCCAATGTATGAACTTGATCATAAGTAATACAATGCACATATTTATTGAATTGTATACTTAGGAACCAAACATACAACATGATTATGCACATGTACACAAATGTAGCATTTTCAGCTGAAATTAAAGCAGCTGCATTTACAATGATATGTGTAGGAATATAGTGTCTGTTGCGAACTAGGGAATATCACATGTATAATACAGCTGCACAGCACTGGAACCAAACACAGCGTATTGCATACCTCATCCAGGACCAACATCTGACATTTGCTAATATCTGCAATACCCTTCTCCATCAGGTCCAGAATTCGTCCAGGAGTTGCAACAATAACATGCACTGTGTGGGTTCAAGACATACATAATTATGCCAAGTACAGTTGACATGTATGACTCATTATATAATGTGAGTTATAAACAAAATACAAAACCCAATACAAAAAGGATTGGTACTCCAGATCTATACTCATTATTATTGGTGTTTTACATATGTACATACATACCGTATGTCCAGTCCTTTTTCGTTTTTTTTTTTTTTTTTAAAAAGTTCGTCGACACTTTGCATGATATTGTTTAGGTTTGTTTTTCAGTGATCTTAGTGTTGAATGCGGTGGGCAGTACCACTTATGCGCACGAGTATACCAGTTAATAGCTTAGCCAGAATTTGCCGCTAAACGAATTACAACGATATACACGTTCTTTCTTGATACAAATCAATTTGTATCAAGAAAGAACGTGTATATCGTTGTAATTCGTTTAGCGGCAAATTCTGGCAAAGCTATTAACTGGTATACTTGTGCGCATAAGTGGTACTGCCCACCGCATTCAACACTAAGAGCTTTAACTGTTATGGTAACATGATTTTATCACATCGAGATAATGCATTAACCACTATGCTTCCCACCCTCGGGGTTTGGAACCTCCACCTCCGTTGTCACCATCTCGGTCGCCACATTACCGCAATTATCAATACTGCAAAAATTAATAACTAGCGTTATGTATGTTCAATGGTTCATCTGATGCTAAAAGCGTATATTTCTTGGTTTTCATGTTTTCGTGCGAGAGTGGAAACAAACAAAAAACGAAAATGGACTGAAAATACGGTACACTAAAAAAATTATGCAACACATAACATGTAAACATATGTAATGAGTACAATTTTTGAAAGAAAAAAACTCTGCACTGATTGATAAATGTAGTATGCACCCTAAAGCTACAGCAGTACAGTACATATAGTCTAGCTAATATAAAGGTAAAAACCAAGTCAAACTCTTACTAAACAGATTAGCACAACAATGGTATATTAGAAAAAAACACCCCCACTATATGTTAATATGCACAACCTTTAGCTTAAATAATTTGCTCAGCACGAGTGAATTATTAGAATGGCATAGTGTTTCTGATAAAGGTAAGAGTGGAAATTGATTTTGCATGGAGCTGAAAAGCTGCTATATGAATCAACACAATACATGAAAGTGGAAAAATTAAGTTATCGTGCGGTGGTTTTTCACAGTTCTATAGTGTTGTGCTAAGATTGTAGTATCAATCTGCCAATGCAGCCATTTTGTGATAATGCAAGGTGCCCAAGTGCAATCACCTCCTGTATACTACTGCTCATCATTCCTGTGCCCCACGTACCATCAACTCTTATTGAACCAATGTACAGTGTCTGTGACAAATTAAACTTCCGGTACAGACCAATATCACATATGCAGAGAAATAGTTATGCAATCGTCGTTTAAGACCATTGTCATGGCATCTGTGACAACGATCTGGGTTCGTCTAAAACTGAAAAGTTTATTTTCCATAGTGACAACACGAATGTAAAATGTGATTAACCAGCTATTGAATTGTGCTGAGACTGGCGGGAAGCAACTATTGTAAACAGCTGCTAAGATGGAAGAAAGCTAAGAAGCTTAAAACAATGGCCACGTATGTGCATAGGAACTACATGTATGTAAACATGAAAAACACTCACATGCACATAAACAAATGACACGAGGTCACCTTCAGATAGGCAATACATGCTACATGCGCACATCAACAGTGCTTCAATATAACAGTCCAAGTGTCCAACTAGGCTTCAGTTGCTCAATGGACGCTTATAGTTATACTCAAACATACCTTGGAGGATTTAGAGACCACAAAGAGGCCTCATTTAGAATAGATTGAAAAAAGTCTGTTACACACGATAATGGCCAACAATACATCGGAAGGAGACCTATACTCACTACTTTGGTAGTTTGCTATAATTCAAAATTTTATGATGGTCTTTGTGACCCATAATGTAATTAAAACTGGTGTCCTGATAAATGAAAAAAAAAAGTGCAACAATGTGGTTGGAAAAGAGCTAGTGCCTATCCTTCTCAAGTGAACCATGTGCCCCTAGTGTGTACCCGTCCTCCAAAGTGCCTCTAGTGCACCTTCTCTCCTGAGCCCCTTATGCGCCTAGTGCCATTCGCTCCTATGTGACCCTAACTAATGCTCTTCGGTTCCATGTACCTCTAGTGCCCATCACTCCAATGTGCTCCTAGTGCCCTTCGCTCTCGCCCCACATGTCCTAGTGCCCTGTGCTCCTATGTGCCATTATTGCCCATCGCTCCCATGTGCCCCATGTACCAATTGGTCCAACATGATGTGCTCCATGTGACCCTAGTGCCGAAACAGATGTACAGTATCTGCAATTGTACATAGTGTGAAGTAAAATGTGTGCTTTTGTGTTATTGACTTTCCTTATTGACCTCCCCAACCTCAATTGTTACAGTAGCTGTGTGTGTATGTGTGTGTGTGAGTGTGTATGTGTGTGTGTGAGTGTGTATGTGTGTGTGTGAGTGTGTGTGTGTGTGTTTGCACAGTTTCAGCATATATAAAGCTAAGCCTACAAAGCAAAGCACTTAAATGTATGAGGCAAAAGGTGAGTGTTTGTGCACACATGTCATGTCACTTACGACAACTACTAGTTAAGGGTTAACTGCTCAATATTCTAACTACACTCCCACACACACACACACGTGTACACACACAAGAAAACAGTGCACAAAAATTGCACACACACACACACACACACACAAGGAAAAGAGAGTGCAAAAAATTGGAGTGCTTTTAAAGTGTCTGCTGCTATTCCTTATGAGAATAATCGCAGCAAAAAATAAAGATTTCCATAAAAATTAATATAAGATATTAGATAGAAATAGCCACTACAGTGGATGGATAATGCCAATTTTATTTCCTATCACAAAACAAGACCCCCACATTCAATAAAGGACACATGTATGCCAAGAAGCATCACACTACTCAACTCACCAATGTCCTCGAGTCTCATGATATCATCTTTCAGACTGGTTCCTCCAGTGGTGACCATCACTTTGGCATCCATATGCCTGCTGATGTCCTTGCATAACTGAGAAGTCTGCAGTGCAAGCTCTCGAGTTGGCACCATCACAAGTGCTATACACATGTATGCAATACAATAAAGGTACATTCATACATGAAAGAAGTACCTTGTACGTGCTTCTTCCCAGTATCAGTTTTTTCAAGCAATGGGATGAGATATGCACCAGTTTTGCCAGTACCATTCTTTGCTCTTGCAAGAATGTCTCGTCCTGCAAGGGCTATTGGTATGCTTTCTTCTTGGATCGGAGATGGTGCATCGTATCCTTTCTCGAAAATGCCCATCAGTAACTCTCTCTTCAAACAATAGTCCTCAAACTCATTGCCCTTCCGTTTTGTTACGTCCTAGAAAATAAAGACACACATCCATACATGCACATGTAAATATACACATGTATACCGGATGATTATTTTACATGTTGCAATCCAGATGTTAAGTGCTAATAATAAAAATACTATCATACCTCAGTTTTCAATCTGGTGTCTATTGGGGGTGGCTTCAACTGACTTTTCCAGTCCACACTGTAGGAAGAGGAAAACCTCAGTTGCACTTAGCAATTCTTCATACTCAGTACAGCTGCATGATTAAATGTAGAGACATATGGGCAAACCTATACACCTGACACAAGGTGGATACATGTAGCTTTGCAATGCTGCCTATACTTTAAGGAGATTCTTTTTAGGATATCAAATGCTAGTCGTTTTCATTCCAACTATCATCAAGTTCAAGTATTCCAATTGCAAAATATGGCCGAGGTGGGTGGGGTCTGCATTGTACGTTCCAGAAATATTTATGAACGCAAAAGTCCCTCGCCCCCATCTAAGAAAATATACCTTTTGCCTAATAATTACATTGTTTTGATCGACCAAATGACTTCCACTGACCGTCGTCTCCTTATATTCTGTTCTCAATACGTAACGCTACATTACTACAAAACTCACTCGAATTCTATTTAATGCTAATGAGATGTGGACGATTCTAAGCTTACAGCAGAAGCTAGCAGATACCCACTATATTACACCATCACTCCACTCTCTATGTTCAGTATCACAGAACGCTCTGGTTTGAAAAGAACGCGCATACCACATGCATCACAATTAAAAGTACGTAAAATGGTCTTTACGTATCAAGTGTAAGAGGTGCGAACCCTATAAACCCTCATAATTACAATAAACTTACGTGTCTAAACTCTCCTGACTCTTTGAATCTACTGCCATTGTAGCCATCATCTTTATAATTTAAATAAACTGGAGGTGAATAAATGGACTTAATATCACGTGCACCAGAAATTCTTACATAAGCATCCATAACCACGTGCAATGAATAGTGGCTCGTTTTACTAGAAAGATCCGTCGCATATGAACTCGGTACCGATGTTATGATACGTTTTACCCCCGTGAGGTATTAGACCTTGGATACGGTCAGAGGAGTGATTCTATAGTATCATAATGGTACCGTATGTTCAAAAGGGATGGGGCAATAGGTGTTTAAAGTTGGGGAAGAAACGGTTATATGGTACGTACCTTTTTTTACCACACACAAGTTAATGAACACATGCACAGGGTACCATAGGGTAACACACATAACACACAAATGCACTCACACAGACACACAACACAGCCACACACAGAAACACATGCGCAGACGCATGGATTTTTACCACTCACAACACACAAACACACTCACAGACATACCCACACAGATAAACACAGACACACACAGAGACACACAGACACACACAGAGACACACAGACACACACACGAGGCACACACAGAGACACACAGATACACACCCACACATGTATGCAGACACACACACAAAGACGCACACACAGACACACACACACATGCACACTCACATAGATACACACAAGACACAACACTCATCTAGTGCATGGAAATGGATGGGTAGAGTGGGGTCAAACTAGGAAATTGCATAGAGGAATGGTCAAGACCTTTGAATAGTACCACACAGAGTTTAATACACACACACACACGCACACACACACACACACACGCGCGCACACACACACACACACACACACACACACACACACACACACACACGCGCGCGCACACACACACACACACACACACACACACACACACACACACACACACACACACACACACACACACACAGAAATACACATAACCACACAAATAGCGACTCATTTCTACCCACTGTACAATGGCCACAGAGCTACACCAAGATGAAAACCACCATATGGGACACGCATGAATAGGACATCTTTTGCTAACCTCTGATTAACCAACTGATCGACGTACTACTAGCTCAAAGAGGGTCTTTAGCAGCTCCATGTACTAATCAAGCTCTTAAAAGACAGATATCTCACAAATAGCTGATATTTTAGACACGGCATCTTTAATTGCGATCGAGCTGGCCAGTTCGTTAGCTCCAACAGAGCTCATGATCAAACTCAAAGTGACAAAATTAGAATTTAATACTTCTAATGCTATAACCTAGTGCGGGCCATTTAGCCACACGATTGATATGTACGACCCATGCATCGTTATTTTGTTGGTGTTTCGTGTACCTGTAGGGATTGGAAACGGGTCACGTGAGCCATACATTTTACGGTAGAAGGCTATGCGCCATCAATATTATAATGGTAGCACCTTTTGAGTTTGGCGGGAAAATGTCTTATAGCTGGTTTTGGTGAAATCCGTATCATGTAGAGTCTCGAATGTATTCCACCCAATTCATGAAAGGTAAGGTTTGTCTAGAAACGTGTTTGAAGCTCTAGTGAACGAATCTTCGGGTTTTTTTTAAATAAAAACTGAGAAATGAAGCTATGTGAATCCTTTCTGGGCGTGCAAAAACTGTTCTGTACGTTTTTTGACCTTGATTTTTTGTAAATAAGCTCTTCTTAGCAATCTGAATAGAACTAGATAGGTTTGGCCCTTTTCCCTAGCTTTGAAAACATAAAGTGGCACGAAACAGCGTTTTAGACATACAGTCAGTTCTGGGCGTATAACTCCTTTTGTAAATAGTGTAAACGCGGTTTGAAGGTTTCATCCTCTAGTGCACTCATTTTGCGATAGAACTGGGCTATGGACTAAGCCAGGGAGTGTTGGTATGAAGTTATAAAACGTTCGCTTTACATCGACTATCGCGTCAATCATTAGGGACACGGCACGAATAGACTAGGCCGTACTGGCAGTTCTGGGCGTATAGCTACTTTTGTATATAGTATTAGCGGGGTTTGAAGGTTTTATCCTCTAGTGCACTCATTTTGTGATAGAACTGGGCTATGCAGTAAGCCAGGGAGTGTTGGTATGAGGTTATAAAGAGTTGGCTTTACATCGACTCTTGCGTCAATCATTAGGGATACGGCGCGAATAGAATACTGTCAGTTCTGGGCTTATAGCTTCTTTTAAAAATAGTATTAACGGGGATTGAAGGTTTCATCCTCTAGTGCACTCATTTTGCGACAGAACTGGGCTATGCACTAAGCCAGGGAGTGTTGGTATGAGGTTATAAAAAGTTGGCTTTACATCGACTATCGCGTCAATCATTTGGGACACGGCAACGAATAGAGTAAGACTGCTGTCATTTCTGGGCCTGTGGCTACTTTTGTAAATAGTATTAACGGGGTTTGAAGGTTTCATTCTCTACTGCTACTCATTTTGCAGATGAATACAGAAAACTCCAGACTTAATAACTACTACAATAACCTATCTTCCGCTATGGAGCTGTTAATTGGCGTGCACGTGATCCGTTTCCAATCCCTGTCTAAATAATCTATGCTGTAGCGATGAGCGTGTCTTTGCGCCCGTAAATTTGCACTAACACTGTAATGAGAGCCAATATTGCCATAACTCACCAAAAAGTTTGCGCGGTGTGTTTTGTTATCCCAAGCGTAGTGTGCCGCTGTTGTACTATTTGGTGCGCATCCTATTCTGCATTTATTGGCTGTACATGTAATCGGATCGTATTGCACGCTACGGCTAGACTGGACGTGCATGAATGTACGCTAAGTGAGATGCCGTGAGATGTAAGTGTGCAGGGTTACGTACTCTGCGATCGAAATCAAAGTGCCACACACACACACACTGCCAGCGAAATCTCGATCTAGACACCCAGACCGGCCGGGCGAAAATTAATGAAACGCGTGACAGCAAGGCAGGGAGAAAGTGGGGGCAATTCCATGTATTTGCGGTGGAGTGGAGGTTGGGCTCTGCTCCACGTGATCACGTCTGAGCTCATGGGGGTGGGGCTCCCAAAGGGTTAGGGAACGAGAGGTGTCTACCGCCGGCCGCCACTGATGGAAAGTATGGTTCTAAAAAGAATATACGGTATGTTTAATGAGCTCATTATCGCATCCGTTTTGTGATATACGTTTCGAGAAGAGTTTCTTGCTTAATACAACTCTCTTGTCATATCTAAATGTAGCAGCACCCACATGCTCTATCACTTTCCTACCAGAATATACAATTGCGCACCAGTTTTTTAACGTTCGAGGACAATGCGCAAGCTTGTTTCGAAGGTTATGTGCGCACCTATTGGAATCATACTATCAAAGTTTGGCATACAGCGGGCAAGACACGCAAAACCAAAAGGTTAGACGTACTAAATATTAAAGCGAATAGTAAGTCCACAAGCCTGTCTGATTTGCAAGGTGAGAACGATTATTTTACGCGTACTGTCATATTTGTGAATAATTGGCTCCGTTTTGAGTAGTTTCCCGACACTAGCAGCCAAATGGATTACCACATCCAGCAGCTTGCTATCCACTGCAGGATTTGCGGAAGGCGGGTGATAGATCATCGTGGCAAAAGTACATACAGAGTTTACAAGTGTGCTGAAAGTCTACAGCAAGCACTTGCAATAGATGTAAAGGATGACAGTACTGCCACGCACCCTGAATGTGTTTGCAAACCCTGCAAGCTGACTATTGTCTATGCCCGCGGTGTAGGTGTCCCCAAGAAGCACATTATCCCTTTTCAGTGGTATGCTCACAAAGCTGAAGGATGCATAGTAAGAAATACATGTACGTACGTGTAAATCAAGGGGCGTCGCCGTTACCGCATGCGCGACCACTTATTTAGCGGCGCGCTCCTAGAATCACAAGACAGGACTAGGTACACGGCTGTTTGCGGCTGGACACTAGGTTCATAATTAGACAATACGGTATAAGCCACTAAAGCTGTAATGTTCGTACCTCATTACAGATGTATTTTTTGGCGAGCTATATACCACACATTTTGTAAGCAATTCCATTGCAACAAATAGCTCCCGCACACACCCTACCAGTCTATTAAACAAAACGATCAACGCGCAACTGTACTTGATTTGATTAATAGTTATGCGCAGCCCGTTTTTAAGCCCATGTAATTTTGGCGGGTCTACTTCAAGCTTTGTGTACGACCGAACTAACCGACAGAACAAGACGGTAAGCAAGAACACTCAAAAACACACATGGGAGAGCATATATATGATGTTCAGAACTAGCCAACCTTTTTTTTAAACACCGAATTGGACATGAGTATTTTTATGAATAATAGGTGTGGCTTTGGATGGAGCAACACATAACGAAAGTCAAGGAGCGTTGCAGAGTGTGTGGTTGCTTCTTGGTGGAGGCTAGGGAAAAGAAAACAAGGAGCTCATACATCTGCCAAGAGTTTGCAGCTGATTTGTACACTGTTTTTACTATTAACACCAGCAATGACATAGTTAACACTCACCCTCCTTGCTTCTGCTACCGTTGCAAACTGGTGCTGGATAAATGCCTGCTACATGTAGCACAAGATCAGCAGCAGCTCACACCATTCAGAAGCATAGTCCCTTTTGAGTGGAAGCCACACACTGCAGTTGACTGTGGGGTATAGTAGTGAATAAATACACATTTTTAAAAAACATTCCTGTTCACTTTTTTTTTTCTTAATTACATTCAGATCTGCCATCCTAACCCACTAAGGGATAAAACATCACCACCTTGTGGTCGCCCAGCCACACACAGCCCACAGAAGATCATTGCAGGCATTCGAGCAATAGCCCCTCCCACTGAATCCTTACAGGATGACCACTTACTGGGCAGCTCCAACAATCCAGCAATCCTGGAGCAACTGCAGTGTCCCATATGCCTGAAGATTTTACACCAGCCTCTGGAGCTCCCATGTAGGGCACTGGTGTGCACTGCCTGTCTGGTCGAGTGGTTCAAAGTGTTCAATTGTAGTGGGGTCAAGTGTCCATGCTGCTTCCATGACACTCCAATAACTGCACCCCAGCTAAAGGCAGCACCACTATTGATCCAGACACTGTTGAGGGACATAGTACTCCAGTGTCAAACCTGTAGGAAGGACATTAAGGCTTGCGAGTATGGCACACACCCGTGCAATGGTGAATCAACGAAGGCTGACCTGCAGACAGCATTTCGTGTGCTCAGAAGGTTGGCTTCCCACACTCCCTCTCAGCCAATTACGATTCCCACTGGAGGAACAGTTAAGCATATTATCAATTCCATGACATCATAATAATACACATGTACGTACCTCATTAGCCCCTCACATTTATGCACATCACCCAGGCCCGCACTCCTACCAAGACAGCAAGTGCCAGGACCATCAAGCGCCGATGCATGCAGATGCAAAACATCCGAGAAGTAGTGAGCCAGGAGGAGTCTTCTGCCCTTCTTCGGAGAGAGCTTGATTACCTCAGCACATCAGACCGGCAAATACTCTTGCAAGAGGCTGGTATTGTAAGTGTGATTGGACCGGGGGAAGCATTGGCTATAAAAGCTGGCCTTGGAATGCCATGGTCAAAGCTAAGAGTGCTTAGAAGGTGATGTGTATACCACAGTGCATATTACTGATGCATTACTCCTGTGACAAATAGCCCAAAATACATGGATGATTTTCTTACTTCAAATAGGTGGTTGAAGGCCTCTGGTGTCTCCATTTCCTGTGAGGAGAAGATGAGGCAGATTGGTAGAGGGTTGCTAGGCGAGAATCTTCAAGGGGAAGTAGCCCCACTTTCATTCTGCCTAAGCTCCGGTGGGGAGGAGATACGAGGAGCGCCACTTGTTTTCATGCCAGATCTCAACCAAAAGGTTATACAGATGTTGGACGATAACCACAGGTAAGGAATACTTATATCTGTAAGTAAAGGTGATGTGTACATGCATATACTCATAGTGTTGGACGGCTTACCTGGCATAACGGTATCATACCCCAAACTGAAGTGTGGGTGAAGCTTGGTGGTGACAAAGGAGGAAATACCACCAAAATGAATTTCCAAATCGTCAATGTACCCACACCTAACTCCATCCATAACACCTGTGTCTTCTGCTGTTTTGCAGCCACTGACAGTGTGACCAACCTTCACAGTGCACTGGACCGCTACAGAGACCAGGTGAAGCAGCTGCAGGGCATGAAGTGGAGGTATGTTCTGATTATCACTTAAGTGCAGTCTAAATCAATACACATACATCCAGGGAATACACTATTAAGGTGTTCATGTGTGGTGACTTTGAGTTTCTTACCAGGATGTATGGCTTATCCGGCGCCACTGGTATGTTAGTTGACAAGAGACTATACATAATCCAATTGTTACAGGGAAGTACCCTTGCTTAATCTGCGAGATTCCACAGAAGCAAATGGCAGTACCACTTTCTTTAAGGAAACGCTATCCATTACGATCCTTGGAGTGCATTAAAGAGAGCCACAAGCAGTTCATGGCTGCTGGAGGGAAAAGAAAGAAAGTGAAGAACTACATGAACTGTGTGACTGAGCCCATTTTTGATATCCCCATCGATCAGGTACACAAATGAATCGATGAGAGTAGCATACATATGTGTAAGATGCAATTTCATGCACTTTCACAAATAGGTGTGCCTACCTGGGCTGCACATCACTCAGGGCATCTTTGTAAAGATATTTGACCTGCTGGAAGATGCTTGCCACCAGTTGGACCTGCAGCTAGCTTACACATACACTGAAGAAAGCAGCAGCTCATCTTCCTTCACAAAGTATGCTGAAGAGCTGCACAAGCTGCAGGTGGCCAAGGCCAAGCTGGCTGAAGCCCAGGATGCAATGGTAACACTGGAGGAAGCCATTACATATATCGTAATAGCACATGGGGAGGACAGCGAGATCACCAAGTTCCTTATGCAGCAGGCCGAAGACATGAGGCAATCTGTGGAAAAGATGGTAGACAACAGTGTTATTAAGAAAGCATTATGCATGACTTACATGTTGACCATTATAACCAAACATAAACAGCAGGAGGAAATAGCCAACACCACCAAAGTCACAAACAAAGAGTTTGCTGCTCATGATGGTCCATTTGTGCAAGGTCTGGACAATGCCCTCCAGTCCTTTGGTGTCCATAGACAACAATACTTTGGGGGCACATTTGTTGGAAACCACATTCACAAGGCACTCCAGGTTCGAATTGTAATTAAATACAGTTTTTTTTTTACCAACTACATTCTCATTAGCCCTCAAACGTTGAGTGTTTAAGCAGCTGCATGGTGGAGGTGGCTAAAGCAAAGTGCCCTGCCCTAGTAGCCTCTGCTACCAGGGAGCAGACAAGGTTTAGGCGATCTCTATCCCTACTAGGGCAGTGCCACCAGATTTATGATCAAAATTACATTGATGAATCCCAATGTAATGAGCTGGGTAAGTGAATAAATGTATTCAAAATTATACTGCCTGTAATATGTACATTGTACAATGTATCAACAGAAACTCTAATAGCACACTTTATGGAGGACTTCAGGTCTTCATTCCCTGACTCCTCCATACCAGTTAAAATGCACATGCTTGAAGAGCACACAGTGCCATGGGCCAGGAAAACGCATGTTGGATTTGGCCTCCTGGGAGAACAGGGGGCTGAATCCATACATGCAAGGTTCAACAGTCTACAAAGGACGTACCACTCAGTACCTGACAAGGTTCAGCAATTGGTGCTAATGGTAAAGGAGCATCTCCTCTCCGTGGCTCCACAAAATGTGGCAGCGATCCCTCCTCCTACCAAGCGAATCAAGCAATGACATGATCGCTATTCTCGCGTAACTTTGGTATTAAAAATCACTGGCAAAAAAAAAGGTTGGCTTTTAGCAAATACAACTATAAGGTAGTACCTTCTAACTCCTTTAAGATTCAGCTTTGGTTTCGACTTTCTATCGGTTGGGAACATAGATAATTCGCTTCCAACAGGAGAGGTACATCGAGAGTTACCCGCTTTCACGAGCTATAACACGCCGTGGCAACGAAATTGTACCAGGAGGTAATGACTATAAATAGAACAAAGATGCTGGCTTTATTTCGTGTTTTCAAATGGCGACAATAACCAACCTGTTTGTGCTGGCTCACGTTTTTGTTCTACCTTGGGGTTGTCATGGGGCGTTGCTAAGGCACTACGTAATCATTTCAATATTTCGGGTAACTAACCTAGTGTCCACAAAATGTATGGCCGCAAACAGCCGTGGGTAAGGGCGGTGAATTGCATTAGAGGGGGAGATGGTTTTGATGGTGGATGTGATATGACCGCTAACAGCTAGTTTAAGGCCCAATGATTCTCATTTATTGTTCTTTGTTCCGAGTGTTACTTTTCCGTTGTTGTGAACCCCCCTGTACATACTTTTCTTGAGAATCAACAAATAAAAATAATAAAATTTTTAAACAACCAAGTCTGAAGGATAGGTACCCAGACAACCCCCTAAGTACTTTAAGTGCATTCGCGTAAAAGCCAACGTCTGGCGCGCACTGTTACCAACCCCAATTCCTAGTAATAGTTACAAATCATAGCGCTTATGTTGTACCTCCAGCAATTTCGTCCTCATCCAATAGCTCAGATATGATGGGAATATGAAAAAGGTCTCTAAAATCCGCTAGTTCGTCTCGTCTGTCTAGTTCTTCTGCGAAATGACGCTTACGAGTAGAGTTCAGCGAATAATAATATGATTTAAAGATGATGATAAATAGCTGTTTTATGGACATTAAACGATAAGCAGAGCAGCGAAACAGTTCTACTAACTACTTGAATTTAGATGGTAGCGTCGTGGTGCGACCACAACGCGTTGTGCGATTAAAGCAATTAGCTAGCATCGGCCGGCGTGTTTTCGTCGCTTTCCACATCATTTAGTTCCTCGATCTCTGTCCCTGTTCGCCGTTATCATCTTCACCACTGGTTTCTTCAATCATCTCATCTCTTTTCCTTTTAGAACTGCCTTCTACTACTGTATATTCAATTAATCCGGCAACTGCGGCATCCTTTGATCGCCCGCCCTTCACCACAAACAGTTCCTTTTGTCTCTCCAAGGCTCTGGCCTCCTCGTCAAGAGTATCTCGTTCTTCAATGTCTTCATCTGTGGTAGCCCAAGATACACTAATGCCACGTACTCTCCAACCATCAGCCATGGCAGACTTCTTACTTTCTGAAATCTTATTCAGTGTCATGTAGACCCATTTTACAAAAGGAGTCTTGACACTTTTCAAACTAAGGTCAAACGTAATTTGGTCTTGAGATACACCTCTAAAAAGCTGTTCCTGAGCTACCTGGCTCAACCAAGAAGCAAACAGAGTGGCTACACTAGTTTTAAACACAAAGTTATAACACTGAGTTGTTGTTTATCTCCCCAACCAAGTACCGATATTTGCTTGGCCCAAGATGGACCCCAGGTACGCTTCTGACAGGGCAAAAGATTAACACCTGTTTCATCAATGTTCAGGAAGACCCTCACTACAAACACCACCCTTCTGAGGAACATTCTTTTAATGGTGGTGAAGTCTACAGGCAAACTGCGGGATGTTTTTGTGATAGCCCTGTACTTCAGCCCAATCTTTAACAAGAACCTCCTGTACCGCACCTTGGATGGTACCCATGATATTTTGTGGACTTCAAAAAATCCCAGGACCATTGGCATAAGTAAAGTGCTTGACAATGGGAACCCAGCATTGTACTGGGCCACTATCATCCCTGCCAAAAGGCAAAGTAAGCTATAAGGGACCTTGGTGTTGTTGGTCTTTGACTTAGGTACAACACCACATTCACCACTAGGCTTTGGGCCACGCTTCTTCTGTGGAGGTTCAGAGGTTTGAGGGGCCTTATCATTTGCTTCTTCCAAGTACAAACTGTTGAAGGCATCAGAGGCTTGCCATTTGGGCAAAATACACTGGGCATGTGTTCCATAACCCAGTCACACGTTTCTTTTAAGGATAACTTTTGAGCAGTTTGTAATGAAAAGAATAACTCCTTAACCCATGTAGGTCTGTGCAGCTTCGTCAGCCTATCTCTTTGGTGGCTGGTTTCACCATCCTGACTCTCTCCTTGTGTGCTGCCCTCACCACCTTGTGTGCTGCCGTCAGCATCCTGACCTGCCCTCACCACCTTGTGTGCTGCCACCTAGTGAGCCTACTGTTTTGTGAGGAGGGATTTCTGGCTCCTGCTCTCTTCCTTCTACAATCCGCTGAATTGTAGCATACAGCTGCTGTTTTTTTAGGAACTCATTGCTGATTCGACCCCATTGCCCCAGTGGTGGCCATGGCAATCCCCATTTCTCGGCTATGCCTTCTGCCCTTTCCTTTTTTCTGAGGGCAACAGCTGCTTTTGCTTCTCTTTCTTCCCTGCACTTCTGTACGCTCTCGTCTGACATGACAAGCGCCTGGATACAAAATACATGTAAGCTATCGTGTGTTCTATAGTATGTTTACTTAAGCAAAGCCATACACTAGTAGTACTAGTAATGAATACTATAACAGTGACCGCGAAAGGATATGAATATTATAACTGCTAGTGCTGCAACATTTCGCATCGACTCTGGCATCGGCTTTCCTGAGATTCCTCTGTCGCATATCTCTAGCCATCCTCGAAATTCAAATTCAATAAATAGGATTCGCTCGGATTCAGCATTCGCTCGGAGTCAATGAATAGCATTCGCTCGGATTCGTATTTCTTAATAAATGAATTCGTATGTAAAAGGTTTGGCTAATTTTAATGATTCGAATTCGTATTTAACTTTATACGAAAGTGTGCGCGTGTCGAATTATTGCAGTGTTCACCCCCCCATACAATGGCACAGGTGCATTTACCAAACTTGAAGACGCGAGAATCTCTTCGAGGATATCTAAATGGCCTTGCACTAGAAATAGGAGTGCCACTAACTAAGCGTCATTTCGCTGAAGAACTGGACAGACGAGACGAACTAGCGCATTTTAGAGACCTCTTTCATGTTCCCATCATATCTGAGCTATTGGATGAGGACGAAATTGCTGGAGGTACAGCATAAGCGCTATGATTTGTATCTATTACTTGGAGGATTTGTATCACTTGGAATTGGGGTTGGGTAGCCTTTGTAACAGTGCGCGCCCGACTTTGGCTTTTAAGCGAATGCACTTAAAGTACTTAGGGGGTTGTCTGGGTTTTGTGGTAAGTGCATGCAAGAGCTATGAAAGTATTTGGCATGCAACAGTACCTATCCTTCCGACTTGGTTGTTAAATTTTATTTTATTTTTAAAAGGTGTTGATTCTCAAGAAAAGTGTGTATATCTGAATGGCTGCTCACTTGGCTTGCAGCCAAAGGGAACACAAAAATTGGTCGATGATGAGCTTGAAAAATGGCGGAAGAGGTAATGTATTATGTATATAAGTGAATAAGGCAATCCTGAAAAGACAGGGCTATTGATGTATTTGTTTTACACATTGTTTTAGACTTACTACAAATATTTATGTGATACCATGATGTACAGCACATAAGCTACTGTATGAATAACATGTTGCGAGGGAAAAAAAGGTATGCGTTGTCTTCCAGAATAAAGCTATCAGTCTTACTCTAAACCATGACTTGGTAAAGTTGTATGTTTATAGTTCTTAGCCCTAACTAATGTGAAAATGCAATATATAATTATTCTTAATGTGATGCGGGGGGGGGGGGGCATGTAAAATATCTCGGCCTCAGGAAAATGGCTTAAATCTAGTTTTTGTATGGCTTTATAAATATGTGCTTCGACTTGTGAGAAATTACAGAGTTCAGGCCTGGTTTTGCAGTGCATTTAGATATGCTGTACGTACTTGTATATTTATAATAAATGGTAATTTTACCATTCCGATTTATTAATTTTTTGAAAGATGTCATGCTGGTTACAAGGACAATTGGCTGTAGCAGGCCCAGAGAGGAAGTTATCTTGGGATACTTCACCATATCAGGACATGGAAAACATCATGCACTATATTAGGTGTTCAAGCCATGTACATGTATAAAGAGGTGTTTATGTTTCATATGTAAATACAGTTACATGTATAAATATCGACATTCGCACGTTTGTATGATTGGTGCATGCAAATGATATGTATAGTAGGCTGTTTGTGTTGCAGGGGAATTCGCGGACATTATATGGGAGAACATCCATGGTATCCAATAGAAGATGAAGTGGTGGCTGAAAGTGCGAAACTTGTGGGAGCGGATTGTCAGGAGGTCACTGTAATGAACTCCCTCACTGTGAATATTCATCTTGGACTGGTATGTTCCTATTTCCCCTGACACTACCTTGCAGGTGGAAATTAGCCCTCCTTGCAGTAGATAATAATGTTTCGTCGTACAGGCATCATTCTATAAGCCAACTAAGGAGAGATTCAAGATACTAATGGAGTCTGAACCATTTCCTTCAGATAAGGTGAATGGAAATACAGATGAGTACTCTTCGTGTATGTGTTTTTAATTCTAGAACAGATTTTTATGTTTCTGCCATAGCAGTGACAGCTGAAAACTGTGAGGAATTGAGCTACAGTGTATATCTATTCTTGCGATAGATGTTGATCAATTTGAGCAGCAGAATTTTTATGCCCACTGAAATAAGAACTCTTGAAATCTTACAAACCTGATGTATTAGTTGTTCAGCATTTAATTCAAACCTAGATAAAAGGACATTTTTGTTAAGGATAAAATTCTGTATGCAATGCAATTTCAGAGTGCAGATGTTTAGGGATTTCGTAAAAGTAATTGGCTGACTGTAGCACAGATAGACGGTGGGTAGGAGGTAGAATGTTCAAGGAAATAATGTTGTAGAATATCTATGTAAATGCCATATTACAGGTAAGATGAAATGTACATGTAATTGTGTGCAGTACATGTACATGGATTCAATTTCTCTTGCCTTTGTGTCTTATTATAGTATGCAGTTGAGTCTCAGATTCTCTGGCATGGCCTAGATCCTTCAAAAACCATTATCTATGCTCACCCTAGAGAGGTAAACATTTTATGCACTGGAGTCTGTATGTCATATTTGTGTGTGTATGTTGATTTCACTTGCATCTGCTGCTTGATGTATTCAATGTACTTGTCAATTTTGGCATCGCTTCAACCATAAAGTAATTGTAACTTTAGTATATGGGATTAAGGCTTAAGGTACAATACTACATGTACTGTATTCATTTTCTAATTCTAACAAAATTAATTCATTTGTTCTGGATAAAACTCGTTGTGTTGTGTCTGTGTATTTATCAGTTGTCAATGCTTTTATGGATGACAGGTTAACTTTTTATGCAGTAGAACCTTTATCTGTCTTGATTACAGGGAGAAACAATTTGGCGCACTGAAGATATAATCAAAAAGATTGAAGAGGAAGGAGACTCAATTGCGCTGGTCTATTTCAGTGGTCAGTACTTGTGTTCTAAACCATTGTGCTGCTTTAACACCGGGTCCGTGAAAATTATACTTTTTTGGCATGTTTTGTCGAACTCACTTTTTGGGAAAAGGTCCCAATCGCTACAAATACCGATTTAATCAGAATCCAACTCTTTGTATGATGTTTGAAGCTATTCCCACCCTTGTAACTACATGTACTTTGCTCAGAACCTACATTCATTTAGAGTAGGAAGGGTAAGACCATTACTGGAAACGGGACACTTTTTTTTCACAAGCTTTCTGTATTCAAACACGGCATAAATTTGCTCATCTAGATTGGATAGGTAAGACTGAAGCAAATTCTGGCAATAGCCTATCGCGCTAGCATCTGAAAAAACACCACACTCCTTTGAGTCTCGACTCCGGATCTAAATATTGGTAGTGCGCAGGCTCATGCACGTAATGTTTTCACTCGTAACGCGTGCATATGATGATTCTGCCCTGCATTTATAGATGATCAATGTAAACCCAACTTCAGTTACAGAATTATTGCATGGTTTTAGCCATATGTTCTTTGATGAGGTCAGACTTATTCCCGGACTTCTTGAGGTGGAAGTGGTTGAGGTATGCCTCAAGTTCTGGTTTTTCCACTTAGACAGGTCTTTCCCTACATCTAGCTGGTCAAAGAACACCCTGCATTTCGTATTCCTTCCCACACCATTAGTGTCTTGAGGCCTTCCACGCTTACGGCCACCAATTGATGCCTGGGGCTTCTTCCCAATGGTATACAACACGAATCTTCCCAGCTAAAGGCAGCTCACTCAAACGGATCAAATTATGTAACTGCATCTCCTCAAGTCTTGCAAAAACACCATCATCTGAGATCTTTACCTTACCAGTATTTTTGCTCTCTCCAGCCTTCCAGCACTCACAGATTACACTGGTGATTTTAGTGGTCAGCTCAGGATGCATGTTCTTTCTTGTGTGTGCCCAGCCAGGGTAAAAGTTGGGTTCAAAGCTTGAAAATTGAATCTCGCTGTTACCCTTCACCTGAAACATGCTTGATGCTTGGTCATTTGCACCCCTAATATAGTGAAGTCTAACTTGGCCAATAGATTATTAGCATGCCTCATAGCAATGCTCAGAGCATCCTTTGGCTCTTGCAAACCACCACATACATGACCTTCAAGCAATATTTGGGACTTGAAGTGGGACAAGCAGTCAGTGCATTGTAGATACTCAACTCGTATGGCATTCAATGCCTCCTCATCCTTATGCTGCTTCTCTACACAATGCACCTCTCACAGACTCACACTCAGACATCTCTTTCTGTATTGCCTCATTTCCTTCTTTACTTTGCATACACACATCATTACCATCACTGCTCAGAGTCACAGTAACACTGTGAAGTTGATGCCCTCCTTCTCCATTGGAGTAATCATTGATGATGCATGGCATGAAAGAATGGGCTGGTACATTCTGCCCCAGGCAATCAAACATCGTGATTTGCTGTTCACCTGCAACTGTTACATATTGGGATGCATAGAAGGTAGATATGCCTAGTATCGAAGGGATGGAGGCAGAGCGGTAAGAAGCCCTAAAATCTGGCTTCACCAATAAAACTGTTGTGTTTCTTACAGATATATTTACAAGTGCCACAGCAAACTGCTTGGGTGTGGAGACCTTAATTTCTTCCTCCATCTCCCTGTGCTAAGTACGCTCCTACTTGGGTCTGTTGGTGGGAAAAGTGTGTATTGCACTGAGAAGGCTTCAATTCACCTTCTTTCCTTGGTCGACCACGTGTACGGGGTTGACACATGCAACATTTCATGCAGTTAGTACCAGCCTCACACAGGTCACATACTGGCTTCTTATGTTTCGAATAACATGCAAGGGATGTATTAGACATATTCAGAAGTGCCTGTTCCTGGACCAATTTGAAATACAGCATCTGTGAAAGTCTGGACACAAGGCTAGACCACTGCAAGTGAGTTTTGTACAAGAATTAAGCCAACTGATAGCATAGTATCCATTGTGGCTTCTTAGTCATTCCAAGCGTATTCAGAGCTGCTCTTAAATGCCTAAGAAAAAAGTGCCCTCCGGAACGCTTCGTGACCAAGAAATATAAACCGCGTCACGTGTGCAAGTTAGTTTCCACGATATATGTAGAGCAAACAATAATGCCAAACGTCGTGGCGATAGTTAAACAATCTAAAAACATGTATTTTCAGACAATTGGTATTTTCCGACTAATTTTTCTGAAAGTTGGGTTCTACTATAAAAGTATTCGATTTTCACGGACCCAGTGTTAAATATAGTGTACATCAGGGTTCGGCAAGGAGGTAACCAGCAACTACTTTAATCTGTGGTTGCAACTGTAGACTTCATTGTTACATAACTCCTAATCTTTGTGTACACGATTTAATTGCAACACCATGATTATAATCACGTTGTTTCGTAGTTTATAAATGTTTTGGGCATGAGGAAGCAATTCTTTTCTTGCTTTGCATTACCAAAACACACTCACAGGTTGGCGAAACAACTGCCAGTGATGAAAAAAAAAACAAGACTAAGCTGTTGCTAGTTGTTTGGAAATTGTTGTGAATGATGCAAATATATATTTATAATGCCATTCACATTTGATACGCATCTACATGTATCCACCCAAATCTAGCAACAAATAAAGTGCTGTTTCCTTCATTACTGTGTCCACAATCAATGGAAGAACAGTCGTATGTATCAATACCTGAGCCCATTGATTGGAGCACATGCAACCTGTACCTGAGTAATGCTAGTTAAGCTGTACATGCAACCACCGCAGTACTGAGTTTGAGGTAATTGCTTTGCTATGCAATGTTTATTTGTTACCACCAAGTTAATGTTGTATGGAAATAAGGAAGGAATAAGCGAAAGTTGCTAGAAAATCGCAAAGTGTTGGTTTAAAATTTTCATTTAAGATAAAAATCATATTTGTTATGGCAATCAAAAATGTTAGTTGCACTTTTGAATTCTGATTAGGCATAGTAAAGGGGAGAAAATTAGATTATTTTGTCTTTCAGGTGTGCACTATACCTCGGGTCATCTCTTTGACATTCGGAGCATCACTATGGCTGCACATTCAAAGGTCAGTTAAATTAAACATTAACTGAAGTGAATATAATGGATGTAAATTGTTTTTTTTTCTGTAGGGTTGTTATGCAGGTTTTGACTTAGCCCATGCAGCTGGCAATGTTGAACTTCACCTGCATGAGTGGGAGGTTGATTTTGCTTGCTGGTGCACCTATAAGGTTAATTTAGATGTATATATACATGCATACGTGTTATACTATTAATGATGTCATTTAGTATATTAACTCGGGACCTGGTTCAATAGCCGGTTTCTTTGTTCACACGAAGCAGTGGGACCGTCCAAGGTAGGGTGTGTAAGGTATGTGTTGCTTGAGCACAGTGCAGATGTGGTGTTTTGTTTACATTGACGTTTACGTAGTATGAAATTATTGCCTTTGTAAGATTTCTTTGCAGCTCTTGAGCTCAGGAACACACTCACTTCAACACATTATGCCATAGGAATGGCTTTTCATGCCACCTTCAAATTTGGAAGACAAGAACATTGTGTACTCTTCAGTTAAAAGGGGGAAGGAATCAAAACAAAATGATTTTTTTAAATGGCAGCATTAAGAAGCATAAATGATATACATAACACATTTTGAAGTGTGGAGTCACACCCATTTAACTAAATTTAGCCTCATGGTAGCCATATGTGGTAAAATATTTCAGCTGTACATGCAAAGCACTTTGAGATATTCAGGTTTGTTTACATTTGTGGTCAATATTTTCAAACCTTGTGGTTCTCAAATTAAGGTTTAAATTTTTGTATTTTTGTACATCTCAAACCTACAAAATATGCATAGGTGTCAATAATTGTGTTGATTTGACTTGGAATGACCCTAATGGAAGGAAGGGTCATGTTATTGTAATCGACCCTATTTTTCTCGTTTTGGTTATACTGCTGTTTTGGGTATTTGTATCACAAAATCCATATTATAAGAAATAGAATGAGGGACATTGCAAGCCACAATCACTTCTACATGTATATCTGCAATATCTACATACATTTATCTTGTGCTCGCTGATGTATACCATTGTGTACATCTGATGTTAAGGACCCAATAGTCTTGCATATTTTTGAGTTGTCTATGATTTGTTTAAAGGTGCATTGAATTCTTTGTAGACTTGCTGGATGGTGGTCACATGATCGTAACTCACGGCTTTCGATGCCTGGAGGTTAGTAAATTGGTCTATACTTTGTATATGATTTTATAGTTTCAACCTATTCTGTCCGGTGTAGGGTTTTTCTATTGAATTAGAACTAACATGTAAATCATTTTATTTTCAGCTATGATCAGGATACTTGTGAATTACATGTAATTTTCACCCTCTTGTTCTGTGGGGTACTGTGTTTCTTAATTTGTACCTTTTATTATACAGTAGATGTACATTTCCTGTTGTTTTTTTTTAATATGAAGAATATATCTCAATCGTTTGGCTTAGAATACCAAGTTGAATTACATTAAATACCTCCAATAAGTACCGGTACTCTGCATTGTCTGTTGCGTCGTTCTTTAATCAAACTGATATTGTTTGCACCTGTACATGTAATTCGATTCAAATTTGTTTGTAACATACTGTACACTATTCTAAAGGTGATGAAGTTGTTTTATTAAAAATGCATCACAGAGTGTACCAGTGTCTATCTAGCAAAACGTTTTTGTGTTACAAAACCTACAGTAAATTATACTCAGGGGACTTAAGGTCGGGTGCAGTGTTTTTTTCACGCTTTGTGGCTGATTTATTATTTTGTCGCAAGTATACTTCAAAACGGCACAGATGATACACCATTGGAATTGTCTTTGAACAAGGAATTAGAAATACTATTTTTTAACACATGGATGATCTTATTTCAAACGATACAGTTTGCTGAGGTAGATCCAAACTTGTCGAAAGGCGGAAGGATAGCCGGGGGCGTCTGTTGCCTTTGTTGGTACTGAAATATTGGTGGAGGTATGAAAGAACTGAATTTGAGGCCTGCTTGTGGAAGCATTCCCAGAAGGACGATAGCCCCGAAAGCATGATGGCGGCCAACACCTAATTACTGTATTCACGATGTTACTACCAACGAGTGAAGAATGATAATGGAAAGCAGGGTTCATAACCTGTTAGCACTATGTGTGGGGATTCAAACTATGTAACTTACTATTGAAAAAGCAGGGGTTTACATGTAGTTTTCCGCCTTTTGAGACTTTCACAGCGAGCCCATCTATGCGGCCATTTCATGTTTTCAAGACAGCCGATTTCATTTTGGCGGGAGTGGGAATGCTATACATCTGGCAGCTTCTCATAATGAACAGAACTCTCCGTTCTCATCACAGGTAATAGGGCAGTCAGTGGTAATCCAGCTGTACTAACTTGGAATCGGGAAGCTCGAATCGCGAGACACCATGAGCTTCTCTATAGCTGATGCATGGTGCTAGTATGTGAGCACATGGCTCACCAGAAGTAGCTAAGTGCTTCTTAGCACTCCAGAACAAATTAAGACGGTGAATTACAAGAAGCTTTCGGACATCCATAGACATATATACGTTGGAAAACATATGTAACGTATTTGATTGTTTTCAAACTTGGACACGATAGTATTAATTTTTAAAGTATAAATAATGCCTTTTCGCTTTCATTTTGTGAGCTGCAGAATCAACAACATAGGACATACCAATGGTATTGTTATTGTATTGATAGCAATGTCAGGAAAACACTCAGGACTACTCTCCCAATGTCCCTGAAGCTTTGTGCATTGGCATCAGTCTTGTTGCCATGACGGCTTTGTCTAGGTAGCTTAGAACCTTTCCATTATGTAAGGACTGGGGACCCAAAGACCTTATAAACACCTCCCTGTATCCAATTAAGGGCAGCTCATGAACACAGGTACAATGTGACCTAGTTCCTACCAACAGTCTCCATGTCCAGGACGGGCTTTGGGTTGTACTGATGTCATGCTGACTTTAAGCTAAGACAGGGTAGGGCATTAATCGTGTGCATGAACATAGGGCATACCAATGGTATTGTAATTGTATTGATAGCAATGTCAGGAAAACACTCTCCTGACGCTTTGTGTATTGGCACCAGTCTTGTTGCCATGACGGCTTTGTCTAGGTAACTTAGAACCTTTCCATTAT
Source organism: Ephydatia muelleri (assembly GCA_013339895.1). Taxonomy (NCBI): domain Eukaryota; kingdom Metazoa; phylum Porifera; class Demospongiae; order Spongillida; family Spongillidae; genus Ephydatia; species Ephydatia muelleri. The sequence continues at coordinate 9,206,253 of JABACO010000006.1, forward strand.
GTAAGGACTGGGGACCCAAAGACCTTATAAACACCTCCCTGTATCCAATTAGGAGCAGCTCATGAACACACAGGTACAATGTGACCTAATTTCTACCAACAGTCTCCATGTCCAGGACGGGTTTTGGGTTGTACTGATGTCATGCTGACTGTAAGCTAAGACAGGGCATTAAATGTGTGCATGGACATACCAATGGTATTGTTATTGTATTGAAACACTGCACCACTCTCCCAATGTCCCTGATGCTTTGTGTATTGGCATCAGTCTTGTTGCCATGACAGCTTTGTCTAGGTAACTCCATTATGTAAGGACTGGGCACCCAAAGACCTTATAAAAACCTCCCTGTATCAAATTAGGGGCAGCTCGTGAACACAGGTACAATGTGACCTAGTTCCAACCAACAGTTTCCATGTCCAGGACGGGTTTTGGGTTGTACTGATGTTATGCTGGCTGTAAGCTAAGACAGGGCATTGAACGTATTAAATGGGGGCACCGAAGACATATTGTGAAAGTGTGTGGGTGCAATTTCATGACGTAGGCACCTTTGGCGCCTCCTTCCCCAACCCCAAGGGGTGTATATGGTGCCGAAGGTTGGTGCCGGATGAGTGCGATTTGACAAGTTGGGTGCCTTCAGCACCACCCTAAACCCTAAGGGCCTTCGGCCCACCCTCTAATAGATGCAGCTGCTAACGTAAGAGTTTTAAATGTAGCGCAAAGGCGCCACGTATGTGGCCCAAGGCCCCACAGTGGTGAACTATCGTTCTTTTTTTTTTTGTTTTCCCCTTGACGGGTGGAATTTGACAAGTTGGGCACGCCACCCTAAACCCTAAGGGCATTCGACCGCTAATATACAAGTACTCAGAACTTTGTGCGTACGTATCATTTTCGATTAGGCATCTTCCACATTTTTTCCGACCATCACATGGTGATATATGGTACAAGAGTAAACACAACTGAAGAACAGTTCACAAGCACAGAGGCTGCATCCCAATCCGTCGAGTCTAATAAAAAATAAACCAAATTAGTGTGCGCGTGCCATAACATCATCATTAACGCGCGAGCCCCGTAACATTACAAGAAATTTGTGGACCTGACCTTAAGTCCCCTGAGTAGGTCTGATAATTGCATGGAACAAATGACTACAATGTAAAATCAGATGCTTTGAACAACTCCTCATTGTTTCCCAACTGTAATGAAGATTGGCATTGATAACACATACTGATTGTGAAGTGCTGGAGATTGATTAGAGTACCTGATTCTATTTATCGTGCTTTTGGCTTATATGCATGTACTGCATTTTGACAGCAATTTTCAACACCAATATACGCATGTGCATGATGTACATGTATACTGCATTTTTGTGCATCTATTTATTTGGCATGTACAGATTTAAATGTACATGTACAGTAGTATAGTACAAGGGTACCTATTGATTAAAATAATTTCCCTCCAGTGCTGCAGCTACAACCAGGGGCTGCTGGATTTCAACTGTCAAATCCACCAGTATTACAAATGATGTGCTTGCTTGGTAGCCTTAATGTATTCAAAATGACAAGTATGACTCAGCTGACAAAGAAGTCAAGGATTTTGACAACATATCTTGAGCTACTACTTGAAGATATTAATGAAACTTTTGCAAGTAAGTATACAAATATCTTTCCTCCTCTTTTTGAATTGGAGGTATATGTACTGTTATTCAACTGTGTTATCCATACAAAATAAAAACATGTCACACTGTGTGAACGTTAAACTGTTTGGGAAATAGAAATAATATTGTGCCAGTATCCTCTTTGAAGTGAAGCATGTAACTGTACCATAATATTTTATCGTGCTTGTACACTTTGGTGAAGAAAACCTATGACATTAATTCAACAAAGCAAATAACTTTTTAATGCATATTGAATGTGATCTTTTCACTTATGCATTCAGCATCCATGGTGAACAGCACCAACTAGATTAAAACAGTCATGGGAGACAAGCCCCTTTAATTTGAAATTTGTTGGATAATACACTATTCATCATTATATATATTTTTTGACAATATGAATTCACTAATTCATAGCAAACTTTATGAGCATTGTTACTTCAAGTGATCCTGCTGAACGAGGCTGTCAGTTAAGTCTGCATTTTGAGCATTCAGCTGGGGATATTCAGAAGTTTCTTCGCAATCATGGAGTAGTGGTATGTTTACTGGCTTTTGCATCAATTTAGGAAGTGTTGATCTATTTGTGAACAGGAAACATAAAAGCATAAGGGATTTTTTTCCGCGAAAAGGGACCTAACGTATGTTTTTTCAAGATTTCAATTTTTTGATATTTTAGAAATCTGAAATGTCCTCTGCACATTGCTTCTTACGCACTGAGAATCAGAGTATCTGTCATGGAGTTGTAAGGCTCTGAATTTTTAATTAGCCATACATTTCAACGCAAGTGTTACATTTTTGTGTGTGTAAATTTTATAATGTATGCATTAGGTCCCTTTTTGCAGAAATGATTCCATATCATGGGGTACCATAGTTATTAATTGAGATAGAGTTTATTCAACCTCTTCGGCATGGTTTCACCAAAAGCCATGCCTAGATTGATCCCATTCTTGATGTGTATTGTACTTGTACACCAACATTAAACATATTGTCTAGCTACTGGTGTCACTGCCTAATACAGTATTATAACTATTTTAGTTACTGTACTTGTGTTGTTCAAGCTTATCGTCGCATGTTATGGGAAGACAAATAAAAAATGAAAAACACAACTGGGGATTTGTTTTGTACAACCCCGCCTTTAAAATATTTAATCACAAAGGGGTGAAATCATGTCAGAAAAAAAGGTGACATCTACTACAAACTTTACCCATGGGATGAGGTCCCTTGTCCAGTACATACTAGATCAACCACTGTGTTGGTTCAAAGTTTTGACCCAAATCAAAACATTGGGGTCTATAATTCAAGTTGACCTTACAGTAAGCAAATAATAAATGCACTGAAGGATATGGTAATGTGGATAACGTGATAGTTGGCCCTTAAAATTTTTATGTTGATTTGTATGAATTGTATCAACAAAACGTCAAAATGAAAATCTGATGTTTTGTTATTGTTAGTCAATAACACATAAAATTTACAATTGTTAACTTACTAAGATAAATTCATTTTCAGTAACCTCCTCTCCAATAAACATGTTTTGAAGGCTTTCTCCCTGCCTAGTAGATGGATTGGGATGAAATTTGCTTCATAACTATAGCTCATTAAATGTTTCGTCGAGTCAACTCGGGAAAAATGTAAGGTGTTATAGCCATTTTAGTTCCTCTTAGGTTAGCATGCCGTTTTTTAATACAGTGCAGGAGTTTGTACAATGATTGGAATATGCCTGAACTACCGTAAAAATGCTCTTCTTGGGCGTTATTGCGCTCTTTGCTACAAAAAATGTACTAATGTATGCCAGAACAAAACACGTAGCCATTTTTGTATTTGCGCAATGAATTACATTCAAAATGTGACACAATGACAATGTTGCTATGGCGCGGAGATTGAAGGTGCTGTTGATGTTGATGGAAACTGTTCTTTTTACAACCAAATCGGCAAGGGTGCAGCAAGTCATTCGTCAAGGTCTGCTACCCAAAAAGTGGGCATCTGCTTGGATGGAGCTACGGAAAGGAAAACCCAGAGGTAACCCGCACGCTTCATACCAGAAACGTGTGATCAACAAATCTATCGAATTTGAAACGAATCTGAGAAGAACTAAATTGAGTATTGCGGAAGATGCAGTTAAGGAGCTAGAAGTTATATGCCCAACCTCTCTGATGCGGATGCAAGAGTTCTGGCATTGTGGATGTATTGTATTGAGTTGGCCAATGGCGTGTCACCATAGTGTTTGCCCAAGATAAAGTGAGCAAGATGTTTATGGTTAGTCCATGCACAGTTAAAAGATTTACAGCGTTATTCAATCTTTCCTTGAGTTTGGTGATTTGACGTTGGCAGGCCTTCCTAAGGTCATGTTCTTGATGATATCGGGTAGACTTCTCTGGTAAGCTTAAAAGAGAGAAAGCAGCATGACTGCTGGGATCAGTTCTTGAAGGATCATGATCATTTGCTTGCTTGGTACGGTGGCTAGCTAAGGCCTTAAATTCGATTTATATACCACACAACACTATACAGTTGCGCTGACTAGAAACTCATGGTCACTAGGTAGAGTGTGTGGTATTCAGATATGCTTACTATTTGGTACCTGTTTGAATTGATTCATCATCACTCTGCATCAAAACATGATTAGCACTTTGGACAGCATTCATGATTTTTCCATCCTTTGATGAAAACCATTCATTATTATTACCACAGGATATCTAGACAAACCAAATGTGACTTGACTTCAGTAATGTCAGAAGGACACTGAGGAATCTGGCTGAAAGTGTTCATTGAGTTCTTCCCTTCCACCTTTAATATAGAAAGGGTTTAATGAACAGATCCAGATCAGTGAAAGTGTCACACTCTTTTGCTATACCTGAACATGCCACTTATGCTCTCGTCAAGTTCCACACATCGAGACAACAGCCAAATGCCATCATGATCTTTCCCAACTGTAGTGAATGACAAATTCCCAACCTAAAGTAAGAAAATGGCAATATTACTTGTTTTAAGCTACATGTATACATATTAGATATATATAACCTGGTCGAAGAAGTGTCTCAACGATCGCAAATTCAGTGTGTTGCTGGTGGAGGTGGGTCACCCTAGCTTTCTTCCAGAATGCAATATCAATAGAAACTGTCAATTAAGTGCATTTTCTACTGATCGTTTCATATTTGCGCTTTGATGATAAGTGACCTTTATGATACATAAGATCTAAAATGATGAATTTTATGTATTGCTGCATTTACTCACATACAATTGTAACAGAAGCACATAAATGACTGAACAAGTTGCACGCAATGCCTGTACCTCTTGCCTTGTCATGAAACTACATTTCAGCCCATGCACTAAACCCATGACCCTACATCAGTCCGAGAGCCACATGAGGGGATCAATCCCCGTTTATGGCCCATGAAATGGTCCATGAATAATTGATGACCATTACTATTCGACCTAGTTAACATCCAATAACAAATTATTGTATTATTTAATGCCATATGCACTTCACACGACAGTCAAACAATGCCTCTGTGTGGTCATTGGGAACTAGTAATGAAATGCAGACAAATGCATAATTCATTTCAAACTACATACTGCACACTTACGTTCCGCCTCAGAGGAAGTATTGCTCCCTCCACATAAATTCATCCAGGTAGCTTCGAAGTTGTAGACTGTTCACACCTTCATGGACTTTGCAAAGAAGCTTCCATGTCAAAGAGAAGTTCTAGTTTTGCAAGAGGGGCACTTCCAACCCATCCCGTTCTTCACATTACTCCTTACACACTCATTCATGGGGATGTGGCAGCTGGTGGAGTCATTGAATTAATCACGATGTAACTCACTCATATTACCTTGCACACTCATATTACTTTGCACACTGCAGTGCCTGGGCTAGCAAATTGTTGCTTTTTTTTTTAAACTGAATAACTTCGGCTGTCTCCAAACATGATTGAACTAACGTATAGGAAAGCCATTCTTGCACTTTTTAGACCATGCTGATGCCAGCTGGTTTATGCATGAGATTTTGACTGTCAAGTGCATATGGTATTTGTCTGCATTTCATTACTAGCTCCCAATGACTACACATGAGAGATCGGCATCGTTTGACTGTCCCATGAAATGCAAATGGCATTAAATTTGTTAATTGAATGTTAATTATGTTGCCTAGTAACTGGTAATCAATTATTCATGGGCCGTAAAAGGGGACATCAACAACACCTTTGGGCTCCGCCATATGTAGCAACATCAAATGAATATTGTCATTCTGTAACGTAATTCATTGTGAAAATACAAAAATGGCTGCATGTTTAGCTCTGTTACACATGAGCACATTTTTTGTTCAGTAAAGTGCGTGATAAGAAGAGCAATTTTACTGTAGTTCAGGCGTATTCAAATCATTTTACGAACTCCTGCACTTGTAATAGAAAACGGCGATGCTAACCTTAGAGGAAATAAAATGGCTATAACACTTTACCTGTTTTCCAGGGTTTAACAACTGACTTGGACAAACGCTTTGTATTAACGAGCTATAGTTATGAAGCAAATTTCATCCCAATCCATCCACTAGGTAGGGAGAAAGCCTTCAAAACGTGTTTATTGGAGAGGGGTTACTGAAAATGAATTTATCTTAGCCATTACAGTCAGTTAAATATTGTAATTTGTATGTGTTATTGACAAACAATAACAAAACATCACTGCACAATCAGATTTTCATTTTGTTTTTTTGTTGATAAAATTCGTACGAATAAACATACAGCTGATGAAAAAAATATTTAGGGACGTTATCTACTGTATTACCCAAGTTTGCATTTATTTACTAATTGTGGGTTTAGGGTATCATGTTCATGCCAAAAAGTGTATTACAAGAATTAAATGAAATTGCAACGATTCTGTTCCTGGATAATCGATTGTACAATTAATATGGTAGTATTTATGTTGGACCTCAAATTTGTTACGTAGATTAATAGATATACTCAAAACCAGAAATTAATTAACATAACATATTTATACGGTAGTTTGCGTAGCTAACCCCGCATGGACATGTCTGGCTGTATAATCGAACATTATGAACCAAGTATGGGTTAAATAATAAATGGCTGCACAGCGTGAGTATTACAAGCACTGAACGTCTGCATAAATACACTTGATCGTCAAATGCATTCTCATCAGTGACTTGCGCATGACTCGTTAAGTAGGCACGTGTTGAAATGGCTAATCGCTGTCCCCTTGGCATTGTGCTAAACCAAAGTTGTAACAATGAATCTAGTGAAGCTTTTTATGTTGTTAAAGAAAAGACCTAGCTTCAACCTAGAGCAGGACATTTGTGACTTCTGTGGCTTACCTTAAGTTGTATGTCTCCAATCGAAGGGAATGCTATGATCCCTATTGGTAGTCATATGAAGCCAGTTAGGTATTATGCTATGATGATCCCTATTAGTAGTCATATGAAGCCAGTTAGATATTAGAGTTTATTAAGACAACTAATGCAGACGAGTCGTGTGCGCACAAGGCACTAATGCAAATGCATTTGACGATCGTGTGTATTTGTGCACTGTCGTTTAGTTCATATTAATTGTACAAACAGCATTCGTTGTAATTTTGTTTAGTATACTTTTGGCAATTAAAACATGAACATATTTCTTTTCGCAATAAACCCACAATTAATAACTACATGTAATTGTCCAATGATTATGGGTTACCATATATCTTTCAGGGATTTGCTTACTGTAAGGTCAACTTGAGTTATAGAGAGAAGCGCCCCCAATGTTGGGATTTGTTTATACAAAGGGTCGAAACTTCGAACCCACACAATTGAAATCAGTATATACTGGACAATTACCTCATCCAGTGGGTAACGTTTGTAGAGGATTTGATGATGTCACCATTTTTAATTTATTGACCTGACATGATATTACCAAAGGGCGTCCGCTCGGCCTGCAAAAGCACCCCATATCTCACCTTTCTTTAAGAAATTAGGTAATGGAAACCAATTTTATTCTAGATCGCTCAGTGAGTTCCATCTGATGGCATTGTCTAAATGCTCATGCTCAAGGATAATTAGGGCCATTAATTATGACTAATGAAACCAATAAGGTGGGAACTGATGTGTGTGTGTAAGAAAAACTTTAAGGCTTTCATAAAATGGTCACACACAGGAGTTTCTTCAATTGATGAAACATTTTGACGCCACTCTGATGCCATGAAACAATAATACACAATAATTGTATTAAACTAAATATTACAATGGGGGGTGTTATATACTCTTTGACCCCACTATCAGTTTTACTCTCCATACTCTTCCAAAACAATTTATGACCACACAGATACTTGATTTAAACTCTACTGCAATTAATGAGTTAATAGGTGTCCAAAGTAATTATCTCTCATCCCATCCCCACCTCTTTGGAGAATACCTGCACAGGGCTGTCGCCACTGGTACAGTTGCACGGTTTTGACCAGACCACTTTTCCCTGGTGCCTCGCGTACTATTACATCATCATAAACTATTTACAAGTACATCTTTCAGTAGAGCCCTCCATCAAGACAGCACTGTTGGTACTAAACAAGATGCAGCGAATGCTGATTAGCACTGTTGTGAGCCTGTTTCAGCTATAAATCATCCATCTTGCAATTAATGCAACTTTAGAGCGATCCTTCAGTGCCCTACATCAAATTAAATCCTATCTCAAGAGCAGCCAGGCTAAACAACTTAATGATACTACATATCTCCTAGAAAATGACAGACAGACTAGATATGAGGTGTATTGCCAATGAGTACATACCGAAGAACCAGACCACTTTTATTATGGTGGCGATAGCCCTGCTGTATTACAATTGTACACTATTATGTCATTATGTATGGTTGCACGATGTTTCTACATGTATATGCATGTATGTGTTGACTTACTGACAAATTTTCACTATAGCTGATTTTCTTTTTAAACTGCAGACTGACACTCGTGGTGCAAATGGATTGCGTGTTTGTCCAGTACCACTGTATAATACCTTTGTGGATGTTCTGCGATTTCGTGATGCATTGGAACATTCCATGGCTCATATGTTGAAATAAACTTTAGGAGTCAGTGTATGCATTAGGATTATGTTCTAATTGTTAGTGTATACATTATTGTGTACTGATATGCAGTTCTTATTTGAAATAGGCAGTAATAAACATGTACACATGTATGATACAACATAGCACCATTGAACAGATAATTATCAGGCACTTGTTTACTAGAAAAGACATGGCAGACCAATTTACCATTCGCTACCCTAGTTCCATCCCTTCATTTCTTTGGGGGTACAGATTGATGTAATAAATTTCGATTTCAAAATGCTTTATACATCAATTTCAACATGATTGAATTTAGAGTTCATGTGCAATACATTAAATTATATACACTGTGCATGTACATTCAAATATCATAAACATGGGATAGTGATAAGAAGTTCTTGACACACATAAGTACAAATTATCTAGTACAGTTTTATATCACAAACCAGTTTCTTCCACATTCTGGTTGTCACACTGAATTATAACAACATCATGCTGTTGTAAGTTGTGGGGCTTGTCAAGCTCAACGACATTTTTATGGTATAGCTGTCTCCCTATGTGAACCAGCAGATTGTCTACATTTTCATTTCTTTCATCAGGTAGTTCCACATTCAGTTTTCCACATTCTGCTCGTATAGCACCCGAAGTCATGATGAGAGCTGGATAATGATGATTGAACCAAGTCTGGCCTATCAGTAGAGCATCTTCATCCCCAAGCTCTTCCACCACTTCAACTTCTCGTTTATATAGTCCCCAGAGTATCCTGACTCGTGTTATAATTCGCCTCCCTTGTAGAGCTGCAAAACATTTGGGCATAAGTATATTGTTTTACGGGCCAAGAGCAATACACACTTATGTGGAGATGAAAATAACATTACACGTGCCTTGCATTTAATTAATTTGCAGTTTACTTTTATAATGACCATGGTTTCAGTGATTGTTTTTCGTTACAGCAGACTTCTTAGCTATATTGTTTGTTTGATGAAAACTGAAGTGTCTGCAGGACAGCAGCTACATACTCTTGGGTGTTCTATAGCTTTTGGTAAATGGTGGCAGTGCATTGTATCCTAATAGTTGCCATGACCTACATGTACATACATGATTCCTGTGGGCGCAGTGTTGTATATTTTTGCTTTGTGCACCTCTGGACTGTCACGTATGCATCAAGCTTCTATGTTTTGAAACAATGCATTGGTACCTAATGAAATGTGCTGTAGCACAAAAAGCTATGTATGTAAGCATGTACAATAAAATGCAATGCTATGAGAATTGTTTTTAGAACTTGCCTTCTCTTATGATTTGATGACGTTCCTTTGTGTAGCTCTCAGCCTGTTGTACTTTTTGCTCCGACAGTTGGGTGAATTGTTGTTGCAAACTGACCAACTCATTCTTAACAGCATCTCTTTCTCTCTCTATGGTTCTCACATTCTCACTCAGTTTTAGAATTTCAACTTCTGTTGTTGAAAGCTGTGATGTGAGGTCAACAATTCGATTTTCAAATTTTGGTAGTTTTGCAATCAACCATTCATCGTGCTTTGTTTCTTCAATCTTTTTCTTCCAAACATCCTCCTTCGCAGGACCAATAGCTGAAGTAAAATAATCGTTTTCGAGTTTTCTTTTGTCATCTTGGTAATCAGTGTACGTGTAAGTAGGTGGTACATGTTGCTTTATTCCTTCCCTTTCATGTGATGATAGTTCAAAATCAATTCTTTGACGGATCTGTTGATATAGTAAATTGAATTTTGCAATGCAATACTCCAAAGACCTATCGTAGTTTTGTTTTAAATAGTTATGCAGAATTCCACCAATGATGCACTTTTTTCCAGTTATTTTGTCAACTTGCTCCACAATAATTTGAGTAGTAAACTGTTCTTGCACTTCCTTTTCCCAGGTTGCTTTAGAATCAATATCTAGTTTAGGTGAAAGGTATTTTGCTGCATTTAACAAAGCTTTTAACTTAGACGTCAGTGTACTTTCATGTATACTCATGAGTGCTTTCTCACTCCCATTTCCTGACATATTTTCTTCCATTGGCAGGTAATTCATTACCTCTTTATCCATTTCTGATTCATAACTCTGAAGTAGCTGATTTGTTATAGCACTAAGCCGTATGCTTGTAACTACTTCCCATGTGCTGTCAAGGCAAGGAACGGTATTTGGGTCATTGACCGCTTCAAGATACTTTGTTATTAAAAGTGCCAACGTGTGTCCATCAATGCCTTCTGAGCTACCAAATCCCCTTTTTGTATGGATTTTCTCTCGTAAGTACTTCAGTAAATCGTTTACACGGGATACAAATTTTTGTGATAGCATGTCTTCATGCAGTTCAATGTGCTGTAGAACATCTTCATCCACTGTTGGAGGTGGCAGTGTCAGGCAATCAAGGGAATGAAAGCATCCTTTTAATGCCCTTGCAGTGTCATTTATGTCATCCAAAACCTCATTAAATAGGTATTCAACTGGGGAAACCGACTTTCCATTCCTATCTGCAGGTTGTAATGTCACATCGCGTAGTAACCAAAGAAAATCAGGGAAATGTTGCTTATATTCTGCATTTGTGTCAGCATTTTCCCCATCATTTTCGTAAATTTTGATATTTGTTGCCAGTTGTGAAAAGCAGCTATATGTAGAAAAGCACATGCAAGTGATAATAATATAAATTTATATAATACAGTATGATAGCTATTATTGGGACAGTGTCAAATCATCATTACCCTTTTTCAAATTTTCCAGGACAAGCATTGAGAAGTCCAATGCCTCCATTGAAATGTGTGAGTAATTAACAGTTCAGTGAAGAATAGTCCCATTTTTTATTCATAATACCATTTGATAAAAGAACTTTCCAATTTTCAGCGACCATCAGTTTTGAAATTAGCATTTGCAATAGTGAGCTCTATTAAGCCTGCGTTTATGAAGTCAAGCGTATAATGGCGAAGGGACCTTTGCTTTGATCTCTAGCTGCTCACATGCAAGCTTGTTAATACTCCAGAAGTTCAACTATACATGCAATTTACATATGGAACGTTCTATACGAAAATGGGTCTTGTGGATTTTATTTTATAACATAAACTTTAAAACGATATGGGACAGTGTCCAGCAAAATCACCCTTGTGGTACTTTTTCAAAATTTTCAGGACAAGCAATAGAAAAGTAACGCTCGCATTGAAATGTATGGCTTATTATATATTCAGTGCCTAATAACTTTGTGATGGATAGCCCAATTTAGGGTGCGTAAGAACCATTTGTTCATTGGTGTTCAAGGAAAATTTAAAAAATTGAAACTTGAAAAACTAGCCAGAAGGGTGATTTTGCTGGATACTGTCCCATATATCTTCCGAAATATTAACGCTATCGGGTTCCTATTTGTAACGCAACATACCACACCAATACTGTATGTAAGAATCCATTTTGGTGTCTTACACATGCGGGGTACCGACGTTACAAGGTCCGATACCCCGTAGGGTTCAAAACGGCCACATCTTCAGGTAGGAGTGTCCAAATCGGTTCAAAATAGGTACCCATGTAGAAGGGTCCTACCGCCATTGATTTGTTCTGTTTTTGCTTTATCGGTTATGGAGATACAAGTGTGCAAAGTAATTGCATATTTCCCGGGCGTTACGCGCCATTAACGTATTACGACTGGCTTCGAGGATCCTCGTAATACGTTAATGGCGCGTAACGCCCGGGAAATATGCAATTACTTTGCACACTTGTATCTCCATAACGGATAAAGCAAAAAAAATAACGAACAGAACAAATCAATAGCGGTAGGACCCTTCTACATAGGTACCTATTTTGAACCGATTTGGACACTCCTACCCGAAGATGTGGCCGTTTTGAACCCTACGGGGTATCGGACCTTGTAACGTCGGTACCCCGCATGTGTAAGACACCAAAATGGATTCTTACATACAGTAATGGTGTGGTATGTTGCGTTAAAAATAGGAACCCGATAGCGTTAATATTTCGGAAGATATATCGATTTAAATTGTATGTTATAAAATAAAATCCACAAGACCCATTTTCGTATAGAACGTTTCATATTGGTTTTAATGTAAAATAATCTCCCTTTTACCTGTTTGTATACTTTATTATTATTACTATAATAATGAAATATCATTACATTAGGGCAGGATCTCCCTAGCCAAGAAGGCTGTGGAGATCGATCAGACAAATGTCATGTTCAGCGTGCTATATGGTATATATGTCAGCCATGATGGAGGGAAAGGTGTCCTGGGCCTCTTTGCCCCAAATTTTAAAAGTTTTCACTGGGGGAGGGGGGGGGGGGGGGGGGGGGGGGGGGGAAGGAGATACAGGTCCACCTCAACTCCTGACATTGGGGTCCATTTGAGAGCAGTTTGCGGGTCTGTGCTGCAAGTGCAGCTGCACCAGCAAGATTGCAGGGGTGAGGGGTGGTGACCCACTGTGATGTCCAGTGCAGTAGGCTTTCCTCTGCCCACCTAGTAATAAATGCCATCAGCTGGATGGGCTTGTTTTTCTGGAGGCAATGATGATAGAGTTCAACAACCACATCGCGAAGATGGTTGTTTAATTAATTTAATAGCTTCTCCAGTTCACAGATATTTGAAAACTTGAAAAACCTCCTACTAGAGCACTTTTGTGCGACACTGTCCTACATAGTTTAAGCACTGCCACATATTCACATTTGTATACGAACTCAGGGTTATGAAAACATATAATCATTGCTTTTCAAAAAGTATATTACAATGCAAGGAAATTGATCTGTACAGTACTGTATATGGATGGATGTAACTATGCATTATCTATTACATACCGTGCGGATTGATTTCTTGGATGTCACTAATGACCCACAGGTAAGATTGCATCACACTTCTAGCTTATCGTGACATCATCGGCAATTCACTACATGGCAAGAACCGTTCCACTCAATCTAGCTAGCTCCAATTTATTTGATTCAGACACCAGATGGCATTTTGCAAATTGCTTTCATTGAACGCACACACTGACACCCCATGGAAATAGGTGAGCTTAGCGTGTGTGTGTGTGTGTGTGTTGTGTGTGTTGTGTGTGTGTTTGTGTGTGTGTGTGCTACAGCAACTTTGGTTTGAGATCTTTATCGCACTACTCTTAATTATGCAGCCTTCTCATCTGGTTTTGGTAGCTAAGACAATTGGTACTTTATCCAAGTAATTAACCTTTCTAACCATGTCCATCCTTCTGTTGTCGTTTCCACAGAATCCATTCAACCTTTTTCCATCAAACAGATGTCAGGCTGTTTATTGGAGACGTCATTCATAGCAAATAAAGCTTGTATGTTTCTCCATGTCAGCTACTCGCTCATCCTGCTCATACAAGCCAGGATACCTTATCATTCAACTACCAGTTTGAACATTGATTACCGTATAGCCAATACTACTAATTTTTTGCAGGAAATAGAGCAGTATTAATGGGGACCAGTGTATCCCACAATGGTCAAAGGACGTAAGGAGGCCAAAATAGTATGTGAGACTGATAGCACTAGTAAACCTAAGCAGAGGTGTCTGCTCATTTTTCCCAGGGATGAGCAATCTAGATGGGAGGAATCAAATCCTTCATACTATTCTTGGAAAGACACAGTATATGCTGTTGTTGTTCTCAGATGTAACATTTATCTGAGATTCTTTTCTCAGATGCATCATTCGCTGGGGACTATGTACAGTGGACGTAGCAAATGATGATATGTCAGCTTCGCTGGGGACTATGATAACGGGTGATGCAGAGTCGGTTATCTGCAGTGCTGCTTAGTAATGCAGCATCTGACTGGGAGTTACATGTTACTATACATGATGTAGTTATATCAAGATCGTGGGAAAGTTTGATGTGCTTCATGAAATGATGGATCTCCATTATTTTCTCTGAACCATAAACGCATGTGAAAACAATGTGTTTCTATGACCAAAAACATAATGTACAATGTTACATGCAATGGTTGTTAAACGTAACTAGGCCATGAGCCATGGGAAAGAAGTTTTAGCCACTAGACCACGAGGAGTGTACTATAGTGAAAATTTCATGGGAAAACGGGCTTGCGGATTTCACAGCAAAAGTTTAACTCATTTTCACGCCCATGTTGCCATGCATGCCAAGAGGCAACCCCACGTAAGTGTTTCCACATGGAATGAAAATCATCCTAATTAACCTTGAAGGTTGTAATTCGAATATCTATGGTTCAGATATCTGTGAACTACTCCTGTGTCACAGAGAGCAGGAAAGCTAGAGAACCATTACTAACGAAGTTCATCTCTGCTTCCGGGATGGCTGTGGTACCCCTATTGACTTGGGCCTGTGCCTGGATATTAGGTATTAATTAAGTGGTAGCTCAGTATCAACACCAGAAGGTTCCCTGTGCTCACTTGCCCTGAAGTCATTGTTGACCCCCTTGGCCACCATGCAATATCCTTTAAGTGGGGCAGAGATGCAGTCACTCACCATAACCAACTGAGGGATGTGTTTCAGAAGCATGTCCTTGTGCCCATTTCAGTCAGGATTGAGATGGGTAGTGGGCTCACTCCTGACCACAGCCACTCTTGTCCTGCTGATGTGCTCATAGCAGGGTGGTAAAGAGTACAGTCAGTGGCACAACTCCACTCATCCCAGACATTTTATTACATGTAGGTGAGGCTGTGGCAACAATTCCGCCTGAAGTTGCAGGACACTTTTTCAAGTTTGGCATCTCGCTCGGCAATTCCAAAGACATGTATTCAAGGCATTTGTGATCGTCTGAACCTGGCTTTGATGCGGTCCAATCTTACTTAGCCAGAGCGTTCCGGCTAATAGGACTGTTGAGGTAGTGCTTAGGACCATTTATTGAGCTTACAGGAGTTGAACTAGTTGGGTGTGGCCCGACCATGCCACATTTATGGAGTGGTTTCTCAAACTAGTGAACACCTCTTTAATTAATTATTACATAGCCAGATATTGAGTTTATTGAACATGATGCCTCTGCTCTTGGGCTGTACCTCAACCACAGTAAGTCAGAGATGATTTGTGATGCGCAGGCAACACTCTGCTCTCCCATGTCCCTGATCTATGTAGGGTAAGTTTAGACAAGGCTACTCTTGGTTCCCCTGTAGGTAGTACTGTTGCAATTGATACTGCTATCAATGTTTTGAGTATCATGAAGTCCAATCTGTGCTACCTGAGTAAGTAATCTGTTGCGGTGCAGAGACCCGTTCTTGGGTCTGCTGGTTTGGAGTGTGTTTTTCTAGAGTTGAACTTGAGGCCTGTGTTACTGATTAAGTACTTAAGTGTATTTCTTGCTCACGTGATTCGTTTTCACTTCACTAGGATCTAGTTGGGCGTGCCCGCACTTATTAAGGTCGGGCGACGCCTAACTACTTTTTACCTTTTTATTTAGACCATTCAGTGGGTGTAAAATTTCGGTCTCGTATCTTCTGTAGGTGCGTTAATTAGAAGTATTTTCATATAATATCGCGCTGTTCTATAGACGCGAAGTGTTCATGTAATACCGTATATGAACAGTAGTTGGGCGTGGCCCGACTATATGAACAGTATACTTCGAGAACCCCTGGCGGATCCAGGCGTCTCTTTTGCCAAGAAGAATTAATATTTACCCCTTTTATCCGCGCCACCTTCATGATCTGCAACGTCATTGCCACCAGAGATAATATATAGATCACCTCTGTTGCCACTCAATTACTAGTACACGATCCGCCATGTTGCTGCACAGGTTTTACGGATAAATCACGCGATCTATTCGTTAATAAGTTTAATTTTGTACGGCTTCGTTCCGTTCTATGACCGCTGAATGCCTTTACACGCTACCGTAGTAATGCAAGAGTAATTTCATGCCAAGGAATGTGTTTGTGGTAATGTCCAAGGGGATAATATGTACATTAAATGATTGGGGCCAAACTTACCTCATCTTTTCAAGGTCGGTCTTGTCCGGTACCCTCATTGAGTTATATATTAAAAAGGAGCTGATCAATACGGCAAGTACAAGGATGCGGATATCTTCCGTTCCATTGGCTACTGGTGCATTGATACCCTCGGTGTCCAAGCAAACCACTGCGTAGTCACCAAAATCCAAATATGATGTTCCAAGCCATATTCCCAGAGTCTGAGCGTTAAAAGTATGACCTAGTTTAAAAATATCTGGTGCGCCGAGCATCTTTGATAATATGTAGGACTTTCCTGTCCTGTACGGACCGCAAATAGCCAAAACAGCAATTGGTTTTTTTATTGACATCAAGAGCTCCAATGTGGTTCGGCACAGCGCGAGTTTGTTTCGGTCACCTGGCTGCAGACGCACTTCATTTCTCATCCTATCGTAACGAGCATTGTCTGGAATCACAAGTGGTACAGATGAAGGCAGTAGATCGCTTCCCGGTACTTCAAACTGACGAACACAGTATGTTGCCATTAACGCAAGTTTGACACAATACTCTTTAAGCGTGTACTCCCACGTAAGGTATGAATGTTACAGACCCGGAGTTGTTACAAGCACCGTTTACTTGCGCAATGCGGGTGTTACTGATTTACAAACCATTCGTCGCGGGTTCTGCCTTGCAAACATGTTTATGATCTCTTCTAAATTGAGTTCCATGCTATAATGAATGTGCATTAAGGCCAGTCCAGAAAACCGTTCCTGACCCATTGATGAACGCAAATAAGTATTTAATCGTCGAAGAACACTGATGCTCCTTTCGCACTCACACGATGTCACTGGTACGGCACACATTACTCGCAACACATGGTGAATGTTAGGAAACATACTTTCAGTAGCATAGACAAGAGCTTTGGATGGCGTGTTCGGTAGCTCTCCTGAATAATTAATCCACTTACACCACCATAAATCTCATTCCTGTTCTAAGTAGGGCACGTCATCTTTGTAGACCTCTAAGGTGTCTTTAGCAAGAACTTTCATGCTAGCTTGCCTGGCACGAACATGAACAAAACCACCATGTAGTATTGCAGCACTGCTATGAGAGCTGATAGCTAGCGTGCTAGAACTTGAAGCAGATGGTATAGACATCAGAGACATCTGATCAGGATCGCGTGCACCGCGTCCACGACATTGTTCTTGTCTAGATTGCAGAACAAAGTGACACTTGTTTAAATCGCTTAGCCATACAGGCGCACACACACACAGTGTGTGGAAGCGATGTGGAGCTCCTGTAAGCGTCTGATGAGAGAAGAGAGGACTATGCTGTTTGTCACCTACCTCCCTGAATTAGGTTTGAATAGTGTATGGAATGTGAAATGTGAAATGTACATGGTGAGTGTGCATGGTGCATGTATCTTCAAATTGGGGATGCATACAGAGGCACACTTGCATGGATGTATAATATACGTACGTATGTTGTGTGTATGTAACACTATAATACACGCATGTCCCTTCCTAAACAAAGTAGAAGCGACTGCTCTTGAGAGACACGTTGATTACATCAAAGGCTGTTAATTGAGTTGTTGATTTGTTAATAATTGGGGGGGGGGGGGACGTCCCAGTAAAAGGGCTCGAACTGCTGAGGAAGCCTAAAGTTTGTCCATGACTGAGGCCATGTGACCGGAAGCCCGGCATCTGCAGATGCTGGAAACAAATCTCCAAACACCAGTACACCCCTCCACTAGTTTTGATGATTACTATCGGTATCAGCATCAAAGTTAAAATTGTAAGTCTATCCCCAACAAACTGTCAACAGAGTCAACTAGCAGTAAGCATACTCAGTGCAGCATCACTTCGAATTCATTGCCCGGTATTTAAAATATCAATGCACGCTTGAACATGTATGTACCGGTACATCCAGAGATATTATAGTTACAGGGATTGGAAACAAGCCCAATCAACACTAGTTAACACCTACACTCCACACATTCGGGCACTATTTAGAATTCTGAACGATTGCTTGTGAAGATATCCTAGACGACGGTGAGTAAACTTAGTTCGCATGCAACTCATTATTTGAAATAAGTGGTGTGTTTTCCTTAGCGGTACAGAATTTCATTGAAGCTGTTGACACGATTTTAGTGGAGGACAGCTACCAATTGCCATCTCCAGTGGCTTCCAATTGTTTAACGGCAGCTAAAGTATTGAATATTTGGATGAAAAAGCCAGAGAACAACAGCGAATTGGATTTATTTAGTAAACATCTTCATTCAAATCTTTCTAAATCTACAAGATTGCTTTTAAACACAAAGAGAATGAGTAAAGGCAGAGAAAAAATGTGGAAATTTTGTCACGAACTGCGAATTTCATCTCAGTTTAGGGAGGAATGGAAATCCTTTTTAAAAGTTACTAAAGAAACAGTGCATCCACATTTGTCACAGGACATTACAGTGATACTGTTTAGGAAGATGATTCAAGTAAGAACAAGAATTATTGATCATTCTGAGAATGACCTTCAGCCTATCACACAAAGTGAGGAGAACGCATTACGATATGCTGCTGGATACGTTGTTAGAAAGGTAACTGAGAACATTGAGCACTCAAAACGTCCGTTACCCTTAAAGTTGAAATTATTGTCGGGTTTGGAGATGTTACGTGATGAGAATTCAAGTGAGCATCCACATGATTCGTCTGCTTGGATAGATATGATAGATCGTGGTGGACTTTGGCACGGGAAAGATATAGTGTACCCAGTGTTTTATGCAATGGAGGAAGAGATGAGAAGACAAGTACATCAACTTAGTCCCCAACATCCTACATTGGATGTGAAAAATTTGCTGGACTAAGAACGACTATTGGGCCATGGCATCAACGGAGTTTCATAATGAAGACGATACTCTAATTATATAAAATTTCCCATAGTAGCACCACGATAGAAAATCAGACGTTGCTGTGTAAAAATCTATGCTCTATCTGGCAGTGGTATTGTATCATTTGTAACGTGACTACGTTATACCCGCAAGTTCTAATACGTGGTTAAAAAAGCTGTTTTAATCAAATTGCGCTGTTACTAACGAGCAAACTATGTAAAACCTATGCATTGCTGTGTAGAAACGCGACCACTATCCGATTTACTTTAAAAAAAGGACTACAAGTTATCTAAAAGGCCGTAACACCCGCAAGTTTAAAACTGGAAGCTACGCGCGAAGATAATTGTACTAGTATCTCTTCTTCTGTACGTCGTACAAAAAATTTTTAAACGTTGCCGAAATCTACACGCAATAAAGAATCCAGACACGTACCTTGTTTTGACGTAGCTAAAAAATAAAATAAAAATCCAAAGGGGGAGGATAGTCAGTCACTCAATTAACAAGTGCGCGGATGGTAAATTCTTGCATGTACAGGGTTCAATGGCTCACGTGCGCCGTTTCCAATCCCTCTAACTATAATATCTATGGTACGTACATCTACGCAAAGTAATGCTATTCTACATGCTATCCTAGAGCAACAACAGTACGGAGAGTATTTTAAAGCATCGCATTTTGTTTGATTGAGGATAAAAATCCTTCTTAACAAAGTCCCCACGCATTTACATGTAGACAGGAAGCCCTAATCGCAAAACGTGGTTACTACCAATCCATAACTATTGCCTACAATTAAACGAGCTCAAGCTTCCCATTGTTGATATATCGCATCTTTGTTACAATTCCGAAATATATCATATGTGACGAAAAGAGCAAAAAGCAACACCCAAACTCAAGTCATCATCAAAAACAGTGAACAGTTCAGTATACACTAACAGTCTATAGTGCTTGGCCGAGCTGATGGCACCGGGTCAACCGGGGGCCGGGCCAGCTAGGTTAGATAACCGGCGCTAATTAAAGCCACAGGGTTAATCGAAGACGAATGTTGGGAAAACAATCGCGCCTTTTTTGCTATGATCTTCTTGACGCCAAGGATGAACTCGATGAGGTATATTGCAAGTATTATGTATGAAATTATTTTTTTTCGTGCTTGAAGAAACTGGAAAAATCATACCATGAGCTTAGCGTGGTGACTTCGAACCGTCGCGAAAATGAAATATACGACCATCTTAACCAGAAGGTACGTTGTGTTAAATGAGATTGTATAATCCTGGCTAGCACTTCATGTACGTTGCAAACGTTTAAAAATATATATTACAGTAATAACTCATACTGAGCACAAGGTGTGTGCATTTGTGGAGGATTGTGTGCATTAGAGCAGTGAGATCCCAGTTCCATCATCGCCAAAGCTGCAGGTGTAGGGAGTTTCTTGTTTAATCGCAAATGACTTCATACTTCAATGCACCACCCATCAGGCTTCTTTCATTTTATTAGTGTCCCGTAGCATTTTGTGTTCTAACAGCTGTATTCTGAATGATTTTTTGAAGACTTAAGCTGAGGTGGAGAGGTCTCAGGTGTCATGGAAGAAGTCACAATGGTGGCAATTGTTTGGTACAGCTGTATTGAGAGGACAGATTAATTTGAGCTCTACTGTCGTCAGATGAACAACTACCAACTGGCCTTGATACAAAACAATGCCTATACAAAGAGTAAAATGTATTAATATTTTTCTATTTATGGATTGCATTTTGTTTATGAGATTGCCAAGAAGGGAGGGGAGAAACAACAAAATAGCAATTAGGGGAGCCTCGAGTCTGCCTGCATAAGGATGTCTTCTTACCCAATATATTGCACAAGAAGTACTGTGTGTGTCTGTTGCAATGTGACCACAAATACCACAAAGCATAGTTAAACTGCACATAATCATGTAAAAGCTATCAAAGTGGTTTCTAATGCAAAGGCATTATTAAAAGACTGTTCTGTTTTTATTAGCAGTGTATATCATAGACATTAATATTCTAGTGTTTATAAACTTTCTTGACTCACAAAAATTTATTGGCAGGGTTTAACACCTCCCACAATAAACATAACAATAGTCACTCATTCTTAAACTCATCTGCTGCTTTCAGATTAAATATTTACTGTTAATATTAGGTAAGGTAAGCCTCAATAAATGATCTATTCATTTATTCAGTTTCTGAATGGTATTGTACTTTCATAGTAGTCATTTCGAGTTAGGGTCCTATTGTAAAAGTATACATATTTGTTGGTAAAAATAATATGGTGCTGATAATTAGACACGAATGATTAGTACCCTCACTCGGACAGGTGTGAATGTTTGTCTTTATTGTAGATTGATGATCCAAGAGGTTTTCATTCTTCAGATGGTACTAGTTTATTGATAATGTGCACTCATGTGAAATGATCGTTAAGTGCTCAATAACTAAATGTTTTCTGTGTGTACATTGATATGGTGCCTTTTACACATGAAACTTTTATCCAGTAACTAACAGCCTTACACTGTAACTTTGCAGTAGTATAGATCAAAATGCACTTTGATTATAATTAACGTGATGGGATAAAGATTATTGTGTTGTGTTGTTTTGTGCTACCATGACCATTGGTTTAGCTATGTATGCTTATTCTTCAGGAAAAAAATAATCATAAATAATAAATAAAGAGGGGTAATGTCTATTACAAAATGTATGCACTGACTGCAATTGGTAATCCATCGTGTAGTAGCAATGTCCTGAATTTGACATTCACTGTATATATGTACATTCATGGCAAGCTTGTATTTTAGTTGTTATTTCTTGTGCAGTTTTCTATACTTCTACAAGGCCAAATTTTCCCAAAATGGGATTGTGTGATCCTATATGCATGTTCTTTCTTTAATATGCCATGGTCCAAAACATGCTACAGCAAGTTTGTTGCTTAGAATATCTCTTATTATTTTGATGTAGTTGAACGCATTGTGTGCAATAGAAGTGCATCGCTTGTAATCATGGCAACAAAATATATACTTGCATTTTGTTACTATTGGTATCTGCAATATTAACATCTTAGCATATCAAATTTTGCTGACTCAGGCTTGCAAAAGTGCACAGGAGCATGAAGAGGTTATTCTTGGTTTATTGTACTCCCTATTGACTGATTCAGCTGCTGCCTCAAAGGTGCGTGGAAAAGATGATGTACTCCTTAGAATGTATTATAAAAATACACTTCTATTATTCGGATGTTGTTTGGGGATGTACTTTTTGTAAGATTGGGACACAGATTGTGTTGGTGAGGCAGTGCATATACATTACTGGACTAGTCTATCTTCACAGTACCCTCCCCCCCCAAGTATGACTTGATTGGCTAAACTGCTCAACAGAATTACTCTACATTGGCTATGATTGCCCGGGATGGAATGGCCCACCTCATTCGGATGGTGGAGATTATTATTCTGGAAAAGCTGCAAAAACTTCAGGACAGCGTCAAAGATCAAGTTTGTAACAATATGCATGATAGTGTCTTGATTTACTATGATTTGCACCCTAAAGGTATTTTGGCTTGTGCGCGAGCTTGTGCAGACACATGTTGTAGGAGCAGACATTCTCTGTTACGCTCTTCTAAAGCAAATGCCAGGTTCGATTGTTACTGCCAAATAATGCTCTATGTTTAATGATTATTTTAAATAAGCTGGCAGTACCAGTAGAGGTGACATTTGGCTAGTGGAGTCGCTGCTGCATTTACTTTTGGACAACAGGTTATTCATTTTTTTCTTCTTGTTTTTTGTGAGGTGTAAAACATTTCACTAGGTCATGGCTGGAATCACAGCCTGCTCTCGTAGACAGTGTGCTGTACACATATCTGTCCTTAATTCCGTCACATTTCACTGCTAAGCTTGCTACTCTCAGAGAACAAGAGACAGGATTATGCGTGTCTTTACTCAGAAGCAAGGTATTGATAACATGGTCGGTTGAGTCATTCATACTGCAGTACTTTTAATTTTGAGTAATTTTGTCCATATATCCAAGTGCAGGGTTCGATATAAGGGTTGCCATAAATGCCCTTGACTTACGTGGTACGACTATCATAGCATGTTTTCGTAGCTAAAATAACATGTTATTATAACAACGCTTCATCAACCACAGCACATACAAACCCATAAGGATAAAAAACATAACTTTACTGACTTTACTTATTATCATTCTGACTCCATTTCATCATCTGAGTTGGAATCAGATATGTTTAGCGATAGCCTGCGATTGCAGGTCCCTTTCCATCTAAGGATGGATGATGCAGGGTCAAAGTCACCAATTTCAGGACTGTGCAGCTGTACAGTCATCAAATCGGTGACCATGGTGTCCCTAAGTCTGCTCACGTGCTTGTAATAGCAGGCTCATCCGGATCCATTGCAGAGCGCAAAATAACGGGAATGTGTTTATACATGTAACGTATGTACTAATCACCCAGAGCGCTGCGCGTAAGACCGTACAATAAGCCCATTGTTTACTTCTACAATGGAGCCCTCTTCATGCATATGTAGATACGGGCTCCTTTTAAACCAGCTGTATGTTAAAGCGTGCATGGTGACCGTGGTTCATGTAATTATCGTATTTAACCGAATTCACTATGTCCGCCCCTTTTACAGTGGTGTATTTTGAGGTTTTTGTAATTTACAAATTACCGACAATCGTCATCAAAATATGAATGTCATTAGAATGTCATTTTTGGCAACCCTTACGTCGAACCCTGAAGTGGATGCTGGAAATTATCTGTATTAACGGATGTTCCTTGGGATTAGCTTTTTATTTACTGCAGATCATTTTGGAGTTTAGAGTTGAAGACATATATATGCACTACTGCCTGAGCACGTTTATGAATAGGCTCAGCAATTATTGAAATTAATTCACACATTATTCTGTCACTACAGTATGTACTTGTAACTTATTAGTGCTGCTTGATAGTGTAATAGAAAACTAGTACTTCATTTTATCACCTACTTCTTGTATTTTGATTGTGTGCAATGAAATTTATTTTGGCATTATCACAATGTGAAGATTAAATATAATGTAAATATTCTTCCTACTGTGGCAGGACATACATTCATAGTAACTTAAGAAATAATAGTTATTTCATTTTGATTCTTCTTGTTAATGTGAACAATGCTGTTACATATTTAGAGTGTATGGTTAACTTCTGTTAAACAATCCTTGAAGAACATCATGTCAAGTAATGCAAACGTTAGTCTCTCTAAATTTGGAATGAATGATGACACAGGTTCAACAATGATGGTCATTTTTAGGAGCATAGTGGTATTTGTGTGTTTGCACTGCATGCAGTACTTATACTAATTATGAGAATAATTTCATATAGCATTACTGATGTGTCTTTCATTTGATCTTAATTTTACCAATTTTTAATCTTAGATCTGTATATAGATACAATGGGTGTAAAATTAAATATTGTACAATTTGATTTTTCAGTTTATGGATCGCATACAAATTGGACGAGATCTTATTAGACTACTTCAGAATGTGGCAAGGTATCAACCGCAAATTTGAAATCTTAATCTCTAAATGTATATGCTATACAAACACAGAATCCCAGAATTTTCAGAATTGTGGCGAGATATTTTGCAATTCCCTGAAAAGTTGAGCTCTCAATTCACAGGTGAAATTTGTGCTGCAAATATTACAGCCTTATTGTTGAAGTGAATTTGCTTATGTGAGATAGGAGTTTCACTACTTGCAACAAAACGTACCTCGAGACGTTTTATAAGTGGTAGAATTACTCCGGAATTGGAGATCAAGTTGAACTTCTTGTTATCCAAGGTACAAACATGTACAATTTATTTCCAAGCATTTTTTATTTTGTGACCTAGATGTGTACACTATACATGGTACATGCATAATGCATATGTAAATTACATGTACATTTGTTTTGGTGATTGCCTACAGCATTATTCAAATGAACACATAAACACAGTAACACTGTACATGTGTACAATATGTATTTGTGAATTGTTTTATAAGAAAATGGGATTGTTTCCGCTAAAAGGGACCTAACGCATACATTGTACAATTCCAGTACGCGCAAAACAAATGTATCGCTTGTGTTGAAATGTATGGCTAATTAAATATTTCAGAGCCTTAAATCCATGACAGATACTCAGATTCTTAGAGTGTAAGAAGCGATGTGTAGAGGACATTTCAGACTTCTAGAATATAAAAAAATCCGAAATCTTGAAAAAACATGCGTTAGGTCCCTTTTCATGGAAAAATCCCAAATACTTTGCTATATGAATACTGTTATCAGATGGTAGTTATTTAATCTTGATTCGTCAGTCAGTTTCTGATAAATGGCATGTCTTTAGCTGCATGAAATCACCATCATTTAATATGATCAGTTCGTGCAATATAACCTGGCACCAGTATCGATTATGTGTACTAACTCTCTGAGTACAGTAGTAACACAGAGGTTTTGTTGTTAATTAAGAGTAACATTTTTTTAGGTCAAACAATGTTATATCTATCCGTACCCTTCCAATCGCTACTGGGTCATTCCATTATAAGTGGGGTAAGTGCGTGCTTCACATATTCCAATCCTGATGCAATTATTCATATAAGGATGAATGTTACTTGAACCAGTTCTTATGGTAATAACCTTAATGGTTTACGAAATATACTGCACTGAAAATTAATTTTTCCAGAAAATGTGCAACTTTGCAGGCTCATAACCTTTCCATTTCTGGCCTGGTAATGACTTCTTTAGCATCAAATTGAAGCTCAATTTACGTAGAATCTGTGTATATATTTCACTTTAGTAGGTGGTGAAAGGGTTAAATAAAATTTATCATCATAGCGCAGATTTCTAAATTGAGATGGTTTCCGGATCGATAAACAGAATTTTTTTTTTTCAGAATTGAAGGGACTATTGATATTGCTGTTTTTATGAAATAAAAATTCTGTTTATAGACAAGCTCTAGGGACCGCATTGAGTTTTACGAGTGTCCGCCATCTTAAATGTTATACAGTATATTTTAGCACTAATCTAAAGTAAGTGTTTGTTTATACGCCACAAGTGTGTTACATAAGTATCGCGAACCGCAGCTAAGAACACTGGCCACAAATTGCGCTCAGCTACGTAAAAATGAGTTTTTTTTTTAAAAGAGTGCATCTTTTAGAAGAATGGGCGCGCTGTTCAGGTAAGGTAGTCTATAATGCATGAATATAGAAATATAAATTGCCCCGCTCTTGTTGCAAGTAAAAAGCAACCAGCCACGGCCGAAAACTCTCTTCTTCTTGAAGGCAACCCGGCATCTATGACTGATGACGAACCGGAAGCAGCGATCACATCTATGACTGATGACGAACCGGCAGCAGTGATCGCATCAATGACTGATTGTGAACCGCTGCTGATCGCATCTGTGACTGATGGTGAACCACTGCCGATCGCATCTGTGACTGTTAATGAACCGGCAATGATCGAATCAGTCGCTATACGAGAACCTGTAGCGATCGAACCCTCCCCTTCCGATAATCCAGGTCGTATGCATTCCGCGGGTTTATTCCCGCACACAGCACGTCCAGTGCGTGGGAGCTCAAGGACAGTGAAATCAGAGCCACCATCCCCACCGCCATCCCCACCAATTGCAAGCACCAGTAACAGGCGGAAAAAGCGCAAAAGCTGGTGGATGCAGCATCATTCACCAAGGCCACACCCATCACTCCGTTCACAGTCACCACATCACTCCCGCTCACCTCGTCACTCCCGCTCACCACGTCACTCCCGCTCACCACGTCTCTCACGCTCACATCTCTCACGCGCTCACATCACTCCCGCTCACCACGTCTCTCACGCTCACATCACTCCCGCTCACGTCTCACGCTCACATCACTCACGCTCACCACGTCTCTCACGCTCACCACGTCTCTCACGCTCACCACGTCTCTCACGCTCACCACGTCTCTCACGCTCACCACGTCTCTCACGCTCACCACGTCTCTCGCGCTCACGTCCCTCACGCTCACGTCACTCATGCTCACCACGTCACTCACGCTCACCGCGTCACTCATGCTCACCACTTCGCTCACGCTCACCACCTCACTCACGCTCACCACCTCACTCACGCTCACCACCTCATTCACACTCACCACGTTACTTACACTTACATCATTCACCTCACCGTTCTCCATACCAAACTACACCCAGCTCTCCACACCATTCTCCACATGGAACTACACACCATACTACACACTGTCCTGAGCCACATCATTCTCCACACCGTTCTTTACATAGCTCTCCGCACAGAATTTGCTCACATTCTGATCCACAACATGGCTCACCCCATTGGCCAGCTGGTCATTGTCACTTCAAACCAAGATTCCATTGGCCAGCAATACCAGCCCACTGCCACAGTACTGGACCAGGAACAAAGGCCTGCCATAGTACTCAACCCACACCCCCCATGGTTCTGAACCAGAATCCCATAGTCACATTACTGGGCCAGAACACTACTGCCACAGTACTGGAACAGAAACCCGCTGCCACAGTACTGGACCAGAACCCCATTGCCACAGTACTGCACACCGTTCAGAATGGGACAGACTAAGTTACAAGTCAGTAGCTGCATTTTGCTCATTATGCCGTATTCCAGACTATTAATAGAAGATTAGTAGTAAATTGATTCCAGGGTGCTTCTTTTGAATATTTAACATTTGCCAGAATGTTGCCTCCATCAACAAGAAGGGCATTCAGACAAATGCCAAGTTCTTAGAAGAACTATTTGCATGGAATAAAACATCACACAGCGCATACATGTAAGCTTTGAATATGCATAACAGAGAAAGGGTGCGCACCAAACTTCTTGATATAGACAACAACCGACTTTCTTCACGGGTGCACCAATCATATATATGTGAGCAACAACCGACTTCTTCACGGGTGCACCAATCATGTATATGAGCAACAACCGACTTTCTTCACGGGTGCACCAATCATATATATGTGAGCAACAACCGACTTCTTCACGGGTGCCCTATTTTCACCGATACACCCATGCAAGCATTACTAATTGGGTAACTCACACACACACACTGAGTGTTACCTGACGACATATCACACAGCTGATAGTCTAGCTTCAAGTGCTCTTTTTGCCTCTGAGACTTCCTTTGATGTCAAGGTGTATGAACGCCCAGTTGCTGTTGTTGGACTTACAAGAGTGAGAATATCAGTGGGGTCCACATCCAAGACGTCCTGACGTCTTGGGTAAATGTAGGACTTGGCAGGTAGCTGAGGGTGAAAGAAATTAACTTCAACAAGCCGAGATTCCATATCGACCTTTGTCACATATCCAAGCCAACAATCTCCTCCATATGCAACTGTTACATAACTTTTAATTGCCGACAATGTCAGGAACATGTGCTGAGGTAACTCTTTCAGTCCGTTTCATGGTACCAAGGGAATATGGCCTCACTTCTACAGATGAAATAGAAATGGGAATAAAACTGTGAAATGACCGTGTTCCAGGAACAGTCCTACTGTATTTGAACCTCTCAGCCAGAAAGTCAGCCTCATCTTTGTGTTCCTGTAATGTAGCATATGAAAAGTGAATACCCTTTATCTCTTGTAATGCAAATTGATACAGTTGGTTTGGTGTCAAAATTTGGTCTTGGTAAGGACGTTTAAGACTTGCTTTAGTTGCCATCCTTTTCACAGTTCCAGCTATTCCATCAGCAGCCGACTTGCCATGAGATGTAGCAAAGAAATGCCACTCTGCTGGGATTCCAAAATCTTTCTCATGCTGACACAAGTTGGTAAAGTTGTAGCAGTTTTTGTATTGTCCAGCACAACCATCTGATATGTAGATTATTTTTTTGGGTATTGCCCCAAAATGATCTGATAGAAATGAAACTAACTTACGCTGAAACAAGTGTACAGCAATAATGTCATGATCTGTGTTCTCAGAAATTATGGTGAAACAGACACTATCCAGTTTTCCATTGATCACTGTTCTTGTAGTAGCAGAGAAAAGGATGGATGGTTGCTTGTAGGTTGTTCCAATGAAATGATTGTACTTCATCTTGCACAACAAAGCTGTAGTTTTCTGAAAAGTCAGCAATGACAATAAACTCACCAGGATTGAGTCTTTCCTTTTTTTCTGCTACAAACTTGGCTTGATTCTTGGCAATATAATCATGCAATTTAAGCTTTTCCAATGCAACCATAAATGCATCAAGAAACTCTTCAACCGGTGCAATCCGGGTCTCAAGATTGGCACGGTCAGTATTGATCCACTGGTTGTACTGCACAGTTTCTACACCATTGTCCTCCATAATAGCTTCAAGCTCTTCCCGCAGTGCACCTGTTCCAGAGCAATCTGTGCATGTCCCAATGGCACAATTGTATGTTGATGGTTCACACTGTATTGCTGCCAAGCAATCTGTGTAGTGAGTATACCAACCATTGGTTAAAGACTCCAATCTTCCACCTGCCATCATCAGCTTGACATTTTGATGAATTGCACACACACACACACTGAGTGAGTGCCAGTGGCTCCTGCCAGCACGCATTCTTTAGGTCGTAGTTCTGCAAACTTAGAGAAGCCAACTTTCACATCTGGATGCTCTGTTTTGAATTGATGGTATGCTTCCTTCAGGTTGTACAGCACAAGCCTCTTCTGCCGATGCTCTTTCTCTCCATCTGCTTTTCTTACAGACAAAAAATCCTTATTTCCAGGCATCACACGGCTTATGCTATCACTGCAGTAAAAGCTTTTGACAAGCTCTACAGTGTCTTCTGAAAGAGATGGCCTTGTTTTGGAATTAGGGCTGGACAGAATCCCTTTGTTTTGTACAAGCTTTTTTGCACACTTTGCTAAATACTTACTAGCACCAAACTCTTCTGCTATTCTGCATACAGACCAACTCTTTGGTAGAGCTGTAAGAATCCGTATTCTTTCACTTCTTGACTTGGTAGATCCAAACTTTTCTTTAAGCTGCTGTATGATTTCTGTGCCATCATTTGTATGCAACACATGGGTGTTTACCCCTGTGCAAAGCTGTAGGTTCCTTTCCATAGCTACGTCAAATGTTCTAACTTTTTGAATGAGGTAAGTTTCACTATGCATTCGACGCTTTTTGATAGGAGAGATTCCTTGGATGGAAAATGTTTCATTTATCTTGTGTAGCTGAGTGGCGGTATCGTCTAATTGGTCACCGTCGTCGCTCCCTTCGCTATAACTTTCAGTGTCACGAATGCTGGCTGTTGGTGCGATGTCAGTAGTTAATGCTAAGTTGCTAGGACCAGCACATTCATCCGATACGATCGTTGAGCTTGCAGAAGTGTCAACTGTGCGCGTTATTGCTGTGAGACAATTGCAGCACACAATATCTCCACATTTCAGTGAGAGAGACGGGTGTTCTTCTATTAACTTTGTTGATAGAACTCGAAGGTTCAAATAAATGCGGCGCTTATGATTCTTGAAAGGGTCGCAACAGTAATCTCTTCGGTTGGACATACCTTGTTCTCGAGTCAAGCGTTCTTCCGTATGCTTGTTCTTTAAATAGAAAAAAGGCGGGTCTCTTTAAAAAGCTGCGTCATCATAGCCCTCAGTGTTGATAGCTGTGGTGTGATGGTTACGTAACGCACTTAGCACCACTTCAGTAATATAAGCTGAGTAAACATGGCTGCCTCCTCATCAAACCCATGCGGTTCTCAGGGGTTATCTATAAACAAAAATTTTATTAACGAAAACGCGGGATATTAGTCTTCCCTTGATGTTTGTATTTTTAAAAACTACAATATCAATCCGGAAGTCATCCGAATTTTGAAATCAGCGCTGTAAACGTAATATTTGTTTAACCCTTTCACCACCCACAAAAATGATTATTAAATATGAGTTCCTCATAACTTTAGCTTCAAGTTGATGACAAAAATGTCTGTATCAGACAAAAAATGGAAAAGTTATGAGCCTGCCAAATTGAAATTTATCTGGAAAAATTAATTATTCAGGAAAGCATATTTCGTAAACCATTCAAGTTATTAACATAATAAGCGGTTAAAGTAACATCCACCCAAAGACAAACAAATATGAGTAAATGCATCGTGATTTGAAGATGTGAAGCACGCTCCCATACAATGTCATAGTGGAATGACCCTACTGGTGTTATGTCACGTCTTCCTACACTATGGGGCGGCTGCCACATAAATACAGTAGACCTGACATTAGCTGCTTTGTTGGTTGTTGTGTTAGGGTACATTTCCTTGTGTGTAACGCTTTGCTGGTGAACGCATATTAGAGAATAAGCCACCGCTTCTCAAAACACAGCCATTGCTCATCAATCAGACTAGTATATGGAAAGGTTTATGAGCAAAATGACAACAGTATATTTTAGATACTCCATGTGTAAACAGCAACATACAGTAGTCCTAATGGTTCAAATGAACTTTCTCAATACAGCACAAATAACATGCACGTTTATTCATAAGTTCATTCACTTATGGATAAAAAATGAAAAGTGGCAATTATTCTCGTGAAGAGCTTATAATATTGGGCTGCAATAGATTATCATGCTGTTTCACCTACTTGTATGAACAGCAATGGCATAGTGATTATTGTGACCACTACTGTAATAGCTTTAATGCTGGACTGGGTTCGTTGCAGTGAAAAGGGACAAAATACATGTTTTTCAAGATTCTAATTTGTATGCTATTCTATAAGTCTGAAATGTCCTTTTATGCACCTATCTGTCATGGAATTGTAAGTCACAAAATGTTAATTAGCCATATATTTCAATGCAAGCATTACATTGTGCTGAATATATGCATAAGGTCCCTTTTCATGACAATAATCCTATATATAGGTTAAGTTTGGACAACATAAAAAGTATCAAGAGTGGTTTCAAAAGAAGGTGAGCATGCTTTGTGATTATAATATATATGCAAATGATCACATCACCCTTTGCAGCATCTATCTTCCCCTGAGAGTCTTGAGATGATTCCAGAGTTGATACGCTACATTTGCTGTGTTATTCATCCAACAAATGAAATTTTGGGTTCTGATATTTTACCACGGTGGGCTGTAGTTGGATGGCTTCTTTCATTATGTCAAGTAAGCAAGAGTGTTTTTAAAATGAGGAACAGTCACCAAGTCCCAGTTAATATGTGTACTGCCATACTCTTACATATACTTGATGTGGAATACACCGCTCTGCATTTCAAGTTTTCAGTAGTCAATGTAATTATTATACTTGGGAGTTGTGCGTGTAACTATATACATGTGAAGTGTTTAAGCCAAATACAGTTTATGGGTGTGCGTTTTACATGGTTTCTTATACACATAAAATATGTCGGGTATGTGGATATGTGGAATGGTGCATTTGAATGTAACGCTTGACCTTATACTATGTACAGGGATTTATGATAAGAAAGAATAAGATTTTGTGCATCGTCACTTTTACTTCTGAGCAATATTATTTTATTGTGTAATTTTGATGGCTGGCGTAAATTTTTTGCCACATCTTTGCTGAGTTTGATTTTATGTTCGGAGTTGCATGACTCTTCTCAAGAGTGCCATACTTGACCAAATTGCAATCTGTAATAATTCGTATAAATGACACCTTAGGCCACCATGCAACCACTTGTAAAAGAGGGGGCATTTTGGCATATTAAACTTCGAGACATCTTGGTGGAATCCTTCCACAAAGCACATTTGTCAGTCCAGGTGGAAGCAGGTGCAGGGTTCTGCACAGACCTCTCCCAGTCAAGACCGTCAGATATTCTTGTACAGGACTGAGATCAAGGAAAGCCAGCTGACTATGACATCTATGTTGTCTCACCGCTAAACTCAAATGTTTTGTCTGCAGTGGTAACAACAGCAGATGCAGCATCAAAAGCAGCTGAGCTGAGAAAGCACACTGCCAATGATGCAAAGTGCACTGAGTTGGGGTGGGTGTCCATCCCTCTTGTGGTGGAGTCTTACCAGGCATGGAGCAAGGAGGCTCAACAGTGTTTATCCCAACTTGCATCTCGCCTTGCTATCCACAACTGTATGCCTAAGTCCATGGCAACCTTTGAACTTTATGCAAGCTGAACATCTCCCTGATGAGGGCGAGCTCTAGCGCAATTTTATCTAGGTCCTAGATTATGTTATGATTAGTCAGAGGTGTGATGCTCGTAAATGTAACAAAAAATGTTTTTTTCTGTACGATGTACATATCGATGTTATTATCCATCCCACCGTTCTGTAAATGTAATATAGGTAATTGCTCTACTGATCCTTTCATACAACATACATTTTGAAGGCTACATTGTATCTCTTGAGTTGGACATTTTAGCTATAGCATGTTTTGCATTCTTTGATTAACATGCATTTATTTTGTATTTTACTACATAGGCTAATCCTGTAATTTCAAGCTTTGCAAAATTGGCACTGTTTTATGATTGGCTATTTTACAGCGAGTCAGATAACATAATGAACATTGGTAAGATTATTGTATATTATGTTGGATGCAGCATGTTTTAGTGATATTTGTATTCGTCAGAACCTGGCATTTTATTAATGCACCATTCTTTGCGTTCACATCATGTGATGACAACTTCACTTCTGGATTTTCTTTGTAGGGTAAATCTGTGATCTGAAGTGTAATCAATATATTCATTGCATAATTTGCCTGATGTGCATTTTACAGCTGATTCCTTCATACTGTCCTGCATTGGACAAGGCTGTTGAATGTGGTGTAAAGATGGCTCTGACAGATATCTTGCACAAAGGAGTTGTACCGTATGTGGTGATGATTTTGTCTTGTTTTGTATGGCTATGTTTGATGCTGCGCATTATGTGTGTTGTTTCCCTTGCCCTATTTATTGGCCTAGGTCTTTCGACACCTTGTTTGACAGCCCAAAATTAGATAGTGATTTGAAAGCAATGCTTAAAGCAAATTTTTTTGAGTTTTATCCACAAGGTGTGCTAAATAATTGTTTTGTTTTCCTAATCAACTGTTATGTATTTATGTGTACCTAGGTGTAATTCCTCACACCAGCTGCAGCGTAGAAGAGTTGAATTTCGCTGACCAATTTGCCCTTGATAGCAGCACTCCAGAAGAAACAGTGATCACAATATCTGATGATGATTTGGTTGGAGAAGATGATGAGGTTACATCAGCTTTTTCAGGTTGTTCATTGTTCTTTCAATTACCGCTGCAAGATATTCATATCTGATTACACATTGTACCATGGTGTTGTATGCATTGTGCCTTAGATGTTGAAGGAAACGAATCAGAAGGGTTTCAGGTCATTACAGAAGGCAGCAATGAAGAAGATTCAAACAGCAGTGCAGGGGATGGTTGGACCAGAATAACTGAGCTTCAGACTGAGCTTCAAGAGAAATTGCTCACCTTCAGGGAAGAAAGGTATGCAATTCATTTGTAAGTGCAGAAATGTAGCGTGGAATACACATGTATGAATATGCAACTACATGTACATGTACAATATTAGCTGTTGCACGTCAATGGAGTTGTATGTTGGTGAGCAATGTACTTCATGAGTTCAATAGTTTATTTAGTACTGTACATGTATGTGCTGTTTACAGTACATGTACTTTGATGATCTTGTTTGGTATTATATTTTTATTAACTTACAGTCGAGTTAGTTGTTGCAGCTCAAATAAGGTTATGAACTTAAATGTTTAACTATTTGGAGCAAGAGTCATTTCACATGAACTTAACACCCCCCCCCCCCCCCCCCCCCCCCCCCCCCCCCCCACTCAAAAAAAAAAAAAAATTGTACCAAACCTCATAAACAGCTCTTTCAGTTGGGCCAAGCAAAATTGCTATACATTTGTATACCCTACCGTCCCCTGTTTGGCCGATACCACACCATGAATAATTAATCATTTTGATGACCTCAGTCTGTTTAGAAGGGAACAGCTTGTTTTGTGATGATTATGTCCTTAGTGTAATAATGCTAAATGATGATATGTAGTTGGTTGCACCAATAAACAGTTCAATCAATTGGATTAGTTATTAAGGGTTAATGTAATCAATGAATGTATAATGAATTTGAGTGCAGCTAAAAATAAAAGTGCCCAATTTGCACCATTTTTTTCCCCCTTTGGTAGCTCCTACAGTACTCAATGCACTTTGCCTGAAATCCAACCATAATAGGCGACAGTAACATAACCACCTATGGCAGAAGTTGGAAGAACCTCATCATTCTTGTGGACTACAGAATGTCAGAAGTCCTTCAAAATCCTTCGTCACTTGTTGATCCAATTAAACCCTAAAGGTTTCATTGGATCATCAAACTGTTGCTGCTCTTCCAACTTCTGCCATAGGTGGTTATGTTACTGTCGCCTATGATGGTTACTGTTGGATTGATTGTTTCTTAGCATAAACTCACAAACATCACAGTAAAATTCCTCCATCCGCATATCCCAGCTACATCATTCTTTTATCCCCAATATGAGGATATTTTGGAGGTTGATCCTTTGGACATTTTGACCACTGTTCATCCCATTACAGCAACTGGTAGAACATACAATATAACTAGGAATGAAATGCTGGAAGCCAGTAGTGCTCTAGAGTCATATCTTTCATGTATGTAAATGTTTAATATTGTTGTTTAGTTGAAGTTTGTATCTCTGTTATCATAACGCATTAACACCTTTTTGCTGCTGTGTAAACTGTGGTCAAGCTACAAGACTAAGTCAAAAGGGTAGTTTAGTCTTTGATCTCATGCTACTGCTCAGTGTTTCATTTCCCCAGACTGAGGTCATCAAAATGATTAATTATTCATGGTGTGGTATCGGCCAAACAGGGGACTGTAGGGTATACAAATGTATAGCAATTTTGCTTGGCCCAACTGAAAGAGCTGTTTATGAGGTTTGGTACAATTTTTATTTTGGGGGGGGGGGGGGGGGTAAAAAGTTCATGTGAAATGACCCGCAAGGAGCTGATTTGATTGATATAAAGAGTCCTCCGATGCACAGATAGATTAAGATTAGACAGAAATGGTACATTGTACATGTAATTCAGACCTTCTGGCCTTTGGTATGTATGTTGTCCTGGAGATCTGATACATTTTTTCTACTATCATTTTCTTAAGCCATTCCTTTTCTTTCTCCTCCTTACATGTACATGAAATATCATCCCGGTTGCATGCAATTATGTATACATGCATTTTGATATGATGAGTTAGTGTTTGATCTAGCATATCCTTATAATCTTGTGCACCTATGAAAGGAATTCAAAACAATTGGATGAGTGTTTAGAACAACTGGAGAAGGTACAGTACTATGCATTATTTGATTGTTGGAATACTATTGTTTTAACCTAGTCTGCACAGAACGAAGGTGCACTTATGATAGTTGCACCGCTGCTTGCAGACTTACTTTCAGATGATTTTGGTGCTGGCTGTAGTCTTGAAAATGAAGCAGATGCACAATCAAGGTATCTAAAAAAGATTGCCTAATCCTATATTGTCTTATTCGTAATGCTAATCCACTCTTGATTATCTCTGATAGATCAAACGAAAGGAATTGCCACTGTTTGTTTCGGTGAGTATTTCATTTTTACACATAAATCAGTGACACCAGTGTTGGTTGCCAAACCATTTAATGGAGAGGGAACATGTCTGTCTCCTGGAGAGATAACATGTCTGTCTCCTGGAGAGAGAACAGTCTGTCTCCTGGAGAGGGAACATGTCTGTCTCCTGGAGAGAGGAGAGGGAACATGTTTAATGCCCAACTTGACAAGCCTCTATTCACTATGTGGCTTTAATAGCCAACCATCATTTAGTGGGCAAGTGCATGACTTTAACACCACAGCTTATGTGTGCAGATAAAGCTCATAACTACTACTTACAGCTAGTGGTGTGAAACTATGCATTAGTAATTAGTATTTGTAATTGATTGTACCTGAAGGTAACTCATAGAACCTAGGACATTAAATGTTCAACATTGTTTTGAAGTTATTTAATAGGGCAAATGTTGATGTGTATTGACTGCATGCACAAGGTTACTTATTGGTATAACAGCCATTGAGTGAGGAATTAAATCTGTTCCATGTTTTGCTTGTAATCATCTACAGTATGTAACATATCAAACGCAGTCATCACTTTGTAGTATATTACACATGGAAACTATTCAGAACTGTTAAAATCTTTGTTGTGTGGAGATATAATAAGATCATTTCCTGTATTAATGTGTTATTCAACCTTTTTTTACAAACGTTATTAAAACATGAACATGTAAGCTTATAGGTATTATTGTGATAATTACTTGGATAGTTTATAAATAACATATTAATCCAAATGAAAGTTTGAAACAATAAATCAAACTTGAAAACACTGAAAACCACTAAACCCTTTGACTTTTAACTCTTTGAACGCCAAGTGTGCATGCACACACAACCATTACACCATTCATGCATGATTTAGATATTGCGTGCAAAAATGTGTTGATTAGTCACAATTCTATCATGCTTGCTGCACTTGTAACCTTATAAGTCCAATTATGTTTCTTCTCATACTGGCTAAAGACTCCCATTATTCACTAATGCATCGCTTCAATGCTCCAAGAACAAGAATGCGTTGCCCAGATCAGTGTAGTATATCACTCCCCTCTTTGTAAGCTCGCATTATAGCGGGTTATAAGGGACACACAAAATGTGCTTACAACTGAGACCACATATGTTAAAACATTTTTGTGAGCATGCATGTATATATCTACTTGGCGTTCAAAGAGTTAATAACTCATTAGGTATAATCGGTGGTGGTTTTTCTATACAATAATGGACGTTATTAGACATGTTAATACTTATGGAATATAATATTCAGCCTAAATAACTGTTAAACTAAGCAGGACGTTAAATTTTAATAACTTACCATTGAACCTGGTAACTCCACACTAATCCTGTTCCACTGCATATTCATATTTCGTCCTACTTATACATAATTATTACGATTTATTGGCTGTAGAATAATTTTGATAGTAGAGGGCTTTGAATATGTGGATTTACATGTATGAGGGTTTTGATAATTGCGTATATTCAACAATCTGAATTAATAGCATTTGTTTAACTCATGTAATGCATATAAGAGCACTCAAGTGGTAATTAATGTTATTTAAATCTAAATCCTTGTCTTCATTTGCAAACACTTCATGTACTATATATTGCATGCACATGCTAGATATTATCTTTTTTTATCTTCTTATAGACATGCAATTATTTCGACATCAATTTTGTCACTTGTCGTTGCTTTGCATTGCCACCAACCCAAAGTGGGATACTTTTACCTTTTTTATCTTCAAAAGACCAGAAGGTATGTGTGACACTATTGTCATATGCAATTACACTGTAATTTAATTTTTCCTTCTTTTAGATCACAAGATCCCTTTCTGCCTTATTCAGAATATGTTGAAATGTTTAGAGAACCTTTTGCTGCATGTGTTGGTCGGGATTTAAAGGTATAGTATTGGAATTTATATTTATTTTTAGATATGCTTTTTTTTTTCATGATAGAATTCATGGACATATATATTATGCATCTTACAACAATCTGTTTGCTTACAGGTATGTGTTGAAAATGAATCCACCATATTCTACTTGTTGCTTCCTGATGTATTTAAACAGGTAAACATATACTGTAACATATGCATTTATGTTTGTCCATATATGTACTATTACATGTACACTATACGCTTATGCACTAATGTTGTGTGTATGTGAGGGTACTAAATGGATGC
The DNA here is from genome assembly GCA_013339895.1 of Ephydatia muelleri. Lineage (NCBI taxonomy): Eukaryota > Metazoa > Porifera > Demospongiae > Spongillida > Spongillidae > Ephydatia > Ephydatia muelleri. The sequence continues at coordinate 9,245,394 of JABACO010000006.1, forward strand.
TGCCTATGTTAGGAGAATTAACTTTTACAACTAGTTTAGGAGTGAAAGAAATATAGTTTTATTGTATTATCTTCATTCCTATTGTATGTGGATCTTGATGTTCAACACCACGTCTACAAGTGGTAATAATAGGTCACTTAAGACTTGATTTTACTAATGGCAAACATCATTGTATTGAATCACACTTATTAAGAAATTGAAATGAAGTTATGTAACAGCTTATGTTAGTAACAAGCATTTGTACTTTTTAGAACAGAATAAATCATGGTCCTTGGCTTGATGAAACAACAAACTGCAGGTGATGCAGCCAAGGACAACTTTTGCCTGAACAAGCATACTAGTAGATTGCACATATTATTGGAGCTCTTGTAATCAATCATTCGTTATTAAAGTCAGCTTTAAACCTCATCTAGTGATGTATATTATACTGTGACAAGGAATAGATACAGCATGGGTTTTGCAATTTTAGCAATCACTTTATATCGTTACAAAATGTACTTGAGTTATAGAGAGAAAAGCCCCCAATGTTGTGATTATACAAAGGGTCAAAACTTTGAAACCACACATTCAAAAGTGGATTGATCTGGGAATTAAGTATAAAAGTCGGTATGTACTGGACGATGACCTCATCCACTGTTGTAGAGCATTTGAAGATGTCACTTTTTTTTATTGACCTGTCACAGTGACTGCCTGTTCATAGTCATAAATGTTAATCATTGTAAATTATTCACATACCAGAAAAGAACTGTTCTGGCAATGCCAGGCTATCTCCAATATAACAGTCATTATAATTATATCCAATTTGCCTTTGACATTCATGTCCTGAATGACCAATATATAACTAAGTTAACATTTGGTAGACAAAGACAACATGAATGCATTGTATACGCACCTTATTATGCCTGATTTGTTACTTCAGAGCTGTGGATTAGCCAACATACATGTACATGCACATATATACATGTGATCATACTCGCACCAAACCAAATACAGGAACACATCCTACATACATGCACACACTCATGCACACGCATACTCATACACACATGTGAAAATGCTATTGTAGTGGGGTAGTAAGACGTGAAGACGTTGAACTAATTCAATCATTGCTAATAGAAGTGAGAACATGGTGACACATCATTTGCACTGATGCATAAAAACAATGGATTGTGAAACACCTGCTGTTGAAGCCTTATATACATGTAGAATGACAGAGGGTTGGAGAGTTATCATAATTCCGATTTCATGTGTGGTGGTTTAGCACAAACATACAGTATTGTTGGAACAAATTAATTATTTACTTAACTGCCATAAGCAGAGTGGTTGCATTATACATGGATATGTTTCACTGTATTTGTGTTTTCTATGCATGTATATGACAGGAATATATCACTTTATCTATTGCAGTTTCATGACAAAATTTGTGGAGTACCATCTCTTCTAAATATGATAGTGGCAAATATTGATCCTGTACAGGTATTTTATGAAGCCATATTTGATATTCATGCTGTTTTCAAATAACTGATAAATGTACATGTAGCTGTGCAAGCTTGTGCATAAACTGATGCTGAAGCAGTTTCAAATTTTTGGCCGTGATTGTCAGCTACTACAAGAGACAATCAGTATGATGTATGCTGGGTTATTAATACTAGCAATTTATATGTATCTATTTTAAAGTGTCTAGCTTGCAGTGGGATTCATTTGAGCAGTTTTGTGTATGGCAACTGCTAAATGCAGAAGGTCCTGATGTTCAAACTATTATTATCATATTGGAGAAGCTTTCTCTTGAAGGTAAGTGCAATAAGGTAGATTTATTTGTTCGATTGTGGGTGATCAAGATTGTGGGTGGACATGGAGGAGGAGGGGCTGTATGACGCAATTTAATAATATGGCAATAAACTTGTCTTCTGAACCATTGAAGGGTTAATTACTAATGGAGAAAGGGGTAATACGGTGTGCAATGCACGGAACAATAATGTCACATTAGGGTAAAATCATGTCAGGTCAATTAACAAAAGGGTGACATCCAAATCCATACCCACTGGATGAGGTCATTGTCCAGTATATACATTGATACTTCATCCAGAGATCAAACCACTTTTGAACTGTGTGGGTTCAAAGTTTTGACCAGTATTGGGGGCGTTTCTCTCTATAACTCAAGCTGATCTTACAGTAAGAAACTAAAAAATGCACTGAAGGATATGGTAACCCACCTAGTACCCAACTTCACATCATCATTGGACAATTAGTCATTAATTGTGGGTTTATTGCAAAAGAAGGGTAACATGTTTAAGTTTTAATTGCCAAAAAGTGTATGAAACGAAATTTTGATGATTGGGTTCCTGGATGATTGTGCAATTAATATGGTAACTTTTATGTAGGACTTCAAAGGTTTGCATACACCCAGAATACATATCATTTGGTTTGAACAGCTGACCACAAGTTTACACAAGCATATGCATATAATCAACAACTGGGTCAGTTTCCGAGAAAATGAAAAGTGGCTCTATATATATAAAAAGTTATAAAAATGCTTCACCTTTGAATCGCTAAAACTCCGTAACGGTTTAAGCTATCACTATCCTCTTTTCTACACTTCATACTACACCCATTTCTCTACCGTAAAATATTTTTGGGGGTCTTGCACTTGTTCCGTGCCCGTATTGCAACGTCCGATACCCCACAGGGTATGAACCCGTCATAACTTTCGGCAGGAGTAATCAAATCGCTTCAAATTCGGTTTGTCGGTAGAGGGGTCATATAGCTATTGATTTGTTCTGTTCGTTAATTTTCACTCTATCCGTTGCGGAGATACAGGTGTGCAAAGTTAATGCACATTTCCTGCTCGATTTGCCCAGGCAACCCTAGTTCATTCCGCATGAATATTAATCACTTCCTTGTTCCGCCCATTCTCCGCCTTAAACTAAGCTACATAGCCGTTCAGTGTCTGTTTGTTTTTGTTGTTTTGTTTTATTTTCTGAGGCTATACGGGTCAAAGAAGATCACTTCGTATGACGATCGTACCGAATTAACGGATCCAAGTGAATGGTTGTCAGCTAGCGCCTGATGGTTGTCGCCGCCTCCCACGTCGCGGACGCGCGTAAGGATTTTTTTCCCCTAGTCACTCGCATCACCGTTCGGTACCTAGTAGTGTATTATAAAGCTTTCCCACATTCGCTTGCTTAACTTCATTCCTGTCACGCCCACTCGGCTACACTGCAGGGATGGCTCACATAGCACGTGAACATGCACTACGCACTTGCATTGTTACTTGCCACTCACCTACCTACTGTATCTTTGCACACACAAACACGCCCATGCCACACACACACACAGACTGGGCTTGTACCACTTGCAGTGACTTTGGGCTCTTATTTCTCACACAAAGCACATACATGTGTAACAACACACCTTGCATAGTTATATAAATAGCCTGTACCCCCACCCCCACACACACACAGACTGGGCTTGTACCACTTGCAGAGACTTTAGGTTCTTATTTCTAATATTGTTTTCACAAATCGTACATGTGCATGAATGTACACACTGTGCACACACGCATGACACACACATACATGCACAGATGCACACACACACACACACACACACACACACAGAGACTGGGCTTGTACCACTTGCAGTGACTTTGGGCTCTTATTTCTCACACTGTATTCACAAAGCATGTACATGTGCAAGAACACACTTGCATTGTTATGTAAATAGCCCGTACACCATATTCGTTACACACACACACACACACACACACACACACACACACAAACACACACATGCACACACACAGACTGGGCTTGTACTGCTTGCAGATACTTTGGGTTCTTATTTCTCACACTGTCTAAAAAGCGTAGATGTGCATGAATGTACACACAGAGACTGGGCTTGTACCACTTGCAGAGTTTTTACAAAGCGTACATTTGCATGAATGAACACATGTGCACACACATACAGTACCACTTGCAGTGACTTTGGGTTCTTATTTCTCACACTGTCACTGTTTTCACAAAGCATGTACATGTGCATGAATGTACACACTTGATTGTTATGTAAATAGCCTGTACACCATACTCATCACGCACACACACACACACACACACACACACACACACCACTCGTGCCCACACACACAGGGCTCGTACCACTTGCAGTGACATCAGTTGGGTTCTCATTTTCACACTGTTTTCACGAAGTGTACATGTGCATGAATATACACACCTGTGCACACACATTGTTATGTACACAGCCTGTACACCATATATTTGTCACACATACAGCACATACACATACAGTACATTTGCATTTTGCATTGTTACGGAAATGGAATCTTGTGCACAACACATACATACACTCATGTACAGTACACTTGTACGCACGCATACAAATGAAAAACATTAAGCATGTCTACACACACTCACACACACATGTACATTGCATGTAAGGTCTATTCTAAACTTGTTCTCTGCACCTGCACATGCATTGTATTTTATTTAACTGCTTTATGCATGTATTTGATTTCTATACCCTGTCCCTTTGCTCCTTGCGTGTGGAGCTCCCTTATGGCTGGTTCTCTGTACACTCACATCACCGTTCTCTGAGATGTGAAATAAAACTGTCTTATTGGGCACAACCCTTACTAAACTTCTTTTTGTTCGCTATGCTCAGCTTTGTTCCACTTGACTTTTCTCAAAGTTTTCAGCTCACACAGAGTACATGTACATGCCCACACGGACACACACACACACACACTGTAAAAATATATCACTCACTAATGATGATGGCACACACACACACACACACACACTGTAAAAATATATCACTCACTAATGATGATGGCACACACACACACACACACACACAAACACACACACGCACACTCTTAATCTGCCTCTATTCTGGTTGAACAGCTAATGAGGCCACTGATCCTATGGTATTCTCAATTTCTGTATCTCACAGTGTAAATGATTTCTTTGAGTCCAGCCATATGAGGTTGTTTTTTTTGTCTTGGCAGTGTAAATGAATATGAATATTTTTACTACATGCTTCATGTAAACTTACCATGGGCCCTGACCTACCACAATCTCATTTATATTTATCGCCATAGCCCATTCTTGTACTTTCTGACAAAAAAAGTGGTACAATAACTTCTTACCAGCGTAGTACATCCTTTTATATCAAGTGCAGCACAGTGTTTTGTGTCAAACTAGTTGTATGCAGGGAGTAAAATGAGTGTATAGGGTATTGCAATGGCTGGTTGTGAAGCACATTAAGTGGATATGTAATGTGTACTTATTGTGAGACATTTAATTCCCCTGCATACAACCATATATACAATTGTAGTCCTGACATGCTGAAGGAAAGGCCTTCATGGTGATGAATTTTATTGCACCTAAGAGATTGTGGTAGGTCAGGGCCTTGGTAAGTTTACACAGAACTGACAGAAGGAAGTTAGTAACGATATTCATTATGGCTCTATAGACAAAAATACTGTACCCCCTTCTAGCAAGGTCAATCTGAGCACTTGTTCAGGAATAGTATTGCAGCAAAGTAATTTGGTAGACAGTACTGTAACACTACATCTACATCTAGTTGTTAGAAACAAGACTGCAAGTGGGAGCAGAGGCAGAAAGAACGACGAAAATGTTAGCTAGGTTTAAAGAATTGCGAAAGCATTGCTTCACAAGGTGTTGTGAGTCTCATGTTGCATGATGCATGTATCTATAGAGAACCAGTCATAAGGGAGCTCCACATGCAGAAGTTGTCAATTATATAAAACAATAGAGAACAACACATTACAAGTACAAAAGCTCAGTCCCATACAGAAATTGAGAATAGAATCATTGTCAACTTAAATATGCATACGAGCAGTTCGATACAACTGAATGCAAGTGTATGTGCAGAGAACAAGTTCACACCTTGCATGCAATGTACATGAGTTTGTATGTGTGTGTATAGTGTGCACCATCATTAGACAGGTATAATGTTTGCCACGGTGTGTGTATTATGTGGTAGCCGCATGTCCCATACGATGTACATACATCGTGTTTGTCCCCATTGGATTGGTCCTCTATACATACACTTGCAACCTATGTGCAGTCAAAGGAGGATCTACAGAGAAACCAGTCACGTGGGAACTCCACATGCATGAAGAGAATACAGTTACATTTACACAATGTGTGCACGTGCATAAGAGTGTGCGAGTTACTGTGAGGTCATGTTCACATATTCTGCTGTGAGAAATAAGAGACCAAACTCTTTGCAAACTTGTGGTACAAAACTGAGTGGACATAGCATAAAGAACACAGAGAAGTGTAGCAAGGTTATGCCAGATGGAAGAATGTACGTAGGAGCTTAAAAGCCCTCACACGTCATGTTACATAGTGTAATTCTTTGCCTAGTGTATAACTCTGTGTGTGTGGTGTGTGAGTGTGTTGTGTGTGTGTGTATGTGTGTGTGTTGTGTGTTGTGTGTGTGTTGTGTGTATGTGTGTGTATGTGTGTTGTGTGTGTGTATGTGTGTGTGTTGTGTGTATGTGTGTGTGTGTATTTGTGTGTGTGTATGTGTGTGTGCGTGTGTGTGTATGTGTGTGAGTGTGTTGTGTGTGTGTGTTGTGTGTATGTGTGTGTATGTGTGTGTGTTGTGTGTGTATGTGTGTGTGTTGTGTGTGTGTGTGTGTGTGTGTGTGTGAGGATGGTGTACAGGCTATTTACATAATGTGTGCACATGTGTGTACATTCATGCACATGTATGATTTGTGAAAACAGTGTGAGAAATAAGAACCCAAAGTCTCTGCAAGTGATACAAGCCCAGTCTGTGTCTGTGTGTGTGTGCATGTATGTGTGTGTGCATGTATGTGTGTGTGCATGTATGTGTGTGTGCATGTATGTGTGTGTGCATATATGTGTGTGTGCATGTATGTGTGTGTGCATGTATGTGTGTGTGCATATATGTGTGTGTGCATGTATGTGTGTGTGCATGTATGTGTGTGTGCATTGTATGTGTGTGTGCAAGTCTGTGTGTGTGCAAGTCTGTGTGTGTGCATGTATGTGTGTGTGCATGTATGTGTGTGTGCAAGTCTGTGTGTGTGCATGTATGTGTGTGTGCATGTGTGTGTGTGCATGTATGTGTGTGTGCGTGTGCATGTATGTGTGTGCATGTAATGTGTGTGTGCAAGTCTGTATGTGCAAGTCTGTGTGTGCATGTATGTGTGTGTGCATGTACATGTATGTGTGTGTGCATGTATGTGTGTGTGAGTGCACAGGTGTGTACATTCATGCACATGTACGATTTGATGAGAAATAAGAACCCAAAGTCTGTGCAAGTTGTACAAGCCCAGTCTGTGTTGTGTGTGTGTGTGTGTGTGTGTGTGTGTGTGTGTGTGTGTGAAGGCATGTATGTGGGTGTACATGTGTGTGTGCACAGGCATGTACATTCATGCACATGTACGATTTATGAAAACAGTATGAGAAATAAGAACTCAAAGTCTCTGCAAGTGGTACAAGCCCAGTCTGTGTTGTGTGTGTGTGTGTGTGCGTGTGTGTGTGTGTGTGCACGTGCATGTATGTGTGTGTGCATGTATGTGCGTATGCGTGTGTGTGTGTGCACATGTGTGTACATTCATGCACATGTACGATTTGTGAAAACAATATGAGAAATAAGAACCCAAAGTCTCTGCAAGTTGTCTGTGTGTGTGTGTGTGTGTGTGTGTGTGTGTGTGTGTGTGTGTGTGTGGCGTGGGCGTGTTTGTGTGTGCAAAGATACAGTAGGAAGTGGGTAGGTAACAATGCAAGCGCGTAGTGCATGTTCACGTGCTATGTGAGCTAAGTTATAGCATCCTTGCAGTGTAGCCGAGTGGGCGTGAGAGGAATGAAGTTAAGCAAGCGAATGTGGGAAAGCTTTATAATACACTACTAGGTACCGAACGGTGATGCGAGTGACTAGGAAAAAAAAATCCTTACGGTCCGCGACGTGGGAGGCGGCGACAACCATCAGGCGCTAGCTGACAACCATTCACTTGGATCCGTTAATTCGGTACGATCGTCATACGAAGTGATCTTCTTTGACCCGTATAGCCTCAGAAAATAAAACAAAACAACAAAAACAGACACTGAGCTATGTAGCTTAGTTTAAGGCGGAGAATGGGCGGAACAAGGAAGTGATTAATATTCATGCGGAATGGGAGAATGGAACTAGGGTTGCCTGGGCAAATCGAGCAGGAAATGTGCATTAACTTTGCACACCTGTATCTCCGCAACGGATGGAGTGAAAATTAACGAACAGAACAAATCAATAGCTATAGGACCCCTCTACCTACAAACCGAATTTGAAGCGATTTGATTACTCCTGCCGAAAGTTATGACGGGTTCATACCCTGTGGGGTATCGGACGTTGCAAATCGGGCACGGAGCAAGTGCAAGACCCCCCAAAATATTTTACGGTAGGGAAATGGTGTAGTATGAAGTGTAGAAAAGAGGAAGTTGATAGCTTAAACCGTTACGGAGTTTTAGCGATTCAAACGTGAAGCATTTTTATAACTTTTTTTTATATGGGTCAGTTTCCGAGAAAATGAAAAGTGGATATATATATATAAAAAGTTATAAAAATGCTTCACGTTTGAATCGTTAAAACTCCGTAAAGGTTTAAGGTATCAACTTCCTATTTCGAACACTTCTTGCCACACCACTTCTCTCTACGAGAATCGATTTTGGTGGCTTACCCTTGATCCTTGCCGACTTTACAAGGCACAGTACCCCGACGAGTTCAAGTTCCAGGTAGCTCCCTGCAGGAATGTCCAAATCACTTCAAAATCGATATGCACGTAAAGGACTATTGATTTCTGCAGATCGTTGATTTTTACCTTATCCGTTATGGAGATACAGCAATGCAAAGTAAAGTCCACGTTTCCCGCTCGAATCGCGCCTTTCTCAGTCCCACTCGGGAGAATGGAAGCGGTTCAAGGACTGAGAAAGGCGCGATTCGAGCGGGAAACGTGGACTTACTTTGCATTGCTGTATCTCCATAACGGAAGAGGTAAAAATCAACGATCTGCAGAAATCAATAGTGACAGGACTCCTTTACGTGCGTATCGATTTTGAAGTGATTTGGACATTCATGCAGAGAGCTACCTGGATTTTGAACCCCTCGGGGTACTGTGCCTTGTAACGTCGGCAAGGAGCAAGGGTAAGACACTTTCGTAGAGAGAAGTGGTGTGGCACGAAGTGTTCGAAATAGGAAGTTGATTGCTTAAACCGTTACGGAGTTTTAGCGATTCAAACGTGAAGCATGTTTATAACTTTTTATATAATAATTATAGCCACTTTTCATTTTCTCGGAAACTGACCCATATATAGCCACTTTTCATTTTCTCGGAAACTGACCCAACTGAATATTTATCTACAAATCATTTCTAGTAATAGTGTAGCTTGCAGTCCATCTGCACTGGGAATATTGTACACTCGACCCATCGATGTAATTGGGCTAGTCTTCATTAAAACCTGGGCGTGTCTAATTACTAGTTCATCCAGCCTACGTGGGAAAGCAAATGACGGGGAAGGTCCAGCAGGATGAAAAAAATCGAACTTTCAATTGCTACCGTTGGTGATGGAGAAATATGTTGACTAGAAGCAATTGAAAGTTCGATTTTTTTCATACTGCTGGACCTTCCCCATCATTTTCTTTCCCACGTAGGCTGGATGAACTAGTAATCAGTAATGCCCAGGTTTTAAAATGAAGACTAGCCCAATTACATCTGTGTACAACATTCCCAGTGAAGACGGGCTGCAAGCTACACTATCACTATATGATTTGTAGATAAATGGGTCAGTTTTCGAGAAAATGAAAAGTGGCTATATATATATAAAAAGTTATAAAAATGCTTCACGTTTGAATCGCTAAAACTCCGTAAAGGTTTAAGCTATCACCTTCCTATTTCGAACACTTCTTGCCACACCACTTCTCTCTACGAAAGTATATTTTGGTGTCTTACCCTTGCTCCTTGCCGACGTTACAAGGCAACAGTACCCCGAGGGGTTCAAAATCCAGGTAGCTCCCTGCAGGAATGTCCAAATCACTTCAAAATCGATATGCACGTAAAGGAGTCCTGTCACTATTGATTTCTGCAGATCGTTGATTTTTACCTCTTCCGTTATGGAGATACAGCAATGCAAAGTAAGTCCACGTTTCCCGCTCGAATCGCGCCTTTCTCAGTCCTTGAACCGCTTCCATTCTCCCGAGTGGGACTGAGAAAGGCGCGATTCGAGCGGGAAACGTGGACTTTACTTTGCATTGCTGTATCTCCATAACGGATAAGGTAAAAATCAACGATCTGCAGAAATCAATAGTCCTTTACGTGCATATCGATTTTGAAGTGATTTGGACATTCCTGCAGGGAGCTACCTGGATTTTGAACCCCTCGGGGGTACTGTGCCTTGTAACGTCGGCAAGGAGCAAGGGTAAGATACCAAAATCGATTTTCATAGAGAGAAGTGGTGTGGCACGAAGTGTTCGAAATAGGAAGTTGATTGCTTAAACCGTTATGGAGCTTTAGCGATTCAAACGTGAAGCATTTTTATAACTTTTTATATATATAGCCACTTTTCATTTTCTCGGAAACTGACCCAAATGTTCCGTTGTTGATTATACGCGTAAGCTTGTGTAAACTTGTGGTCAGCTGTTCAAACTGTATTCTGGGTGTGTTTTTTTTTTCTTCAATATTTTTGATATAACCTTTGAAGTCCTACATAAAAGTTACCATATTAATTGCACAATCATCCAGGAACCCAATCATCAAAATTTCGTTTCATTATTGTAATACTCTTTTTGGCAATTAAAACTTAAACATGTTACCCTTCTTTTGCAATAAACCCACAATTAAATTGTCCAATGATGATGTGAAGTTGGGAACTACCATATCCTTCAGTGCATTTTTTAGTTTCTTACTGTAAGATCAACAGAGAGAAATGCCCCCAAAGGTGTGATTTATTTATACAAAGGGTCAAAACTTTGAACCCACACAGTTCAAAAGTGGTTTGATCTTTGGATGATATATCAATGTCAATATATACTGGACAATGACCTCATCCAGTGGGTAGGATTTCAAGATGTCACCTTTTTTTTCATTGACCTGACATGATTTTACCCATTATCTGAACAGGTAGAAATTCAGATCTAACCATTTAATGTCAATAAATGACTGGTTTGTTTTGGGATGATTGCAGGAGGGTGGGAAGTAAATATGCATAACTTTATGGAATGCTGGGGAAGGTTAGTGACGATGGCTTGAATCAAGTCATTCTTTGTTCAGCCATATATTTTTACTGTTGATGACATGCATTGTTGCAGAACATGGGGATGTTTAAGTACAGATTCATCACAAAACTTCCAATTGCACTAGTGAAATATCTGTAATGACGGTGTGTTGTGTAATGTGCTAAAATTTATCCCCCTGTGTATTTTGTGCTGTAGAACACCCTGAAGCATTTTCAAGTGCCCTTTTGCTTCTCAAATGTGAACCGTAAGTTTGCTTTGTGGTCGGTTTATGCATAAGCATCAGTAAAATTACCTTTTCATTGCTGGAATTCCTGTCAAGAATATAGTTCTTCGGAATATTGGATCAGTTTGTATTATTTTGTTATATCTGTTTTTTTAAAGGTGCACATCATGTGGTTTGGGATTAGATACTTAATTTGCGTCTATCATACACAAGTAGCAACAACACCTCAGTTGTTCATTACCTCTGATCACTTATACGTTGTAAATTCAAATCAGTGCTAGATTAATAATAACATTTCTTCCAGCCTTGGTGCTGCAGCATTGGGCGCACTTTTTTCACTCCCTGTATCAACCCATTGTGGTGCTGTCGATGCTGTTGGAAGTCATTGGCTTAATTTGAATCCATCGAAGTACGCTAAGTACCTCAGCCAGCTGATGGACAAAACTACAGTACAAATAAAGTAAGTTCTGTGTACCTAATTCAGTTCTAGACTTATGCAGTTCACTCTCCACCATGTATTAGCACTCTGCTGGAACATCTGACAAGAGTATTAGAATACTTGAATAGTAATCACATTTTTGAAGGTACTTTGTTTATCACTAAGTACTGCAATGTTTAATCTAGAAACTTTCTTTCAGTTTCAGAGCATGTCTTAACAAAATCGTTGCTAAATCTCTTCACAAGTTTTCCTGAATTCCTTGTGAAGTAAGGTGGTCTACTTCAATGAATGCATTTTATTAACTTGATTTAATAGTGTTCAACCATATGCTATTTGAACAACTTTTCTCAACACTATTAGGTTTGAAAGCCTGTACAGAGTAGCCAGTACCTATGCAGATGATATTAAAAAGGTACATCTAAATAACTATCTATCTACTCATACATACTATTTCACAGTGGGTTAGGACCCAGACATTTAAGTAGGGTATAATGTATATGTTTATATTTTTTATTATTTTTATAACACTTTCCAGCACTATAATCTGCAGGAAAAATTTCCATAATGTTTATGGTTAATAAGTGACAGTCCGCCAAAGCATAAATAAGGAGAATTTTATTAAAAGTGTAAAAGTAATTGTATTTTGTTGGAATCTTAAAAGATTGAGTTATATATATGTTTACTACATAGCATTATTGTCTCCTGTTTGTAATGATACTAATTTGTAGTGTTTTGTTATATTGAAGACGTGAATTTTTTAAGATTTTCCACAAAAATTATTAATACATTGTACTCGTACCAAGTTTAAACTCATTTCTAGTCGAATCTACAGCCATCTGGGCCATATATGACACATAACTACGATTAACCATCATTTGGCACTAGCAACATAGGCGCCGCCTCCCGCCGCGTTCTAAGTTAGAGCGACAAAAGTTAAAAACAACAGCAGTATACACAGCGCCATGTTTATAATAATTTCATTAATAACATACATTTAACACCGCGGGAATAAGACTTGCGACGCTTACTGGCACCTGGGCCTTTCACAACGCTACGCCGCGCTGTCCTTTTGTTGTGTGCGGACAATAACACAATACAGCCCGTGTTTTGTTCATTGTGTAGAGGCCTGCGTGTGCTTGCTGGCCTGCGGCGCATATACTCGTGCATTTAAGACGTGTGTGCAAACATTTGTAACGGCTAGTTTTGAAGTGATAGTGATTGTATCCTTTCTGTGCATCGATGATCAAAGTTCATTCGTTCGTTCGTTCGTTCATTTCGTTTTGTTCGTTGGCGGCTGCTCGATTACGGCTGAAGAGGTTGAAGATACCGGTAAACGTAAAATAGACAATGGTGAAGCTTGGAAGAGATACGTAAAGCGGTTTAGAAGCAATTCTGAGGCAGCAGAACAATTCATCGCTGATGAAAAATTAGTTGGCAATGAAGACCAAAGGAGAGGGTTTAAAAAAAAAAGGGTGAATCGAATGGGGGGCCAAACTTAGTAGAGCCAGGAAGAGTGAGCAGACTAAGGAAAGCTTTCAGAACTTTAAGCTAGAGATATTTTTTGATCGTGATCAGTCAGATTTACCAGTAAGTGAACAGTCAAATGTTGAGGAGGAAGAGGCTGACTCGGAGGAACTTGAGACATCTGAACCTGGGAATAAAAGAGTGAGATTGGTTAGTCCACTGAATGAGCTAAGCCCTCGCCAAACTCGAAGAAGAACAGATGATCTATTTTCTGCACTGAGAGAAGAGGCAATGAAGCAACATATCACAACAACTCAATTACTTGGATATCTTTTGCACAGGTAGGTATTAATCATGTAATATTGTTCAATTAATAATGGCTTCAATATTATTTGGTTGCAGGGAGAACTATGTACATGATAGGCCTGTGGCTGATATTGGCATGAAGCTGTTCCAACAAGAACCAGTGGCAAAGGAACTAAGCTTGGATGAAGCACTATACATGCTCTCAGCATACAAACTTGGCTGTTCAGGATACACGAATCTCAGGTTTGATATGAAGAGGGTGGAGTTTCCTGCTTATTACAGGGTTAAGCAACACAAGGATTTAATTACTCCTCAGATAGATTCACTTAGCGAGGTCACGGGTGTTTCATTTAGCCTGGTAGCATCAGTGCAGATACACTTTAAACGACTAATAACACTGCTGGGCATTGCATTGCAGCCTGGAAGCTATACAATGGTAGCTAAGGAAGGCTTGGATGGATCTGGAAGGCATGCTATATATAACCAGTTAGGGAGTGTGGAGACCCATAATATGATAATCTGGATGTGGGTACCTTTAAGTGTATCCCAAAGTCAAGGTGAATGCAATGAGGTGTGGGTTGAAGGTGCACCATGCAGCCCTGATGCAGCTAGGCCAATTATGATCACCTTGGGTAAAGAAAACAGTGAACTGCTTGCAAAGATCGTTCCTCCAATTGATGTAGAAATCGGTGAACTACAGCAGAATGGTGTTACTGTAGAGGATAATGGTAAAATGTATACATTAAAAGTAGAATTTCATCGCTCAATGAATGATGGGAAAATGCTGAAGCTGTTATTAGGAAGAGGTGGGGGATTCTGTGTTCTGTGTCCATTCTCAGCTGATGAAGCAGTTTCACCAGACCAGATTAAGGATGGCTTTGAGATTGGTAATGTAGACATTGCGACACTGAATGCCTTGTATGAAAATTTAGCAGATGATGACAAAGGAGTTAAAAAACATCAAGGGGATTACAAGGACAGAATGGGGCTAACCCAGAATCCAATCTCTGCTTGCGACATTCCCTATATTGCATGCATTGCTAAGGGGTTTAGATTATTGCCTAAAAGTAGCTTATAAGCTTAATGCAGGATTCACCAGCTGGAAAGAAGACCAGAAGCAGAAAACAAAGAAGAAAGAAGCAAAAAAGAGAATAATAGCAATGATTAAAGCTAAAACAGGGATTGCAGTAGACATGCCTGATGTAGTAGAAGCTGGAGGGACTTCAACAACTGGTAACACAGCAAGAGCTCTACTGTTTGACCCTGAAAAGCGTCAGGTGCTCATTGAATGTATCCCACAAAAGGTTAGGCGAGATCAAGAATGTGACAGGGTTGTATACGATGAATTCATTACTAATCTCTCTATCATTTTGAGAGTTGTTTCCTCCAAGCAAAGAATTAATACTGAACACCTTGACCACCTTTGCAAAGAAACTGCACTTAAACTTGTCAGCCATTGGCCAGGATTTAAATTTACTCCTTCTGTGCATCAGGTACTAGCCCACTCTGCAGCGTTGATTAGTGCTAACGATTCTAAAGGAATGGGAACATTATCAGAAGAACCCCTAGAGCACAACAATAAAAACCTTCGCATTTACAGAGAGCATTTAGCTAGGAAAACTACCCAGCATGCCAACTTGTCTGATGTAATAATGCGATTATGGATTAAGTCTGATCCTATAGTTAGAAGCTTTCAACATGCTGTCAAATGCTCGTTTTGTGGTGAGGAGCACAATGTCCGTTCTTGTACACAAAAGCATGCAAGATCATGTTGCAAGAACATCTACTTGCCTGCATGTTTGCAGATGGTCAGGATCAGGAGACAGGAACATAATCTGAACTTTGTCTGTCAGCATGCAGCATTCATACCATATATTTGCTAATTCTTGATTTTACATTTTTGATTTTTATGTAGTAAGGTTCATATATATAGTGCTACTTTTTGTACTTCAATTGTGTAAACTAATAAGGATGTCTGCAAACATACATAGGATATTTTAAAATTGTAATACTTAATGATATTCAAATGAAATAGAACTTGATTATTTTGGTTTGAAATATTCAAATCTTATAATCATTAAACTTGATTAATAATAAACATTTTCTTGTAACACATAACCAGAATAATTACAACGTATCATTTGTTTCTCTAAATTCACTAATGTCTACATGACCCCTATTTTTAAACCACTGTGTATTTGTTGCATTCGTTTGGTTTTTATCTAGAAGTTAAACTTTGGCTGCAAATTGTGTTTAGTTTTTGGTCAGCATTACTAAGTTGCAAATGCTAATGAATGTTGTTTGTTAATGTTTAAGCTCCAGGGCAAAATCCTTAATGAAGGATGTCATTATCCTTAAATAAGGATCATCTTCTACATTGCTTGCTTTTGCTAAGCAAGCAAGTTAAATAAATAAATGCTATGGCACAACTGTATACTGAATAGCATTCATAAGAAGCCTTAAATGATGTCAATCTAATAAATGCCCTTGTGTTAAAAATGGGAAGTTGCGGTACATCCTTATTTAAGGATTGACGCCATCCTTAAATATGGATCACAACATTAGAGGTTACTGACCATAAACACCATACAAGTTTAAAACTCTTGATTCTCCCTGATAGTCCATTTCTCAACCTCATTCATCGAAAAAATAACTTGTGGTTAATAAGTTTTGCATATAAAATCTGAACAACAGTTCAAAATTTATATTTATGCACAGTGTGTACTATGATTGTTGCAGTTGTACTGCAATTCCTGATGTAGATGCTAAAACACCGATGTGGGTGTACCCTAGCCTCGTTGAGACAGCGTGCACTGTGATTACTCTGCTGCTCAATCCAACAGTCTTGTCATACAGTATACCATGTACTTCCAGGAGACGGTTTTTTTTTACCACCGGCCACATAAATAATTATGCTGCACTGTCACATGATAGAAGATATAAAAGGAATGATGATCGAGCTATGATGGTAATGAAATGTTCTAGTTACAGCAGTTGTAAGTTGTTGACATCTTTGCTATGCTGCTTTCGTCACCTATGTCATTCATCTGTGCTGAGAAACTGCATCCTTTGGTACTTGCAGCACACCTGGCTCCCTCTGGACCTAGGCAGGGTCGCTTGGCTTGGCATTTTTGCATGTATGCAGATCACTTGTGTTGAAGTAAGAGGGCATAGCTTATACCCATTGTTGACGCCATTGTAGTTGTTTCATCTAACAGTGTACTTTCTACTCCTTGAGCTTCCTGAAATCTGAAATATTTCATCTTCCTTTTAATTACCATATGCCGCTTTGAGTTTGCTCAAAACTTTATCGCCAACAGTAAATGATTGAAACTGTAAACGGGTTTTTGTGCTACTAAACCGGCTTTTTACCACTGCAGTATCGCTTGATTTGCATGATCTTGAATCTAGTTAATGTGTTATCTAAAAGAATGCACCAACTGTGCTTCATTCCTTTAGTAATCGACAATTATCCTTATTTAAGGATGGCCATCCTTAAATTAGGATTGCAGGAGATTAAACATTTTAAGTATAGTAGTAGTATCAACTGGTGAGGAGAGTATGGTTATAACTGTGTTAAGAACATTATTACACAGCACTTGGTGCCTGTAATGTGAAGTGATGGAAAAGTAATAGACTATCCAGAGTGATCTTTTGGAAAGACAGTATTGCCAGAGGCCGGTTTTGTAATGCTAGTTTAGCCCATGTTTTTACTTAATGTACTGTACAATCCTATAATAACATATGATATTATTAACTGCATATACATGTATGCCATAATTCATGCATCAAGGTGTGACATATGAGCAAAGACTTTTGAGGAGGGAAAGGGGAAATCAAATTGATTTAGTTATTAGCAAGGCATGTGGAAGTGTGATGAATAAATTGCTGGAGTGCATCAAATAATGAATAGAACACTAGTTTGCTACACTTAGTGGTATTCGGTTTCAGTTCAGTTGCATCTTTTTATTTCATAACATAATTAACATTTTGCCATACATGTCTAAGCAGCATCTATTAACCTTATGTGCATAATTGAAGGTTTGACTTATGTTGAAATGTTTAAAGCCGTGCTCCATACTGGAAGTACCTCTCACGGTTATCAGATACTTAACCTAGATGCAGTACTATCATGTGGATGACAAGAAATAGAAGTGCTATTTATGTGCTGTGAATGCTTATGTGTTAATTATCTCTCAAGGAAAGGAAGGGGAATCAAAAATTACCCTCCTACATAAAACCCTACCATTGATATGGATAGCAATGTCACTGATCATTTGATCATTTGCATACATATATGGAAGAAAGTTTATAAGGCACCGACTTATTTGTGGTCTTACATCGTAGACAACGCAGTATGATAGGTTTTCACACTGAATTGTAATTAAAAAGGGTTTAGCACTAAACCATGAAACAAACATGTACATGTATCCCGAATTAATTTGTCATCAATCAGATCACATTTCCAATATAGCCTACTGATTTGTACTATCCAACACCCAACATGACAATAATAAAAGTCATTGTTTACCTGTATCGTAGAAGCATGCAAGCACTTTGCTGAAGCACCAAGTAGGTTAATCATTTAATGCATCCTCAATTTAGAAGCTTGGCTAGGGTGTCTCGTATGTACATGTAATTATGATCTAGACTTAATGTTTATGTTGTAGCATGTTCTATAACATGTTTTAATATGCTCATTTCATGTGCTATATGGGCTCCTGTGAAGAAATCTCAAGGTAACATTACCAAAGTGGAACAGAAGAGTAAGAAAAGGAAAGTGATGAACATTGATGACCTCTTAGATGCGTGATTCCACAAAACTATGTCTTTATGACTAGATTTGTGTAATTCTGATTCGTATGTGTATTGTATTGTCGTAACAAATTGCAATTGTTGCTTATCATCATAAGCAATCTCTATAATAAATTGTATCTTAGTGCAAATACATGCCAAAGCAAAAGCACTTTCAGAAAAAAATAGTCTCCCATGCACACATCTCTCGATGCAGTGTCTGGAGCTGTTGTGACATTGCACTCACAATCGACTGCCACCCCAACCGTCCACACCTTGTCCCTGTGGACAGGTTACAGTCATCTCTCCATAAGTCAGCTAGGTGTAGGTGCAGAAGGATTTCTTTATACTGAATTGCATTTTTTATTATAGGATGAATTCTAGACTGTCCCTGCTCCTGCTTGCAATTCTTCCTCTTCTCAGCCTTTATTACATGCAATGAGAAGGGTGTGCTCCGCCACTTGTGATGATCTCAGTAGTTACTGGCTTACAACATTAGTATAACATAAAATACAATGATTGCTATTTACAATGATTGCTGTCGTCGAGCAGAACGAATTCCATGATAAACACATTGATTATCATACGCAATGTTATGCAACATCAGTGTAGAATTACAGTTAGGACCATGTGTCGGCAATGCTTGCTAGCTATGTCATTGTGTAGTTCTAATTCCATGATAACACATTTGTGCATTGCTGCTTATCATAAGCAAGTAATGTTATGCAAAATGACAATCTTAGTGTTGCATTACAGTCATTACTATCTGACAGTTTATGTTTATGTTATGATTGATGGCTATGTCACTGTGCAGAACCAATCTCATGATGAAAAGATTTGTGCATTGTTGATTATCATAAGCAATGTGATGCAACTCTTAGTATTAATGCAATGTGACAGTGTATTTGCAATGATTGCTGTCATTCCATAGTTCCTTCCAATCCATGATAAACACATGTGTGCATAGTTGCTTATCATAAGCAATGTAATATGCAAAATGATAATCTAAGTGTTATTACAGTCATTACTATCTGACAGTGTATTTGAAATGATTGCTATGTCAATGAATGCGCAGAACCAATCCCATGATAAACACATTCGTGCATTGTTGCTTATCATAAGCAATGTTATGCAAAATGATAATCTTAGTGTAGTTAGGACCATGTGGAGTATTTGCAATGATAGCTGTGTCATTGTGTAGTTCCAATTCCAGTGCATTGTTGCTTATCATAAGCAATGTTAATCTAAATGATAATCTACGTGTCGCATTACAGTCATATCTATCTAACAGTGTATTGCAATGATTGCTATGTCATTGTGCAGAACCATTTCGTGATGAACTTATTTGTGCATTGTTGCAGCTTATCATAAGCAATGTTATGCCACATGGTCCTAACTGTAATGCTACACTAAGATTATCATTTTGCATAACATTGCAACAATGCACAAATGTGTTTATCATTGGATTGGAACTGTACAACGACATAGCAATCATTGCAATTACATTGCCACATGGTAATGATTATAATACAACACCATTTTGCGTAATATTGCTTATGATGCGCAACAATGCACAAATGTGTGCGCATCATGGGATTGGTTCTGCACAATGACAGCAATCATTTTAAATACACTATTCGATAGTAATGAGTCACTTTGCATGACATTGCTTGTGATAAGCAACAATGCACAAATGTGTTTAACATGGAACTGCAACTACACAATGTCATAGCAATCATTGTAAATACTCCAACACATGCATGGTCCATACAGTAATTCTACACTACGATTATGATAAACAACATTAATTACACAAATGCGTATATCATGGGGTAGGTTATGCTCGATGACATAGCAATCATTGTAAACACACTATAACACGGCTCTTAGAAGACTAACGGGAAACCATGGCTAGAGTCAAGGCATCTGAGTTTTTTGGCCCACTTCAACTTGGTGTGGTGTGTCCAGCAGGAGCGGAAAAGTTGGTACATGGTCTGCGCCAGTGTATTAGGGATCACTGGGAGGATGATGATTTTGTGGCATGCAAGGTGGACCTAAGAAATGCATTCAATGAATAGCCCTCCTACAGGAGTGTGCAACCCACTTCCCAGAACTCTTCCGGTGGGTTTTTTTGTGCTATGGACAGCATCCTACTTTGTGGCACACCATGGGTACCCTTGGTCGGAGCAGGGAGTTCAGCAGGGGGACCCTTTGAGTCCTCTCCTGTTCTCTCTAGTTCTGCATAAGCTTGTCCGGTCCATTGCGGTAGACAGTGAATGTTCCGAACTTTTGTTTAATAGGTGGTACCTTACTCTGGCAGGTCCCAAGGATGCAGTGAAGCATGCTATTCACCTCATTCAGCAGTTTGGTCCCTCCTTGAGGCTATATATCAATATGGCCAAGTGTGAACTCTTTTCTCGAGGTGACAAAGAGGGCTTTCCAGCTGACATGAAGGTGTTTCATGAGCCTAACTTTGAAATCCTGGGTGCTCCTATTGGGGATGCAATATTTTGTGCCAAATTCCTCGCTCAAAAGTGAGCCAAAGCAGTCAAATTGCTGTCCCAGATGTCAGAGGTGGAGATCCTCAAATTGCACTCCTTCTCGAAGTGTAGCACATGACGTCACTTGCGCATCTGTTAAAACCAAAGTATGTGTGCTATTGAGCTATATTTAATTCACTGATTTGCTAATTTGAAGAACGTTCGTCTATCAGATACGTAGAAATTTAATAAAATGCTCTTACGTGGACTAAACGTAATAACATTAAAATTCAGGCAAAATGTTTATCACGTTACCCACTGTACAATACAGCCTGGTAAACAGCTATCATACATAAGTATAATGACCTGTGCTAATCACAATACATGCACTGGATTTGCAATTCATGGTAGGACTAAACACATCAGCTGCATCGATGCTTATCTAATATGCACCTCTAAATAACAAGTGTTATCACTGTATTCTTTGACTGTTGTTGATTGGCCTTGTAAAGTTTGTATCTTCATCTATGTCTGGTAGAGCAAAATACAGTGTTGGAGAAAGAAGACTCATCCACTGTTCCTTTGTGCTCACACTGTGAAGGGACACACTAATTCCTTGATCTTTAAGGTCTTTAATGCATTGATCAAGAGATGCAACGTCGTAAGTAACATTGGCCCCGTTGGTCACACACAGTGTAAAGCACACATGAGACACATTACACCCTTCCAGTGGATTTGGATTTTTCAGGAGCCCTTCCAGTACCATGCGTGCCTTTGTTGAAGGTGTGCTCTCATCCAGAACTGTTGTACTGGAGAAATACTTAGCTTCAAAAATGATCAGAGCACATCCTTTGCTTTTGTCTTCGAAATTCAGCACCAAAATGATATCACACCCCTTATTCATTACACTGGTGGGATGTATAATGCCATGGCTCTTAATAGCACCAATAGCAGCTATCCTTCGTGCCTCCTTCCTTTCTTTATCATCACAGAATGTGTTTCTAGTTGGCTTTGCTTCTCCTTTATTAACACAACTAGAGTCATGACAAGGGAATGATTCCACTCCAGTTGCTAAAGTGCTGCGAAATTTCACACCCATTGTGCCAATAGTAAGACTGGATAGATGACTGGGATAATGTAAAACACCACACAGTGCAGACAGAACCTCGCTAAAGGAAAAGCTGGAACTATGAGTGTGTATCTGTCTTAGTTGCAGAGCTGATACTACTAGCATCTCTAGTGCATCGCCTTTGGCATGTGCATCCCATGGCACCGTGGTGAAGGCACTTTCCAACTTCTGGAATACATTCCTTTCTGCCTCTGAATAATTCACCCTAATTGATCTATGAATGACAAGGAATGGATTCAGAAACCCTAGCAGATATTGATTAACTGGTGGTACAAGGTGGATAAGGGAATAAAATTGCTCGTATTTCCTCAAGCACTTCAGACCTAAAAGATCTTTTGTCTTCAGATCAAAACATTCTTTCCAGTATTGAGCAAAAAAAGAAGGCTGCCGTTCAAGTTTCTTCGCCAATGTACTAACAACAGGTGGGTTCAGTTGGGCAATAGAGAGTATGGGGGAGGTGGCTTTGTGCATTTCCAGCCAAAGCCCCAATAAACCTGGTGAGAACTTTGTCCATTCATATAGTGCAAAGGGAAACGTACCCGCTTTTGGGTACCTCTTCTTCAGTTCTTCCAAAATGGGATAATACTGCTCCCGAGTTGACTGTACTGCAGGGTTGAGCCACAACATGGTGAGTGGACGACTACTTGCTGTCATAAGCAACTGTGGATCTTGAACCACAAAACCTGAGACAATCAGCGCAGAGCATGGATGTGAATAAATTGGTTTAGTGATGGAGGACAGTATTAGTGGTATTTGGTCATTCTGCAGTTCAGAATTTGATCTCAAACATTTCAAAACTTTTGAAAACTCATCTGCTGCAACAACAATACCCTTGGTAGAATATTGAGGTAAGCACATCTTCACAAGTTCAAGAACCCTATCGAGGGTAAGTAAAGAAATAAAGGAACTATTTTGAAAAGATAACCACCCTAAATTTGCTCCAAAGGCATTTGCTATTGTGTAGACCACACGAGCCCAGAAACGAGGAGCACAGGTAAGGAGTGATGAGTCTTTTTTAGTGTAAGGGGTCGCAGAATTGTAGGTGATGGAAACAGCTAAGGTTCCTGTGTATCTAATACTGCTACACAGAACATCAAGTAATAGAGACTTACCTTGCCGAGGTGCAGCAACCACACAATAAATGGGATGGTTCTCTTTTGCTTCTTCTTTCGCTTCTTGCAAGGCTTTGATGTTTGAAACTACTAATTCAATGTGTTTCATGCGATCTTCACCAAGAATGACGGTTTCCTTTCCATGGTAGTTGAAGTGGTGATGATGTGTTAACTTACGAAACTCCACTTGCTCTGTCCCGTCAGCCAGCGTTTTCACAGTTTCCAGAAACTTGCTCCACTCCCGCTCCCGCTCCATTCTTTCTTGTATCCTATTACGCAATAAATACAGCACATCGGACGGGAGCTGACTCCGCCTTTCCTCAGGCATTGCATGCCACTGGGACACAGTCATCACACCAATGTTGTTCAGCAAAGCAAGAATGTTGTTCTGCAAAGCATGCATCGTCTGAGGTGCGTTGTCAACATAGCTGACTGCGCTTTTTGCACATCGAGGGTCATTAAACAACTGGAGTTTGCTTTCGTGGTTTAAAACAATCCACGTCGTCATTGGAATGTTTGTCGCTATGCGCCATGTTGGCATCCCGCTGCTACGAAGAACTTCGTTCACGGTTTTATGGGCATCTGCGATATTTATACCAAGTAGCTCAGCAAAGTAGATTTCTTTGTCTCCATCGAGACGATGGAGACGGGAGCCGACTCTGCCTTTCCTCCAAAGGCATTTGCTATTGTGTAGAGCTCGTTTCACCACATAAGCCATTTTAACACGTGAGCTGCATCATGTGACTCATCCTTGCATTCAGCGATGGGCGTGGTTACAAATGCATCGTGTTAATACAAAAATCAAGACATTACTATCAGCTTCAATAACTACAATAAGCAGTATTTTCGACGTATATCCACTTGTACTTCGTCAGGCCAGCCCCACCCCATACGACGATGGGTGGATGCGCATCAATTAGCACATAGACGACCAACCACATTTTTTTTGTAAAGGTGAGTTATGTACAATTGCGGATTATTACTAAGTGCAGAATGGCATATTGTAACTGTTACAGAAATGCATCAGTACTGTACTTATGTATTGTACAGGTCACGTTCACCATAATACTAGTAGTTTAACGTGCTGACATCGAAGAAATAAGTGGCATGAATCACTGATGGCAACCAGCTACTGGGTGCAAGACGTGGTAGGAAAAGAAGCATATAGAACGAAGAGAAGGAACAATCTTTCGAAATCGCAGACCAGCTCACGGAGGAGCATCGTGCAGAGTTAAGACACCTTTTGGAGCAGCACAAGGGCACCCTGCAGGACAAACCAGGACAGACACGGGCAACGGAGCACATAATAGATACTGGCGCAGCAAAACCAGTGAAACTACCACCTTACAGACTGCCACGAGTGGACAAACTGATCGATAGACTGGGTATACGGCCAAGTTCATATCGACATTGGATCCTGGCACGGGGATACTGGCAGGTTCCCATGGCGGCAGAGTCGAGTAAGAAGACAGCATTTGTGACACCATTCGGCCAGTTCGAATTTAACGTGATGCCGTTTGGACTCCAGGGCGCACCATCTACCTTTCAACGTATGATGGACCAAGTGTTGCAATGGTTGGGGACATGGCTGGCAGCATTTATAGACGATGTAGTCGTCCATGGTGCCACCTGGAGCAAGCATGTAACAACCCTAGCAGCGGTAGTAACTAGGCTTCAGGAGGCGGGGCTGACAGCCAAATCCAGTAAGTGCCATTCGGCATGGACAAATGCACATACTTGGGGCACATGGTGGGAAATAGGCATGTTTGGCCAGTGGAAACGTTCCCTGTGCCCAAGACGAAGACGGACGGTAGAGCATTCCTAGGCCTTATGGGATACTACATCCCGGAGTACGCTACCCTAGCAGCCCCGCTGACTGAGCTCACCAAGAAGGAGCAGCCCATATGGAGCTCGGAGTGTGCAGAGGCATTTGAGGCCTTAAAACAGCACCTGTGCACAAGCCCAGTGCTAAGGTGTCCAGACGTCGAACGTCCCTTTGTACTACAGACGGATGCATCCGATTGGGGAGTTGGAGCTGTACCCAGTGGCCTACTTTAGCAAGAAGTTGCTACTACAGGAATGGCGGTATTCCACCATAGAAAAAGAGTGCCTGGCAATCAATCTAGCCACACATGCCTTCCGGTTATTCTTACTGGGAAAACCCTTCACCGTCCAGACGGACCATCAAGCCCTGGAGTGGCTCGATCGTCTGAAAGAAGACAGCGCGAGGCTCACAAGGTGGAGTTTGGCTCTACAGGGGTATCAATTCAAAGTGAAGTACCGTCGGAAGGCTCAACGGCACTGCAGATGCCATTTTTAATGACAGGCCAGCTTGTCGCCATAAGAAGGACAGGGTCAGGGGACCCTTAATTTATTCATTTTTAAGACTTGGATACACCATGCTGCATTATAGCCTCACATTTGTATCTGTTGCACCCTCCTACAGCCATGCCAAGTGTGTGAGGTCAAGATGGCCGACATCACTGAAGTGGACCATGACTAGTGGAAACCCTGATGTTTCAAACTGGATGTTAGGTACATGAGCAGTTAGTACAAGCAGTCCTGAGTCTTACTGCAGTATATCCTCACATTTGTATCTGTTGTGTCCTCCTACCAAGTGTGTGAGGTCATAGGTCACTTAAGACTTGATTTTACTAATGGCAAACATCATTGTATTGAATCACACTTATTAAGAAATTGAAATGAAGTTATGTAACAGCTTATGTTAGTAACAAGCATTTGTACTTCTTAGAACAGAATAAATCATGGTACTTGGCTTGATGAAACAAACTGCAGGTGATGCAGCCAAGGACAACTTTTGCCTGGGGCAAGCATACTAGTAGATTGCACATATTATTGGAGCTCTTGATAAAAAGCAATTCATCACTCGTTATTAAAGTCAGCTTTAAACCTCATCTAGTGATATATATCATACTGTGACAAGGAATAGATACAGCATGGGTTTTGCAATCACTTTATATTGTTACAAAAGAGATAATAATTTTATGTACTTGAGTTATAGAGAGAAAAGCCCCCAATGTTGTGATTATACAAAGGGTCAAAACTTTGAAACCACTCATTCAAAAGTGGATTGATCTGGGTAAAAGTCGGTATGTACTGGGCGATGACCTCATCCACTGTTGTAGAGCATTTGAAGATGTCACCTTTTTTATTGACCTGTCACAGTGACTGCCTGTTCATAGTCATAAATGTTAATCATTGTAAATTATTCACATACCAGAAAAGAACTGTTCTGGCAATGCCAGGCTAGCTGAACAATCTCCTATACACAGTCATTATAATTATATCCAATTTGCCTTTGACATTCATATCCTGAATGGCCAATATATGTTAACATTTGGTAGACAAAGACAACATGAATGCATTGTATACGCACCTTATTATGCCTCATTTGTTACTTCAGAGCTGTGGATTAGCTGTTTAGCCGACATACATGTACATGTACATATATACATGTGACCATACTCGCACCAAACCAAATACTGGAACACATCCTACATACATGCACACACTCATGCACACGCATACTCATATTGATGTACACACGTTGAACTAATTCAATCGTTGCTAATAGAAGTGAGAACATGGTGACACACCATTTGCACTGATGCACAAAAACAATGGATTGTGAAACACCTGCTGTTGAAGCCTTATATACATGTGTAGAATGACAGAGGGTTGGAGAGTTATCATAATTCCGATTTCATGTGTGGTGGTATGGCACAAACATACAGTATTGTTGGAACAAATTAATTGCTTACTTAACTGCCATAAGCAGAGTGGTTGCATTATACATGGATAGGTTTCACTGTATTTGCGTTTTCTATGCGTGTATAAGACAGGAATATATCACTTATCTATTGCAGTTTCATGACAAAATTTGTGGAGTACCATCTCTTCTAAGTATGATAGTGACAAATATTGATCTAGTACAGGTATTTTATGAAGCCATATTTGATATTCATGCTGTTTAACTGATCAATGTACATGTAGCTGTGCAAGCTTGTGCATAAACTGATGCTGAAGCAGTTTCAAATTTTTGGCCGTGATTGTCAGCTACTACAAGAGACAATCAGTACGATGTATGCTGGGTTATTAATACTAGCAATTTATATGTATCTATTTTAAAGTGTCAAGCTTGCAGTGGGATTCATTTGAGCAGTTTTGTGTATGGCAACTGCTAAGTGCAGAAGGTCCTGATGTTCAAACTATTATTATCATATTGGAGAAGCTTTCTCTTGAAGGTAAGTGCAATAAGGTAGATTTATTTGTTCGATTGTGGGTGATCAAAATTGTGGGTGGACAGGAGGGAGGAGGGGCTGTATGACGCAAATTAATAATATGGCAATAAACTTGTCTTCTGAACCATTGAAGGGTTAATTACTAATGAAGAAGGAAGTAATACGATGTGCAATGCAAGGAACAAGAATGTCACATTAGGGTAAAATCATGTCAGGTCAATAAATAAAAAGGTGACATCCAAATCCATTCCAAACTTTACCCACTGGATGAGGTCATTGTCCAGTATATTTTGACATTATACTTCATCCAGAGATCAAACCACTTTTGAACTGTGTGGGTTCAAAGTTTTGACTCTTTGTATAGCATTGAGGGCGTTTCTCTCTATAACTCAAGTTGACCTTACAGTAAGAAACTAAAAAATGCACTGAAGGATATGGTAACCCACCTAGTACCCAACTTCACATCATCATTGGACAATTAGTCATTAATTATGGGTTTATTGCAAAAAGAAGGGTAACATGTTAAAGTTTTAATTGCCAAAAAGTATATTGCAATAATGAAACGAAATCGAAATTATTAGTCATCAATTGTGGGTTTATTGCAAAAAGAAGGGTAACATGTTTAAGTTTTAATTGCCAAAAGGTATATTGCAATAATGAAACGAAATCGAAATTTTGACGATTGGGTTCCAGGATGATTGTGCAATTAATACGGTAACTTTTATGTAGGACTTCATCTGAAAAACACCCAGAATACATACCGTAAGCGTCATAATTTAAGGAATGTCACAATTCCTTAACGATTCCTTAATTGCGACGTTGGAATATTTCGAAGCGGTCAGATTCCTTAATTGTGAAATTAGAGTAAAAGGTGTGCGCAATTAGAAACGATACGGGCAGCACTATGGAGACAAGCGGTATTCAACCCACCAGCGTTCCAGATAAAACGCACTGTCACAAGCTTAGAACTCGTAAAAAGAGGCACACTTTATGATTCAGAAGAGATGTCAGATCGAGAATGGTGATGTCAGTAACAGCTGCACAACTGTCAACTTCAAACACTTTTTTTCAGGCTATATGTGTACAAAATAAATCTAAAATCGCGCACCATTACACTTTTTTTCAATACGTGTATAAACATTCTACTCACTCGATTTCAAATTGCATGCACGGAGGCGCTCAAACAACCGCTTCAATCGAATCTCAAGTTACCCCCCCCCCCCCCCCCCCCCCCCCCCCCCCGTTTTCAAGTCGAACTCAACAAATAACCAAATATGCACGCGCTAGCTAGATCTAATCTATAGGGCTAGACGACGTGCTGGATCTAATCCCTGGAGCACAAGCACTCAAGATTTACGGAGCACATGACCTGTTCCTTAATAAATTGTAATAATTACGCGCAGCGCCCTTCCTCACGGACGTTTGCGGCTGGACAAAAAGTCGATAATTAGACAATACCGTAATTTACAAAGAGCCAAAACCAAAAGTAATATCATATTCATTATACTGTTCATGTTTTGCGAACCACAAATCATACTGACTTTGACACGTTTAGTAAAAATAAATAGCATTTGCAAATGCTGTAACATATCTGTAAACAAAACCATCGACGCGCAAGTACAAGCATTATTATCAGTGATATGCGCAGCCCGTTTTCACGCCCATGTGTCTTTGGCGGGAAAAGAGGGGGTTACTTTAAGCGTGCGTAGTGGAGGAACCAACCGATAGAAAACGTTTGGCGAGCAATATCGCTCATCAGCACACATGGGGAAACACATATACAACACACAGAAGTAGCCACGATTTTTTTAAACCTGTGATCTAGACGTGAGTTTTTTTATGAATAAAAGGGGCAGTATTGTATGGGGATCCACGTAATGAAGGTAAACCAGCGATGCAGAGTGTATGGCCGCTTCTTGACGGAGGCTAGAAAGGGGAAAAAGGAGTTCATACAAGTGCAGAGAGTCTGCAGACGATTTGCACTCAGTCTGTGCAATTAACACAGGCAATGACATAATGAGCCACTCACCCACAATCTGTATGCAAATAAGTGATGTATGGAAATTATCTGAAGAGTACATAGTTTACTTCGCCCTTTTGATTGGACAGTGCATACAGCAGTTGTCTGCAAGAAGGTACCATAAAATAATTATGTGTACTGAATTGATGCATGTATACATGTATGTATACATGTAAGTTTACACTGGTCTTTTCTTACCAAAACAACCAACCAAAAAAGTCAGGTGGTCAGCCAGCAAACTTAAATCCACACAAAATTGTTGCTGGCATTCGTGCAGTTGCCCCTCCCATCCAAATGGGATTTTCACTGGATGAGCACAGTTCCAATCATCCAGTAATCCTGGAGCAGCTGTGGTGTCCCATATGCCTAATGATTGTGAGCCAACCACTGGAGCTTGGAGCTACCATGTAGGGCATTGGTATGCACTGACTGTACCATCCAGTGGTTCATGGCATAGGTCAAACTCAGATTATCGTCCAGCAGGTGGAAGACATGAGACAGTCTGTAGAGAAGATGGTAAGGATTAAACAAACACTGATTGAAAGCAAGCAAACAGAAGGAGGAAATAATCAACAGCACCAAAGTGAATTTGCTGGTCCCTTTGTCAAGCAATTGGATGAAGCCCTCCAATCTTTCAACATCCATAGGCATCAATACTTAGGTGGTGTGTTAGTTGGCAACCATATACACAATACTTAGATGGTGTGTTAGTTGGCAACCATATACACAAGACCCTCCAGGTATAACTAAGAATAAAATATGCTCAAAGAGCGTATTGGCATGGCAAACACATATTGGATGGGGTGAGAAAGAAGCCAATCCATTCATGCACCTTGCAAAGGATGTACCATTCGGTACCAGATCCTGTGAAACATTTGGTGCTCATTGTTAAGGAGCACTTACTGATTGCAGCTCTACAAAATGTGGCGCCTCCTCCTAAAAGAATGAAATAATAATACCGCAATTCAGGATAAACTTCAACAGTAAGTATCGCTGGAAAAAAAATCGTGGCTACAAGAACATACGAGAACTAGTTAGTACCTTCTGTTACCTTTAATTTCTAGCTTGAATTCAAACTTTCTATCGGTTGGGAACGTGGAAAACACACTTCGAAGAGGAAAGGTACGTCGAGGGTTACCTGCTTTCAACAGCCATAACTTGCCGTGGCAAGAATTGCTGGCCCTAATGACTTGCATCAAAAGGAGGAAACTGTAGCTTCTTTTGTAATCTGCTTTTAAATGGCGCTTGTAGCCATCCTGTCTTTTGTACCAGCTCACGTTTTCAGCTCTCCAGGTTGTCAAGGGCGTTGCTATAGGCATTACGCAATCATTTCAATTTTTCGGATTACATACTTTTTGTCCACAAAATATATGGCCGCAAACGCCTGTGTCCTTAATTGCGAAAATCGTTACGCGTTAATCCACAGATTCCACAAATCTACAAATCATTTCTATTAATAGTGTAGGTTGCAGCCCATCTGCACTGGGAATGTTGTACACTCGACCCATCGATGTAATTGGGCTAGTCTTCGTTTAAACCTGGGCATGTCTAATTACTAATTCATCCAGCCTACGTGGGAAAGAAAATGACGGGGAAGGTCCATCAGGATGAATAAAATCGAAATTTCAATTGCTGGCGTTGGTGATGAAGAAATGCAATTGAAAGTTCGATTTTTTTTTCATCCTGCTGGACCTTCCCCGTCATTTTCTTTGCCACGTAGGCTGGATGAACTAGTAATCAGTCGTGCCCAGGTTTTAAAATGAAGACTAGCCCAATTACATCGATGGGTCAAGTGTACAACAATTCCAGTGCAGACGGGCTGCAAGCTACACTATCGCTAAATGATTTAAAAATATTCCGTTGTTGCGTAAGCTTGTGTAAACTTGTGGTCAGCTGTTCAAACTAAACGATATGTATTCTGGGTGTTTTTTTTTTTTTTTTCAAAATTATTGATGTAACCTTTAAACTCTTACATAAAAGTTGCCATATTAATTGCACAATCATCCAGGAACCCAATCGTCAAAAGTTTAGTTTCATTATTGCAATACACTTTTTGGCAAATAAAACTTAAACCTGTTACCCTTCTTTTTGCAATAATTCATGACTAATTGTCCAATGATGATGTGAAGTTGGGTACTAGGTGGGTTACCACATCCTTCAGTGCAGTTTCTTACTGTAAGGTCAACTTGAGTTATAGAGAGAAACGCCCTCCAAATGCTGTGATTTGTTTATACAAAGGGTCAAAACTTTGAACCCGCATGTCAAATCAATACTGGACAATGACCTCATCCAGTGGGGTTGGAATTGAAGATGTCACCTTTTTTTTATTGACCTGACATGATTTTACGGATTATCTGAACAGGTAGAAATTTGGGTCTAACCATTTAATGTCATTGAGTTACTGGTTTGTTTTGGGATGATTGCAGGGGGAAAGAGAGGTGGGGAAGTAAAAGTGCAAAACATTATGGAAATGCTGGGGAATGTTAAGGTTTACTCAGCAATGGCATTTGGAATAAGCATGCCATGTGTAATACAAATAGCACATTCAACTCATATATTGATTGAATTGCTATTTTTATCAGAAGCAAACTAATAATCCAATGAATTTTAATGAAACATGATTTGCAAGAGTCTACAGGGGGATAAATGTGTTTGTGTGTATCTGTGTGTGCCAATGTGTATTTGTTTGTATGTTATTTGTGCTTTGCACACATGTTTGGGTGTGTAAGAAAATGTATTGGGAAGTCGACATCTCAATGGAATTCCTCTTCTTGACAATTTTGTAGTTTACTACACGCCACATGTTTTTAAATTCATTTCTTTTTTCTGATATTGGCTCCCATTTTTACTATAACTGATATTTTACTGTTGCTGACATGCATTGTTGCAGAACATGAGGATGTTTAAGTACAGATTCATCACAAAACTTCCAATTGCACTAGTGAAATATCTGTAATGACGGTGTGTTGTGTAATGTGCTAAAATTTATCCCCCTGTGTATTTTGTGCTGTAGAACACCCTGAAGCATTTTCAAGTGCCCTTTTGCTTCTCAAATGTGAACCGTAAGTTTGCTTTGTGGTCGGTTTATGCATAAGCATCAGTAAAATTACCTTTTCATTGCTGGAATTCCTGTCAAGAATATAGTTCTTCGGAATATTGGATCAGTTTGTATTATTTTGTTATATCTGTTTTTTTAAAGGTGCACATCATGTGGTTTGGGATAGGATACTTAATTTGCGTCTATCATACACAAGTAGCAACAACACCTCAGTTGTACATTACCTCTGATCACTTATACGTTGTAAATTCAAATCAGTGCTAGATTAATAATAACATTTCTTCCAGCCTTGGTGCTGCAGCATTGGGCGCACTTTTTTCACTCCCTGTATCAACCCATTGTGGTGCTGTCGATGCTGTTGGAAGTCATTGGCTTAATTTGAAACCATCGAAGTACGCTAAGTACCTCAGCCAGCTGATGGACAAAACTACAGTACAAATAGAGTAAGTTCTGTGTACCTAATTCAGTTCTAGACTTATGCAGTTCACTCTCCACCATGTATTAGCACTCTGCTGGAACATCTGACAAGAGTATTAGAATACTTGAATAGTAATCACATTTTTGAAGGTACTTTGTTTATCACTAAGTACTGCAATGTTTAATCTAGAAACTTTCCTTCAGTTTCAGAGCATGTCTTAACAAAATCGTTGCTAAATCTCTTCACAAGTTTCCCTGAATTCCTTGTGAAGTAAGGTGGTCTACTTCAATGAATGCATTTTATTAACTTGATTTAATAGTGTTCAACCATATGCTATTTGAACAACTTTTCTCAACACTATTAGGATTGAAAGCCTGTACAGAGTAGCCAGTACCTATGCAGATGATATTAAAAAGGTACATCTAAATAACTATCTATCTACTCATACATACTATGTGTTGCATTCGTTTGGTTCTTATCTAGAAATTAAACTTTGGCTGCAAATTGTGTTTAATTTTTGGTCAGCATTACTAAGTTGCAAATGCTAATGAATGTTGTTTTTTAATGTTTAAGCTCCAGGGCAAAATCCTTAATGAAGGATGTCATTATCCTTAAATAAGGATCATCTTCTACATTGCTTGCTTTTGCTAAGCAAGCAAGTTAAATACATAAATGCTATGGCACAACTGTATACTGAATAGCATTCATAACAAGCCTTAAATGATGTCAATCTAATAAATGCCCTTGTGTTAAAAATGGGAAGTTGCGGTACATCCTTATTTAAGGATTGACGCCATCCTTAAATATGGATCACAACATTAGAGGTTACTGACCATAAACACCATACAAGTTTAAAACTCTTGATTCTCCCTGATAGTCCATTTCTCAGGTATACTCTCAACCTCATTCATCGAAAAAATAACTTGTGGTTAATAAGTTTTGCATATAAAATCTGAACAACAGTTCAAAATTTATAATTATGCACAGTTTGTACTATGATTGTTGCAGTTGTACTGCAATTCCTGATGTAGATGCTAAAACACCGATGTGAGTGTACCCTAGCCTCGTTGAGACAGCGTGCACTGTGATTACTCTGCTGCTCAATCCAACAGTCTTGTCATACAGTATACCATGTACTTCCAGGAGACGGTTTTTTTTTTACCACCGGCCACATAAATAATTATGCTGCACTGTCACATGACAGAAGATATAAAAGGAATGATGATCGAGCTATGATGGTAATGAAATGTTCTAGTTACAGCAGTTGTAAGTTGTTGACATCTTTGCTATGCTGCTTTCGTCACCTATGTCATTCATCTGTGCTGAGGAACTGCATCCTTTGGTATTTGCAGCACACCTGGCTCCCTCTGGACCTAGGCAGGGTCGCTTGGCTTGGCATTTTCGCATGTATGCAGATCACTTGTGTTGAAGTAAGAGGGCATAGCTTATACCCATTGTTGACGCCATTGTAGTTGTTTCATCTAACAGTGTACTTTCTACTCCTTGAGCTTCCTGAAATCTGAAATATTTCATCTTCCTTTTAATTACCATATGCCGCTTTGAGTTTGCTCAAAACTTTATCGCCAACAGTAAATGATTGAAACTGTAAACAGGTTTTTGTGCTACCAAACCGGCTTTTTACCACTGCAGTATCGCTTGATTTGCA
This sequence comes from Ephydatia muelleri, assembly GCA_013339895.1. Lineage (NCBI taxonomy): Eukaryota > Metazoa > Porifera > Demospongiae > Spongillida > Spongillidae > Ephydatia > Ephydatia muelleri. The sequence continues at coordinate 9,280,045 of JABACO010000006.1, forward strand.
TGATCTTGAATCTAGTTAATGTGTTATCTAAAAGAATGCACCAACTGTGCTTAGTAATCGACAATCATCCTTATTTAAGGATGGCCATCCTTAAATTAGGATTGCAGGAGATTAAACATTTTAAGTATAGTAGTAGTATCAACTGGAGAGGAGAGTATGGTTATAACTGTGTTAAGAACATTATTACACAGCACTTGGTGCCTGTAATGTGAAGTGATGGAAAAGTAATAGACTATCCAGAGTGATCTTTTGGAAAGACAGTATTGCCAGAGGCCGGTTTTGTAATGCTAGTTTAGCCCATGTTTTTACTTAATGTACTGTACAATCCTATAATAACATATGATATTATTAACTGCATATACATGTATGCCATAATTCATGCATCAAGGTGTGACATATGAGCAAAGACTTTTGAGGAGGGAAAGGGGAAATCAAATTGATTTAGTTATTAGCAAGGCATGTGGAAGTGTGATGAATAAATTGCTGGAGTGCATCAAATAATGAATAGAACACTAGTTTGCTACACTTAGTGGTATTCGGTTTCAGTTCAGTTGCATCTTTTTATTTCATAACATAATTAACATTTTGCCATACATGTCTAAGCAGCATCAATTAACCTTATGTGCATAATTGAAGGTTTGACTTATGTTGAAATGTTTAAAGCCGTGCTCCATACTGGAAGTACCTCTCACGGTTATCAGATACTTAACCTAGATGCAGTACTATCATGTGGATGACAAGAAATAGAAGTGCTATTTATGTGCTGTGAATGCTTATGTGTTAATTATCTCTCAAGGAAAGGAAGGGGAATCAAAAATTACCCTCCTACATAAAACCCTACCATTGATATGGATAGCAATGTCACTGATCATTTGATCATTTGCATACATATATGGAAGAAAGTTTATAAGGCACCGACTTATTTGTGGTCTTACATCGTAGACAACGCAGTATGATAGGTTTTCACACTGAATTGTAATTAAAAAGGGTTTAGCACTAAACCATGATAACAAACATGTACATGTATCCGAATTAATTTGTCATCAATCAGATCACATTTCCAATATAGCCTACTGATTTGTACTATCCAACACCCAACATGACAATAATAAAAGTCATTGTTTACCTGTATCGTAGAAGCATGCAAGCACTTTGCTGAAGCACCAAGTAGGTTAATCATTTAATGCATCCTCAATTTAGAAGCTTGGCTAGGGTGTCTCGTATGTACATGTAATTATGATCTAGACTTAATGTTTATGTTGTAGCATGTTCTATAACATGTTTTAATATGCTCATTTCATGTGCTATATGGGCTCCTGTGAAGAAATCTCAAGGTAACATTACCAAAGTGGAACAGAAGAGTAAGAAAAGGAAAGTGATGAACATTGATGACCTCTTAGATGCGTGATTCCACAAAACTATGTCTTTATGACTAGATTTGTGTAATTCTGATTCGTATGTGTATTGTATTGTCGTAACAAATTGCAATTGTTGCTTATCATCATAAGCAATCTCTATAATAAATTGTATCTTAGTGCAAATACATGCCAAAGCAAAAGCACTTTCAGAAAAAAATAGTCTCCCATGCACACATCTCTCGATGCAGTGTCTGGAGCTGTTGTGACATTGCACTCACAATCGACTGCCACCCCAACCGTCCACACCTTGTCCCTGTGGACAGGTTACAGTCATCTCTCCATAAGTCAGCTAGGTGTAGGTGCAGAAGGATTTCTTTATACTGAATTGCATTTTTTATTATAGGATGAATTCTAGACTGTCCCTGCTCCTGCTTGCAATTCTTCCTCTTCTCAGCCTTTATTACATGCAATGAGAAGGGTGTGCTCCGCCACTTGTGATGATCTCAGTAGTTACTGGCTTACAACATTAGTATAACATAAAATACAATGATTGCTATTTACAATGATTGCTGTCGTCGAGCAGAACGAATTCCATGATAAACACATTGATTATCATACGCAATGTTATGCAACATCAGTGTAGAATTACAGTTAGGACCATGTGTCGGCAATGCTTGCTAGCTATGTCATTGTGTAGTTCTAATTCCATGATAACACATTTGTGCATTGCTGCTTATCATAAGCAAGTAATGTTATGCAAAATGACAATCTTAGTGTTGCATTACAGTCATTACTATCTGACAGTTTATGTTTATGTTATGATTGATGGCTATGTCACTGTGCAGAACCAATCTCATGATGAAAAGATTTGTGCATTGTTGATTATCATAAGCAATGTGATGCAACTCTTAGTATTAATGCAATGTGACAGTGTATTTGCAATGATTGCTGTCATTCCATAGTTCCTTCCAATCCATGATAAACACATGTGTGCATAGTTGCTTATCATAAGCAATGTAATATGCAAAATGATAATCTAAGTGTTATTACAGTCATTACTATCTGACAGTGTATTTGAAATGATTGCTATGTCAATGAATGCGCAGAACCAATCCCATGATAAACACATTCGTGCATTGTTGCTTATCATAAGCAATGTTATGCAAAATGATAATCTTAGTGTAGTTAGGACCATGTGGAGTATTTGCAATGATAGCTGTGTCATTGTGTAGTTCCAATTCCAGTGCATTGTTGCTTATCATAAGCAATGTTAATCTAAATGATAATCTACGTGTCGCATTACAGTCATATCTATCTAACAGTGTATTGCAATGATTGCTATGTCATTGTGCAGAACCATTTCGTGATGAACTTATTTGTGCATTGTTGCAGCTTATCATAAGCAATGTTATGCCACATGGTCCTAACTGTAATGCTACACTAAGATTATCATTTTGCATAACATTGCAACAATGCACAAATGTGTTTATCATTGGATTGGAACTGTACAACGACATAGCAATCATTGCAATTACATTGCCACATGGTAATGATTATAATACAACACCATTTTGCGTAATATTGCTTATGATGCGCAACAATGCACAAATGTGTGCGCATCATGGGATTGGTTCTGCACAATGACAGCAATCATTTTAAATACACTATTCGATAGTAATGAGTCACTTTGCATGACATTGCTTGTGATAAGCAACAATGCACAAATGTGTTTAACATGGAACTGCAACTACACAATGTCATAGCAATCATTGTAAATACTCCAACACATGCATGGTCCATACAGTAATTCTACACTACGATTATGATAAACAACATTAATTACACAAATGCGTATATCATGGGGTAGGTTATGCTCGATGACATAGCAATCATTGTAAACACACTATAACACGGCTCTTAGAAGACTAACGGGAAACCATGGCTAGAGTCAAGGCATCTGAGTTTTTTGGCCCACTTCAACTTGGTGTGGTGTGTCCAGCAGGAGCGGAAAAGTTGGTACATGGTCTGCGCCAGTGTATTAGGGATCACTGGGAGGATGATGATTTTGTGGCATGCAAGGTGGACCTAAGAAATGCATTCAATGAATAGCCCTCCTACAGGAGTGTGCAACCCACTTCCCAGAACTCTTCCGGTGGGTTTTTTTGTGCTATGGACAGCATCCTACTTTGTGGCACACCATGGGTACCCTTGGTCGGAGCAGGGAGTTCAGCAGGGGGACCCTTTGAGTCCTCTCCTGTTCTCTCTAGTTCTGCATAAGCTTGTCCGGTCCATTGCGGTAGACAGTGAATGTTCCGAACTTTTGTTTAATAGGTGGTACCTTACTCTGGCAGGTCCCAAGGATGCAGTGAAGCATGCTATTCACCTCATTCAGCAGTTTGGTCCCTCCTTGAGGCTATATATCAATATGGCCAAGTGTGAACTCTTTTCTCGAGGTGACAAAGAGGGCTTTCCAGCTGACATGAAGGTGTTTCATGAGCCTAACTTTGAAATCCTGGGTGCTCCTATTGGGGATGCAATATTTTGTGCCAAATTCCTCGCTCAAAAGTGAGCCAAAGCAGTCAAATTGCTGTCCCAGATGTCAGAGGTGGAGATCCTCAAATTGCACTCCTTCTCGAAGTGTAGCACATGACGTCACTTGCGCATCTGTTAAAACCAAAGTATGTGTGCTATTGAGCTATATTTAATTCACTGATTTGCTAATTTGAAGAACGTTCGTCTATCAGATACGTAGAAATTTAATAAAATGCTCTTACGTGGACTAAACGTAATAACATTAAAATTCAGGCAAAATGTTTATCACGTTACCCACTGTACAATACAGCCTGGTAAACAGCTATCATACATAAGTATAATGACCTGTGCTAATCACAATACATGCACTGGATTTGCAATTCATGGTAGGACTAAACACATCAGCTGCATCGATGCTTATCTAATATGCACCTCTAAATAACAAGTGTTATCACTGTATTCTTTGACTGTTGTTGATTGGCCTTGTAAAGTTTGTATCTTCATCTATGTCTGGTAGAGCAAAATACAGTGTTGGAGAAAGAAGACTCATCCACTGTTCCTTTGTGCTCACACTGTGAAGGGACACACTAATTCCTTGATCTTTAAGGTCTTTAATGCATTGATCAAGAGATGCAACGTCGTAAGTAACATTGGCCCCGTTGGTCACACACAGTGTAAAGCACACATGAGACACATTACACCCTTCCAGTGGATTTGGATTTTTCAGGAGCCCTTCCAGTACCATGCGTGCCTTTGTTGAAGGTGTGCTCTCATCCAGAACTGTTGTACTGGAGAAATACTCAGCTTCAAAAATGATCAGAGCACATCCTTTGCTTTTGTCTTCGAAATTCAGCACCAAAATGATATCACACCCCTTATTCATTACACTGGTGGGATGTATAATGCCATGGCTCTTAATAGCACCAATAGCAGCTATCCTTCGTGCCTCCTTCCTTTCTTTATCATCACAGAATGTGTTTCTAGTTGGCTTTGCTTCTCCTTTATTAACACAACTAGAGTCATGACAAGGGAATGATTCCACTCCAGTTGCTAAAGTGCTGCGAAATTTCACACCCATTGTGCCAATAGTAAGACTGGATAGATGACTGGGATAATGTAAAACACCACACAGTGCAGACAGAACCTCGCTAAAGGAAAAGCTGGAACTATGAGTGTGTATCTGTCTTAGTTGCAGAGCTGATACTACTAGCATCTCTAGTGCATCGCCTTTGGCATGTGCATCCCATGGCACCGTGGTGAAGGCACTTTCCAACTTCTGGAATACATTCCTTTCTGCCTCTGAATAATTCACCCTAATTGATCTATGAATGACAAGGAATGGATTCAGAAACCCTAGCAGATATTGATTAACTGGTGGTACAAGGTGGATAAGGGAATAAAATTGCTCGTATTTCCTCAAGCACTTCAGACCTAAAAGATCTTTTGTCTTCAGATCAAAACATTCTTTCCAGTATTGAGCAAAAAAAGAAGGCTGCCGTTCAAGTTTCTTCGCCAATGTACTAACAACAGGTGGGTTCAGTTGGGCAATAGAGAGTATGGGGGAGGTGGCTTTGTGCATTTCCAGCCAAAGCCCCAATAAACCTGGTGAGAACTTTGTCCATTCATATAGTGCAAAGGGAAACGTACCCGCTTTTGGGTACCTCTTCTTCAGTTCTTCCAAAATGGGATAATACTGCTCCCGAGTTGACTGTACTGCAGGGTTGAGCCACAACATGGTGAGTGGACGACTACTTGCTGTCATAAGCAACTGTGGATCTTGAACCACAAAACCTGAGACAATCAGCGCAGAGCATGGATGTGAATAAATTGGTTTAGTGATGGAGGACAGTATTAGTGGTATTTGGTCATTCTGCAGTTCAGAATTTGATCTCAAACATTTCAAAACTTCTGAAAACTCATCTGCAGCAACAACAATACCCTTGGTAGAATATTGAGGTAAGCACATCTTCACAAGTTCAAGAACCCTATCGAGGGTAAGTAAAGAAATAAAGGAACTATCTTGAAAAGATAACCACCCTAAATTTGCTCCAAAGGCATTTGCAATTGTGTAGACCACACGAGCCCAGAAACGAGGAGCACAGGTAAGGAGTGATGAGTCTTTTTCAGTGTAAGGGGTCGCAGAATTGTAGGTGATGGAAACAGCTAAGGTTCCTGTGTATCTAATACTGCTACACAGAACATCAAGTAATAGAGACTTACCTTGCCGAGGTGCAGCAACCACACAATAAATGGGATGGTTCTCTTTTGCTTCTTCTTTCGCTTCTTGCAAGGCTTTGATGTTTGAAACTACTAATTCAATGTGTTTCATGCGATCTTCACCAAGAATGACGGTTTCCTTTCCATGGTAGTTGAAGTGGTGATGATGTGTTAACTTACGAAACTCCACTTGCTCTGTCCCGTCAGCCAGCGTTTTCACAGTTTCCAGAAACTTGCTCCACTCCCGCTCCCGCTCCATTCTTTCTTGTATCCTATTACGCAATAAATACAGCACATCGGACGGGAGCTGACTCCGCCTTTCCTCAGGCATTGCATGCCACTGGGACACAGTCATCACACCAATGTTGTTCAGCAAAGCAAGAATGTTGTTCTGCAAAGCATGCATCGTCTGAGGTGCGTTGTCAACATAGCTGACTGCGCTTTTTGCACATCGAGGGTCATTAAACAACTGGAGTTTGCTTTCGTGGTTTAAAACAATCCACGTCGTCATTGGAATGTTTGTCGCTATGCGCCATGTTGGCATCCCGCTGCTACGAAGAACTTCGTTCACGGTTTTATGGGCATCTGCGATATTTATACCAAGTAGCTCAGCAAAGTAGATTTCTTTGTCTCCATCGAGACGATGGAGACGGGAGCCGACTCTGCCTTTCCTCCAAAGGCATTTGCTATTGTGTAGAGCTCGTTTCACCACATAAGCCATTTTAACACGTGAGCTGCATCATAGATATTATAGTTAGAGAGATTGGAAACGGCGCACGTGAGCCATTGAACCCTGTACATGCAAGAATTTAACATCCGCGCACTTGTTAATTGAGTGACTTCTATCCTCCCCCTTTGGATTTTTATTTTATTTTTTAGCTACGTCAAAACAAGGTACGTGTCTGGATTTTAAAGTTATTGCGTGTAGATTTCGGCAACGTTTAAAGTTTTTTTGTACGACGTACAGAAGAAGAGATACAGTTATCTTCGCGCGTAGCTTCCAGTTTCAAACTTGCGGGTGTTACGGCCTTTTAGATAACTTGTATTAAGTAAATCGGATAGTGGTCGCGTTTTTACACAGCAACGCATAGGTTTTACTGAGTTTGCTCGTTAGTAACAGCGCGATTTGATTAAAACAGCTTTTTTAACACGTATTAGAACTTGCGGGTATAACGTAGTCACGTTTGTATTTAAAAATGATACAATACCACTGCCAGATAGAGCATAGATTTTTACACAGCAGCGTCTGATTTTCTTTCGTGGTGCTACTATGGGAAATTTTACATAAATTTTCAAAGTGCTACCGGTTTTCCGCATCATTAATTTCTGCATATATTAATATCCACTGGAGATGGCAATTGGTAGCTGTCCTCCACTAAAATCGCGTCAACAGCTTCAATGAAATTCTGTACCGCTATAGAAAACACACCACTTATTTCAAATAATGAGTTGCATGCGAACTAAGTTTACTCACCGTCGTCTAGGATATCTTCACAAGCCATCGTTCAGAATTGTAAATAGTGCCCGAATGTGCGGAGTGTAGGTGTTAACTAGTGTTGATTGGGCTTGTTTCCAATCCCTGTAACTATAATATCTATGGCTGCATCATGTGACTCATCCTTGCATTCAGCGATGGGCGTGGTTACAAATGCGTGTACTTACGTGGACTAGGTCTAGCTATCGTGTTAATACAAAAATCAAGACATTGCTATCAGCTTCAGTAACTACAATAAGCAGTATTTTCGACGTATATCCTCTTGTACTTCGTCAGGCCAGCCCCACCCCATACGACGATGGGTGGATGCGCATCAATTAGCACATAGACGACCAACCACATTTTTTTGTAAAGGTGAGTTATTTACAATTGCGGATTATTACTAAGTGCAGAATGGCATATTGTAACTGTTACAGAAATGCATCAGTACTGTACTTACGTATTGTACAGGTCACGTTCACCATAATACTAGTAGTTTAACGCGCTGACATCGAAGAAATGGTACGACCTTAGAGCGGAGCTTTGAAATGGGTGAAAAGGTTCTGGTCCTACTCCCGACGTCTACCAACAAGTTGTTGGCGCAGTGGCAGGGGTCCTATGAGGAGTTGGTGAAGAAGATCAACAAGGTGATCTACCAGGCGGATATGCGGACAGAGGAATAAACCACGCAATTTCCACATCAATATGCTGCGGAAGTGGCATGAATCACTGATGGCAACCAGCTACTGGGTGCAAGACGTGGTAGGAAAAGAAGCATATAGAACGAAGAGAAGGAACAATCTTTCGAAATCGCAGACCAGCTCACGGAGGAGCATCGTGCAGAGTTAAGACACCTTTTGGAGCAGCACAAGGGCACCCTGCAGGACAAACCAGGACAGACACGGGCAACGGAGCACATAATAGATACTGGCGCAGCAAAACCAGTGAAACTACCACCTTACAGACTGCCACGAGTGGACAAACTGATCGATAGACTGGGTATACGGCCAAGTTCATATCGACATTGGATCCTGGCACGGGGATACTGGCAGGTTCCCATGGCGGCAGAGTCGAGTAAGAAGACAGCATTTGTGACACCATTCGGCCAGTTCGAATTTAACGTGATGCCGTTTGGACTCCAGGGCGCACCATCTACCTTTCAACGTATGATGGACCAAGTGTTGCAATGGTTGGGGACATGGCTGGCAGCATTTATAGACGATGTAGTCGTCCATGGTGCCACCTGGAGCAAGCATGTAACAACCCTAGCAGCGGTAGTAACTAGGCTTCAGGAGGCGGGGCTGACAGCCAAATCCAGTAAGTGCCATTCGGCATGGACAAATGCACATACTTGGGGCACATGGTGGGAAATAGGCATGTTTGGCCAGTGGAAACGTTCCCTGTGCCCAAGACGAAGACGGACGGTAGAGCATTCCTAGGCCTTATGGGATACTACATCCCGGAGTACGCTACCCTAGCAGCCCCGCTGACTGAGCTCACCAAGAAGGAGCAGCCCATATGGAGCTCGGAGTGTGCAGAGGCATTTGAGGCCTTAAAACAGCACCTGTGCACAAGCCCAGTGCTAAGGTGTCCAGACGTCGAACGTCCCTTTGTACTACAGACGGATGCATCCGATTGGGGAGTTGGAGCTGTACCCAGTGGCCTACTTTAGCAAGAAGTTGCTACTACAGGAATGGCGGTATTCCACCATAGAAAAAGAGTGCCTGGCAATCAATCTAGCCACACATGCCTTCCGGTTATTCTTACTGGGAAAACCCTTCACCGTCCAGACGGACCATCAAGCCCTGGAGTGGCTCGATCGTCTGAAAGAAGACAGCGCGAGGCTCACAAGGTGGAGTTTGGCTCTACAGGGGTATCAATTCAAAGTGAAGTACCGTCGGAAGGCTCAACGGCACTGCAGATGCCATTTTTAATGACAGGCCAGCTTGTCGCCATAAGAAGGACAGGGTCAGGGGACCCTTAATTTATTCATTTTTAAGACTTGGATACACCATGCTGCATTATAGCCTCACATTTGTATCTGTTGCACCCTCCTACAGCCATGCCAAGTGTGTGAGGTCAAGATGGCCGACATCACTGAAGTGGACCATGACTAGTGGAAACCCTGATGTTTCAAACTGGATGTTAGGTACATGAGCAGTTAGTACAAGCAGTCCTGAGTCTTACTGCAGTATATCCTCACATTTGTATCTGTTGTGTCCTCCTACCAAGTGTGTGAGGTCATAGGTCACTTAAGACTTGATTTTACTAATGGCAAACATCATTGTATTGAATCACACTTATTAAGAAATTGAAATGAAGTTATGTAACAGCTTATGTTAGTAACAAGCATTTGTACTTCTTAGAACAGAATAAATCATGGTACTTGGCTTGATGAAACAAACTGCAGGTGATGCAGCCAAGGACAACTTTTGCCTGGGGCAAGCATACTAGTAGATTGCACATATTATTGGAGCTCTTGATAAAAAGCAATTCATCACTCGTTATTAAAGTCAGCTTTAAACCTCATCTAGTGATATATATCATACTGTGACAAGGAATAGATACAGCATGGGTTTTGCAATCACTTTATATTGTTACAAAAGAGATAATAATTTTATGTACTTGAGTTATAGAGAGAAAAGCCCCCAATGTTGTGATTATACAAAGGGTCAAAACTTTGAAACCACTCATTCAAAAGTGGATTGATCTGGGTAAAAGTCGGTATGTACTGGGCGATGACCTCATCCACTGTTGTAGAGCATTTGAAGATGTCACCTTTTTTTATTGACCTGTCACAGTGACTGCCTGTTCATAGTCATAAATGTTAATCATTGTAAATTATTCACATACCAGAAAAGAACTGTTCTGGCAATGCCAGGCTAGCTGAACAATCTCCTATACACAGTCATTATAATTATATCCAATTTGCCTTTGACATTCATATCCTGAATGGCCAATATATGTTAACATTTGGTAGACAAAGACAACATGAATGCATTGTATACGCACCTTATTATGCCTCATTTGTTACTTCAGAGCTGTGGATTAGCTGTTTAGCCGACATACATGTACATGTACATATATACATGTGACCATACTCGCACCAAACCAAATACTGGAACACATCCTACATACATGCACACACTCATGCACACGCATACTCATATTGATGTACACACGTTGAACTAATTCAATCGTTGCTAATAGAAGTGAGAACATGGTGACACACCATTTGCACTGATGCACAAAAACAATGGATTGTGAAACACCTGCTGTTGAAGCCTTATATACATGTGTAGAATGACAGAGGGTTGGAGAGTTATCATAATTCCGATTTCATGTGTGGTGGTATGGCACAAACATACAGTATTGTTGGAACAAATTAATTGCTTACTTAACTGCCATAAGCAGAGTGGTTGCATTATACATGGATAGGTTTCACTGTATTTGCGTTTTCTATGCGTGTATAAGACAGGAATATATCACTTATCTATTGCAGTTTCATGACAAAATTTGTGGAGTACCATCTCTTCTAAGTATGATAGTGACAAATATTGATCTAGTACAGGTATTTTATGAAGCCATATTTGATATTCATGCTGTTTAACTGATCAATGTACATGTAGCTGTGCAAGCTTGTGCATAAACTGATGCTGAAGCAGTTTCAAATTTTTGGCCGTGATTGTCAGCTACTACAAGAGACAATCAGTACGATGTATGCTGGGTTATTAATACTAGCAATTTATATGTATCTATTTTAAAGTGTCAAGCTTGCAGTGGGATTCATTTGAGCAGTTTTGTGTATGGCAACTGCTAAGTGCAGAAGGTCCTGATGTTCAAACTATTATTATCATATTGGAGAAGCTTTCTCTTGAAGGTAAGTGCAATAAGGTAGATTTATTTGTTCGATTGTGGGTGATCAAAATTGTGGGTGGACAGGAGGGAGGAGGGGCTGTATGACGCAAATTAATAATATGGCAATAAACTTGTCTTCTGAACCATTGAAGGGTTAATTACTAATGAAGAAGGAAGTAATACGATGTGCAATGCAAGGAACAAGAATGTCACATTAGGGTAAAATCATGTCAGGTCAATAAATAAAAAGGTGACATCCAAATCCATTCCAAACTTTACCCACTGGATGAGGTCATTGTCCAGTATATTTTGACATTATACTTCATCCAGAGATCAAACCACTTTTGAACTGTGTGGGTTCAAAGTTTTGACTCTTTGTATAGCATTGAGGGCGTTTCTCTCTATAACTCAAGTTGACCTTACAGTAAGAAACTAAAAAATGCACTGAAGGATATGGTAACCCACCTAGTACCCAACTTCACATCATCATTGGACAATTAGTCATTAATTATGGGTTTATTGCAAAAAGAAGGGTAACATGTTAAAGTTTTAATTGCCAAAAAGTATATTGCAATAATGAAACGAAATCGAAATTATTAGTCATCAATTGTGGGTTTATTGCAAAAAGAAGGGTAACATGTTTAAGTTTTAATTGCCAAAAGGTATATTGCAATAATGAAACGAAATCGAAATTTTGACGATTGGGTTCCAGGATGATTGTGCAATTAATACGGTAACTTTTATGTAGGACTTCATCTGAAAAACACCCAGAATACATACCGTAAGCGTCATAATTTAAGGAATGTCACAATTCCTTAACGATTCCTTAATTGCGACGTTGGAATATTTCGAAGCGGTCAGATTCCTTAATTGTGAAATTAGAGTAAAAGGTGTGCGCAATTAGAAACGATACGGGCAGCACTATGGAGACAAGCGGTATTCAACCCACCAGCGTTCCAGATAAAACGCACTGTCACAAGCTTAGAACTCGTAAAAAGAGGCACACTTTATGATTCAGAAGAGATGTCAGATCGAGAATGGTGATGTCAGTAACAGCTGCACAACTGTCAACTTCAAACACTTTTTTTCAGGCTATATGTGTACAAAATAAATCTAAAATCGCGCACCATTACACTTTTTTTCAATACGTGTATAAACATTCTACTCACTCGATTTCAAATTGCATGCACGGAGGCGCTCAAACAACCGCTTCATCGAATCTCAAGTTACCCCCCCCCCCCCCCCCCCCCCCCCCCCCCCCGTTTTCAAGTCGAACTCAACAAATAACCAAATATGCACGCGCTAGCTAGATCTAATCTATAGGGCTAGACGACGTGCTGGATCTAATCCCTGGAGCACAAGCACTCAAGATTTACGGAGCACATGACCTGTTCCTTAATAAATTGTAATAATTACGCGCAGCGCCCTTCCTCACGGACGTTTGCGGCTGGACAAAAAGTCGATAATTAGACAATACCGTAATTTACAAAGAGCCAAAACCAAAAGTAATATCATATTCATTATACTGTTCATGTTTTGCGAACCACAAATCATACTGACTTTGACACGTTTAGTAAAAATAAATAGCATTTGCAAATGCTGTAACATATCTGTAAACAAAACCATCGACGCGCAAGTACAAGCATTATTATCAGTGATATGCGCAGCCCGTTTTCACGCCCATGTGTCTTTGGCGGGAAAAGAGGGGGTTACTTTAAGCGTGCGTAGTGGAGGAACCAACCGATAGAAAACGTTTGGCGAGCAATATCGCTCATCAGCACACATGGGGAAACACATATACAACACACAGAAGTAGCCACGATTTTTTTAAACCTGTGATCTAGACGTGAGTTTTTTTATGAATAAAAGGGGCAGTATTGTATGGGGATCCACGTAATGAAGGTAAACCAGCGATGCAGAGTGTATGGCCGCTTCTTGACGGAGGCTAGAAAGGGGAAAAAGGAGTTCATACAAGTGCAGAGAGTCTGCAGACGATTTGCACTCAGTCTGTGCAATTAACACAGGCAATGACATAATGAGCCACTCACCCACAATCTGTATGCAAATAAGTGATGTATGGAAATTATCTGAAGAGTACATAGTTTACTTCGCCCTTTTGATTGGACAGTGCATACAGCAGTTGTCTGCAAGAAGGTACCATAAAATAATTATGTGTACTGAATTGATGCATGTATACATGTATGTATACATGTAAGTTTACACTGGTCTTTTCTTACCAAAACAACCAACCAAAAAAGTCAGGTGGTCAGCCAGCAAACTTAAATCCACACAAAATTGTTGCTGGCATTCGTGCAGTTGCCCCTCCCATCCAAATGGGATTTTCACTGGATGAGCACAGTTCCAATCATCCAGTAATCCTGGAGCAGCTGTGGTGTCCCATATGCCTAATGATTGTGAGCCAACCACTGGAGCTTGGAGCTACCATGTAGGGCATTGGTATGCACTGACTGTACCATCCAGTGGTTCATGGCATAGGTCAAACTCAGATTATCGTCCAGCAGGTGGAAGACATGAGACAGTCTGTAGAGAAGATGGTAAGGATTAAACAAACACTGATTGAAAGCAAGCAAACAGAAGGAGGAAATAATCAACAGCACCAAAGTGAATTTGCTGGTCCCTTTGTCAAGCAATTGGATGAAGCCCTCCAATCTTTCAACATCCATAGGCATCAATACTTAGGTGGTGTGTTAGTTGGCAACCATATACACAATACTTAGATGGTGTGTTAGTTGGCAACCATATACACAAGACCCTCCAGGTATAACTAAGAATAAAATATGCTCAAAGAGCGTATTGGCATGGCAAACACATATTGGATGGGGTGAGAAAGAAGCCAATCCATTCATGCACCTTGCAAAGGATGTACCATTCGGTACCAGATCCTGTGAAACATTTGGTGCTCATTGTTAAGGAGCACTTACTGATTGCAGCTCTACAAAATGTGGCGCCTCCTCCTAAAAGAATGAAATAATAATACCGCAATTCAGGATAAACTTCAACAGTAAGTATCGCTGGAAAAAAAATCGTGGCTACAAGAACATACGAGAACTAGTTAGTACCTTCTGTTACCTTTAATTTCTAGCTTGAATTCAAACTTTCTATCGGTTGGGAACGTGGAAAACACACTTCGAAGAGGAAAGGTACGTCGAGGGTTACCTGCTTTCAACAGCCATAACTTGCCGTGGCAAGAATTGCTGGCCCTAATGACTTGCATCAAAAGGAGGAAACTGTAGCTTCTTTTGTAATCTGCTTTTAAATGGCGCTTGTAGCCATCCTGTCTTTTGTACCAGCTCACGTTTTCAGCTCTCCAGGTTGTCAAGGGCGTTGCTATAGGCATTACGCAATCATTTCAATTTTTCGGATTACATACTTTTTGTCCACAAAATATATGGCCGCAAACGCCTGTGTCCTTAATTGCGAAAATCGTTACGCGTTAATCCACAGATTCCACAAATCTACAAATCATTTCTATTAATAGTGTAGGTTGCAGCCCATCTGCACTGGGAATGTTGTACACTCGACCCATCGATGTAATTGGGCTAGTCTTCGTTTAAACCTGGGCATGTCTAATTACTAATTCATCCAGCCTACGTGGGAAAGAAAATGACGGGGAAGGTCCATCAGGATGAATAAAATCGAAATTTCAATTGCTGGCGTTGGTGATGAAGAAATGCAATTGAAAGTTCGATTTTTTTTTCATCCTGCTGGACCTTCCCCGTCATTTTCTTTGCCACGTAGGCTGGATGAACTAGTAATCAGTCGTGCCCAGGTTTTAAAATGAAGACTAGCCCAATTACATCGATGGGTCAAGTGTACAACAATTCCAGTGCAGACGGGCTGCAAGCTACACTATCGCTAAATGATTTAAAAATATTCCGTTGTTGCGTAAGCTTGTGTAAACTTGTGGTCAGCTGTTCAAACTAAACGATATGTATTCTGGGTGTTTTTTTTTTTTTTTTCAAAATTATTGATGTAACCTTTAAACTCTTACATAAAAGTTGCCATATTAATTGCACAATCATCCAGGAACCCAATCGTCAAAAGTTTAGTTTCATTATTGCAATACACTTTTTGGCAAATAAAACTTAAACCTGTTACCCTTCTTTTTGCAATAATTCATGACTAATTGTCCAATGATGATGTGAAGTTGGGTACTAGGTGGGTTACCACATCCTTCAGTGCAGTTTCTTACTGTAAGGTCAACTTGAGTTATAGAGAGAAACGCCCTCCAAATGCTGTGATTTGTTTATACAAAGGGTCAAAACTTTGAACCCGCATGTCAAATCAATACTGGACAATGACCTCATCCAGTGGGGTTGGAATTGAAGATGTCACCTTTTTTTTATTGACCTGACATGATTTTACGGATTATCTGAACAGGTAGAAATTTGGGTCTAACCATTTAATGTCATTGAGTTACTGGTTTGTTTTGGGATGATTGCAGGGGGAAAGAGAGGTGGGGAAGTAAAAGTGCAAAACATTATGGAAATGCTGGGGAATGTTAAGGTTTACTCAGCAATGGCATTTGGAATAAGCATGCCATGTGTAATACAAATAGCACATTCAACTCATATATTGATTGAATTGCTATTTTTATCAGAAGCAAACTAATAATCCAATGAATTTTAATGAAACATGATTTGCAAGAGTCTACAGGGGGATAAATGTGTTTGTGTGTATCTGTGTGTGCCAATGTGTATTTGTTTGTATGTTATTTGTGCTTTGCACACATGTTTGGGTGTGTAAGAAAATGTATTGGGAAGTCGACATCTCAATGGAATTCCTCTTCTTGACAATTTTGTAGTTTACTACACGCCACATGTTTTTAAATTCATTTCTTTTTTCTGATATTGGCTCCCATTTTTACTATAACTGATATTTTACTGTTGCTGACATGCATTGTTGCAGAACATGAGGATGTTTAAGTACAGATTCATCACAAAACTTCCAATTGCACTAGTGAAATATCTGTAATGACGGTGTGTTGTGTAATGTGCTAAAATTTATCCCCCTGTGTATTTTGTGCTGTAGAACACCCTGAAGCATTTTCAAGTGCCCTTTTGCTTCTCAAATGTGAACCGTAAGTTTGCTTTGTGGTCGGTTTATGCATAAGCATCAGTAAAATTACCTTTTCATTGCTGGAATTCCTGTCAAGAATATAGTTCTTCGGAATATTGGATCAGTTTGTATTATTTTGTTATATCTGTTTTTTTAAAGGTGCACATCATGTGGTTTGGGATAGGATACTTAATTTGCGTCTATCATACACAAGTAGCAACAACACCTCAGTTGTACATTACCTCTGATCACTTATACGTTGTAAATTCAAATCAGTGCTAGATTAATAATAACATTTCTTCCAGCCTTGGTGCTGCAGCATTGGGCGCACTTTTTTCACTCCCTGTATCAACCCATTGTGGTGCTGTCGATGCTGTTGGAAGTCATTGGCTTAATTTGAAACCATCGAAGTACGCTAAGTACCTCAGCCAGCTGATGGACAAAACTACAGTACAAATAGAGTAAGTTCTGTGTACCTAATTCAGTTCTAGACTTATGCAGTTCACTCTCCACCATGTATTAGCACTCTGCTGGAACATCTGACAAGAGTATTAGAATACTTGAATAGTAATCACATTTTTGAAGGTACTTTGTTTATCACTAAGTACTGCAATGTTTAATCTAGAAACTTTCCTTCAGTTTCAGAGCATGTCTTAACAAAATCGTTGCTAAATCTCTTCACAAGTTTCCCTGAATTCCTTGTGAAGTAAGGTGGTCTACTTCAATGAATGCATTTTATTAACTTGATTTAATAGTGTTCAACCATATGCTATTTGAACAACTTTTCTCAACACTATTAGGATTGAAAGCCTGTACAGAGTAGCCAGTACCTATGCAGATGATATTAAAAAGGTACATCTAAATAACTATCTATCTACTCATACATACTATGTGTTGCATTCGTTTGGTTCTTATCTAGAAATTAAACTTTGGCTGCAAATTGTGTTTAATTTTTGGTCAGCATTACTAAGTTGCAAATGCTAATGAATGTTGTTTTTTAATGTTTAAGCTCCAGGGCAAAATCCTTAATGAAGGATGTCATTATCCTTAAATAAGGATCATCTTCTACATTGCTTGCTTTTGCTAAGCAAGCAAGTTAAATACATAAATGCTATGGCACAACTGTATACTGAATAGCATTCATAACAAGCCTTAAATGATGTCAATCTAATAAATGCCCTTGTGTTAAAAATGGGAAGTTGCGGTACATCCTTATTTAAGGATTGACGCCATCCTTAAATATGGATCACAACATTAGAGGTTACTGACCATAAACACCATACAAGTTTAAAACTCTTGATTCTCCCTGATAGTCCATTTCTCAGGTATACTCTCAACCTCATTCATCGAAAAAATAACTTGTGGTTAATAAGTTTTGCATATAAAATCTGAACAACAGTTCAAAATTTATAATTATGCACAGTTTGTACTATGATTGTTGCAGTTGTACTGCAATTCCTGATGTAGATGCTAAAACACCGATGTGAGTGTACCCTAGCCTCGTTGAGACAGCGTGCACTGTGATTACTCTGCTGCTCAATCCAACAGTCTTGTCATACAGTATACCATGTACTTCCAGGAGACGGTTTTTTTTTTACCACCGGCCACATAAATAATTATGCTGCACTGTCACATGACAGAAGATATAAAAGGAATGATGATCGAGCTATGATGGTAATGAAATGTTCTAGTTACAGCAGTTGTAAGTTGTTGACATCTTTGCTATGCTGCTTTCGTCACCTATGTCATTCATCTGTGCTGAGGAACTGCATCCTTTGGTATTTGCAGCACACCTGGCTCCCTCTGGACCTAGGCAGGGTCGCTTGGCTTGGCATTTTCGCATGTATGCAGATCACTTGTGTTGAAGTAAGAGGGCATAGCTTATACCCATTGTTGACGCCATTGTAGTTGTTTCATCTAACAGTGTACTTTCTACTCCTTGAGCTTCCTGAAATCTGAAATATTTCATCTTCCTTTTAATTACCATATGCCGCTTTGAGTTTGCTCAAAACTTTATCGCCAACAGTAAATGATTGAAACTGTAAACAGGTTTTTGTGCTACCAAACCGGCTTTTTACCACTGCAGTATCGCTTGATTTGCATGATCTTGAATCTAGTTAATGTGTTATCTAAAAGAATGCACCAACTGTGCTTAGTAATCGACAATCATCCTTATTTAAGGATGGCCATCCTTAAATTAGGATTGCAGGAGATTAAACATTTTAAGTATAGTAGTAGTATCAACTGGAGAGGAGAGTATGGTTATAACTGTGTTAAGAACATTATTACACAGCACTTGGTGCCTGTAATGTGAAGTGATGGAAAAGTAATAGACTATCCAGAGTGATCTTTTGGAAAGACAGTATTGCCAGAGGCCGGTTTTGTAATGCTAGTTTAGCCCATGTTTTTACTTAATGTACTGTACAATCCTATAATAACATATGATATTATTAACTGCATATACATGTATGCCATAATTCATGCATCAAGGTGTGACATATGAGCAAAGACTTTTGAGGAGGGAAAGGGGAAATCAAATTGATTTAGTTATTAGCAAGGCATGTGGAAGTGTGATGAATAAATTGCTGGAGTGCATCAAATAATGAATAGAACACTAGTTTGCTACACTTAGTGGTATTCGGTTTCAGTTCAGTTGCATCTTTTTATTTCATAACATAATTAACATTTTGCCATACATGTCTAAGCAGCATCAATTAACCTTATGTGCATAATTGAAGGTTTGACTTATGTTGAAATGTTTAAAGCCGTGCTCCATACTGGAAGTACCTCTCACGGTTATCAGATACTTAACCTAGATGCAGTACTATCATGTGGATGACAAGAAATAGAAGTGCTATTTATGTGCTGTGAATGCTTATGTGTTAATTATCTCTCAAGGAAAGGAAGGGGAATCAAAAATTACCCTCCTACATAAAACCCTACCATTGATATGGATAGCAATGTCACTGATCATTTGATCATTTGCATACATATATGGAAGAAAGTTTATAAGGCACCGACTTATTTGTGGTCTTACATCGTAGACAACGCAGTATGATAGGTTTTCACACTGAATTGTAATTAAAAAGGGTTTAGCACTAAACCATGATAACAAACATGTACATGTATCCGAATTAATTTGTCATCAATCAGATCACATTTCCAATATAGCCTACTGATTTGTACTATCCAACACCCAACATGACAATAATAAAAGTCATTGTTTACCTGTATCGTAGAAGCATGCAAGCACTTTGCTGAAGCACCAAGTAGGTTAATCATTTAATGCATCCTCAATTTAGAAGCTTGGCTAGGGTGTCTCGTATGTACATGTAATTATGATCTAGACTTAATGTTTATGTTGTAGCATGTTCTATAACATGTTTTAATATGCTCATTTCATGTGCTATATGGGCTCCTGTGAAGAAATCTCAAGGTAACATTACCAAAGTGGAACAGAAGAGTAAGAAAAGGAAAGTGATGAACATTGATGACCTCTTAGATGCGTGATTCCACAAAACTATGTCTTTATGACTAGATTTGTGTAATTCTGATTCGTATGTGTATTGTATTGTCGTAACAAATTGCAATTGTTGCTTATCATCATAAGCAATCTCTATAATAAATTGTATCTTAGTGCAAATACATGCCAAAGCAAAAGCACTTTCAGAAAAAAATAGTCTCCCATGCACACATCTCTCGATGCAGT
Organism: Ephydatia muelleri; assembly: GCA_013339895.1. NCBI lineage: Eukaryota > Metazoa > Porifera > Demospongiae > Spongillida > Spongillidae > Ephydatia > Ephydatia muelleri. The sequence continues at coordinate 9,300,272 of JABACO010000006.1, forward strand.
GTCTGGAGCTGTTGTGACATTGCACTCACAATCGACTGCCACCCCAACCGTCCACACCTTGTCCCTGTGGACAGGTTACAGTCATCTCTCCATAAGTCAGCTAGGTGTAGGTGCAGAAGGATTTCTTTATACTGAATTGCATTTTTTATTATAGGATGAATTCTAGACTGTCCCTGCTCCTGCTTGCAATTCTTCCTCTTCTCAGCCTTTATTACATGCAATGAGAAGGGTGTGCTCCGCCACTTGTGATGATCTCAGTAGTTACTGGCTTACAACATTAGTATAACATAAAATACAATGATTGCTATTTACAATGATTGCTGTCGTCGAGCAGAACGAATTCCATGATAAACACATTGATTATCATACGCAATGTTATGCAACATCAGTGTAGAATTACAGTTAGGACCATGTGTCGGCAATGCTTGCTAGCTATGTCATTGTGTAGTTCTAATTCCATGATAACACATTTGTGCATTGCTGCTTATCATAAGCAAGTAATGTTATGCAAAATGACAATCTTAGTGTTGCATTACAGTCATTACTATCTGACAGTTTATGTTTATGTTATGATTGATGGCTATGTCACTGTGCAGAACCAATCTCATGATGAAAAGATTTGTGCATTGTTGATTATCATAAGCAATGTGATGCAACTCTTAGTATTAATGCAATGTGACAGTGTATTTGCAATGATTGCTGTCATTCCATAGTTCCTTCCAATCCATGATAAACACATGTGTGCATAGTTGCTTATCATAAGCAATGTAATATGCAAAATGATAATCTAAGTGTTATTACAGTCATTACTATCTGACAGTGTATTTGAAATGATTGCTATGTCAATGAATGCGCAGAACCAATCCCATGATAAACACATTCGTGCATTGTTGCTTATCATAAGCAATGTTATGCAAAATGATAATCTTAGTGTAGTTAGGACCATGTGGAGTATTTGCAATGATAGCTGTGTCATTGTGTAGTTCCAATTCCAGTGCATTGTTGCTTATCATAAGCAATGTTAATCTAAATGATAATCTACGTGTCGCATTACAGTCATATCTATCTAACAGTGTATTGCAATGATTGCTATGTCATTGTGCAGAACCATTTCGTGATGAACTTATTTGTGCATTGTTGCAGCTTATCATAAGCAATGTTATGCCACATGGTCCTAACTGTAATGCTACACTAAGATTATCATTTTGCATAACATTGCAACAATGCACAAATGTGTTTATCATTGGATTGGAACTGTACAACGACATAGCAATCATTGCAATTACATTGCCACATGGTAATGATTATAATACAACACCATTTTGCGTAATATTGCTTATGATGCGCAACAATGCACAAATGTGTGCGCATCATGGGATTGGTTCTGCACAATGACAGCAATCATTTTAAATACACTATTCGATAGTAATGAGTCACTTTGCATGACATTGCTTGTGATAAGCAACAATGCACAAATGTGTTTAACATGGAACTGCAACTACACAATGTCATAGCAATCATTGTAAATACTCCAACACATGCATGGTCCATACAGTAATTCTACACTACGATTATGATAAACAACATTAATTACACAAATGCGTATATCATGGGGTAGGTTATGCTCGATGACATAGCAATCATTGTAAACACACTATAACACGGCTCTTAGAAGACTAACGGGAAACCATGGCTAGAGTCAAGGCATCTGAGTTTTTTGGCCCACTTCAACTTGGTGTGGTGTGTCCAGCAGGAGCGGAAAAGTTGGTACATGGTCTGCGCCAGTGTATTAGGGATCACTGGGAGGATGATGATTTTGTGGCATGCAAGGTGGACCTAAGAAATGCATTCAATGAATAGCCCTCCTACAGGAGTGTGCAACCCACTTCCCAGAACTCTTCCGGTGGGTTTTTTTGTGCTATGGACAGCATCCTACTTTGTGGCACACCATGGGTACCCTTGGTCGGAGCAGGGAGTTCAGCAGGGGGACCCTTTGAGTCCTCTCCTGTTCTCTCTAGTTCTGCATAAGCTTGTCCGGTCCATTGCGGTAGACAGTGAATGTTCCGAACTTTTGTTTAATAGGTGGTACCTTACTCTGGCAGGTCCCAAGGATGCAGTGAAGCATGCTATTCACCTCATTCAGCAGTTTGGTCCCTCCTTGAGGCTATATATCAATATGGCCAAGTGTGAACTCTTTTCTCGAGGTGACAAAGAGGGCTTTCCAGCTGACATGAAGGTGTTTCATGAGCCTAACTTTGAAATCCTGGGTGCTCCTATTGGGGATGCAATATTTTGTGCCAAATTCCTCGCTCAAAAGTGAGCCAAAGCAGTCAAATTGCTGTCCCAGATGTCAGAGGTGGAGATCCTCAAATTGCACTCCTTCTCGAAGTGTAGCACATGACGTCACTTGCGCATCTGTTAAAACCAAAGTATGTGTGCTATTGAGCTATATTTAATTCACTGATTTGCTAATTTGAAGAACGTTCGTCTATCAGATACGTAGAAATTTAATAAAATGCTCTTACGTGGACTAAACGTAATAACATTAAAATTCAGGCAAAATGTTTATCACGTTACCCACTGTACAATACAGCCTGGTAAACAGCTATCATACATAAGTATAATGACCTGTGCTAATCACAATACATGCACTGGATTTGCAATTCATGGTAGGACTAAACACATCAGCTGCATCGATGCTTATCTAATATGCACCTCTAAATAACAAGTGTTATCACTGTATTCTTTGACTGTTGTTGATTGGCCTTGTAAAGTTTGTATCTTCATCTATGTCTGGTAGAGCAAAATACAGTGTTGGAGAAAGAAGACTCATCCACTGTTCCTTTGTGCTCACACTGTGAAGGGACACACTAATTCCTTGATCTTTAAGGTCTTTAATGCATTGATCAAGAGATGCAACGTCGTAAGTAACATTGGCCCCGTTGGTCACACACAGTGTAAAGCACACATGAGACACATTACACCCTTCCAGTGGATTTGGATTTTTCAGGAGCCCTTCCAGTACCATGCGTGCCTTTGTTGAAGGTGTGCTCTCATCCAGAACTGTTGTACTGGAGAAATACTCAGCTTCAAAAATGATCAGAGCACATCCTTTGCTTTTGTCTTCGAAATTCAGCACCAAAATGATATCACACCCCTTATTCATTACACTGGTGGGATGTATAATGCCATGGCTCTTAATAGCACCAATAGCAGCTATCCTTCGTGCCTCCTTCCTTTCTTTATCATCACAGAATGTGTTTCTAGTTGGCTTTGCTTCTCCTTTATTAACACAACTAGAGTCATGACAAGGGAATGATTCCACTCCAGTTGCTAAAGTGCTGCGAAATTTCACACCCATTGTGCCAATAGTAAGACTGGATAGATGACTGGGATAATGTAAAACACCACACAGTGCAGACAGAACCTCGCTAAAGGAAAAGCTGGAACTATGAGTGTGTATCTGTCTTAGTTGCAGAGCTGATACTACTAGCATCTCTAGTGCATCGCCTTTGGCATGTGCATCCCATGGCACCGTGGTGAAGGCACTTTCCAACTTCTGGAATACATTCCTTTCTGCCTCTGAATAATTCACCCTAATTGATCTATGAATGACAAGGAATGGATTCAGAAACCCTAGCAGATATTGATTAACTGGTGGTACAAGGTGGATAAGGGAATAAAATTGCTCGTATTTCCTCAAGCACTTCAGACCTAAAAGATCTTTTGTCTTCAGATCAAAACATTCTTTCCAGTATTGAGCAAAAAAAGAAGGCTGCCGTTCAAGTTTCTTCGCCAATGTACTAACAACAGGTGGGTTCAGTTGGGCAATAGAGAGTATGGGGGAGGTGGCTTTGTGCATTTCCAGCCAAAGCCCCAATAAACCTGGTGAGAACTTTGTCCATTCATATAGTGCAAAGGGAAACGTACCCGCTTTTGGGTACCTCTTCTTCAGTTCTTCCAAAATGGGATAATACTGCTCCCGAGTTGACTGTACTGCAGGGTTGAGCCACAACATGGTGAGTGGACGACTACTTGCTGTCATAAGCAACTGTGGATCTTGAACCACAAAACCTGAGACAATCAGCGCAGAGCATGGATGTGAATAAATTGGTTTAGTGATGGAGGACAGTATTAGTGGTATTTGGTCATTCTGCAGTTCAGAATTTGATCTCAAACATTTCAAAACTTCTGAAAACTCATCTGCAGCAACAACAATACCCTTGGTAGAATATTGAGGTAAGCACATCTTCACAAGTTCAAGAACCCTATCGAGGGTAAGTAAAGAAATAAAGGAACTATCTTGAAAAGATAACCACCCTAAATTTGCTCCAAAGGCATTTGCAATTGTGTAGACCACACGAGCCCAGAAACGAGGAGCACAGGTAAGGAGTGATGAGTCTTTTTCAGTGTAAGGGGTCGCAGAATTGTAGGTGATGGAAACAGCTAAGGTTCCTGTGTATCTAATACTGCTACACAGAACATCAAGTAATAGAGACTTACCTTGCCGAGGTGCAGCAACCACACAATAAATGGGATGGTTCTCTTTTGCTTCTTCTTTCGCTTCTTGCAAGGCTTTGATGTTTGAAACTACTAATTCAATGTGTTTCATGCGATCTTCACCAAGAATGACGGTTTCCTTTCCATGGTAGTTGAAGTGGTGATGATGTGTTAACTTACGAAACTCCACTTGCTCTGTCCCGTCAGCCAGCGTTTTCACAGTTTCCAGAAACTTGCTCCACTCCCGCTCCCGCTCCATTCTTTCTTGTATCCTATTACGCAATAAATACAGCACATCGGACGGGAGCTGACTCCGCCTTTCCTCAGGCATTGCATGCCACTGGGACACAGTCATCACACCAATGTTGTTCAGCAAAGCAAGAATGTTGTTCTGCAAAGCATGCATCGTCTGAGGTGCGTTGTCAACATAGCTGACTGCGCTTTTTGCACATCGAGGGTCATTAAACAACTGGAGTTTGCTTTCGTGGTTTAAAACAATCCACGTCGTCATTGGAATGTTTGTCGCTATGCGCCATGTTGGCATCCCGCTGCTACGAAGAACTTCGTTCACGGTTTTATGGGCATCTGCGATATTTATACCAAGTAGCTCAGCAAAGTAGATTTCTTTGTCTCCATCGAGACGATGGAGACGGGAGCCGACTCTGCCTTTCCTCCAAAGGCATTTGCTATTGTGTAGAGCTCGTTTCACCACATAAGCCATTTTAACACGTGAGCTGCATCATAGATATTATAGTTAGAGAGATTGGAAACGGCGCACGTGAGCCATTGAACCCTGTACATGCAAGAATTTAACATCCGCGCACTTGTTAATTGAGTGACTTCTATCCTCCCCCTTTGGATTTTTATTTTATTTTTTAGCTACGTCAAAACAAGGTACGTGTCTGGATTTTAAAGTTATTGCGTGTAGATTTCGGCAACGTTTAAAGTTTTTTTGTACGACGTACAGAAGAAGAGATACAGTTATCTTCGCGCGTAGCTTCCAGTTTCAAACTTGCGGGTGTTACGGCCTTTTAGATAACTTGTATTAAGTAAATCGGATAGTGGTCGCGTTTTTACACAGCAACGCATAGGTTTTACTGAGTTTGCTCGTTAGTAACAGCGCGATTTGATTAAAACAGCTTTTTTAACACGTATTAGAACTTGCGGGTATAACGTAGTCACGTTTGTATTTAAAAATGATACAATACCACTGCCAGATAGAGCATAGATTTTTACACAGCAGCGTCTGATTTTCTTTCGTGGTGCTACTATGGGAAATTTTACATAAATTTTCAAAGTGCTACCGGTTTTCCGCATCATTAATTTCTGCATATATTAATATCCACTGGAGATGGCAATTGGTAGCTGTCCTCCACTAAAATCGCGTCAACAGCTTCAATGAAATTCTGTACCGCTATAGAAAACACACCACTTATTTCAAATAATGAGTTGCATGCGAACTAAGTTTACTCACCGTCGTCTAGGATATCTTCACAAGCCATCGTTCAGAATTGTAAATAGTGCCCGAATGTGCGGAGTGTAGGTGTTAACTAGTGTTGATTGGGCTTGTTTCCAATCCCTGTAACTATAATATCTATGGCTGCATCATGTGACTCATCCTTGCATTCAGCGATGGGCGTGGTTACAAATGCGTGTACTTACGTGGACTAGGTCTAGCTATCGTGTTAATACAAAAATCAAGACATTGCTATCAGCTTCAGTAACTACAATAAGCAGTATTTTCGACGTATATCCTCTTGTACTTCGTCAGGCCAGCCCCACCCCATACGACGATGGGTGGATGCGCATCAATTAGCACATAGACGACCAACCACATTTTTTTTGTAAAGGTGAGTTATTTACAATTGCGGATTATTACTAAGTGCAGAATGGCATATTGTAACTGTTACAGAAATGCATCAGTACTGTACTTACGTATTGTACAGGTCACGTTCACCATAATACTAGTAGTTTAACGCGCTGACATCGAAGAAATGGTACGACCTTAGAGCGGAGCTTTGAAATGGGTGAAAAGGTTCTGGTCCTACTCCCGACGTCTACCAACAAGTTGTTGGCGCAGTGGCAGGGGTCCTATGAGGAGTTGGTGAAGAAGATCAACAAGGTGATCTACCAGGCGGATATGCGGACAGAGGAATAAACCACGCAATTTCCACATCAATATGCTGCGGAAGTGGCATGAATCACTGATGGCAACCAGCTACTGGGTGCAAGACGTGGTAGGAAAAGAAGCATATAGAACGAAGAGAAGGAACAATCTTTCGAAATCGCAGACCAGCTCACGGAGGAGCATCGTGCAGAGTTAAGACACCTTTTGCAGCAGCACAAGGGCACCCTGCAGGACAAACCAGGACAGACACGGGCAACGGAGCACATAATAGATACTGGCGCAGCAAAACCAGTGAAACTACCACCTTACAGACTGCCACGAGTGGACAAACTGATCGATAGACTGGGTATACGGCCAAGTTCATATCGACATTGGATCCTGGCACGGGGATACTGGCAGGTTCCCATGGCGGCAGAGTCGAGTAAGAAGACAGCATTTGTGACACCATTCGGCCAGTTCGAATTTAACGTGATGCCGTTTGGACTCCAGGGCGCACCATCTACCTTTCAACGTATGATGGACCAAGTGTTGCAATGGTTGGGGACATGGCTGGCAGCATTTATAGACGATGTAGTCGTCCATGGTGCCACCTGGAGCAAGCATGTAACAACCCTAGCAGCGGTAGTAACTAGGCTTCAGGAGGCGGGGCTGACAGCCAAATCCAGTAAGTGCCATTCGGCATGGACAAATGCACATACTTGGGGCACATGGTGGGAAATAGGCATGTTTGGCCAGTGGAAACGTTCCCTGTGCCCAAGACGAAGACGGACGGTAGAGCATTCCTAGGCCTTATGGGATACTACATCCCGGAGTACGCTACCCTAGCAGCCCCGCTGACTGAGCTCACCAAGAAGGAGCAGCCCATATGGAGCTCGGAGTGTGCAGAGGCATTTGAGGCCTTAAAACAGCACCTGTGCACAAGCCCAGTGCTAAGGTGTCCAGACGTCGAACGTCCCTTTGTACTACAGACGGATGCATCCGATTGGGGAGTTGGAGCTGTACCCAGTGGCCTACTTTAGCAAGAAGTTGCTACTACAGGAATGGCGGTATTCCACCATAGAAAAAGAGTGCCTGGCAATCAATCTAGCCACACATGCCTTCCGGTTATTCTTACTGGGAAAACCCTTCACCGTCCAGACGGACCATCAAGCCCTGGAGTGGCTCGATCGTCTGAAAGAAGACAGCGCGAGGCTCACAAGGTGGAGTTTGGCTCTACAGGGGTATCAATTCAAAGTGAAGTACCGTCGGAAGGCTCAACGGCACTGCAGATGCCATTTTTAATGACAGGCCAGCTTGTCGCCATAAGAAGGACAGGGTCAGGGGACCCTTAATTTATTCATTTTTAAGACTTGGATACACCATGCTGCATTATAGCCTCACATTTGTATCTGTTGCACCCTCCTACAGCCATGCCAAGTGTGTGAGGTCAAGATGGCCGACATCACTGAAGTGGACCATGACTAGTGGAAACCCTGATGTTTCAAACTGGATGTTAGGTACATGAGCAGTTAGTACAAGCAGTCCTGAGTCTTACTGCAGTATATCCTCACATTTGTATCTGTTGTGTCCTCCTACCAAGTGTGTGAGGTCATAGGTCACTTAAGACTTGATTTTACTAATGGCAAACATCATTGTATTGAATCACACTTATTAAGAAATTGAAATGAAGTTATGTAACAGCTTATGTTAGTAACAAGCATTTGTACTTCTTAGAACAGAATAAATCATGGTACTTGGCTTGATGAAACAAACTGCAGGTGATGCAGCCAAGGACAACTTTTGCCTGGGGCAAGCATACTAGTAGATTGCACATATTATTGGAGCTCTTGATAAAAAGCAATTCATCACTCGTTATTAAAGTCAGCTTTAAACCTCATCTAGTGATATATATCATACTGTGACAAGGAATAGATACAGCATGGGTTTTGCAATCACTTTATATTGTTACAAAAGAGATAATAATTTTATGTACTTGAGTTATAGAGAGAAAAGCCCCCAATGTTGTGATTATACAAAGGGTCAAAACTTTGAAACCACTCATTCAAAAGTGGATTGATCTGGGTAAAAGTCGGTATGTACTGGGCGATGACCTCATCCACTGTTGTAGAGCATTTGAAGATGTCACCTTTTTTTATTGACCTGTCACAGTGACTGCCTGTTCATAGTCATAAATGTTAATCATTGTAAATTATTCACATACCAGAAAAGAACTGTTCTGGCAATGCCAGGCTAGCTGAACAATCTCCTATACACAGTCATTATAATTATATCCAATTTGCCTTTGACATTCATATCCTGAATGGCCAATATATGTTAACATTTGGTAGACAAAGACAACATGAATGCATTGTATACGCACCTTATTATGCCTCATTTGTTACTTCAGAGCTGTGGATTAGCTGTTTAGCCGACATACATGTACATGTACATATATACATGTGACCATACTCGCACCAAACCAAATACTGGAACACATCCTACATACATGCACACACTCATGCACACGCATACTCATATTGATGTACACACGTTGAACTAATTCAATCGTTGCTAATAGAAGTGAGAACATGGTGACACACCATTTGCACTGATGCACAAAAACAATGGATTGTGAAACACCTGCTGTTGAAGCCTTATATACATGTGTAGAATGACAGAGGGTTGGAGAGTTATCATAATTCCGATTTCATGTGTGGTGGTATGGCACAAACATACAGTATTGTTGGAACAAATTAATTGCTTACTTAACTGCCATAAGCAGAGTGGTTGCATTATACATGGATAGGTTTCACTGTATTTGCGTTTTCTATGCGTGTATAAGACAGGAATATATCACTTATCTATTGCAGTTTCATGACAAAATTTGTGGAGTACCATCTCTTCTAAGTATGATAGTGACAAATATTGATCTAGTACAGGTATTTTATGAAGCCATATTTGATATTCATGCTGTTTAACTGATCAATGTACATGTAGCTGTGCAAGCTTGTGCATAAACTGATGCTGAAGCAGTTTCAAATTTTTGGCCGTGATTGTCAGCTACTACAAGAGACAATCAGTACGATGTATGCTGGGTTATTAATACTAGCAATTTATATGTATCTATTTTAAAGTGTCAAGCTTGCAGTGGGATTCATTTGAGCAGTTTTGTGTATGGCAACTGCTAAGTGCAGAAGGTCCTGATGTTCAAACTATTATTATCATATTGGAGAAGCTTTCTCTTGAAGGTAAGTGCAATAAGGTAGATTTATTTGTTCGATTGTGGGTGATCAAAATTGTGGGTGGACAGGAGGGAGGAGGGGCTGTATGACGCAAATTAATAATATGGCAATAAACTTGTCTTCTGAACCATTGAAGGGTTAATTACTAATGAAGAAGGAAGTAATACGATGTGCAATGCAAGGAACAAGAATGTCACATTAGGGTAAAATCATGTCAGGTCAATAAATAAAAAGGTGACATCCAAATCCATTCCAAACTTTACCCACTGGATGAGGTCATTGTCCAGTATATTTTGACATTATACTTCATCCAGAGATCAAACCATATTTGAACTGTGTGGGTTCAAAGTTTTGACTCTTTGTATAGCATTGAGGGCGTTTCTCTCTATAACTCAAGTTGACCTTACAGTAAGAAACTAAAAAATGCACTGAAGGATATGGTAACCCACCTAGTACCCAACTTCACATCATCATTGGACAATTAGTCATTAATTATGGGTTTATTACAAAAGAAGGGTAAATTGCCAAAAAGTGTATTGCAATAATGAAACGAAATTTTGACGATTGGGTTCCAGGATGATTGTGCAATTAATACGGTAACTTTTATGTAGGACTTCAAAGGTTTACATCAAAAAAACACCCAGAATACATATCATTTCAATTGCTTCTAGTCATCATATTTCTCCATCACCAACGCTAGCAATTGAAAGTTCGATTTTATTCATCCTGCTGGACCTTCCTCGTCATTTTCTTTCCCACGTAGGCTGGAAGAGCTTGTAATTAGACATGCCCAGGTTTAAATGAAGACTAGCCCAATTACATCGATGGGTCGAGTGTACAACATTCCCAGTGCAGATGGGCTGCAAGCTACACTATTATTAGAAATGATTTGTAGATAAATATTCCGTTGTTGATTATTACACGTATGCTTGTGGTCAGCTGTTCAAACCAAATGATATGTATACTGGGTGTTTTTTTTGATGCAAACCTTTTAAGTTCTACACCGTATTAATTGCACAATCATCCAGGAACCCAATCGTCAAAATTTCGTTTAATTATTGCAATACACTTTTTGGCTTACCCTTCTTTTTGCAATAAACCCACAATTAATGACTAATTGTCCAATGATGATGTGAAGTTGGGTACTAGGTGGGTTACAGTGCATTTTTTAGTTTCTCACTGTAAGGTCAACTTGAGTTATAGAGAGAAAAGCCCCCAATGCTATACAAAGGGTCAAAACTTTGAACCCACACAGTTCAAAAGTAGTTTGATCTCTGGATGGAAGTATCAATGTCAATATATACTGGACAATGACCTCATCCAGTGGGTAGGAATTGATGTCACCTTTTTTTTTTTATTGACCTGACATGATTTTACCCATTATCTGAACAGGTAGAAATTCAGATCTAACCTTTTAATGTCATTAAATAACTGGTTTGTTTTGGGATGATTGCAGGAGGAAAGAGAGGGTGGGAAGTAAATATACATAACTTTATGGAATGCTGGGGTTTACTCAGCAATGGCGTTTGAAATAAGCATGCCGTGTGTAATACAAATAGCACATTCAACTCATATATTGATTGAATTGCTATTTTCTGATTATAATTATCAGAAGCAAACCAATAATCCAATGAATTTTGATGAAACATGATTTGCAAGGGTCTACAGGGGGATAGATTTTAGCAGCATGTGTTTGTGTGTGTATGTATATCTGTGTTTGTGTGTGTGCCAATGTGTATTTGTTTGTGTGTTATTTGTGCTTTGCACACATGTTTGGGTGTGTAAGAAAATGTTTTGGGAAGTCAACATCTCAATGGAATTCCTCTTGACAATTTTGTAGTTTACTACATGCCATATGTTTTGAAATTCATTTCTTTTTTCTGATATTTAGTGATATAGGCTCCCATTTTTACTATAACTGATATTTTACTGTTGCTGACATGCATTGTTGCAGAACATGGGGATGTTTAAGTACAGATTCAAAACATCCAATTGCACTAGTGAAATATCTGTAATGACGGTGTGTTGTGTAATGTGCTATAATTTATCCCCCTGTGTATTTTGTTCTTTTGTGCTGTAGAACACCCTGAAGCATTTTCAAGTGCCCTTTTACTTCTCAAATGTGAACCGTAAGTTTGTTTTGTGGTCAGTTTATGCATAAGTAAAATTATCTGTTGATTGCTGGAATTCCTGTCAAGAAGAATATAGTTCTTCAGAATATTGGATCAGTTAGTATTATTTTGTTATATCTGTTTTTTTAAAGGTGCACATCATGTGGTTTGGGATAGGATACTTAATTTGCGTCTATCATACACAAGTAGCAACAACACCTCAGTTGTACATTACCTCTGATCACTTATACGTTGTAAATTCAAATCAGTGCTAGATTAATACTAACATTTCTTCCAGCCTTGGTGCTGCAGCTTTGGGCGCCCTTTTTTCACTCCCTGTATCAACCCATTGTGGTGTTGTTGATGTTGTTGGAAGTCATTGGCTTAATTTGAATCCTTCGAAGTACGCTACCTCAGCCAGCTAATGGACAAAACTACAGTACAAATAGAGTAAGTTCTGTGTACCTAATTCAGTTCTAGACTTGTGCAGTTCACTCTCCACCATGTATTAGCACTCTGCGCTGGAACATCTGACAAGAGTATTAGTATACTTGAATAGTAATCACATTTTTGAAGGTACTTTGTTTATCACCAAGTAGCATTGTTTAATCTAGGAACTTTCTTTCAGTTTCAGAGCATGTCTTAACAAAATCGTTGCTAAATCTCTTCACAAGTTTCCCTGAATTCCTTGTGAAGTAAGGTGGTCTACTTCAATGAATGCATTTTATTATCGTGGTTTAATAGTGTACAGCCATATGCTATTTGAACAACTTTTCTCAATACTTTTAGGTTTGAAAGCCTGTACAGAGTAGCCAGTACCTATGCAGATGATATTAAAAAGGTACATCTAAATAACTATCTATCTACTTATTCATTTGGTTCTTATCAAGAAGTTAATCTTTGGCTACAAATTGTGTTTAATTTTTGATCAGCATTACTAAGTTGCAAATGCTAATTAATGTTGTTTGTTAATGTTTAAGCTCCAGGGCAAAATCCTTAAGGATGTCATTATCCTTAAATAAGGACCATCTTCTACATTGCATGCTTTTGCTAAGCAAGCAAGTTAAATAAATAAATGCTATGGCGCAACTGTATACTGAGTAGCATTCATAACAAGCCTTAAATGATGTCAATCTAATAAATGCCCTTGTATTAAAAATGGGAAGTTGCGGCACATCCTTATTTAAGGATCGACGCCATCCTTCAATAAGGATCACAACATTAGAGGTAACTGACCATAAACACCATACAAGTTTAAAAACACTTGATTCTCCCTGATAGTCCATTTCTCTCAACCTCATTTGTCAAAAAATGACTTGTGGTTAACAGTTCAAAATTTATAATTATGTACAGTTGTACTATGATTGTTGCAGTTGTACTGCAATTCCTGATGTAGATGCTAAAACGCCGATGTGGGCGTACCCTAGCTTCGTTAAGACAAATGTGCACAGTGATTACTCTGCCGCTCAATCCAACAGTCTTTCCATACAGTATACCATCTACTTCCCCACGAGACGCTTTTTTTTTTTACTCACTACCAACCACCGGCCACATAAATAATTATGCTACACTGTCACATGATAGAAGATATAAAAGGAATGATGATCGAGCTATGATGGTAATGAAATGTTCCAATGACACTAGTTACAGCAGTTGTAAGTCGTTGATATCTTCGCTACAAATCAGTGCTGCTTTCATCTTTGTCATTCATCTGTGCTGAGGAACTGCATCCTTTGGCTCCCTTTTCGCGTGTATGCAGATGGCTTGTGTTGAAGTAAGTGGGCATAGCTTATACCCATTGTTGACGCCATTGTAGTTGTTTCATCTAACAGTGTTTTTTCTACTCCTTGAGCTTCCTTAAATCTGAAATATTTCATCTTCCTTTTAATTGCCATATGCCACTTTGAGTTTGCTCATAACTTTATCGCCAACGGTAAATGATTGCACCATATTGAAACTGTAAACCGATTTTTGTGCATTCCCAAACCGACTTTTAACCACTGCAGTATCGCTTGATTTGCATGGTCTTGAATCTAGTTAATGTGTTATCTAAAAGAATGCACCAACTGTGCTTCATTCCTTTAGTAATCGACAATCAAGGATGGCCATCCTTAAATTAGGATTGCAGGAGATTAAACATTTTAAGTATAGTAGTAGTATCAACTGGAGAGGAGAGTATGGTTATAACTGTGTTAAGAAACATTATTACAAAGGCACTTGTAGAAAGGTAATAGACCATCCAGAGTGATCTTTTGGAAAGACAGTATTGCCAGGGGCCGGTTTTGTAATGCTAGTTTAGCCCACGTTTTTTATTTAATGTACTGTACAATCCTATAATAACATATGATATTATTAACTGCATATACATGTATGCCATAATTCATGCATCAAGGTGCGACATATGAGCAAAGACTTTTGAGGAGGGAAAGGGGAAATCAAATTGATTTAGTTATTAGCAAGGCATGTGGAAGTGTGATGAATAAATTGCTGGGAGTGCATCAAATAATGAATAGAACACTAGTTTGCTACACTTAGTGGTATACGGTTTCAGTTCAGTTGCATCTTTTTATTTCTTAACATTTTGCCAATACATGTCTAAGCAGCATCTATTAACCTGATGCGGGGGGGGGGGGGGGGGGGGGGGGGGGGGTTGACTTAATGGTTACCATAAATGACACTCATTTATGTGGTACGCCTATCATATAGCATGTTTTTGCAGCTACCATAACATGTTGTTACAACAATGCGTCATCAACCACAAAGTAAAGCTGTACATGCAAACCACTTGCAAAAGATAAAAGTAACTTCATTTTTAAAAAGCATCAATCATTTCATCTTCTGACTCCATTTCATCTTCTGATTCTGAGCTAGATTTGCTGCACAGAGATAGCCTGCGTTTGCAGCTCCCTTTCCACCTAAGGATGGATGATGTGGGATCAAAGTCAGCAATTTCAGGACTGTGCAGCTGTATAGTCATCAAATCAGTGACCATGGTGTCCCTTAGCCTGCTCCTCCAGTCTGACTTGGTGACTTTAGTCAGACTCAATCCTCATTCACAGTCTGCACTGCTGGCAGGCAAAGACAGTAGCAGATCAACCAGCTGGAGCACATTTGGACAAGAATCTTGGGCATTCTTGAACACATCTAACCCACTCTGGCTCCTTAGGTGGAACTTTAGCCTTTGGAGAGTACCTATACAGTTTTTTTTAGAACGTACCAGTTCAAAACTTAAGCCCTTTACACGTGAGCTGAACCTTCACTACATCGGATCCTTGAGCAAATCCCATTCTGTTTGTACAACACTGGCATCCACACCACAGAATGGGTCCAAACTGGGAGGGCTACATCTTTGATTTCTAAATACTACTTAATAAATGCACAGAATCAAACAAAGACACATCGTGCGCGCCCTCGCTTCCTATCACATGTTAAACGAGCGCGCGCGCAGGGACCATTGTCCCATTTCGCACATAATACACTGTCCACCTTTTACGCTCTCGCGCTATTGATCTCGCTGTGTCTGTTTAAGGCGATGACCAAGTTCTTTTATGGAATTTAAAGTCTGTCATTAAATGTGACTGGTAGTTATTGCGCAACTGTTTTCAATTTGCATGTACATGTATGATGGTTGTGCATTGCTTCTTTGTCCATAACATATTTCCTTGTAGAACATAATTTTGTCAACTTGTCTACTTTTTTTTTTTATCTTACAAGTAGATGTTGATTTAGTGTGACTCAGTGAATACAATAGCAATGAAGTGTTTATGTGTAACAGTGAATTTATTTGACTAGTGAGTAGCATTTGATCATTCGTGGTTCCCATATCTTTTCTAGCATACTACAATGACATTGTTGTTGGTGGTGTGTGTTGCAGAATCGAGACTGAAGGAACACAGAGACGAATTTACATCATGACGCTTGGCTGTCTTGCACCGTATAGAAGACTTGGTGTAGGTACGTACCACTTACCACTGTCCTGTCTAAAATAGTGGAAAAGCAAATTGATATTAATTTTGCACACTCAGTTGCTAATTATATTCGGTCTGAAATCTCAGAATGTACCCCAACTTTTATTCCTACATTCCTTTTCCCACTATTCTGTGGATATGTATCTTTCAACATTGTGCACATACACGTATACATGTATACTACTTGCACATTGATATATGTACAAGGTTGAACCATACACCTCTCACTCGTTATTTCAAATCGAACATTTTGTGTAAAATAATCAGTGAGAAAGATATTAGTGATCCACATTCTTTCAAAATTGCAATGGAACCCTGCATACAGAATGTTTCTGATACAAGGTATGTTTATTCGCAAATTATTGTACATGTATAGCGTTTATACTGTTACAAATACTAAATTAAATTATGTGGGTTGTTCTGTGCTTAGTGTCACATTGGATTTGCCCATGACATATCAGAGTTACCAGAGAAGGACAATAAGTGATTTGACATTGAATATGTAATATTATGACTTGCAAGGTTTCATTGAATCCTGAAGATGGAAAAATACATTTACAATTTGTGGACTTGAACTTGAACATTTCTCTAAACATATAAGATAAACTGTCCCACTGGAGAAAAGCATGTTCTCAACAAATATGAAGATGCTGTTTGAGTAGACCTGTCTTTGGTGGTACTTTTTTCTCTTGTTTTGTGAATACATACATTTTATTGGCCATGCAATATTATATACATACATTTTATTGGCCATGCAATATTATGTGCAGGTACTGAGCTGCTAGACCATGTCCTAAGAATTGCAAAAGATGATGGAAATATTGACAATGTCTACCTGTAAGTCAAATGCTAGTTACATGTGATATCAAGTCATGTTGCAATATGAAAATCAATGAATGTGCCCTTTGAAACCTTGAATTCGCTATTAGTTGGCATTACAAATTAGCTGTGGTTTCTATTAGTGGAATACCATCTCCAATTATGCATGGTTGATTTGTTTTGAGAGTTAAGTGTTTTATGATAAGTTCTATCATCATTCAGTGACAATATTTAGCAACCAATGTGTTTACGAACATTGCACTAACAATAATGCTTTTCGAAAACAATAACCTAAAGACTGGGCTGCAAAACATGATGATTTATAATTGTGACTGTCCGTGTCGCTGTCTGTCATTGGGTTTGCTCTAATGTACCTAGTTTATAAACAGCAGAAACCAGAAGATTCGTTTGTGACAATTTTTTGATAGTTTTTCTCCTGAATGCATTAAAACCAATAGCCCTGAATTTATATTTTGGTGGATATATTTAAGTGTGTATTGGAAACTGTTTGTCTGTGCTTGCCTTCATATTGTGATGTCAGAAACATTACTTGATGTTGGGGGTGGAGGTGGGGAGGCAAATGCGTCCTACATGCAAATAGGTGTCTGTCTCAATGGTATTTTCAACTTTGAGCACAAAAATGGCCCAAAAGATCTTATACTTCTCATATAGTTTGACAAAATGTGAATCTGGAGTATTGTGATAACATTGTATCCTTGCAGCCATGTGCAGGTGAGTAACACAGAGGCATTGGAGTTCTACAAGAAATTTGGCTTCAAGATTGTGGACACTAAAGAGCATTACTACAAGAGAATTGACCCTCCTCATGCCCATGTTCTTCAGAAGAATTTGAAGGAATAATGAACATCTGCCTCATCTTTATGTATGTGTGCACGAAGTATAGAACATGGTATGTGATATTAGTACGAGAGTCTTTTGTTGTGTTTGGGTTTGGCCATGACACATTAATCTTTTTCCAAGACCTGGTTGTCTACTCCAGTTTAGGCAGAGAAACATGGTTTTCTCATGCATTCACTTTGTCCTGCATGGCATTGATATGCTCTGCAAGTGATATTCTATATGATACCTGGACTCACTTCAATGTACTTCAAGAAGTTGCACGGCTACAATCTCTGCCAGCACGCTCCCACTGCATCCTATTGCGGCACTCGAGACTGAGATTATGCAATCTATATCAGTGCAACTGGTTAAAACATGTGAAGTAATATAATAATATACGAGACCGCTTGCTCCTACAAATGCTATAGTGCAAACCACACCCATCCGTACCGTGTCTGGTTTTCGTGCTTGCGCATTAATAATACTACTATTGCAACAAACGATACATGTTTATGTACATACATATAGAACGCTTTTGGACCATAAAGTATTAGGACAAAGGCTAGTTGAGTCAGAGATCATATATAGCATTGTCTGCGTTAATTGGTGTTGATTGACTTCGTTTCCAATCCCTCTATATATGATCTCTGGTTGAGTCCAATGACGCTGTATTTATATTTGCATTAAAGTTGCGCTACATATGGTCCTTGCACTTAACATAGGGCTATTTGCCCACATGTTTCTCGACACGAGTTAAAGAACACTTTTCCAGTGCATACATGTACATGTGTCTTTAGCCATTGTAATAGTAATAGTTAATAGTCACGTGTACGGGTTGCATGCACCAATCTGGCACTCCGGTTTTAAAGAAATCTTTGATGTGAGCGTGCAACGTTACAGTGATTCATGCGATATCTATCCCAACTAACGTGGGTATCCATTGTTTGCAATTGAGGATCGGGCCTCTAGAATGCACTGGATGGAGAAGAGAGAATAACAAGTGACAATGGAACCACCTATGGTCTGGTAGTGCGAGTATGCCACGGTTGTTACAACACGTAGAAAATTGTCTATTATGTGACTATGTTACCCCACAGAAAGGGTGCATGTTACAAAAGGACCATTTGTGGAAGCTGGTGTATATGTTGAGCCTCTGTTGTTTTACCATAGAGTCTACAGAGAATGGCGATTTGAACAATGTACATGTAAATCATATTCCTTACCGTTGTGATGAACGCCATTTACAAGCGTGTGATGTCGAAGCATGTTTTGGGACCAGAGACGACAAGTACCCGTTTTTTTTTTTACTATTCCGCCCTAATAAAGTTACCAGAAATTTGAACACAACAACGAACGTAAGTGTGTGTAATGTTTTTTTGTTGTTTTTATTCCCTTCTTTATGCGGTTGACGCCATTTGATATGTGTTAGATAAACAATATTGATGAGGGATGGGTGGCGCTTGGGATCTGCATTGGCATTATGCACCTTTACCAGGGTCATGTACTGATTTAAATGTGTTAAACTTGACTCTCTGCCCCCTTTTCACCAACCCACAACCAGCATGGTGGTTGTGACCATGTGGTGCTCTAGAATGTGCATCTTCACACTCCTCTGAGAATCAGGAAACTCCTTATTGATAATGTCGAAAACGTTTTGATTGCATGCCCTAATCAATAGCAACCAAAGTAAGTATTGGCTTTCATTCTTATAAACTTATCAAGCTGGTCTACTTATCTTTCAGATAGTGCGTCATTGTTGCATGGAAATGGCATTCTGTGAACAAGGTGAAGGTGGTATGGAACTTCTGTACATTGCTTGGGCTTCACATATGGAAGGTTTTTGTCACCAATGAATGAGCACAGAGTTTCCAAGTTAGATGGGTGTGTTAAATGTTATGTGTGCACTTATTTATTTATAAACAATTGTATTATGCAATGCATACTTGCAAAATTTTATGTACATGGTTGCCAACAAAGATGCCTCCATTATAATTTTGGCGGTGAACACCAATTGAATCCATGGCCACTTGGAGTTGTTTCACAAAGGGACCACCTTCAGTGATTTAAATCCATTTTACACTACACACATCCACTCTGTCAACCTGTGTGCCTAAACAATTTGCCACATACCATACTCTTGTCACCATGCACAATGAACAACACACCATGTCATTCCTAAGAAGTGTGTTTGCCATATCTGGGGGTGGTTTGACTGCATTGTTCTGTAGACATAACAAGAACATTCGTTTTGCTGAGATCCTGATCCAGTCAATAATGTGCACACATACACACACACATACACACACATACACACACACACACACATGTGACATGGCAGCTGGATTGGCTGCTGCATCATAGCTAAACAAATTGGACACATCAACATGTTCATCACAAATGCCGATATTACTTGTACATGTGACAAGGCTGGGTAAGGATGCCTTGCTACAACTTGTGGGGGATGGGGGCTAAATGTCAGTTATAGGGGCTGCAGGTATCTGACACAATATGCAAAACATCTGGGGGTGGATCTCAACAGCGTCACTTGCAACATCAATATCAAAGGTCCTTTGAAAACGAGTGACATATATTGTGGCTCTCGTTTCTCTGCTTTGCCCTTTATTTTGACCGATTTTTGTAGCCTGCATCCGCATACTCCACAGGTCATCAAGTCCACACGTGTGGTCAGATTTACGTCGATGATGTGCATTATTCATGACTTAGTATGGTTCGTTGTTTGTGGCCATCGGCCCTCACGAGTGGCAAATATGGCACCTAAAGATGATAGAATATTTCGACGTACCAGTGAATGCACTATTCTTTTATTTCGAAGGGCACTTATTAGAGCGGAATCGGAGAATAATATGATGGAACCGATCGATCCTAAAATAAACCGTCGGTTGTGCAACGCGAAGTGCATGAACATTATAACAGCGTACACATGCATTTGATGTATTGAAGCAAGTACATAGGTTTTCCTAACTGCTGATAGCCTTTTTGTGTGCATCGCATGCGCCAGATGTGGAAGGTTTATGCGTCAAAGTAAATGAGCTCTGAAGCCGCCATAATGAGACTAATTCCGCGTATTGCTACTCTTAGCCCCCCCCCCCCCCCCCCCCTCACCTGGGACACAACGCATGCTTTGAAGTAGTTAAGTACTCAGCTGACAACTATGCTGCAAAATGGATGGTGCTAGTGACATACGATCGGCTCCCCCTCTTTCCTAACAAACCCCACCTCCACAAGAGACGGTGGCTTATCGAGAATCACGTGAACCTTAACCACGCCCACACCATAGTTATGGAGCTTTTAGTCTTACTCCTCTGTGTTCTGTCAGCAGAATGTAAGTTTCGAAAAATACAGCGTATTTGGGTAAAAACAGAAATATCAGTACAGCGCCTGTAGTAATCATCCGTAATACATAACGTAAAACCATTCTCCGTTGCAGCAATAACAACACAACTGCCATCACTACATGACAGAATCTACCACAGCATCGACACGTTTTATCCTTGTTTTAGGCTGATAAACGCTACTCGCCAAATTGGGTGTTCTGGTAAATAAAATGTTTTCATATTCATGCTGACAGCACCGATACTGCAAACTTCACAGGCTCGGCCACTAGCAAAAGTGGTGTTGTTCATTATGTAGCAGATAACACGCAGCTGCAGTGGCTTGTCAAATCTGGTGTTCATCCTCCTTACATCGCACTGCTGGAGTCGGCTATGTTTACAAGGTAGAAGGGGGCACTAGATACGGGATACTACAGATTACTCACATCTTTGCTTCCACATGTAGTGACAATGTGCTGTTGTTGAAATCATCATCAAAAGTACAGGGAATCATTGTCAAGTACAACACCAGTGGCCAATTGCCAGGTTAGCTGCATGAAGCTGCATTAACCAATCATTAATTTGCTTTATCCTGCAGACCTAGGTTACTTTTCTCCAGAATCAAGTTCACCGAACTGTGGATTTGGTGTTGAAACAGGTTAGTATTCATTACACCTCTATTCTGTTCTATTCAGAAAGGGGTTTAATTTTGCACACTTTTATAGCTGGTCAGAATGAATTGCGTTACAAATAGTGACTTTTATTATTTTTTTAACTTGCTTACTTTAGGATCATGTGATGCTTGGAATGCCAATGTAAGGGAAATGTTTTGCATGAAACTGTTATTATGATATATTTCCTCAGGGGACTGGCTTGTCTCGTATGGATTTTGGAGA
>JABACO010000006.1:9323086-9379337 GCA_013339895.1 Ephydatia muelleri
GCACAGATCCTTTAGTGCCACCATTTTGGCGACTTGATCATGATTAATTGGTAACGGAAAGCAAATCTTCTTGGTCTAATGGTGAAATGCTGCATTATCCAAGTTATACATATTATCTGTGCAAAAAAAATCCACTGAAAAGGTTCTGCATTTGCTATTTTCTGCAATAAATTAAACTAAAGCACACACTGCACATTTCTATACACGTAGTAACAATAACAAATTTCATGTATGGCAGGGTTTGCCTAATGTTGTACAATAGAATGCAGACTGAATAAATATCATACCATGTGTACAAACATACAATGAATGTATTAGATGCCTTAACATCCCTGAGGACGATAATCACATGATGCAATAAAGTTGACTAAATATTAATAAAACGGTGATTTGACTATACCAATCAAATTGAAATAAAGAGTGTAATCCTAAATTACTGTAATTATTATAATAGCTTCATTATGAAGCTTGTTCATAATAATCTCAATTTGTTTATACCAATCTGCAATAAAAACCTTTCTGCTCATTTGCCTACACCCAGTACAGTGTATAATCATGACGTTAATTGTGCTGTGTCACTAACCAGATAGCTAGGTCTTGAATGCTTGTTGACTTTGAAGCAAACTTATCAAATTCTGCCCATGGTCTTCACTGGACTTCTCTTTAAAACCAGCTGTGAGGGCCACATTGTACTACATACATATATTCTTTGCTGCTAAACTCACCTAATTCTGCATGCTTTGTAATGCCAGATTGGATGGCTTTGATTAATTCTGTTTTGCAAGTGTCTTTTGGCATTAGCCCACATAGTAACCCTAGAGTACGAAGCTGTAGCATACAATGTATTGACTCCTTCACAGAATAAAGTTCATTTCTTGATTGTTTATAACCATGAAAAGCTTGAAATGTCATAATAAGCAACACACCAACCTTCTCATGAGCATAGTCCCAAAGTTCTGCTCGAACATGCAGAAATGAAGATGTAGCAGACATCAGGCTGTCAGGGTTACTTTGCATCATAATTGCCTGGATAGCTTCAAAACAAGTCATGTATGCCCAGCATTCAACTGCTCCGACTGGCATTGCCTGCAGAACCTGGGGGCATCAATCAATAAGTCATCTATATATGTGCATAACAGCGATGCAGAATATATTGTAACCATACACATAGTACACATATATTGAAAATCCTTTACCTTCAGTTCCTTTCTCTCTCTTGACATTGCATGCAGGGTACTTATGCATGTCTGAGATACATTCCACCCTTTGTCAAGGGCAAATAGCAGTCGTGCTTGACAAGATAGTAAAAAGGTACGGATGTGTAGAAGTGGACAGGATCCGTTTTCAATGGCTTGCAGGTACTATGCAATAAAAAACAAAATACTGCCATGTTACACACTGACAAGCATGTCACGTTTACAATAATCCATGCAGAGAGTACAAATTAATAACCTTCCAAGATCTGTTTGTCTCAGTTAGAGTTGGATAATCCCAGGAAGTGCAAGGGTTAGAAGCAATTCTGTCCAGCCATATCACAGACTCATTTGCTTTGGCTATCCGTGAAAGAGTGTCTTCTAATAAAGAGCTAGCCACATTGAAACATTCAAGAGCGTTACTTTCCTGCAATATCATCTCATATGCAATAGCCAAATTAATCTGCAGATTGAAACAGATGCATCATAGATCACGGTTTCACATTAGAATTGAATCTCCCCCTACCCCCATCCTTTTATTAACTTTCCATAGTACACACGGCACAACACCATACCTGTCGAACAAAAAAGCTATAAAAATTGGGCAGTAGAATTCCATCTTCCTTCAAATTGCTGAGTTGCTTCGCTTCAGCTGCTGTCAATTTCTCCATACATGAAAAACACATATCATTCAGAGTATTTGTCAATGACTGAGAGGAATCAGCCAATCGATTTTCATTTGAAGAAGACAGACGAAATGCAACAATTCTACAGTTGAGAAATAAATGTTGTAGTAACGAGCTTATAAATACATGTACGATACACTGCATCCATGGCTGGATACTAAATGCACATAATACCTACTGTATGTATCTCTCATTACTTAGAAGTGCAAGTTTTGGTATAATTATCAAATCACAGCATGGTTCGCAGCTACATAAGAAAGTCGGTTTTGCAACCTAGAATTTGCAAATCATATACTACATTACCTAGAGAGACGTAAGCTAAAATAGTGCACTGCACAGCACGAGTTTTAATTAAGTGAGATATAATGTCCAAGCTTACACTCGTCCTTTAAAATCGTTTCGCAGTCTTTCTTCCACATCTCCTTGACCTTTGGCTTTCTTTTTAGCAGCTCGCACTTCTGCTGTAATACAGAACACCACCAAACATTCAGCACACCCTCCCAGCTTTTCGACATCAGAGAGCCACTGAACAATGTGTGGCTTCGTGCGAAGTCTGTATTCTTCAACGTCCTGTGTAAACAACAGAGCTAAAATAAACGTACCGTGCATATCTGTAATCGTACTGAAGTAGCGTTCCAAAATGTATGGAGAAGTGGCTTTTCAAATACGCACTGCTCAGAATTACTTCGCTGATGTGATTCGAACGGAACGAATTTAACACCGTCACAGAATGCACTGAACGTATTGCTGGACCCGTCCCTATGAAGCGATGGTGATTGGTCAATACAGGTGATATATATAACGTCTGTTTGCTATAGTGTTGTAAGAGTGCAAGTTGGCCTACTTTGATGATGTCTGAAGTTGTTTTAGCCTGTTCTGTAGCCTTTTTTGCATCGCTGCATTAAGAAGCGTTCGATCGTCATGGTCTATAAACATACAGACATACAGTAACCATCATACAATCATAGATCTGTACGCTCTGTTAGCAGCGTTCTTGTTTGATCGGGGATCGCGAGCGAAGTTTCAATGAAACCCTTCTTTGCGCTAACTTACATGTTATAGTTGGTTTGGGGTCCATGTTGACGTCAACTGTATGTATACGTAGTTATTGGGAGCGCATCATTCAGCTATTGTTAATTAACTAACGACCTTCATTGCAATGGAAAACATTCTACTAGATGTACTCGAGATAGACGTAGGTGAGTTGATGTGAGAAGTTTCTTTTGACCACATGTATAAAGCTCTCAATCTTTATATCGATGTAGGAGAATGGAAGGATGACCAGGAGTTTCAAAAATACGCGGCAGAACTGAGTGCTTACTCTCTAGAGAAACTTCGTACGTGATTACTAAAGTGCCAGTGTGGTTGATTGTAGTTGTAGAAATGCCTCCTGTGCAGGATGCATATTCATATATCCTATTATTACAGATAGTAATCGCAAATACTTCCTAGCATGCACTGGATAAGGATTTCATCAACATACATTATGCATGTACACACGGCATGCATCATTGAGATTAACGTATAATTCGAACATAATGATGTATTTCCATTTTGAGTCAAACTTGGTTTCTTAAAGCCTCTTTGCATCTCTTAGTCTAGAATGAGGTAGAACATGTAATAATTCTATTTGAGGCTGTATTGGTTTGAAACGTTATAGATCAGTTTTGGTGCACTTGACTGACTTACATGTAGCTGTTTTTCCTTAGCAGTCATTGCAGGCATGCAATACAAACTTGTACATGTATTTGTTGAAGGTCTGTAATAATATATTGCTTGGCAAACACATTGTGATTACATAAGTTTTACTTTGATGTATTGTACTGATATTTTGCTTGCACAAAATGCAGGTAGAGAACCCGAACAGTTAAGACAGGAGAAACAGTGTGTTCTAAAATCTACCCAAGAACTTGCTTTTAGTAATTATAAGAGTTTTATCCAGACAGCTGAATGTACTAACAGCATATTCAAAGAGGTAGCGCATATATATAATATTCTAGTTGCATTTGCCCAGAAATTGTATATTTCTTTAGTTCTCCACTGTGGAGATATGTGTTGAACGGTTGTTGAGCAAGATGCCGTCATTTGGCGATGCTTGCAAGTGTTTCTCTGAAGAAGCTCAAGATATCCGCACAAAGTCAGTATCCTGTATAGAATATTTCAATTGATTTGCTCTTACATCATATAAATCACTGTGGTGGGCAGATTCTATTACTTTTAGGTGAAATCCTGCATAAACTTTAATATATCTTTTCACATTCAGCAGCAGCATAGAAACATAAACAGGATTGGGGAGGACCCCCAGAGGGTCTGTCCACTACACTGCATAAATTCAGCTTTTTTATTCACAATGCCCAAATTGTTCCTGTGTCTTATGTTATTGGATGATTAATTGTTTACAAGCAGATTAGCAACAATACGCAAATACTGATATGCAATAGCATTACCGTGATGCAAACTTCTGCCGCAATCAGGTCTGGTTTCAGTTATGACTTGTTCACTTTGCTCACACTTTGTGCTTAGCAATGGGGATAGTGAGTCATTCTTCTTTATGAATCTCTTCAGTGTGAAATGTATTTGCAACAGCTGAAGGTAAAAGACCAAACAGCATGACCATCTTGTCTCATCAGGGTCATTTCATGTCAAGTCAAACAACATATGCACCTCATGTTCCAAATTTGGCTCAATTTTCCATATATATGGTCTTCATATGAGTTCACATTTCCCAAAATTTGTATGTTCATAACCTTAATGGTTGTAGGATAACGCAACATTGAATAATTAATTAGTTTGTGATAAGCTCAACTTTGCAATGCAATAACTTGATCCACACTACGAGTACAGTACATGTGGGTATCAAATCAGAGGTCATGATACCTAGAATCAATGTATGATAAGCATTTGGTGGGAAATGAAAGGGTAAACGACAATGGTTCCACAGCACTGATTACATAATTACTGTATGAAGAAAGTTGATAATCATCAAATAAATTTAACCACATTAAGTGGAAACCTAAGCTACACCTTTCTAAAAAATAAAAATGTTGATTATCAATAACCCCTGCTCTCTGTGAATTGTTTTATGCTTGGCAGCCATTTTGGGTTGATGTAACAGAGAGTAGGTTATATAACAATTTAACCACAGTTGTCATAACCAATTTAACAACAGTACCAAGGTTGTTAAATTGGTTTTGATAACGGTGGTTATATTGTAACGCCTCTCTGTTATATCAACCCAAAATGGCTGCCAAGCATAAAACAATTCACTGAGAGCAGGGGTTATTGATAATCAACATTTTTATTTTGTAGAAAGGTGTAGCTTAGGTTTCCACTTAATATGGTTAAATTTATTTGTTGATTATCAACCTTCTTCATACAGTAATTATGTAATCAGTGCTGTGGAACCATTGTCTGTTTAACCCTTTCATTTCCCACCAAAATGCTTATCATACATTGATCACTCTGTCATGTACAATAGGATCTACAAAAGTGAAAGCTGTTGCAGTGGATGTTTACACTACAAAAACAACTCTTACAGCAGTAACATTAAAAAGTGACTATAATCCCCAAATCAAACCAAGTTTCTCAGAATTGGCTTTCAGCAACTAACCCAATAAGCAATTAGCTCTGTACACTTCTCAGCAAGGTTATGTTATAATTTTTGCAGCTATGACCCTAAAAGGTAGCAGTATTTGTGCCTCTCATTACACATTGCTCTCGTCTCTATCTGTACGTTGAGAAGAATCTCTGCCTGGCAGTAATTTAAGGTCGCTTGTTTCAAGGGCACTTTTTTATATTTCAGAGACGTCTTCATTCTGCTTTCTATACAAGATGTTTGTAGCATTAATCTTATTGATAGCATAACTGTATTTCATGTACATGTACATAGCATTACTAATATTATACTTGAACATTAAAACGAAACATTAAACAAATCAAGGGAATGCAGTTTATTGACATAATGTAATAGTTATTAGCCAAATGGTTTTTTGGGGTTTTAGTAGTAAAGTTTTACTTAATTAAACATAATCAGTATGCCAATTTAGTTATGTCATCCAATCCAAGTAATTGATGTTAAAGTAACCAACATTTTGAGATCCAATAATTTTATCATGAGGTCAGCTTATTGAAATCAATAACGGTTTGATGAACACTAATTATTTTGTCCATCCTGAATATATGGTTATGATTTCAATTTAAGTCCTAACTGTTTATTACGATCTTAAGTGTTTATACCACTACAATTTTACTAGTGAACCAATTCGCTAACTAATTTTAACAACAAGTTACATTTGTTTAGCAAGTCAATGAGATTTTGTTTAAAAGCGTTGCACTCATTATGCATAACAAAGGTGTCAGGGTTACTACATTTCTCTAGGCAAAAGCTGAACTCGCTTGCTTTGTCTAAGCATACACAACTTCTGGAAATTCTGGAAATTCCACAATTAATGGAAACATGTGTACGAAATGGCTATTATGAAGAAGCACTAGAATTGTATGCACATGTACATAAAGTGGGGAAAAAATATGGTGATATTCACATACTCAAGGTAAGCTGGAAGTCAGGCATTGGCTTTCTTCACCACTTACACAACAATTACAGGCCATTTGTAAAGAAGTGGAAGAGTCAGTTGAAGTGATGCTGAGTCTCTTGCTACAACAGCTTCGTGGCAATGTCCAACTGCCAGTTTGTTTAAAAGTAGTTGGTTATCTGAGAAGAATGGAATTCTTTTCAGAAGTTGAGCTCAGATTGAAATTTTTGCAGGTGGGGTTTGTTCTTTCAGCTATTTGTTGTACATCTTGCATTGCAATAAAGATGTATTTTCAATGCGAATTGGCTTAAAAAGTATGTGGTATTGTGTTACCCTCATTACCAATTTGTAACAAAATACTATGACTATCAGATTCACTTCTGATTGTTCAGAATACCTACATAGATATCACTGTGGTACAGAATACAATATGATTCCGAACAACAGTATCATTTACTGCCACAGTACAGTGTTTCACTGCAGAATAAGGAGTGGTTCATAACATGAACTGAAATAAATTATATTGATATGTCCAATACACCATGACTGGCTATGAAGACCCATATTTGAATATAGCATTGCAGTACATTATGAATATAGATTTCATTGATTATTATGTGCATGTATAATAATTAGCAAATTTTAGTTATATTGAAGTGGTCTACATGTACTTTATAACAATCATGTTAATTGTTTGGTGATGTGTGTTATTTAATGCATTTACATGTTAATATAATCATTACACGTACTGTAAATATTTGTGTCCACAAATCTTGCACAGGCTCGAGACTTCTGGCTACAGAGCGTAGTGGCAGGAATTCCAAATGATGATGGTAGGTGGTTCATACAAGTACAGTGTACTTTGTAAGACATTGAAATACAATGTTCGGTGCAAAATATATATTTGATCTTCACAACAGTTTGGTTTGCAATATTCATAGTTTTGTTGAAGCATGCTTATTTTCTTTCCTGAAGTGTACAATCACATCAGCAAAGTTATTGAGTCATGTCGGGTTCATCTGTTCGACATCATTACTCAGTATCGGGCAGTCTTTCCTGATGATGATTTTATCAGTTCAGCAAGTAACACTGTTGGATCAAGTGTTGATGTACTTGTGTTCCATGGTTGGGTAAATGAAAAGGTAGGTTATTGTCTTGTTCTGATGTGGGCTCCATATTTTGGACTACTGTAAAATCAATAATAATAATTAATTCACATGATGCTGAATTTCATGACCATGGAAGGGCACAACATTTTATATTATACACACATCTAATCTGCATAGTAGTAAGACTCAAGACTGTGGTCATTGATTCAGTGTGTGTTATTGTGGACTTAATAGAATTGAAAAATAAATATACAGAAGAAGCGATGGATAGCAGCATGTGTATATCGATAGACAAAGTTTATTAAAAGGGACAAGATTGCTGAGACAAGTTATTAATTTGACAATGAGTATATTTGACTGGTGTTGTCAACTAATATATGGTCTGAATGTTCATATTCTTAGGTGTGGGGATTTCTTCAAATCCTAGAAGAAGATCTCAGGCGAGGAGTTGGGAGTCGTATAGATTCTCTGCTAGGGCAGTGCATGTTCTTCGGGTTGTCGTTTAGTCGAATTGGTGTGGACTTCCGAGCATTGATGACACCTATATTTTATTCAGCCATTGCCAGTTTATTTCAACAGACACTACGAAGAGCTAAGCATGAGTAAGTGATATCAGATGTCATATATTGTGTATTATGGTTATTGTTTCAGTTTCCATGATTCAATAAAGAGTTGTGGCTTTCTCAGTGTATCAAAATCATCTTTAACTCAACCCTTGCATCTGTATACAAATACGACCCTGACACCACCACAAACTATTTTGGATATTCCTCCACTTGCAATCATGACTAACACATTTGTCATTGCACTTAATCAGCTGCGTCAATGTGCTCCACTTGCCTTGGGTCCCGATGTTTTCTTGGAAGTAAAACGACTTTTCGAGAGTATTGTTCACGATGTAAAGGAATATTTCAGGTATTAGAAGTCATTTTATTTAATTTTGTATCAGCATTATTCTTTCAATTGTATTTGAAATTACAGATTAGAACATAATTCATTCACTTCAGATGAGTCTGATGCATTCTTGCACTTCACATCAGTAGTACTTTCTGACTTCCTGCCTTTTATTGTGCAGTGCCTTGAAGCCATTTTTCCTGATGTTTCTGTTGAACATTTGGCTTTTGCTTCATCACATGCAGTGTTTCATCAATTGCCACAGGTTTTCCCACAAAATAGGGCAAAGGTGCAGTTGGAGATGCATCAGGATCTCTTGTTGATAGCTGAAACTTTGAAAGATATTGTACCATGTTCAAGATAGGAGAGCAGATTTCCTTGTTGCACAGTGATGCAGCAGAGGGAGCTGACAAATCTGAAGAAAAGGCTGTAATTGACAGTGAACATACCCTAACATTACATTAATAATTAAAATTTTATACATGTATTGACTGTGAATTTGGTCTAAACTTGTAGGTACTTTTTAAACTGGTGTTTAAAATGATTCACATGCAGCCATATGATCAAGCAGAACTGTTGATGGTGCCATTCAGAAAGAATTTTGCTTGAGGGTTGAGATGCAATTCGAATATTGTTGCATTAGATTAGACAAAAAATCAGGGGTTAAAACAAATTAGAAAGATACACTACTATCAAAAAAAAAATGGGTGCAATACTTTGACAAAGATGAATAAAAATGGATATGATAATCAAAATGAAAGTTCCTTATGTACTTATGGGATTTCAAGCAAAACCCTCAAAATTTACACATTAATTTGTACTGCTATTAAGTATCTCATTTAGGTAGCTAAATACCCAGCTTGTGCATAAACTAATATATTTAAATCGAAACTTTATTTTTATTTTTGAAATAATTTAATAGCAAATCTACGCTATATAAATAATTATATTAATGAAATACACATCACTTTATGACAATTACACAAGTCACTGTCAGGCATCTCCATAGTGCCCAAAACAGGAGCACGTGACCATGCAGGGGATTTAAATGAG
Organism: Ephydatia muelleri; assembly: GCA_013339895.1. Classification (NCBI taxonomy): domain Eukaryota; kingdom Metazoa; phylum Porifera; class Demospongiae; order Spongillida; family Spongillidae; genus Ephydatia; species Ephydatia muelleri. Next base: position 9,332,554 of record JABACO010000006.1, read on the forward strand.
AGCCGAGCCTTTGCATCAGATGCAGAGCAACCATAGTTTTTCAGAAACCCATGTGAACTTATAGCCAGCTCATTCCTATAGTAGGTATAAGAGTCTCAGGACCACTTGCATCTGTGGCAGTATGCATGTAATCATTGTACTAAAATTGTGCAGCACCCTGCACTAATCAAAGTGTTGATTACAGTCACAACCATATGGTACTGTATTTCCAAATATTGCATTGTGTAATTGCATGTGCAGCACACATCTCATGATAAGCACATTTGTACTTTGTTGCATACCATAAGCAATGTTGGGCAAAATGATAATCTTATTGTTGCATTACAGTCACAACCATGTGGCAGTATGTTTGCATTTTAATTGTGCAGCACATATAAACACATTTGTGCTTTGTTGCTTATCGTAAGTGCAAAATGATACTCTTATTGTTGCATAATAATCAGGACCCTGTGGCAGTATACTTGCAATCATTGCACTGAAATCTGCAGTACCCGTATCAACATTTGTGTTTGTTGTTTATCATTAGCAAAATGATAATACAGGGTCAATAGGACATGTTCGAACTGAAATAACTTTTGATAGGATTTAGATAAAATCTGTTATTTTGAAACTAAAAGTGTGAATTTGTTTACATCATCACTGTTAAAGTTGAGCCTTTTACTCATGTATTTTGAAAATGAAAAAGTTTTACGCTGCGAAACACTGAAAACACACACAGACACACACACAGTCACACAACAGACACACAGATATGCACAAAAAGAAACACAATTAGGGTCAAAATAGGAAATTTTAAATAGTAGAGTGGATTGTTACCAGATGCAGTTTAATATGCACACACACGTGTGCAACACGTCAGTTCATCGCTCTTGATGCAAGCGTTCTTGCATGGGTACACACTTATATGCCATGCTAACACTGTGCCTTAGATACGTAAGGGGGCAGACACTCTTTTGTGTCATGACAACATGCACTGTTCCTCTAGTCTCGTTCCCAGACCCTCATACACAGCAGCGGATGGATTACATCACCGCTACACGTGAAAAGAGTGCATATTGCGAATGCATATCAGGCTGGGGACGAGACCACTGTTCAGGTAGTCTCGTACCCAGACCCACCATGACGTAAGCTTACAGGTGGCTGGGAAACTCGTCAAAGATTTTTGTTCCAGCGTCCTGAAAAAATCAGGACGCTGTTTACTGCCTTACGTAATGCTCGCGACGTAACTTTAATGTCATTACGAATCAATTACCGGATGTCTGAACCACTGCAAAGTATGTTCGAGTCCTGCCTTAGAGCGAAGAAAAAGAATGCTGCTTGGAGCTTCGTTGACTGAAAAATCAGGACGCTGGAACAAAAATCTTTGACGAGTTTCCCAGACCCACCTGTCGTAGTGTTTATACTGTAAGCGATAAACGCTTACGTCGTGGTGGGTCTGGGTACGAGACTACAGATTTGGATGACAACGCTTAAACACCCTGTTCCTCAGATTATTAAGGGGGCACACACGTGTACACCATTGTATTACTAACTATGATTTATATCGTGATATTCAAGTGTATCTCCTTGCTATTATGTAGAACTGTTTTGAAGTGGTGCACCCCCCCCCCCCCCCCCACACACACACACATACTTGGCTACTTGTATTCCATGGTATTTACGTTCCTCCTATTAGCTAGGGGGCACACATTTATGCTATGGTAATACTGGCAATGATGATTCTTAGAATTATCAATATAAATGTTGGGCAAGATGCATTTGCACTGACAAGAGGCGAATTCATCATACCAGTATAAAATAACAGGAATTGAAACTTGTAGTATGAGACATACAGTGTTGTATGGATTGCTTGCAGACAGGACAGAACCACTTCTTGTTTCTTTGATTCTATGCATTTTTAGTATTGAAGTTGCACTTCCCCATGGTATCATTCATGACAGATTCTGCAGCATGTCGTCGATCGAAGTCACTGCGTTCCGCATTTTAGTATGCAAAACGGAACGGAACGGGGAAAAAATATATAAAAAACAAAAAAAAACAAAAACGGAACGTTCCGTCCGTTCCGCAAAGTAGTAACACCCACGCAATGCGGATTGACGAATGCAGTAGAAATAACATGCGGACCGATTACATGCATGCACGTATTGTGCACGTATTGTGTCATATGCATGCATATACTTAGTTTTAAAGTTAATGTCATTCTTTTTAAAAAAATGGACAGATATTATGACTCACGTATGCCACGTTAGCAAACATGCACCATGCATACACTAGTTACTATGAACTTACTAGATGGAGTGTAATGTACATGTAATAAGTGACTTTTCTGAAAGTGCACATTTAATAGCGGAAATGTCTGGTTTTGATAATCATGCACGTGCACAATGTGGGGATTCTGATCCCCAATGTATCAGCATCAGTGAAAATTAGATTTGTAAATCAAACCCAACAAAATATCATAACAAATTTACCAGTAAGCATACTGCAATCTACATGTATATGTGTACACTGTAAATTGGCCGGCATTATACAAGGTATTATATGCACACTACTGTGCATCAAAAAAATTTCAGTGGCACTACAAATTTATCCGAATCAGCTACGGTTTACACCTCACACTTTGCAGGATAAAAATACAATCATTCAGGCGCTTTGATGTCATGTCAGTTAAGCATATTTTGTTGCTATAAACATAAGAAACCTTCCGAACAACGTCCTCATCACTGACATAAGTTACGCGTTGAAAGGAAGCGCCGACATATGGAGAAATGAGCGGTCATCAAAATTGTGTAGTTACATTTTTTTTGTTTCTAAGATTCCATCACATGATTTCTATTGTGCTTATTTAGAAAGACAAAATGTGATTTTTTTGGTGAATTATCCATGATTCGTTTCTATAAAGTATTCAAGAATACGGGCTGTTAATAATGTACAGCAAAAACCTATACTTGATAATTACTAACTAATCCATGATGATACTTCACTTGCGGCAACGGAAAACTTGTAGTTCAGTATCCTCTGTCTTAGATTCTAAATAGAAAATACCCCCTTAATATTGAAAGTTTTGGTTCCTGGAGGCAAAATAGTGCTTTCAGTAGACAAGTACGCAGTACAGTATTCCACCAGCTATAAATCTTGATTCGTGTTGGATTGCGGCAACAGCTTCTGGTCCACTCTACTGTGGTGAAAACATTTTTTTTATCTTGAACGTGTTGAGGATTTATATTATAATGGTCATTGGTGTTCTTGATTCAATGAAAAATGGCGGCAATGCCATATATGGCACAACTCTCGTAACACCCTCGCTCGTTCCCGGTCCCATTTGGAAAAATTAAAAAGCATCACGTTTTAATGTTAATTGCACACATATAACAATAACAGCTCAATTTATAACACCTCAAGTCAACTTTTTTTTTCATATACAAGGTCAGTTACTATAGTACGTATTACACTCTATGTGTGTACCGATACGCTTGCGTTTATGCATGTATGCATGCCTATAAGAAGGCTTGTACATGCATACTACCCAACTTTCAATCCACCATATTGTACGTTCGTGCGTGTGACACACGAATACATTTACACACGCACACTCACATGTAGACAAACGCAAGCTTTCAATCCGTCCTTTGTGACACGCACATACACACGCATGCACATACACACGCATGCACACGCACATACATACACACACGAAACGATCCAGAGATTGAGAGTATGGCAAAGCTGATGACGCATGCTTGTTGGTATACGTACGAATAATCTGTACGCATACATACAGGACTCATCGTGCGGTATTGGAGGCAACACAAGACAATAGCCGTGATATTAGCTTATTTGCGGCTTGTTCATCGTGTAGCTGTGAGGTGAGTGCGAAGGGTCATCTAGCTACTGCCCTGTATGCAATCAATACTTCACATCTGAATGCTATCATCACAGTCATAATACCCAAAAACATGGCCAAGCTGCACAAGAAAGCAGAGTTCAGCTACACAGTACACAGAAGAGAATACAGTTACATTTACACAATGTGTGCACGTGCATAAGAGTGTGAGAGTTACGGTGAGGTCATGTTCACATATTCTGCTGTGAGAAATAAGAGACCAAACTCTTTGCAAACTTGTGGTACTAAACTGAGTGGACATAGCATAAAGAACACAGAGAAGTGTAGCAAGGTAATGCCAGATGGAAGAATGATGTGAGTACGTAGGAGCTTAAAAGCCTTCACATGTCATGTTACATAGTGTTATTCTTTGCCTAGTGTATAACTCTGTGTGTGTGTTGTGTGTGTGTGTTGTGTGTGTGTGTGTGAGGATGGTGTACAGGCTATTTACATAATGTGTGCACAGGTGTGTACATTCATGAACATGTACGATTTGTGAAAACAGTGTGAGAAATAAGAATCCAAAGTCACTGCAAGTGGTACAAGCCCAGTCTGTGTGTGTGTGTGTGTGTGTGTGTGTGTGTGTGTGTGTGCATAGGGGTGTACATTCATGCACATGTACGATTTGTGAAAACAGTGTGAGAAATAAGAACCCAAAGTCTCTGCAAGTGGTACAAGCCCAGTCTGTGTGTGTGTGTGTGTGTGTGTGTGTGTGGCGTGGGCGTGTTTATGTGTGCAAAGATACAGTAGGTAGGTGTGTGGCAGGTAGCAATGCAAGTGTGTTCACGTGCTATGTGAGCTAAGTTATAGCATCCCTGCAGTGTAGCAGAGTGGGTGTGGCAGGAATGAAGTTAAGCAAGCGAATGTGGGAAAGCTTTATAATACACTACTAGGTACCGAACGGTAATGCGTAGTGACTAGGAAAAAAAAAAATCCTTACGCGCCCGCCCGCGACGTGGGAGGCGGCGACAACCATCAGGCGCTAGCTGACAACCATTCACTTTTTGGATCCGTTAATTCGGTACGATCGTCATACGAAGTGATAACTCTTCTTCTTTGACCCGTATAGACTCAGAAAATAAAACAAAACAACAAAAAACAAACAGACACTGAGTTGCGAACGGCTATAGCTTACATGTAGTTTAAGGCGAAGAATGGGCGGAACAAGGAAGTGATTAATATTCATGCGGAATGGGAGAATGGAACTAGGGTTGCCTGGGCAAATCGAGCAGGAAATGTGCATTACCTTTGCACACCTGTATCTCCGCAACGGATAGAGTCAAAATTAACGAACAGAACAAATCAATAGCTATAGGACCCCTCTACCTAGAAACCGAATTTGAAGCGATTTGATTACTCCTGCCGAAAGTTATGACGGGTTCATACCCTGTGGGGTATCGGACATTGCAATACGGGCACGGAGCAAGTGCAAGACCCCCAAAAGTATTTTACGGTAGAGAAATGGTGTAGTATGAAGTGCAGAAAATAGGAAGTTGATAGCTTAAACCGTTACGGAGTTTTAGCGATTCAAACGTGAAGCATTTTTATAACTTTTTATATAAATAGCCACTTTTCATTAGTGACCCATTTATCATTGGCTAACATTTAAGTACGGTGGCCCTGGAGGTCGCGAGCAAACACTGCACACTTGTGGGTTTTGCGCATTACACGTCGGCCGGTTTTGTGGTTATACACTGACCACTAACACGGGTTTCGGGTTTAAACAAATAACAAAAGGCGATTTGCGTGTCCGGACATTAAACAATTCACGTCATACGTTGCAAAACAAAAGGCGGTTTGCGTGTCCGGACATAACATCGATATTAACATTAAACAAATCACGTCATACGTTGCAAAACAAAACACGATTTTTACCTAAAACATTGCCCGTAAGTCGTTCTAAAACATTGCACGTAAGTCGTTCTAAAACATTGCACTTCAGTCGTTTAATAATATTTTAAACACAATACATTATAGGGCCTATAACTATTAAAACTATCGACCAGTTCACGTTGCCGCTAAGGGAGAAACGTACAAACGTGTCTGGCTGGAGGAATGCACCGAGAAGACCGTGCAGTTGAAGGTACGTACTGACACTGCGTGTTCACTATGACGCCAAGTAACCAATCTCCATGCAGGGCTTATCTTAAAATACTGGAGACAGCACAAGAATACAGGCGTGATTTTGACGTATCTGCACACAGTCCATTACGTTGCAGTCGGGTATGACATAGGCCTACATTGTGTGATTGTGCGTGTGTGTGCGTCTGTGCGTGTGTATGTGTGTGTGTGTGTGTGCGTGCGTGTGTGTGTGTGTGTACATGTGTGTGTGTGTGTGTAACAACTGCCGTATACATATGTTCGCTTTTCCCACTCAATCATACATGACCCATAAGATGCTCATTGTGAAATGACGAGCTCAGTCTGCGTTTGTGTTGGTTTTAAGAACCATGTAAGTACGTTTAGATCTCCAAATAGGGCTCATGTTGATTTTCATATCGAAGGGCTGGGGAAGAGCACTACAGCTGTGACCAGTCTGCCAATATGTTCACAAATACTTGCCTGTATATATCTTACACTTTCTCCTATCCTCCCTAACCATTCCTTTCATCTACATGTACACCACCTTCATGTGCATGCACACTCACACATTTACACATCCCACAGACACACATGCACCCACACACAAACATGCACACACACACGCACACACAACACACACACACGCACACACACACACACACGCACGCACGCACTACATATATTTTTATGAGTTTGGTATTATCAGGGACATAACACATAACCACATCTTGCAGATGCGGTCTGGTCGCCACGGAGAAGCCTGTGAGCACCAGTGCTGATCATGAGCACATCTGAGATAAGAGAGGGAATTAGGAGTAAGTGGAGGAGGGTAGGAGGGTAGGAGAGAGATGTAGGGAGGGAGGGAAGGGAGAGATGGAGGAGGGAGGGAAGGAGAGGGAGGGAGGGAGGGAGGGAGGGAGGCAGATGGAGGGAGGGAAGGAGAGAGATGGAGGGAGGGAAGGAGAGAGATGGAGGGAGGGAAGGAGAGAGATGGAGGGAGGGATGGGAGAGATGGAGGGAGGGAGGAGGGAGGGAGGAGGGAGAGAGATGGAGGGAGGAGGAGAGAGATGGGGGAGGGAGGAGAGAGATGGAGGGAGGGAGGAAGGAGAGAGATGGAGGGAGGGAGGAATGGAGAGAGATGGAGGGAGAGGAGATAGATGACGGGAGGGAAGGAGACAGATGGTTTTAAATTGTTAAGTGATTTATTTTGGAGTTTGTTGCAATTCTGTCACAGATTTGCAACATGTAACATATGAGTTGACCAGAGCAAATATGGTTGCTACATTTTACCTGCCATGTGGATGTGCGGCTTAAGTTAGAAGGTTACCTTTCAGTACCTACTTTTTTACAAAATCACCACCTAACCCCATTACAATCCTTGTTATGATCTTCCCACCTCCCACACTTATTCCCACATGCACTCTCCACTTCCCCTATATTTCTTGCTCTCTCTTTCTCTCCCATTATCCTCATCTTTCTCCCTCTCTCCAATCATACTGCATGGTGTTGGTTGATATAGTGTTAATCTGGCCTATGTGGTGCTAATTGTAGGGAGGGTGATGCATTGTTATCACTGTACACACACACACACACACACACACACACACACACACACATTTGCAACCCAAATGCCATCATTATAAATCAAGGTGCCCCTCACGAATGCGAAGTGACCATGGAACAGAGAACACTGGCACTATATGTCATCATCATGCTGGTGTTTGTCTTTTCTCTCCCATTCGTTTTGCTTTTGCTGTTTATCATCAATGCTCTTTATTTCATTGTCAATGATACACACGTCATTGTAGCTTAAAATATTCCAACATCTCCTGTGCAGACGGTCTATCTGATCCATCTAGAGCTGTGCTGCGAGCACAGATTTCTCTGTGCTCTTCAGGTACTTCTTCGCAAGATGGTGTCTGGGGGTCATCCTCTCGGGTACCAAGTATCTTACAGGTGATTTGGCATGTATCCAATTCACCCCATACCCTTTTCCCTGTAATAAAATATTGAGTGAAGGCAAGCAGCCAAATGCAGTCTAAAATAAGTCTTTTACCTGTAAAAAGTTCGATAATTACACAACCAAAGGAGTAAATATCCACTGGGGTGGAACGCCTTGAGTCCCTAAACATCTCAGGAGCCTTGTACGCTACTGTTCCAGCACCTGGACCTCTGGACGTCTTGTGGATGGCTAACTTGCTTTGTAACTTGGCCACACCAAGGTCGCAGACAAATACATGCAGATCACTGCTTGTTACCTGCATGTGAAATGATTCATGTGACTATATATGCACACATGGTGTTTTACCATTATATTTGCAGGTTTTATATCTTGGTGAATTATTACAGGGTCCCGACCATGCATATATGCAAGAGCCTTTGCAATCTGAATGCATATGTTAATCCTCTTAGGTGTATCAAGCTGGAAATAAACATGTTTGTTAGGTGACATGCATGACATATGAGTTTCACTCACGTCACATGAATTGTAGAAAATAATTTGGTGTAGGTTGCTTCCGTCGATGTAATTTGTGACAAGAAGCAGCTGGCTCACCTCATAGCAAACCCCCATTAGATTTACTATGTTGGGGTGCCTGAGCTTTCTAAAAGATAATGCATACATACTTAACTAATAACAGCAATAACATTGCATGACCTACTTTAATATTTCAACTTCCTTCATAGCCTCCCTTTTTACATCACCCTCAGGAATTGTGACTATCTTGATGGCAACATCAGTCCCAAACAACATTCCTTTGTGTACAGACCCGAATGTCCCACCACCAATTTTGGCCCCAATCTCAATCTTCTCTAATGGCACCAGCAGTCCATCTTACAAGAAATTAATAAAGTATACCGGCATGGATAAACATCTTCAGTGATCTAATTTAAGTTGTACCTTCTGTAAGATCCAGCTCATTAAGTCTCTCTCGTGCTGTAACTGCGTAAATTATCACATTCCGTATTATCACATAGTTCACTGTCTTTACCTGGTTTGGGCAAGTTTAAAGCTTGGCTTGGTTCTGATGATGCTAATGAAACTAAAAATGAGATCAGTATAACCCATGCAATTACACAAACCTGATTCTTCATGTGCGCAAAGGTCGATGTGGTGGTCAGCTGTTGGATTACATGTACGGGACTTTCCTAAATCAGTGGTAATAATTAAAGGGATGCAATGAACAATAAAATTGAATTTAGTTTTGTCACTGTATAGCCTCTTGTCCCATTATAGGAAGACTCACTGGCACGAGGTGGTGATATTAAAATATCTTTATCAGAGTGATCAGTTATAGTGGTGTCCTTTTGAAAAGGAGGGAATGTACATGTTTAAGTGTGACGTGGAATATTTAACACCATGTAGGTGGTGAACTTACATCATTTGGTACATACACCCCAATAACCAGTCTCTTGCCTTTCTCAAACCCCCCGAGCTCCTCCATAAACCCGCCAAGGCTCCACGGACGTTGTTTGCTGATAAGTGGCAGATTTGAGACACGGCCTCCGGCCATGACGAGGTGACACTTATTATAATTTGCGGCCTTGTCCAGCAGCGGCGCTACAGCTTTGCGCAAAGTTGTGTCGTAGTTATCTTCGTGCATGAACCCAGACACCCTGTGCACTTCTCCTTGTCTTTTATACCCGTCCGACTTGTTTTTTTTTTTTTCATTCTGCACACATTCATCTACATGAATAAAATCACTGCACTGGAAATATGCGGTACATCTACGCAAAGTAATGCTATTCTACATGCCATCCTAGAGCAACAACAGTATTTTAATGCACCGCATTTTGTTTGATTGAGGATAAAAATCCTTCTTAACAACGTCCCCACGCATTTACATGTAGACAGGAAGCCTTAATCGCAAAACGTGGTTACTACCAATCCATAACTATTGCCTACAATTAAACGAGCTCAAGCTTCCCATTGTTGATATATCGCATCTTTTTTACAATTCCGAAATATATCATATGTGACGAAAAGAGCAAAAAGCAACACCCAAACTCAAGTCATCATAAAAAACAATGAAAAGTTCAGTATACAGTCTATAGCGCTTGGCCGAGCTGACGGCACCGGGTCAACCGGGGGCCCGGGCCAGCCGGCCGCCAGCTAGGTTAGATAACCGGCGCTAATTAAAGCCACAGGGTTAATCGAAGACGAATGTTGGGAAAACAATCGCGCCTTTTTTGCTATGATCTTCTTGACACCAAGGATGAACTCGATGAGGTATATTGCAACTATTGTGTATGAAATTATTTTTTTTCATGCTTGAAGAAACTGGAAAAATCATACCATGAGCTTAGCGTGGTGACTTCGAACCGTCGCGAAAATGAAATATACGACCATCTTAATCAGAAGGTACGTTGTGTACTGGCTAGCACTTCATGTACGTAGTCACGCTTGCAAACGTTTAAATATATATATTACAGTAATAACTCATACTGAGCACAAGATGTGTGTATTTGTGGAGGATTGTGTGTATTAGAGCAGTGAGATCCCTGTTCCATCATCGCCAAAGCTGCAGGTGTAGGCGAGTTTCTTGTTCAATCACAAATGACTTCATACTTCAATGCACCACCCATCAGGCTTCTTTCATTTTATTAGTGTCCCGTAGCATTTTGTGATCGAACAGCTGTATTCTGAATGATTTTTTGAAGACTTAAGGGATTCGTGTGAAATGATCTTTATAACTGCTCAATAACTAAATGTTTTCTGTGTGCACATTGATATGGGTGCCTTTTACACATGAAACTTTTACCCAGTAACTAACAGCCTTACACTGTAACTTTGCAGTAGTATAGATCAAAATGCACTTTGATTGTAATTAACTTGATGGGGTAAAGATTATTGTGTTGTGCTGTTTAGTGCTACCATGACCATTGATTATAACTATGTATGCTTATTCTTCAGGAAAAAAATAATCATAAATCATAAATAAAATAAAGAGTGCTAATGTCTATTACAAAACGTACGCACTGACTGCAATTGGTAATCCATCGTGTAGTAGCAATGTCCTGAATTTGACATTCACTGTATATATGTACATTTTATGGCAAGCTTGTATTTTAGTTGTTATTTCTTGTGCAGTTTTCTATATTTCTACAAGACCAACTTTTCCCAAGATGGGATTGTGTGATCCTGTATGTTCTTTTTTTAATTTGCCATGGTCCAAAACATGCTACAGCAAGTTTGTTGCTTAGAATATCTTGATGTAGTTGAATGCATTGTGCGCAATAGAAGTGCATCACTTGTAATCATGGCAACAAAATATGCTTGCATTTTGCTACTATTGGTGTCTGCAATATTAACATCTTAGCATATCAAATTTTGCTGACTCAGGCTTGCAAAAGTGCACAGGAGCATGAAGAGGTTATTCTTGGGTTATTGTACTCCCTATTGACTGATTCAGCTGCTGCCTCAAAGGTGCGTGGAAATGATGATGTACTCCTTAGAATGTATTATAAAAATACACTGCTATTATTCGGATGTTGTTTGGGGTTGTACTTTTTGTAAGGTTGGGACACAGATCGTATTGGTGAGGCAGTGCATATACATTACTGGACTAGTCTATCTTCACAGTACCCTCACCTCCCCCCCCCCCCCCCCCCCCCCCCCCCCCCCACCCCCCCCCCCCCCCCCCCCCCCCCCCCCCCCCCCCGAAGTACGACTTGATTGGCTAAACTGCTCAACAGAATTACTCTACATTGGCTATGATTGCCCGGGATGGAATGGCCCACCTCATTCGGATGGTGGAGATTATTATTCTGGAAAAGCTGCAAAAACTTCAGGACAGTGTCAAAGATCAAGTTTGTAACAATACGCATGATAGTGTCTTGATTTACTATGATTGCACCCTAAAGGTATTTTGGCTTGTGCGCGAGCTTGTGCAGACACATGTTATAGGAGCAGACATTCTCTGTTACGCTCTTCTAAAGCAAATGCCAGGTTAGATTGTCACTGCCAAATAATGCTCTATGTTTAATGATTATTTTCTATAAGCTGGCAGTACCAGTAGAGGTGACATTTGGCTAGTGGAGTCGCTGCTGCATTTACTTTTGGACAACAGGTTATTCATTTTTTTCTTCTTGTTTTTTGTGAGGTGTAAAACATTTCACTAGGTCATGGCTGGAATCACAGCCTGCTCTCGTAGACAGTGTGCTGTACACATATCTGTCCTTAATTCCGTCACATTTCACTGCTAAGCTTGCTACTCTCAGAGAACAAGAGACAGGATTATGCGTGTCATTACTCAGAAGCAAGGTATTGATAACATGGTCGGTTGAGTCATTCATACTGCAGTACTTTTAATTTTGAGTAATTTTGTCCACATATCCATGTTTCTAAGTGGATGCCGGAAATTATCTGTATTAACGGATGTTCCTTGGGATTAGCTTTTTATTTACTGCAGATCATTTTGGAGTTTAGAGTTGAAGACATATATATGCACTACCAGTGTCCAAAATAATAGTGTTGTATAGTATCAAGGAATCAAGATGTTATTTCTTTATCACCACATGCGCTATTCAGATTATGTGGATCTCTCACCACAATGTCTCTTATTGTCTCAAGCGTTGTTAAATTGTTTGTGAGCACCATGTGACAACATTTTAGGGTGCTTTGCAACAATCCTGGCAATTGCAACCATTTGTACATACACTGTACATATTGAAATGAGTTTTATTCCTGAAAATGGGTAGAAGTTCCATCAAGGAGGACATAATTCAAATCCATAGATCCGTTACATATATGCCACCAAATTGATGAATACAATCCCTGCCCGAGCACGTTTATGAATAGGCTCAGTAATTATTGAAATTAATTCACACATTGTACAGTATAATTATGATCTGTCACTGCAGTATGTACTGGTAACTTATTAGTGCTGCTTGATAGTGTAATAGAAAAATAGTACTTAGTCAAAGCATTTTATCACCTACTTCTTGTATTTTGATTGTGTGCAATCAAATTAATTTTTGCATTATCACAATGTGAAGATTAAATATAATGTTAATTTTCTTCCTACTGTGGTAGGACATAAATTCATAGTAACTTATTTCATTTTGATTCTTTCTTGATAATGTGAACAATGCTGTTACATATTTAGAGTGTATGGTTAACTTATGTTAAACAATCCTCGAAGAACATCATGTCAAGTAATGCAAACATTAGTCTCTCTAAATTGGGAATGAATGATGACTCAGGTTCAACAACAATGGTCATTTTTAGGAGCTTAGGGGTATTTGTGTGTTTGCATTGCATGCAGTACTTATACTAGTTATGAGAATAATTTCATATAGCATTATGATGTGATCTTAATTTTGCCAATTTTTAATCTTAGATCTGTATATAGATACAATGGGTGTAAAATTAAATATTGTACAATTTGATTTTTCAGTTTATGGATCGCATACAAATTGGACGAGATCTTATTAGACTACTTCAGAATGTGGCAAGGTATCAGTCACAAATTTGAAATCTTAATCTCTAAATGTATATGCTATACAAACACAGAATCCCAGAATTTTCAGAATTGTGGCGAGATATTTTGCAATTCCCTGAAAAGTTGAGCTCTCAATTCACAGGTGAAATCTGTGCTGAATATTACTGCCTTGTTTTTGAAGTGAATTTGCTTATGTGAGATAGGAGTTTCACTACTTGCAACAAAACGTACCTCGAGACGTTTTATAAGTGGTAGAATTACTCCGGAATTGGAGATCAAGTTGAACTTCTTGTTATCCAAGGTAAGCTATATTCAAACATTATTTCCAAGCATTTTTTTATTTTGTGACCTAGATGTGTACACTATACATGGTATATGCATAATGCATATGTAAATTACATGTACATTTGTTTTGGTGATTGCCTACAGCATTATTCAAATGAACACATAAACATAGTAACACTGTACACGTGTACATGTATTTGTGAATTGTTTTATAAGAAAATGGGATTGTTTCCGCTAAAAGGGACCTAACGCATACATTATACAATTCCAGTACGCGCAAAAAAAAATGTAACGCTTGCATTGAAATGTATGGCTAATTAAATATTCAGAGCCTTAAATCCATTACAGGTACTCAGATTCTCAGAGTGTAAGAAGCAATGTGTAGAGGACATTTCAGACTTCTAGAACATAATAAAATTCGAAATCTTGAAAAAACATGCGTTAGGTCCCTTTTCATGGAAACAATCCCAAATGATTTGCTATATGAATACTGTACATCAGATGGTAGTTATTTAATCTTGATTCTTCAATCAGTTTCTGATAGATGGCATGTCTTAGCTGCATGAAATCACCATCATTTAATATAATCAGTTGGTGTGTAGCGATGCATTCTACTAGTGCAATATAACCTGGCACCAGTATCAATTATGTGTACTACATCAGTATCTCTGAGTACAGTAGTAATACAGAAGTTTTTTTGTTAATTAAGAGTAATATTTTTTTAGGTCAAACAATAAATGTTATATCTATCCGTACCCTTCCAATCGCCACTGGTGTTATGTAACGTCTTCCTACACTATGGGGCGGCTGCCACATAAATACAGTAGACTTGTCATTGGCTGCTTTGTTGTGGTTGTTGTATTAGGGTACATTTCCTTGTGTGTAACGCTTCGCTGGTGAACGCATGTTAGAGAATAAGCCACCGCTTCTCAATACACAGCCATTGCTCATCGATCAGACTAGTATATGGAAAGGTTTATGAGCAAAATTACAACAATATACGATACTATATTTTAGATACTCCATGTGTAAACAGCAACATACAGTAGTCCTAATGGTTCAACTGAACTTTCCCACTACAGCACAATAGCATGCACGTTTATTCATAAGTTCATTCACTTATGGATAAAAAATGAAAGAGTGGCAATTATTCTTGTGAAGAGCCTATAATGTTGGGCTGCAATAGATTATCATGCTGTTTCACCTACTTGTATGAAAAGCAATGGCATAGTGATTATTGTGACCACTACTGTAATAGCTTTAATGCTGGACTGGGTTCATTGCAGTGAAAAGGGACATAATACATGTTTTTCAAGATTTCAATTTGTTTGCTATTCTAGAAGTCTGAAATGTCCTTTTATGCACCTATCTGTCACGGAATTGTATGTCACAAAATGTTAATTAGCCATATATTTCAACGCAAGCATTACATTGTGCTGAATATATGCATAAGATCCCTTTTCGTGACAACAATCCTATATATAGGTTAAGTTTGGACAACATAAGAAGTATCAAGAGTGGTTTCAAAAGAAGGTGAGCATGCTTTGTGATTATAATATACATGCAAATGCTTTGTGATTATAATAATTATGCAAACGATCACATCACTCTTTGCAGCATCTATCTTCCCCTGAGAGTCTTGAGATGATTCCAGAGTTGATACGCTACATTTGCTGTGTTATTCATCCAACAAATGAAATTTTGGGTTCTGATATTTTACCACGGTGGGCTGTAGTTGGATGGCTTCTTTCATTATGTCAAGTAAGCAAGAGTATTTTTGAAATGAGGAACGGTCACCAAGTCCCAGTTAATATATGTATTGCCATACTCTTACATATACTTGCTTATTTTGATGTGGAATACACCGCTCTGCATTTCAAGTTTTCAGTAGTCAATGTAATTATTATACTTGGGAATTGTGCGTGTAACTATATACATGTGCAGTGTTTAAGCCAAATACAGTTTATGGGTGTGCGTTTTACATGGTTTCTTATACACATAAAATATGTGGGGTATGTGGATATATGGAATGGTGCATTTGAATGTAACCCTTGACCTTATACTATGTACAGGGATTTATGATAAGAAAGAATAAGATTTTGTGCATCGTCACTTTTCCTTCTGAGCAATATTGTTTCATTGTGTAATTTTGATGGCTGGCATAAATTTTTTGTCTTATTGTTGCTGAGTTTGATTTTATGTTCGGAGTTGCATGACCCTTCTCAAGAGTGCCATACTTGACCAAATTGCAATCTGTAATAATTCGTATAAATGACATCTTAGGCCACCATGCAACCACTTGTAAAAGAGGGGGCAATTTCGTCAAACTTAGAGACATCTTGGTGGAATCTTTCCACAAAGCACATTTGTCAGTCCAGGTGGAAGCAGGTGCAGGGTTCAGCACAACCTCTCCCAGTCAAGACTGTCAGATATTAGGAAAGCCTTTGACATCTATGTAGTCTCACCGCTAAACTCATATGTTTTGTCTGCAGTGGTAACAACAGCAGGTGCAACATCAGAAGCAGCTGAGCTGAGAAAGCCCACTGCCAATGATGCAAAGTGTACTGAGTTGGGGTGGGTGTCCATCCCTCTTGTGGTGGAGTCTTACCAGGCATGGAGCAAGGAGGCTCAACAGTGTTTATCCCAACTATCCACAACTGTATGCCTAAGTCCATGGCAACCTTTGAACTTTATGCAAGCTGAACATCTTCCTGATGAGGGCAGCTCTAGCGCAGTTTTATATAGGTCCTAGATTGATTAGTCAGAGGTGTGATGCTCGTAAATGTAACAAAATGTTTTTTGCTGTACGATGTACATATCGATGTTATTATCCATCCCACTGTTCTGTAAATGTAACATAGGTAATTGCTCTACTGATCCTTTCATACAACATACATTTTGAAGGCTACATTGTATCTCTTGAGTTGGACATTTTAGCTATAGCATGTTTAGCATTCCTTGATTAACATGTTGTATTTTACTTCATAGGCTAATCCTGTAATTTCAAGCTTTGCAAAATTGGCACTGTTTTATGATTGGCTATTTTACAGCGAGTCAGATAACATAATGAACATTGGTAAGATTATTGTACATTATGTTGGATGCAGCATGTTTTAGCGATATTTGTTTTCGTCAGAACCTGGCATTTTATTAATGCACCATTCTTTGCGTTCACATCATGTGATGACAGCTTCACTTCTGGATTTTCTTTGTAGGGTAAATCTGTGATCTGAAGTGTAATCAATATATTCATTGCATAATTTGCCTGATGTGCATTTTACAGCTGATTCCATCATACTGTCCTGCATTGGACAAGGCTGTTGAATGTGGTGTAAAGATGGCTCTGACAGATATCTTGCACAAAGGAGTTTTACCGTATGTGGTGATGATTTTGTCATGTTTCGTATGGTTATGTTTGATGCTGCACATTATGTGTGTTGGTTCCCTTGCCCTATTTATTGTCCTAGGTCTTTCGACACCTTGTTTGACAGCCCAAAATTGGACAGTGATTTGAAAGCAATGCTTAAAGCAAATTTTTTTGAGTTTTATCCACAAGGTGTGCTGAATAATTGTTTTGTTTTCCTAATCAACTGTTATGTATTTATGTGTACCTAGGTGTAATTCCTCACACCAGCTGCAGCGTAGAAGAGTTGAATTTCGCTGACCAATTTGCCCTTGATAGCAGCACTCCAGAAGAAACAGTGATCACAATATCTGATGATGATTTGGTTGGAGAAGACGATGAGGTTACATCAGCTTTTTCAGGTTGTTCATTGTTCTTTCAATTACCGCTGCAAGATGTTCATATCTGATTACACATTGTACCATGGTGTTGTATGCATTGTGCCTTAGATGTTGAAGGAAACGAATCAGAAGGGTTTCAGGTAATTACAGAAGGCAGCAATGAAGAAGATTCAAACAGCAGTGCAGGGGATGGTTGGACCAGAATAACTGAGCTTCAGACTGAGCTTCAAGAGAAATTGCTCACCTTCAGGGAAGAAAGGTATTGTAAGTGCAGAAATGTAGCGTGGAATACACATGTATGAATTTGCATCTACATGTACATGTACAATATTAGCTGTTGCACGTCATTTATAAACAATGGAGTTGTATGTTGGTGAGCAATGTACTTCATGAGTTCAATAGTTTATTTAGTACTGTACATGTATGTGCTGTTTACAGTACATGTACTTTGATAATCTCGTTTGGTATTATATTTTTATTAACTTACAGTGTATATATATTAGAGTTAGTTGTTGCAGCTCAAATAAGGTTATGAACTTAAATGTTGAACAATTTCGAGCAAGGAGCTGATTTGATTGATATAAAGAGTCCTCTGATGCACACATAGATTAAGATTAGACAGAATTGGTACATGGTACATGTAATTCAGACCTTTTGGCCTTTGATAATTTTAGTATGTATGTTGTCCTGGAGATCAGATACATATTTTCTACTATCATTTTCTTAAGGCAGTCCTTTTCTTTCTCCTCCTTACATGTACATGAAATATTATCCCGGTTGCATGCAATTATGTATACGTGCATTTTGATATGATGAGTTAGTGTTTGATCTAGCATATCCTTATAATCTTGTGCACCTTTTATTCTATGAAAGGAATTCAAAACAATTGGATGAGTGTTTAGAACAGCTGGAGAAGGTACTGTACTATGCATTATTTGATTGTTGGAATACTATTGTTTTAACCTAGTCTGCACAGAACGAAGGTGCACTTATGATAGTTGCACTGCTGCTTGCAGACTTACTTTCAGATGATTTTAGTGCTGGCTGTAGTCTTGAAAATGAAGCAGATGCACAGTCAAGGTATCTAAAAAAGTGCCTAATTATATTGTTTTATTCGTAATGTTAATCCACCCTTGATTATCTCTGATAGATCAAGCGAAAGGAATTGCCACTGTTTGTTTCGGTGAGTATTTCATTTTTACAAATGAATTAGTGACACCAGTGTTGGTTGCCAAACCATTTAATGGAGAGGGAACATGTCTGTCTCCTGGAGAGAGAAGGAGAGGGAACATGTTTAATGCCCAACTTGACAAGCCTCTATTCACTGTGGCTTTAATAGCCAACCATCTTTTAGTGGGCAAGTGCATGACTTTAACACCACAGCTTATGTGTGGATAAAGCTCATAACTTCTACTTACAACTAGTGGTGAGAAACTGTGCATTAGTATTTATAATTGATTGTACCTGAAGGTAACTCATAGAACCTAGGACATTGAATGTTCAACATTGTTTTGAAGTTATTTAATAGGGTGAATGTTGATGTGTATTGACTGCATGCACAAGGTACTTATTGGTATAACAGCCATTGAGTGAGGAATTAAATCTGTTTCCATGCTTTGCTTGTAATCATCTACAGTATGTAACATATCAAACGCAGTCATCACTTTGTAGTATATTACACATGGAAACTATTCAGAACTGTTAAAATCTTTGTTGTGTGGAGATATAAAAAGATCATTTCCTGTGTTAATGTGTTATTCAACCTTTTTTACAAACGTTATTAAAACGTAAGCTTATAGGTATTATTGTGATAATTACTTGGATAGTTTATAAATAACACATTTATCCAAATGAAAGTTTGAAACAATGAATCAAACTTGAAAACACTGAAAACCACTAAACCCTTTGACTTTTAACTCTTTGAACGCCAAGTGTGTATATGCATGCATGCACACACAACCATTACACCATTCATGCATGATCTAAATATTGCGTGCAAAAATGTGTTGATTAGTCGCAACTCTATAATGCTTGCTGCACTTGTAACCTTATAAGTCCAATTATGTTTCTTCTCATACTGGCTAAAGAACCCCATTATTCACTAATGCATTGCTTCAATACTCCAAGAACAAGAATGCGTTGCCCAGATCAGTGTAGTAAGTTCGCATTATGGGTTGTTGCAACAAAAGACCAGCGGGTTATAAGGAACACACAAAATGTGCTTACAACTGAGACCACATATGTTCAAACATTTGTATGACTATAGGGTTACATGCATGTCAGTATTGCACTTGTATGCATACTCAAAGTGATTTTGATCAACACAATATAACACACAGCACTGCATGAATGGTGAGGCAGGTTTGTGAGCATGTATGTATATATGCACTTGGCATTCAAAGAGTTAATAACTCACTAGGTATAATCGGCATTGGTTTTTCCTCACAATAATGGACGTTGTTAGAAATGTTAATACTTATGGAATATAATATGCAGCCTGAATAACTGTTAAACTAAGCAGGATGTTAAATTTTAATAACTTACTATTGAACCTGGTAACTTCACACTAATCCTGTTCCACTGCATATTCATATTTTGTCCTACTTATACATAATTATTACGATTTATTGGCTCTAGAATAATTTTGATAGTAGAGGGCTTTGAGTATGTAG
This sequence comes from Ephydatia muelleri, assembly GCA_013339895.1. NCBI lineage: Eukaryota > Metazoa > Porifera > Demospongiae > Spongillida > Spongillidae > Ephydatia > Ephydatia muelleri. Next base: position 9,352,662 of record JABACO010000006.1, read on the forward strand.
ATTTACATGTATGAGGGTTTTGATATAATTGCGTATATTCGACAATCTGAATTAATAGCATTTGTTAACTCATGTAATGCATATAAGAGCACTCAAGCGGTAATTAATGTTATTTAAATCTAAATCCTTTTCTTCATTTGCAAACACTTCATGTACTATATATTGCATGCAAATGCTAGATATTGTCTTTTTTATCTTCTTATAGACATGCAATTATTTCGACATCAATTTTGTCACTTGTTGTTGCTTTGCATCGCCACCAACCCAAAGTGGGATACTTTTTCCTTTTTTATCTTCAAAAGACCAGAAGGTATGTGTGACACTATTGTCATATGCAATTACACTGTAATTTAATTTTTCCTTCTTTTAGATCACAAGATCCCTTTCTGCCTTATTCAGAATATGTTGAAATGTTAGAGAAACCTTTTGCTGCATGTGTTGGTCGGGATTTAAAGGTATAGTATTGGAATTTATATTTATTTTTAGATATGCTTTTTTTTTCATGATAGAATTCATGGACATATATATTATGCATCTTACAACAATCTGTTTGCTTACAGGAATGTGTTGAAAATGAATCCACCATATTCTACTTGTTGCTTCCTGATGTATTTAAACAGGTAAACATATACTGTACATATGCATTTATGTTTGTCCATATATGTACTATTACATGTACACTATACGCTTATGCACTAATGTTGTGTGTATGTGTGAGGGTAATAAATGGATGCTGCCTATGTTAGAAGAATTAACTTTTACAACTAGTTTAAGAGTGAAAGAAATATAATTGTAATAAGTTTTATTGTATTATCTTCATTCCTATTGTATGTGGATCTTGATGTTCAACACCACGTTTACAAGTGGTAGTAATAGGTCACTTAGGACTTGATTTTACTAATGGCAAACATCATTGTATTGAATCACACTTATTAAGAAATTGAAATGAAGTTATGTAACAGCTTATGTTAGTAACAAGCATTTGTACTTCTTAGAACAGAATAAATCATGGTCCTTGGCTTGATGAAACAACTTTATGAAACAAACTGCAGGTGATGCAGCCAAGGACAACTTTTGCCTGGGGCAAGCATACTAGTAAATTGCAATATTATTGGAGCTCGTGATAAAAAGCAATTAATCATTTGTTATTAAAGTCAGCTTTAAACCTCATCTAGTGATATATATTATACTGTGACAAGGAATAGATACAGCATGGGTTTTGCAATCACTTTATATCGTTACAAAAGAGAAAATAATTTTATGTACTTGAGTTATAGAGAGAAAAGCCCCCAATGTTGTGATTATACAAAGGGTCAAAACTTTGAAACCACACATTCAAAAGTGGATTGATCTGGGAATTAAGTATAAAAGTCGGTATGTACTGGACGATGACCTCATCCACTGTTGTAGAGCATTTGAAGATGTCACCTTTTTTTATTGACCTGTCACGGTGACTGCCTGTTCATAGTCATAAATGTTAATCATTGTTAATTATTCACATACCAGAAAAGAACTGTTCTAGCTAGCTGAACAATCTCCTATATATAATTATATCTATTTTGCCTTTGACATTCATGTCCTGAATGGCCTATATATGACTAAGTTAACATTTGGTAGACAAAGACAACATGAATGCATTGTATACGCACCTTATTATGCCTAATTTGTTACTTCAGAGCTGTGGATTAGCTGACATACATGTACATGTACATATATACATTTTATCATACTCGCACCAAACCAAATACTGGAACACATCCTACATACATGCACACACTCATGCACACACATACTCATACACACATGTGAAAATGCTATTGTAGTGGGGAAGTAAGACGTGAAGACGTTGAACTAATTCAATCGTTGCTAATAGAATGAGAGCACGGTGACACACCATTTGCACTGATGCATAAAAACAATGGATTGTGAAACACCTGCTGTTGAAGCCTTATATACATGTAGAATGACAGAGGGTTGGAGAGTTATCATAATTCCGATTTCATGTGTGGAATGGCACAAACATACAGTATTGTTGGAACAAATTAATTCTTTACTTAATTGCATTAAGCAGAGTGGTTGCATTATACATGGATACGTTTCACTGTATTTGCGTTTTCTATGCGTGTATATGACAGGAATATATCACTTATCTATTGCAGTTTCATGACGAAATTTGTGGAGTACCATCTCTTCTAAATATGATAGTGGCAAATATTGATCCTGTACAGGTATTTTATGAAGCCATATTTGATATTCATGCGGTTTTCAAATAACTGATCAATGTACATGTAGCTAGTGCAAGCTTGTGCATAAACTGATGCTGAAGCAGTTTCAAATTTTTGGCCGTGATTGTCAGCTACTACAAGAGACAATCAGTATGATGTATGCTGGGTTATTAATACTAGCAATTTATATGTATCTATTTTAAAGTGTCTAGCTTGCAGTGGGATTCATTTGAGCAGTTTTGTGTATGGCAACTGCTAAGTGCAGAAGGTCCTGATGTTCAAACTATTATTATCATATTGGAGAAGCTTTCTCTTGAAGGTAAGTGCAATAAGGTAGATTTATTTGTTCGATTGTGGGTGATCAAAATTGTGGGTGGACAGGAGGGAGGAGGGCTATATGACGCAAATTAATAATATGGCAATAAACTTGTCTTCTGAACCATTGAAGGGTTAATTACTAATGGAGAAGGAAGTAATACAATGTGCAATGCAAGGAACAAGAATGTCACATTAGGGTAAAATCATGTCAGGTCAATAAATAAAAAGGTGACATCCAAATCCATTCCAAACTTTACCCACTGGATGAGGTCATTGTCCAGTATATATTGACATTGATACTTCATCCAGAGATCAAACCACTTTTGAACTGTGTGGGTTCAAAGTTTTGACCCTTTGTATAGCATTGAGGGCGTTTCTCTCTATATGAGAAGTTGACCTTACATGTACAGTAAGAAACTAAAAAATGCACTGAAGGATATGGTAACCCACCTAGTACCCAACTTCACATCATTGGATAATTAGTCATTAATAATGGGTTTATTGCAAAAAGAAGGGTAACATGTTTAAATTGCCAAAAAGTGTATTGCAATAATGAAACGAAATTTTGACGATTGGGTTCCTGGATGATTGTGCAATTAATACGGTAACTTTTATGTAGGACTTCAAAGGTTTGCATCAAAAATAAACACCCAGAATACATATCATTTGGTTTGAACAGCTGACCACAAGCATACGCGTAATAATCAACAACGGAATATTTATCTACAAATCATTTCTAGTAATAGTGTAGCTTGCAGCCCATCTGCACTGGGAATGTTGTACACTCGACCCATCAATGTAATTGGGCTAGTCTTCATTAAAACCTGGGCATGTCTAATTACTAGTTCATCCAGCCTACGTGGGAAAGAAAATGACGGGGAAGGTCCAGCAGGATGAATAAAATCGAACTTTCTATTGCTTCTAGTCATTATATTTCTCCATCACCAACGCCAGCAATTGAAAGTTCGATTTTATTCATCCTGCTGGACCTTCCCCGTCATTTTCTTTCCCACGTAGGCTGGATGAAATTAGACATGCCCAGGTTTTAATGAAGACTAGCCCAATTACATCGATGGGTCGAGTGTACAACATTCCCAGTGCAGATGGGCTGCAAGCTACACTATTACTAGAAGTGATTTGTCGATAAATATTCCGTTGTTGATTATTACGCGCGTATGCTTGTGGTCAGCTGTTCAAACCAAATGATATGTATTCTGGGTGTTTTTTTATTTTTCAATATTTGTGATGCAAACCTTTGAAGTCCTACACCGTATTAATTGCACAATCATCCAGGAACCCAATCGTCAAAATTTCGTTTCATTATTGCAATACACTTTTTGGCTTACCCTTCTTTTTGCAATAAACCCACAATTAATGACTAATTGTCCAATGATGATGTGAAGTTGGGTACTACTATATCCTTCAGTGAATTTTTTAGTTTCTCACTGTAAGGTCAACTTGTATTATAGAGAGAAATGCCCCCAATGCTATACAAAGGGTCAAAACTTTGAACCCACACAGTTCAAAAGTGGTTTGATCTCTGGATAAGTATAAGATGTCACCTTTTTTATTTATTGACCTGACATGATTTTACCCATTATCTGAACTGGTAGAAATTCAGATCTAACCATTTAATGTCATTAATTAACTGGTTTTTTTGGGGATGATTGCAGGAGGGTAGGAAGTAAATATGCATAACTTTATGGAATGCTGGGGAATGTTAAGGTTTACTCAGCAATGGCGTTTGGAATAAGCATGCCGTGTGTAATACAAATAGCACATTCAACTCATATATTGATTGAATTGCTATTTTCTGATTATAATTATCAGAAGCAAACTAATAATCCAATGAATTTTGATGAAACATGATTTGCAAGAGTCTATATAAGGGGGATAAATTTTAGCAGCATGTGTTTGTGTATGTATATATCTGTGTGTTTGTTTGTGTGCCAATGTGTATTTGTGTGTTATTTGTGCTTTGCACACATGTTTGGGTGTGTAAGAAAATGTATTGGGAAGTCAACATCTCAATGGAATTCATCTTGACAATTTTGTAGTTTACTACATGCCAAATGTTTTGAAATTCATTTCTTTTTTCTGATATTTAGTGATATAGGCTCCCATTTTTACTATAACTGATATTTTACTGTTGCTGACATTCATTGTTGCAGAACATGAGGATGTTTAAGTACAGATTCATCACAAAACATCCAATTGCACTAGTGAAATATCTGACGGTGTGTTGTGTAATGTGCTAAAATTTATCCCCCTGTGTATTTTGTTCTTTTGTGCTGTAGAACACCCTGAAGCATTTTCAAGTGCCCTTTTGCTTCTCAAATGTGAACCGTAAGTTTGCTTTGTGGTCGGTTTATGCATAAGTAAAATTATCTGTTGATTGCTGGAATTCCTGTCAAGAATATAGTTCTTCAGGATATTGGATCAGTTTGCATTATTTTGTTATATCTGTTTTTTTAAAGGTGTATATCATGGGGTTTGGGATAGGATACTTAATTTGCGTCTATCATACACAAGTAGCAACAACACCTCAGTTGTTCATTACCTCTGATCACTTATACGTTGTAAATTCAAATCAGTGCTAGATTAATAATAACATTTCTTCCAGCCTTGGTGCTGCAGCATTGGGCGCCCTTTTTTCACTCCCTGTATCAACCCATTGTGGTGTTGTCGATGCTGTTGGAAGTCATTGGCTTAATTTGAATCCTTCGAAGTACGCTAAGTACCTCAGCCAGCTGATGGACAAAACTACAGTACAAATAGAGTAAGTTCTGTGTACCTAATTCAGTTCTAGACTTGTGCAGTTCACTCTCCACCATGTATTAGCACTCTGCTGGAACATCTGACAAGAGTATTAGTATACTTGAATAGTAATCACATTTTTGAAGGTACTTTGTTTATCACTAAGTAGCAATGTTTAATCTAGAACTTTCTTTCAGTTTCAGAGCATGTCTTAACAAAATCGTTGCTAAATCTCTTCACAAGTTTCCCTGAATTCCTTGTGAAGTAAGGTGGCCTACTTCAATGAATGCATTTTATTATCTTGGTTTAATAGTGTACAGCCATATGCTATTTGAACAACTTTTCTCAATACTTTTAGGTTTGAAAGCCTGTACAGAGTAGCCAGTACCTATGCAGATGATATTAAAAAGGTACATCTAAATAACTATCTATCTACTCATTCATTTGGTTCTTATCAAGAAGTTAATCTTTGGCTACAAATTGTGTTTATTTTTTGGTCAGCATTACTAAGTTGCAAATGCTAATGAATGTTGTTTGTTAACTCTTTCATGGGCAAAGCCAATCATTACGGTACATATGTTGTGCAAACAAAAAAAGTGTTGTGCGTTGCAGGAAAACGTAGTTAGCAAACAACTTACAGTATATGACCAGGAAACAACTGATCAATATGTTGTTGACTGCAAAGTGTTAACTGTTTAGATAAACAGAGTAGCTTTAGTACAGCACCTGCAGCGCAATATTGCTCTGTTGCCCGTGAAAGAGTTAATGTTTAAGCTCCAGGGCAAAATCCTTAATTAAGGATGTCATTATCCTTAAATAAGGATCATCTTCTACATTGCATGCTTTTGCTAAGCAAGCAAGTTAAATAAATATATGCTATGGCGCAACTGTATACTGAATAGCATTCATAACAAGCCTTAAATGATGTCAATCTAATAAATGCCTTTGTGTTAATAATGGGAAGTTGCGGCACATCCTTATTTAAGGATCGACGCCATCCTTAAATAAGGATCACAAGATTAGAGGTAACTGATCATAAACACCATACAAGTTTAAAAACACTTGATTCTCCCTGAGTCCATTTCTCAGGTGTATTCTCAACCTCATTCGTCGAAAAATAACTAGTGGTTAACAGTTCAAAATTTATAATTATGTACAGTTGTACTATGATTGTTGCAGTTGTACTGCAATTCCTGATGTAGATGCTTAAACGCCGATGTGGGCGTACCCTAGCTTTGTTGAGACAATGTGCACTGTGATTACTCTGCCGCTCAATCCAACAGTCTTTCCATACAGTATACCATGTACTTCCACAAGACGCTTTTTTTTTACTCACTACCAACCACCGGCCACATAAATAATTATGTTATACTGTCACATGATAGAAGATATAAAAGGAATGTTGATCGAGCTATGATGGTATGAAATGTTCCAATGACACTAGTTACAGCAGTTGTAAGTCGTTTATATCTTCGCTACTAATCAGTGCTGCTTTCATGTGCTGAGGAACTGCATCCTTAGGCTCCCTGGACCTAGGCAGGGTCGCTTGGCTTAGCATTTTCGCGTGTATGCAGATCGCTTGTGTTGAAGTAAGTGGGCATAGCTTATACCCATTGTTGACGCCATTGTAGTTGTTGCATCTAACAGTGTATTTTCTACTCCTTGAGCTTCCTGAAATCTGAAATATTTCATCTTCCTTTTAATTGCCATATGCCGCTTTGAGTTTGCTCATAACTTTATCGCCAACGGTAAATGATTGCTCCATATTGAAACTGTAAACCGATTTTTGTGCATTCCAAACCGGTAACCACTGCACTATAGCTTGATTTGTATGGTCTTGAATCTAGTTAATGTGTTTTCTAAAAGAATGCACCAACTGTGCTTCATTCCTTTAGTAATCGACAATCATCCTCATTTAAGGATGGCCATCCTTAAATTAGGATTGCGGGAGATTAAACATTTTAAGTATAGTAGTAGTATCAACTGATGAGGAGAGTATGGTTGTAACTGTGTTAAGAAACATTATTACACAGCACTTGGTGCCTGTAATGAGAAAAGGAATAGACCATCCAGAGTGATCTTTTGGAGTATTGCCAGAGGCCAGACTTGTAATGCGTTTAGCCCATTTTTATTTAATGTACTGTACAATCATATGATATTATTAACTGCATATACATGTATGCCATAATTCATGCATTAGGGTGTGACATATGAGCAAAGACTTTTGAGGAGGGAAAGGGGAAATCTAATTGATTTTGTTATTAGCAAGGCATGTGGAAGTGTGATGAATAAATTGATGAAGTGCATCGAATAATGAATAGAACACTAGTTTGCTACACTTAGTGGTATTCGTTTCAGTTCAGTTGCATCTTTGTATTTCATGACATAATTAACATTTTGCCATACATGTCTAAGCAGCCTCTATTAAACTTATGAACATAATTGAAGGTTTGACTGTTTAAAGCTCCATACTGGAAGTACCTCTCACGGTTATAGCCTTACACTTTCTGAATCTACACACTGACGTATTTAAAAAAGGGTTTAGCTCTGAACCATGATAACAAACATGTACATGTATCCCGAATTAATTTATCATCAATCAGATTACATTTCCAATATAGCCTACTGATTTGTACTATGCAACACCCAACATGACAATAATAAAAGTCATTGTTTGCCTGTATCATAGAAGCATGCAAGCACTTTGCTGAAGCACCAAGTACGATTATCATTTAATTGCATCCTCAATTTAGATCCTTGGCTAGGGTGTCTCGTATGTACATGTTTTTATGATCTAGACTTAATGTTTATGTTGTAGCATGTTCTATAAAATGTTTTAATATGCTAATTTCATGTGCTATATGTGCTCCTGTGAAGAAATCTCAAGGTAACATTACCAAAGTGGAACAGAAGAGTAAGAAAAGAAAAGTGATGAACATTGATGACCTCTTAGATGCGTGATTCCACGTCTTTATGACTATCTTTGTGTAATTCTGATTCGTATGTGTATTGTCGTAACAAATTGCATTGTTGCTTATCATCATAAGCAATCTCTATAATAAATGGTATCTTGGTGCAAATACATGCCAAAGCAAGAGCACTTTCAGAAAAAAATAGTCTCCCATGCACACATCTCTCGATGCAGTGTCTGTTAAGTGTCTGGAGCTTTCACTCACAATCGACTGCCATCCCAACTGTCCACACCTTGTCCCTGTGGACAGGTTACAGTCATCTGTCCATAAGTCAGCTTTGTGTCGGTGCAGAAGGATTTCTCTATACTGGAATTGCATTTTTCATTACTGAATGAATTCTATACTGTCCCTACTCCTGCTTGCAATTCTTCTCTTCTCAGCCTTTATTACATGCAATCAGAAGAGTGTGTTACGGTGTGACAGTGTATTTGAAATGATTGCTATGTCATTGTGCAGAACCATCTTATGATGAAACATTTGTGCATTGTTTATTATCATTAGCAATGTGATACAAATTGATAATCTTAGTATTAATGCCATTTGACAGTGTATTTGCAATGATTGCTGTCATTCTATAGTTCCAATCCAATGATAGACAAATTTGTGCATAGTTGCTTATCATAAGCTATGTTATGTTTACAATGATTGCTATTTCTTCTTGTACCCATCCCATGTTAAACACAATTCTTTATGCAAAATGGTAATCTTTGTGTTGCTTTAAAGTCATTACCTTCTGGCAGTGTATTGCATGGTGTGATGAACACATATAATGTCATTTGTTGTATTATAATATTCTTAGTATTGCAATACTGTCATCATAATGTTGCAGTGTGTTGACAATATTGCTATGGTATTGTATAGAACCAATCCCATGTTAAACACATTTGTGCATTATTGCTTATTGTAAGTAATGTGATGTAAAAAGACAATGTTAGTGTTGCATTACAGTCATTACTATCTGACATTGTTTAGAAGTGATTGCTATGTCAAAGCAATAAAATCCCAATGCTAAGTGCAACTATGCCTATCATAAGCAATGCAATCTCAAATGCATTGCACTTAGTATGCTTTTCGTAAGCAATTTAATTCCAATGTATAGCACAACTTTGTTCATCATAAGCTATGCAATCCCAATGCTATGCGCAACTATGCTTATTATAAGCAATGCAATTCCTATGCATTGCACTAGAATGCTTATCATAAACAATTTAATTCCAAATGCATTACGCAACTTTGCTTATCATAAGCTATTTCATTATTAATGCATTGCACACATGTTATAACACGCAATTTAATTCCAATGCATTGTAGAACTATGCTTATCATAAGCAATGCATTCCCATTGCATTGGACATCTATGCTTATCATACGCAATGCATTCCCATTGCATTGTAGAACTATGCTTATCATAAGCAATGCATTCCCATTGCATTGGACATCTATGCTTATCATAAGCAATGCATTCCCATTGCATTGGACATCTATGCTTATCATAAGCAATGCATTCCCATTGCATTGGACATCTATGTTTATCATAAGCAATGCAATCCCAATGCATTGCACAACGATGCTTATCATATCCAATGCAATGCCATTGCATTGGGCAACTATGTTAAAAGATAAGCAATTTAATTCAAATTCATTGCACAACTATGCTTTTCATAAGCAATGCAATTCCAATGCTATGCGCAAATATATATTTAATTCCAATGTTATTGCACAACTACGCTAATGCATAGCACAACTATGCTAATCATTCACTATTTCATTCTAACGCATTGCACAGCTATGCTTATCATAAACAATGCAATCACAATGCATTGCACTAGTATGCTTATCATAAGCATTTAATTTCCAATGCATTGCAGAACTATGCTTATCATAAGCATTTTATTTCCAATGCATTGCAGAACTATGCTTATCATAAGCAATGTAATCCCATTGCATTGGACATCTATGCTTATCATAAGCAATTTAATTCCAATGCATTGCTCAACTATGCTTATCATAAGTAATACAATCCCAATGCATTGCCCAACTATGCTTATTATAAGCAATACAATCCCAATGGATTGCACAACTATGCTTATTATAATCAATACAATCCCAATGCATTGCACAACTATGCTTATTATAAGCAACTTATTTCCAATGCTTTGCACAACTATGCTCATCATAGGTAATACAATCCCAATGCATTGCGCAACTATGCTATCATAAGCACCAATGCGTTGCACAACATTGCTTATCATAAGCAGTACAATCCCAATGCATTGTACTAGTATGTATATGTGTTTTTCATGAGCTTTGTAATCCCATTGCATTACACAACTATGCTTATCATAAGCAATTTAATTCCAAATGCATTACGCATGTATGTTTATCATAAGCAAATTAATTCGAAGGCTATGCAAAACTGTGCAGATCACAAGAAGTTTAATTCCAATGCATTGCGCAACTATGCTTATCATGAGTAATTTATTTCCAATGCATTGCAGAACTATGCTTTATCATAAGCAATGCAATCCCATTGCATTGGGCAACTATGCTAATCATAAACTTTCATTCCAAAGCATTGCACAACTACCCTTATCATAAGCAATTTCATTCCAATGCATTGCACACAACTATGCTTATCAAAGCAATGAAATGGGATTGCATTACACTATGCTATCATAAGCAAATTACAATTCGAATGCATTGCACAACAATGCTTATCATCGCAATCCCATTGCATTCCACAACTGTGCTTATTCTATGCAATGCCCAATGCATTGCACAACGATGCTTATCATAAGCAATTTAATTACAATGCATTGCACAACTATGCCTATTATGAGCAATGCAATCCCATTTCATTACACATCTATGCTTTTCATAAGCAATTACTGGAAGTACCTCTCACGGTTATAGCCTTACACTGTTTGAATCTACTGCATCAGCAGAGTGAAGCTTCTTTTAAAATTAAAACTGAGCCACATTGACCTGTTTAAATAATATCACTGTGGTAAATACACTGTAGCTGACTTGCCTGAAATGTTATCAGATGACTAACCTAGATGTGGTACTATCCTGAATTGTGTGTTGTACTATCCTGAAATGTTATCAGATACTTAACCTAGATGCAGTACTATCATGTGGATGACAAGAAATAGAAGTGCTATTTATGTGCTGTGAATGCTTATGTGTTAATTATCTCTCAAAGAAAGGAAGGGGAATCAAAAATTACCCTCCTACATAAAACCGATATGGATAGCAATGTCACTGATCATTTGATCATTTGCATACATATATGGAAGAAAGTTTATAAGGCACTGACTTATTTGTGGTCTTACATCGTAGACAACGCAGTATGATAGGTTTTCACACTGAATTGTAATTAAAAAGGGTTTAGCACTAAACCATGATAACAAACATGTAACAAACATGTACATGTATCCCGAATTAATTTATCATCAATCAGATTACATAGCCTACTGATTTGTACTATGCAACACCCAATAATAAAAGTCATTGTTTGCCTGTATCATAGAAGCATGCAAGCACTTTGCTGAAGCACCAAGTAGGTTAATCATTTAATGCATCCTCAATTTAGAAGCTTGGCTAGGGTGTCTCGTATGTACATGTAATTATGATCTAGACTTAATGTTTATGTTGTAGCATGTTCTATAACATGTTTTAATATGCTCATTTCATGTGCTATATGGGCTCCTGTGAAGAAATCTCAAGGTAACATTACCAAAGTGGAACAGAAGAGTAAGAAAAGGAAAGTGATGAACATTGATGACCTCTTAGATGCGTGATTCTACAAAACTATGTCTTTATGACTAGATTTGTGTAATTCTGATTCGTATGTGTATTGTATTGTCGTAACAAATTGCAATTGTTGCTTATCATCATAAGCAATCTCTATAATAAATTGTATCTTAGTGCAAATACATGCCAAAGCAAAAGCACTTTCAGAAAAAAATAGTCTCCCATGCACACATCTCTCGATGCAGTGTCTGGAGCTGTTGTGACATTGCACTCACAATCGACTGCCACCCCAACTGTCCACACCTTGTCCCTGTGGACAGGTTACAGTCATCTCTCCATCAGCTAGGTGTAGGTGCAGAAGGATTTCTTTATACTGAATTGCATTTTTTATTATAGGATAAATTCTAGACTGTCCCTGCTCCTGCTTGCAATTCTTCTCTTCTCAGCCTTTATTACATGCAATGAGAAGGGTGTGCTCCGCCACTTGTGATGATCTCAGTAGTTACTGGCTTACAACATTAGTATAACATAAAATACAATGATTGCTATTTACAATGATTGCTGTCATCGAGCAGAACGAATTCCATGATAAACACATTAATTATCATACGCAATGTTATGCAACATCAGTGTAGAATTACAGTTAGGACCATGTGTCGGCAATGCTTGCTAGCTATGTCATTGTGTAGTTCCAATTCCATGATAACACATTTGTGCATTGCTGCTTATCATAAGCAAGCAATGTTATGCAAAATGACAATCTTAGTGTTGCATTACAGTCATTACTATCTGACAGTTTATGTTTATGTTATGATTGATGGCTATGTCACTGTGCAGAACCAATCTTATGATGAAAAGATTTGTGCATTGTTGATTATCATAAGCAATGTGATGCAAATCTTAGTATTAATGCAATGTGACTGTATTTGCAATGATTGCTGTCATTCCATAGTTCCAATCCATGATAAACACATGTGTGCATAGTTGCTTATCATAAGCAATGTAATATGCAAAATGATAATCTAAGTGTTATTACAGTCATTACTATCTGACAGTGTATTTGAAATGATTGCTATGTCAATGAATGCGCAGAACCAATCCCATGATAAACACATTTGTGCATTGTTGCTTATCATAAGCAATGTTATGCAAAATGATAATCTTAGTGTAGTTAGGACCATGTGGAGTATTTGCAATGATTGCTGTGTCATTGTGTAGTTCCGATTCCAGGATTTGTGCATTGTTGCTTATCATAAGCAATGTTAATCTAAATGATAATCTACGTGTTGCATTACAGTCATTGTGCAGAACCATTTCGTGATGAACTTATTTGTGCATTGTTGCAGCTTGTCATAAGCAATGTTATGCCACATGGTCCTAACTGTAATGCTACACTAAGATTATCATTTTGCATAACATTGCAACAATGCACAAATGTGTTTATCATTGGATTGGAACTGTACAACGACATCGCAATCATTGCAATTACATTGCCACATGGTAATGATTATAATACAACACCATTTTGCGTAATATTGCTTATGATACGCAACAATGCACAAATGTGTGCGCATCATGGGATTGGTTCTGCACAATGACAGCAATCATCGATAGTAATGAGTCACTTTGCATGACATTGCTTGTGATAAGCAACAATGCACAAATGTGTTTAACATGGAACTGCAACTACACAATGTCATAGCAATCATTGTAAATACTCGCAACACATGCATGGTCCATACAGTAATTCTACACTACGATTATCAACATTGCTTATGATAAACAACATTAATTACACAAATGCGTATATCATGGGGTAGGTTATGCTCAATGACATAGCAATCATTGTAAACACACTATAACATGGCTCTTAGAAGACTAACGGGAAACCGTGGCTAGAGTCAAGGCATCTGAGTTTTTTGACCCACTTCAACTTGGTGTGGTGTGTCCTACAGGAGCGGAAAAGTTGGTACATGGTCTGCGCCAGTGTATTAGGGATCACTGGGAAGATGATGATTTTGTGGCATGCAAGGTGGACCTAAGAAATGCATTCAATGAATAGCCCTCCTACAGGAGTGTGCGACCCACTTCCCCGAACTCTTCCGGTGGGTTTTTTGGTGCTATGGACAGCATCCCACTTTGTGGCACACCATGGGTACCCTTGGTCGGAGCAGGAAGTTCAGCAGGGGGACCCTTTGGGTCCACTCCTGTTCTCTCTAGTTCTGCATAAGCTTGTCCGGTCCATTGCGGTAGACAGTGAATGTTCCGAACTTTTGTTTAATATGTGGTACCTTACTCTGGCAGGTCCCAAGGATGCAGTGAAGCATGCTATTCACCTCATTCAGCAGTTTGGTCCCTCCATGAGGCTATATATCAATATGGCCAAGTGTGAACTCTTTTCTCGAGGTGACATAGAGGGCTTTCCAGCTGACATGAAGGTGTTTCATGAGCCTAACTTTGAAATCCTGGGTGCTCGGATTGGGGATGCAACAAATTCCTCACTCAAAAGTGAGCCAATGCAGTCAAATTGCTGTCCCAGATGTCAGAGGTGGGTTCATTAGATCCCTCCTTCTCAAAGTGTGGCACATGACGTCACTTGCGCATCTGTTAAAACCAAAGTGTGTGTTATTGAGCTATATTTAATTCCCTAATTTGCTAATTTGAAGAACGTTCGTCTATCAGATACGTTTGCTAATTTGAAGAACGTTCGTCTATCAGATACGTAGAAATTTAATAAAATGCTCTTACGTGGACTAAACGCAATAACATTAAAATTCAGGCAAAATTTTTATCACGTTACCCACTGTACAATACAGCCTGGTAAACAGCTATCATACATAAGTATAGTGACCTGTGCTAATCATAATACATGCACTGGATTTGCAATTCATGGTACATCAGCTGCATCGATGCTTATCTAATATGCACCTCTAAATAACAAGTGTTATCACTGTATTCTTTGACTGTTGTTGATTGGCTTTGTAAAGTTTGTATGTTCATCTATGTCTGGTAGAGCAAAATACAGTGTTGGAGAAAGAAGACTCATCCACTGTTCCTTTGTGCTCACACTGTGAAGGGACACACTAATTCCTTGATCTTTAAGGTCTTTAATGCATTGATCAAGAGATGCAACGTCATAAGTAACATTGGCCCCGTTGGTCACACACAGCGTAAAGCACACATGAGACACATTACACCCTTCCAGTGGATTTGGATTTTTCAGGAGCCCTTCCAGTACCATGCGTGCCTTTGTTGAAGGTGTGCTCTCATCCAGAACTGTTGTACTGGAAAAATACTTAGCTTCAAAAATGATCAGAGCACATCCTTTGCTTTTGTCTTCGAAATTCAGCACCAAAATGATATCACACCCCTTATTCATTACACTGGTGGGATGTATAATGCCATGGCTCTTAATAGCACCAATAGCAGCTATCCTTCGTGCCTCCTTCCTTTCTTTATCATAACAGAATGTGTTTCTAGTTGGCTTTGCTTCTCCTTTATTAACACAACTAGAGTCATGACAAGGGAATGATTCCACTCCAGTTGCTAAAGTGCTGCGAAATTTCACACCCATTGTGCTAATAGTAAGACTGGATAGATGACTGTGATAATGTAAAACACCACACAGTGCAGACAGAACCTCGCTAAAGGAAAAGCTGGAACTATGAGTGTGTATCTGTCTTAGTTGCAGAGCTGATACTACCAGCATCTCTAGTGCATCGCCTTTGGCATGTGCATCCCATGGCACCGTGGTGAAGGCACTTTCCAACTTCTGGAATACATTCCTTTCTGCCACTGAATAATTCACCCTAATTGATTCATGAATGACAAGGAATGGATTCAGAAACCCTAGCAGATCTTGATTATCTGGTGGTACAAGGTGGATAAGGGAATAAAATTGCTCGTATTTCCTCAAGCACTTCAGACCTAAAAGATTTTCTGTCATCAGATCAAAACATTCTTTCCAGTATTCAGCAAAAAAAGAAGGCTCCTCTCCAAGTTTCATCGCCAATGTTATAACAACAGGTGGGTTCAGTTGGGCAATAGAGAATATGGGGGTAGTGGGATTGAGCTTTTCCAGCCAAAGCCCCAATAAACCTGGTGAGAACTTTGTCCATTCATATAGTGCAAAGGGAAACGTACCCGCTTCTGGGTACCTCTTCTTCAGTTCTTCCAAAATGGGATAATACTGCTCCCGAGTTGACTGTACTGCAGGGTTGAGCCACAACATGGTGAGTGGACGACTACTTGCTGTCATAAGCAACTGTGGATCTTTAACCACAAAACCTGAGACAATCAGCGCAGAGCATGGATGTGAATAAATTGGAGAAAGAAACAAAAATACTCATAAGCTGCTGAAGCATCTTTTACACCATTTGTTGTGACAGCTGATGGGGCACTCGGTCTTTAGGCAAAGACATTTATACATCATTTGGCTGAAAAAATAGCTAATTCAGTATAAAGAAATCCTTCTGCACCTACACCTAGCTGACTTATGGAGAGATGACCCGTGAGAGGTACTTGCATCTCTGCGACCGCCACCCAGGTTGCCACCTAAGACCGACTATGTCGGTCCGGTGTAGGCTGGTAACTGATAGCTATGCCTCGAATCGTCGGGAGCGTAAACCGCCTCCGGCTACGGCACAAATATTAATGTAGTGCAATTGTATCCCCTAAATAGATTGTTGTGAGCAAACAAAATACGTAAGCTTGAATTACAGCTACCATCATCTCTAATAAAGTTATAAATACCATAATTAACATGGGGCCAGTATGGAGCACGGCTTTAAACAAGTCAAACCTTCAATTATGTTCATAAGTTTAATACAGGCTGCTTAGCATGTATGGCAAAATGTTAATTATGTTATGAAATAAAATGATGCAACTGAACTGAAACCGAATACCACTAAGTGTAGCAAACTAGTGTTATATTATTCATCACACTTCCACATGCCTTGCTAATAACTAAATCAATTTGATTTCCCCTTTACCTCCTCAAACGTCTTTGCTCATATGTCACACCTTGATGCATGAATTATGGCATACATGATTGCTTATGATAAGCAACAATGCACAAATGTGTTTACTGGTGCTAGTTCCGTAGATGGTATACCCCCTATATACGGGATATACCCCGTTAATTTGTTTTCAATTTATTAAGGTCTAGGACATCGCAAATATTCTGCAGCTGCTAATACAAACATATGAAGGGATGGTTGAATAACAAGGGTACACAATACTGTAGTATAAATACTTTCCTACGACATGTAGCGTTGCGAACAATTTCGCTAACTTTATAAGTTAAAGGATTGTTTCATCGTCCAGCGGCCTTATAAGAAATCACGTATGTCAAAACTATACTAGCTAGCGCTCGTATCTAACCTCACGAACGTGAACATTTATTACACGCATGACACATTGCTATTTTATAAGTACTAGTTCCGATGCTTGCTGTGTGAATTCACACTGACTCACAACAAGACATGATTATATGCGTTGCATGTAAGTTTCCCACAAGGCAATTCTTGCACATTGCCATGCGCGTCATGTGACTCCTTCGATGATTTTTTATCTCTGATGTTTGCTATTCCGTGAGGCACAGAATCCTGAATTGGATGGTGCTATTATTTTGTATTGATCAAATAGGACGCTTGGTGGCTACAATAACTGTTAGACCTACAAAGGAATTGAAAACAAAACCACCAAGCCTAGTACATGAGGGTTTTTAATTTTTCCTCACTGCTGCGTATAACCATTTAATAGTATTATCACCATTTAATAGTGTAATGTATGCGTGTCAAATCCAAAATATGTCTTTGCTCTGGTAGGGTCTGGTTAACGTTGAAGTGATGAGTACACAAAGATCTTCTTGTTTAAGGCAGTGCAGTATTTTGATGCAATAGATTTAAATGCTGAAATTTTACACAATAGTAAATTACCCTAAGCCTCACATTCGTTGGTAGCTACGGTAAAATCGCACGTATGGTGTGTTCATTTCAGGCCCAACGTTGCACACCCGAACAGAAGAAATTAACATGAGATGGGTGCTGCGCAATGACAAAATAATGATTGCAACACTATTGCCACGGGTCACTGATAATTATACAATGCTTACATTTATTTTAGCACATCATTACTTATGATAAGCAACAATGCACGATTGTGTTTATCATGAGATCAGTACTGCGGAATGACAAAGTAATGATTGCAACACTATTTCCACTGGTTACTGATAGTTATACAATACATTTAAATACATCATTGCTTATGATAAGCAACAATACACAAATTGCATGTAAGCATTGTAGAACTATATGGAACCAGTGGTAATGGTATTGCTATCATTAATTTGACATTGTGCAGTACCCATCTCAACATTTGTGCATTGTTGCTTATCATAAGTAATGATGTGCTAAAATATATGTAAGCATTGTACATCTATCAGTAACCAATGGCAGTAATGGTGCAATAATTACTTTGTCATTGCGCAGTACCATCTCAGGATAAACACATGCATTTGTACATTACATTGTTGCTTATCATAAGCTATGATGTGCTAAAATGTATTGTATAACTATCAATAACGAGTGGAAATAGTGTTGCAATCTTTACTTTGTCATTGCGCAGTACCAATCTCATGATAAACACATTTGTGCATTGTTGCAGATCATAAGCTATGATGTGCTAAAATGTACTTATAACTATCACTACAGGTGGCAAAGGTATTGCTATAGTTACTTTGTCATTGCGCAGTACCGATCTCATGATAATCACATTTGTGCATTGTTGCTTATCATAAGCTATGTGCCAAAATGTACTTTTAAGTAATTCATATCTAATTTGTGCACTGTTGCTTATCATATGCTAAGATGTGCTAAAATTGTATTGTATTAATGTCAGCATCCAGTGGAAACAGTGTTGCAATCATAACTTTGTCATTGCGCAGTACCGATCTCACGATAAACATAAGTAATGATTGCAACACTATTTCCACTGGTTACTGATAGTATTTTGAACATCATTGCTTATGATAAGCAACAATGCACAATGGGTTTATCATGAGATGATGGGTACTGCGCAATGATAAAGTAATGATTTTAATACTGTTTTATATCGTTTTACAATGCTTCCATACATATTAGCACATTATAGCTTATGATAAAGAACAATGCAAAAATATCACGGGTACTGCGCAATGACAAAGTAATGATAGCAATTCCATTGCCACTCGATAGTGATCGTTATGAAATACTTAAGTACATTTTAGCACCTAGCTTATGATAAGCAACAATGCACAAATGATGAGTGCGCAATGACAAAGTAATGATTGCAATAATATTTCCACTGGTTACTGATAGTTAAACAATACATTCAACGCATCATTGCTTATGATAAGCAACAATGCAAAAATTAGTTTATCTTGAGATGGGTACTGCGCAATGACAAAGTAATGATTTAAATACTATACTCATTGGTTCCATATAGTTTTACAATGCTTACATACATTTCAGCACATTATTGCTTATGAAAAACAACAATGCACAAATATAATCGTTGCTTATGATAAGCATAGCTCTGCAATGCATTGGGATTAAATTGCTTATGATAAGCATAGTTGTGCAATGCATTGGAAATACTGTTTATGATAAGCATAGTTGTGCAATGCATTGGAATGAAATAGTTTATTATTAGCATAGTTGTGCAATGCATTAGGATAGTTGTGCAATTCATTGGAATTAAATTGCATTGCGCATAGCATTGGGATTGCATTGCTTATGATGAGCATAGTTGTGCAATGCATTGGAATTAAATTGCTTATTATACGCATATTTGTGCAATGCATTGGGATTGCAATCGTTGCTTATGATGATCATAAGCAATTTAATTCCAATACATTGCAGAACTATGCTTATCATAAGCAATGCAACCCCATTGCATTGCAATCCCATTATAGGATTGTACAGTACATTAAATAAAAACGTGGGCTATACTAGCATTACAAATCTGGCCTCTGGCAATACTGTCTTTCCAAAAGATCACTCTGGATGGTCTATTCCTTTTCACATTACAGGCACCAAGTGCTGTGTAATAATGTTTCTTAACACAGTTACAATCATACTCTCCTCACCAGTTGATACTACTACTATACTTAAAATGTTTAATCCTAATTTAAGGATGGCCATCCATAAATAAGGATGATTGTCGATTACTAAAGGAATGAAGCACAGTTGGTGCATTTAACTAGATTCAAGATCATGCAAATCAAGTGATACTGCAGTTGACTTTCGTGGGTTGTTCATGGATGTTAACATTGGATGGCCTGGTAAAGTCCATGATGCTCGTGTGTTTTCAAACTCATCATGTTTCATAAAAGGCGATAGAAACGTATTGTTTCCACATTGGCCATGCTCCATGAGTGGAATTGATGTGCCATTGTTAGTTTTGGGTGATTCGGCATACCCGCTTTTACCTTGGCTGATGAAGCCATATCTTGAAAATGCACTTACTACCCCTCAAGAACAAATATTCAACTACAGACAAAGCAGGGCAAGAAAGGTAGTAGAAAATTCTTTTGGAAGATTAAAAGGAAAGTGCATGGAGATGTCTAATGAAGAGGATGGATTTCTACCAACTTCCAAACATTATAAATATTGTTGCTGCATGCATTACTCTACATAACTTTCAGGAAATAAAGGATAACTTTAACATTGAAGAGTGGACATCAAGGAATAATATGTTTCAATCACATACAGTAGTTCCAGTGCACAATTCAGCCACAGATATTTGTGATGCTATAAAGGACTTTCTTACTTAAACTATGGTGTACTGATGTATGAGTATGATTATGTATGTAACCATCTTTTCACTTACAGTTCTTATATATAATGAGCAAGGTACATGCCATGCATGATGTTCACTGCTCATTGAACATGGGTACACTGCCAAAACCACTTCTCTGGTTCATTAAACCAGCAAACAACATAAGCATTTGTTCTTCTCTTTTTGCTTCCATTTCTTGCATCTTCATCTCCATTTCTATTTCCATTTTTCTCATCCTCTCTTCTCTTTGTGCAGAGAGTTCATCCATTCTTTGAAAAATCTCTGCCAGTTGATGTATCCCATCATCCCTAACACGTTTTGTGCCTACATAAGTAGATGATCATGCAGTAAAAAAAACTACATTCATAAAACGATTACCTATCTTCCGTGAAGTCTCCTCAGCCCTCTTTTTTGACCTAGTAGCATTATCTATACAGATAAAAATACTGTGTATGCTTGCATAGAATCAATGAAATACATACTTGATGCAGAGGTGTCACTCAAAGAATTATGATCTTCTGATTGAGGATTATCGCATGATGGAGCAGCTTGATCAGTTGGAGTAGATGGCAGACTTCCAAGTGAGGTAGAGCATTGACTTGCTGTAGCAGAAGGAGAAAAGTGACATGATGCTGATAGTGATGATATGGATGTTGATGGTGAGAGATCAGCATTTTGTGGCAGTTGTGGTGTGAATGATGGTGGCCAATCTGGGTTAGGTGGAGGGGATGTATTTCCTGTTGATGTTTCAATGAGAATTTAAAACTCAGTTCAAACGTTAAGGTCGTACCTTCATCTTCAAGCACAGGAATGGTTTCACTACCATTTCCACTATCTACAACCACATGCAGAGGGACGAGTTGCTGCTCTATTCCCCCAAATAGCATCAAGCTCGTTATAAAAAGGGCACGTTCTACGTGTTTCACCCGTGACACCATTTCTGTCCTTCACCTAAGGAATAAAAATGATCGAACTGTACGTAATTGGGTACATGCGCGCTGACCTGTTTGTACTTCTGAACGAGGTTTTTTACCTTCACTCGGCACTGTTCCCATGTTCTATCATATCCATAGGCATTGTGGGATGTAGCGATCTCCTGGTAGATTTTTTTATTTCTGGTAACTCCATCCAGCTGGCGCTGAACATCAGCGGCTCCCCAAACCCCAACCAGAGTATGGACCTCTTCAGTAGACCAGGCAGCCATTTTTAGGAGTGTTTACATATCCATACCGTATCGATCCAGATTGCCTAGTGCGGAATCGACCAAGGATACAGATTGATGCGAATTGATGCGGTTTGAGATAGCCTAGTGCGGAAATGCCTTCAGTATTATGGTGAACGTGACGTGTACAATATGTAAGTACAGTACTGATGCATTTCTGTAACAGTTACAATATGCCATTCTGCACTTAGTAATAATCCGCAATTGTACATAACTCACCTTTACAAAAATGTGGTTGGTCGTCTATGTGCTACATCCACCCATCGTCGTATGGGGTGGGGCTGGCCTGAGGTGCATGCGAAGTACAAGTGGATATGAGTGTATTAACGTCGAAAATACTGCTTATTGTAGTTATTGAAGCTATAATGTCTTGATTTTTGCATTAACACACGATAGCTAGACCTAGTCCACGTAAGTACACGTATCGCATTTGTAACCACGCCCATCGCTGAATGCAAGGATGAGTCACATGATGCAGCTCACGTGAGGAAAACGTCAAATTTATTGTTAAAATGGCTGATGTGGTGAAACGAGCTCGTCTCGATGGAGACAAAGAAATCTACTTTGCTGAGCTACTTGGTATAAATATCGCAGATGCCCATAAAACTGTGAACGAAGTTCTTCGTAGTAGCGGGATGCCAACATGGCGCATAGCGACAGACATTCCAATGACGACGTGGATTGTTTTAAACCACGAAAGCAAACTCCAGTTGTTTAATGACCCTTGTTGTGCAGAAAGCGCAGTCAGCTATGTTGACAACGCACCTCAGACGATGCATGCTTTGCAGAACAACATTCTTGCTTTGCTGAACAAGATTGGTGTGATGACTGTGTACCAGTGGCATGCAATGCCTGAGGAAAGGCAGAGTCAGCTCCCGTCCGATGTGCTGTTTTTATTGCGTAATAGGATACAAGAAAGAATGGAGCGGGAGTGGAAGTGGAGCAAGTTTCTGGAAACTGTGAAAACGCTGGCTGACGGGACAGAGCAAGTGGAGTTTCGTAAGTTAACACATCATCACCACTTCAACTACCGTGGAAAGGAAACCGTCATTCTTGGTGAAGATCGCATGAAACACATTGAATTAGTAGTTTCAAACATCAAAGCCTTGCAAGAAGCGAAAGAAGAAGCAAAAGAGAACCATCCCATTTATTGTGTGGTTGCTGCACCTCGGCAAGGTAAGTCTCTATTACTTGATGTTCTGTGTAGCAGTATTAGATGCACAGGAACCTTAGCTGTTTCCATCACTTACAATTCTGCGACCGCTTATACTGAAAAAGACTCATCACTCCTTACCTGTGCTCCTCGTTTCTGGGCTCGTGTGGTCTACACAATAGCAAATGCCTTTGGAGCAAATTTAGGGTGGTTATCTTTTCAAAATAGTTCCTTTATTTCTTTACTTACCCTCGATAGGGTTCTTGAACTTGTGAAGATGTGCTTACCTCAATATTCTACCAAGGGTATTGTTGTTGCTGCAGATGAGTTTTCAGAACTTGTGAAATGTTTGAGATCAAATTCTGAACTGCAGGATGTACCACTAATACTGTCCTCCATCACTAAACCAATTTATACACATCCATGCTCTGCGCTGATTGTCTCAGGTTTTGTGGTTAAAGATCCAGAGTTGCTTATGACAGCAAGTAGTCGTCCACTCACCATGTTGTGGCTCAACCCTGCAGTACAGTCAACTCGGGAGCAGTATTATCCCATTTTGGAAGAACTGAAGAAGAGGTACCCAGAAGCGGGTACGTTTCCCTTTGCACTATATGAATGGATAAAGTTCTCACCAGGTTTATTGGGGCTTTGGCTGGAAAAGCTCAATGCCACTACCCCCATAGTCTCTATTGCCCAACTGAACCCACCTGTTGTTAGAACATTGGCGATGAAACTTGGAGAGGAGCCTTCTTTTTTTGCTGAATACTGGAAAGAATGTTTTGATCTGATGACAGAAAATCTTTTAGGTCTGAAGTGCTTGAGGAAATACGAGCAATTTTATTCCCTTATCCACCTTGTACCACCAGATAATCAACATCTGCTAGGGTTTCTGAATCCATTCCTTGTCATTCATGAATCAATTAGGGTGAATTATTCAGTGGCAGAAAGGAATGTATTCCAGAAGTTGGAAAGTGCCTTCACCACGGTGCCATGGGATGCACATGCCAAAGGCGATGCACTAGAGATGCTGGTAGTATCAGCTCTGCAACTAAGACAGATACACACTCATAGTTCCAGCTTTTCCTTTAGCGAGGTTCTGTCTGCACTGTGTGGTGTTTTACATTATCACAGTCATCTATCCAGTCTTACTATTAGCACAATGGGTGTGAAATTTCGCAGCACTTTAGCAACTGGAGTGGAATCATTCCCTTGTCATGACTCTAGTTGTGTTAATAAAGGAGACGCAAAGCCAACTAGAAACACATTCTGTTATGATAAAGAAAGGAAGGAGGCACGAAGGATAGCTGCTATTGGTGCTATTAAGAGCCATGGCATTATACATCCCACCAGTGTAATGAATAAGGGGTGTGATATCATTTTGGTGCTGAATTTCGAAGACAAAAGCAAAGGATGTGCTCTGATCATTTTTGAAGCTAAGTATTTTTCCAGTACAACATTTCTGGATGAGAGCACACCTTCAACAAAGGCACGCATGGTACTGGAAGGGCTCCTGAAAAATCCAAATCCACTGGAAGGGTGTAATGTGTCTCATGTGTGCTTTACGCTGTGTGTGACCAACGGGGCCAATGTTACTTATGACGTTGCATCTCTTGATCAATGCATTAAAGACCTTAAAGATCAAGGAATTAGTGTGTCCCTTCACAGTGTGAGCACAAAGGAACAGTGGATGAGTCTTCTTTCTCCAACACTGTATTTTGCTCTACCAGACATAGATGAACATACAAACTTTACAAAGCCAATCAACAACAGTCAAAGAATACAGTGATAACACTTGTTATTTAGAGGTGCATATTAGATAAGCATCGATGCAGCTGATGTACCATGAATTGCAAATCCAGTGCATGTATTATGATTAGCACAGGTCACTATACTTATGTATGATAGCTGTTTACCAGGCTGTATTGTACAGTGGGTAACGTGATAAAAATTTTGCCTGAATTTTAATGTTATTGCGTTTAGTCCACGTAAGAGCATTTTATTAAATTTCTACGTATCTGATAGACGAACGTTCTTCAAATTAGCAAACGTATCTGATAGACGAACGTTCTTCAAATTAGCAAATTAGGGAATTAAATATAGCTCAATAACACACACTTTGGTTTTAACAGATGCGCAAGTGACGTCATGTGCCACACTTTGAGAAGGAGGGATCTAATGAACCCACCTCTGACATCTGGGACAGCAATTTGACTGCATTGGCTCACTTTTGAGTGAGGAATTTGTTGCATCCCCAATCCGAGCACCCAGGATTTCAAAGTTAGGCTCATGAAACACCTTCATGTCAGCTGGAAAGCCCTCTATGTCACCTCGAGAAAAGAGTTCACACTTGGCCATATTGATATATAGCCTCATGGAGGGACCAAACTGCTGAATGAGGTGAATAGCATGCTTCACTGCATCCTTGGGACCTGCCAGAGTAAGGTACCACATATTAAACAAAAGTTCGGAACATTCACTGTCTACCGCAATGGACCGGACAAGCTTATGCAGAACTAGAGAGAACAGGAGTGGACCCAAAGGGTCCCCCTGCTGAACTTCCTGCTCCGACCAAGGGTACCCATGGTGTGCCACAAAGTGGGATGCTGTCCATAGCACCAAAAAACCCACCGGAAGAGTTCGGGGAAGTGGGTCGCACACTCCTGTAGGAGGGCTATTCGTGAAAACTCATTGAATGCATTTCTTAGGTCCACCTTGCATGCCACAAAATCATCATCTTCCCAGTGATCCCTAATGCACTGGCGCAGACCATGTACCAACTTTTCCGCTCCTGTAGGACACACCACACCAAGTTGAAGTGGGCCAAAAAACTCAGATGCCTTGACTCTAGCCATGGTTTCCCGTTAGTCTTCTAAGAGCCATGTTATAGTGTGTTTACAATGATTGCTATGTCATTGAGCATAACCTACCCCATGATATACGCATTTGTGTAATTAATGTTGTTTATCATAAGCAATGTTGATAATCGTAGTGTAGAATTACTGTATGGACCATGCATGTGTTGCGAGTATTTACAATGATTGCTATGACATTGTGTAGTTGCAGTTCCATGTTAAACACATTTGTGCATTGTTGCTTATCACAAGCAATGTCATGCAAAGTGACTCATTACTATCGAATAGTGTATTAATGCTGTCATTGTGCAGAACCAATCCCATGATGCGCACACATTTGTGCATTGTTGCGTATCATAAGCAATATTACGCAAAATGGTGTTGTATTATAATCATTACCATGTGGCAATGTAATTGCAATGATTGCGATGTCGTTGTACAGTTCCAATCCAATGATAAACACATTTGTGCATTGTTGCAATGTTATGCAAAATGATAATCTTAGTGTAGCATTACAGTTAGGACCATGTGGCATAACATTGCTTATGACAAGCTGCAACAATGCACAAATAAGTTCATCACGAAATGGTTCTGCACAATG
>JABACO010000006.1:9379437-9721937 GCA_013339895.1 Ephydatia muelleri
GGAGCCGATCGTATGTCACTAGCACCATCCATTTTGCAGCATAGTTGTCAGCTGAGTACTTAACTACTTCAAAGCATGCGTTGTGTCCCAGGTGAGGGGGGGGGGGGGGGGGCTAAGAGTAGCAATACGCGGAATTAGTCTCATTATGGCGGCTTCAGAGCTCATTTACTTTGACGCATAAACCTTCCACATCTGGCGCATGCGATGCACACAAAAAGGCTATCAGCAGTTAGGAAAACCTATGTACTTGCTTCAATACATCAAATGCATGTGTACGCTGTTATAATGTTCATGCACTTCGCGTTGCACAACCGACGGTTTATTTTAGGATCGATCGGTTCCATCATATTATTCTCCGATTCCGCTCTAATAAGTGCCCTTCGAAATAAAAGAATAGTGCATTCACTGGTACGTCGAAATATTCTATCATCTTTAGGTGCCATATTTGCCACTCGTGAGGGCCGATGGCCACAAACAACGAACCATACTAAGTCATGAATAATGCACATCATCGACGTAAATCTGACCACACGTGTGGACTTGATGACCTGTGGAGTATGCGGATGCAGGCTACAAAAATCGGTCAAAATAAAGGGCAAAGCAGAGAAACGAGAGCCACAATATATGTCACTCGTTTTCAAAGGACCTTTGATATTGATGTTGCAAGTGACGCTGTTGAGATCCACCCCCAGATGTTTTGCATATTGTGTCAGATACCTGCAGCCCCTATAACTGACATTTAGCCCCCATCCCCCACAAGTTGTAGCAAGGCATCCTTACCCAGCCTTGTCACATGTACAAGTAATATCGGCATTTGTGATGAACATGTTGATGTGTCCAATTTGTTTAGCTATGATGCAGCAGCCAATCCAGCTGCCATGTCACATGTGTGTGTGTGTGTGTATGTGTGTGTATGTGTGTGTGTATGTGTGCACATTATTGACTGGATCAGGATCTCAGCAAAACGAATGTTCTTGTTATGTCTACAGAACAATGCAGTCAAACCACCCCCAGATATGGCAAACACACTTCTTAGGAATGACATGGTGTGTTGTTCATTGTGCATGGTGACAAGAGTATGGTATGTGGCAAATTGTTTAGGCACACAGGTTGACAGAGTGGATGTGTGTAGTGTAAAATGGATTTAAATCACTGAAGGTGGTCCCTTTGTGAAACAACTCCAAGTGGCCATGGATTCAATTGGTGTTCACCGCCAAAATTATAATGGAGGCATCTTTGTTGGCAACCATGTACATAAAATTTTGCAAGTATGCATTGCATAATACAATTGTTTATAAATAAATAAGTGCACACATAACATTTAACACACCCATCTAACTTGGAAACTCTGTGCTCATTCATTGGTGACAAAAACCTTCCATATGTGAAGCCCAAGCAATGTACAGAAGTTCCATACCACCTTCACCTTGTTCACAGAATGCCATTTCCATGCAACAATGACGCACTATCTGAAAGATAAGTAGACCAGCTTGATAAGTTTATAAGAATGAAAGCCAATACTTACTTTGGTTGCTATTGATTAGGGCATGCAATCAAAACGTTTTCGACATTATCAATAAGGAGTTTCCTGATTCTCAGAGGAGTGTGAAGATGCACATTCTAGAGCACCACATGGTCACAACCACCATGCTGGTTGTGGGTTGGTGAAAAGGGGGCAGAGAGTCAAGTTTAACACATTTAAATCAGTACATGACCCTGGTAAAGGTGCATAATGCCAATGCAGATCCCAAGCGCCACCCATCCCTCATCAATATTGTTTATCTAACACATATCAAATGGCGTCAACCGCATAAAGAAGGGAATAAAAACAACAAAAAAACATTACACACACTTACGTTCGTTGTTGTGTTCAAATTTCTGGTAACTTTATTAGGGCGGAATAGTAAAAAAAAAAACGGGTACTTGTCGTCTCTGGTCCCAAAACATGCTTCGACATCACACGCTTGTAAATGGCGTTCATCACAACGGTAAGGAATATGATTTACATGTACATTGTTCAAATCGCCATTCTCTGTAGACTCTATGGTAAAACAACAGAGGCTCAACATATATACACCAGCTTCCACAAATGGTCCTTTTGTAACATGCACCCTTTCTGTGGGGTAACATAGTCACATAATAGACAATTTTCTACGTGTTGTAACAACCGTGGCATACTCGCACTACCAGACCATAGGTGGTTCCATTGTCACTTGTTATTCTCTCTTCTCCATCCAGTGCATTCTAGAGGCCCGATCCTCAATTGCAAACAATGGATACCCACGTTAGTTGGGATAGATATCGCATGAATCACTGTAACGTTGCACGCTCACATCAAAGATTTCTTTAAAACCGGAGTGCCAGATTGGTGCATGCAACCCGTACACGTGACTATTAACTATTACTATTACAATGGCTAAAGACACATGTACATGTATGCACTGGAAAAGTGTTCTTTAACTCGTGTCGAGAAACATGTGGGCAAATAGCCCTATGTTAAGTGCAAGGACCATATGTAGCGCAACTTTAATGCAAATATAAATACAGCGTCATTGGACTCAACCAGAGATCATATATAGAGGGATTGGAAACGAAGTCAATCAACACCAATTAACGCAGACAATGCTATATATGATCTCTGACTCAACTAGCCTTTGTCCTAATACTTTATGGTCCAAAAGCGTTCTATATGTATGTACATAAACATGTATCGTTTGTTGCAATAGTAGTATTATTAATGCGCAAGCACGAAAACCAGACACGGTACGGATGGGTGTGGTTTGCACTATAGCATTTGTAGGAGCAAGCGGTCTCGTATATTATTATATTACTTCACATGTTTTAACCAGTTGCACTGATATAGATTGCATAATCTCAGTCTCGAGTGCCGCAATAGGATGCAGTGGGAGCGTGCTGGCAGAGATTGTAGCCGTGCAACTTCTTGAAGTACATTGAAGTGAGTCCAGGTATCATATAGAATATCACTTGCAGAGCATATCAATGCCATGCAGGACAAAGTGAATGCATGAGAAAACCATGTTTCTCTGCCTAAACTGGAGTAGACAACCAGGTCTTGGAAAAAGATTAATGTGTCATGGCCAAACCCAAACACAACAAAAGACTCTCGTACTAATATCACATACCATGTTCTATACTTCGTGCACACATACATAAAGATGAGGCAGATGTTCATTATTCCTTCAAATTCTTCTGAAGAACATGGGCATGAGGAGGGTCAATTCTCTTGTAGTAATGCTCTTTAGTGTCCACAATCTTGAAGCCAAATTTCTTGTAGAACTCCAATGCCTCTGTGTTACTCACCTGCACATGGCTGCAAGGATACAATGTTATCACAATACTCCAGATTCACATTTTGTCAAACTATATGAGAAGTATAAGATCTTTTGGGCCATTTTTGTGCTCAAAGTTGAAAATACCATTGAGACAGACACCTATTTGCATGTAGGACGCATTTGCCTCCCCACCTCCACCCCCAACATCAAGTAATGTTTCTGACATCACAATATGAAGGCAAGCACAGACAAACAGTTTCCAATACACACTTAAATATATCCACCAAAATATAAATTCAGGGCTATTGGTTTTAATGCATTCAGGAGAAAAACTATCAAAAAATTGTCACAAACGAATCTTCTGGTTTCTGCTGTTTATAAACTAGGTACATTAGAGCAAACCCAATGACAGACAGCGACACGGACAGTCACAATTATAAATCATCATGTTTTGCAGCCCAGTCTTTAGGTTATTGTTTTCGAAAAGCATTATTGTTAGTGCAATGTTCGTAAACACATTGGTTGCTAAATATTGTCACTGAATGATGATAGAACTTATCATAAAACACTTAACTCTCAAAACAAATCAACCATGCATAATTGGAGATGGTATTCCACTAATAGAAACCACAGCTAATTTGTAATGCCAACTAATAGCGAATTCAAGGTTTCAAAGGGCACATTCATTGATTTTCATATTGCAACATGACTTGATATCACATGTAACTAGCATTTGACTTACAGGTAGACATTGTCAATATTTCCATCATCTTTTGCAATTCTTAGGACATGGTCTAGCAGCTCAGTACCTGCACATAATATTGCATGGCCAATAAAATGTATGTATATAATATTGCATGGCCAATAAAATGTATGTATTCACAAAACAAGAGAAAAAAGTACCACCAAAGACAGGTCTACTCAAACAGCATCTTCATATTTGTTGAGAACATGCTTTTCTCCAGTGGGACAGTTTATCTTATATGTTTAGAGAAATGTTCAAGTTCAAGTCCACAAATTGTAAATGTATTTTTCCATCTTCAGGATTCAATGAAACCTTGCAAGTCATAATATTACATATTCAATGTCAAATCACTTATTGTCCTTCTCTGGTAACTCTGATATGTCATGGGCAAATCCAATGTGACACTAAGCACAGAACAACCCACATAATTTAATTTAGTATTTGTAACAGTATAAACGCTATACATGTACAATAATTTGCGAATAAACATACCTTGTATCAGAAACATTCTGTATGCAGGGTTCCATTGCAATTTTGAAAGAATGTGGATCACTAATATCTTTCTCACTGATTATTTTACACAAAATGTTCGATTTGAAATAACGAGTGAGAGGTGTATGGTTCAACCTTGTACATATATCAATGTGCAAGTAGTATACATGTATACGTGTATGTGCACAATGTTGAAAGATACATATCCACAGAATAGTGGGAAAAGGAATGTAGGAATAAAAGTTGGGGTACATTCTGAGATTTCAGACCGAATATAATTAGCAACTGAGTGTGCAAAATTAATATCAATTTGCTTTTCCACTATTTTAGACAGGACAGTGGTAAGTGGTACGTACCTACACCAAGTCTTCTATACGGTGCAAGACAGCCAAGCGTCATGATGTAAATTCGTCTCTGTGTTCCTTCAGTCTCGATTCTGCAACACACACCACCAACAACAATGTCATTGTAGTATGCTAGAAAAGATATGGGAACCACGAATGATCAAATGCTACTCACTAGTCAAATAAATTCACTGTTACACATAAACACTTCATTGCTATTGTATTCACTGAGTCACACTAAATCAACATCTACTTGTAAGATAAAAAAAAAAAGTAGACAAGTTGACAAAATTATGTTCTACAAGGAAATATGTTATGGACAAAGAAGCAATGCACAACCATCATACATGTACATGCAAATTGAAAACAGTTGCGCAATAACTACCAGTCACATTTAATGACAGACTTTAAATTCCATAAAAGAACTTGGTCATCGCCTTAAATGAACATCTGGAGAGGGCACTGCCTACACATTCCTTCTTCAAAGGTGGTTATGAGCTCGTTGGGCCCACACTCTATGGAAGACTTTTGTGTAGTTATGTATGTGTATGTGTGTTAGTGTTTATTTCATTATTTGTGATCCCGCTGTAAGACCTGCTTCACACATTATAAGGTTTCAGCAAAAACAAAACTGATACAAGTACATGTAATGTCTAAAATGCCTCTGGAAATTCCAGGACTAGGATTATTACTATTATAAATTAACTCGTGTGTTAGAGTTCATGCTTCATTATGTAATATTCTTTCAAGTGTCTTATCGTAGAAAAAATTAATTAAACCTGCAAAATTATTATTATAATGACCCGAAAAAATTAAACAAATTAGAGAAATAAATGTTTACAAGAACAATGTTACAATGTGTGTTGTAGGGAATTACACCTGCTAATATTTAAAGTTTACTGGATTGCAGTAAAATATCATCTGTTAACAACATAATCGTATTTCGAGACTAATTATCATTGGTTGTTCTGAAATACAGTTTTCTTTAATTACAATTTTAATTATATTCCTGGCAGAAATGTAGACTGTGCTGCACAACTGCTTTTCATTACAATTTTTATTTAGTCATTAGAGTGCTCCCGAGTTTCGTGGCGAAGGGGGTATTGTGGCAAGATATAATCAGATTTTCAATTAACAGTCGTTTTTTATGCTATTTAGATATTCTGACAACTCTACACTGTAGGTGCATGATTAGGTAATGTGATTATAAAATGGTTCAATTTTCACCACGGGCAAGTAACGGGTGCTAAGCACTAGCTATTACCGCACGTCTATACAAAACATTACCTTTGTTTCATTACATCAAAAACTGTTAGAGTGTTTTATTCCCCTTGGCCTACGGGTTAGTTCCGAAATCGGCTTACCTAACATTATACGTTACAAAACCACAATATTACCGTCCAACTTATGTGTAGAATTGTTGAAGGTAACTATTATTTTTCAGCTGTGATAACGGATTCAGCTACAATTAAGGCTCATTCAAGGCTTACGACGTTATTCTTTCTACTTCTTATTATTCTAGGAAGCTTGCCTAAGTGCATACATACTATGAATGGTGAATTTGCCCCCTAGTTGTTAATATTCCACATTAACTCATCAACGTTTCATTTGAAGCTAATTACCTACATCAAATTAAATTCACAACAGACCACAAAGCCTCGTGTTGTTTTATCTATATGTAAGCTTGGTTCAAATGGCGTTGGCAAACATTCACAGGAAGCACGACCCTTTGTTGGTACGAATTGCACTTGAACGCTGCAGAAAGGGCGAAAGTTGAACTCCATTGCTAGGGCTTCAGGGATTCCTGAGTCATCGTTAAGGAGGTATAAAATGAAACCCGAGCTCATAGACAGAGACACTGGCCTGCCGACGCTATTAACAGATGATGAGGAATGTGGCTCGCAACTGCTGATATGTGAATGGATCTGCTTCAAGAGAAGCTGTAGTGAGGTGTGAAGATTTCAGCTCATATCAAAGGCTGCTCAGAGTTACTGCCTTATGTGATGAAGTTTTTGAGAGTTCTGAAGAACAGAAATTCAGACTGTCGACACAAGAGTCAGAGTTTTGATTTTGATTTGGCAAGGGCTGAAATCCACTGGATAAAAATCTTTCAAGAGTCTCTACTTAAAGAACACAAGTTCAGCCAGTGGAAGCAACAGTTTGGTATACAATGAAGGCTTGTGGAGTGCAAGGGATGGTTGAGTGAAGCAGATATTACGGAATTTGCCAAGTAAACCCCCATATAACAGCTCTAATTGTTGAAGAGTTGCCATGAGAAAGTACTGCATGGTGGGATGAAGGATACATTGACAGAACTGAGATCACGGTTTTGGATTGTATGGGGAAGGCAAGCGGTGAAAAAGTTGCTGTTTCATTGCGTAATCTGCAGAAGATTTGATAGTTGACGGTTTCAGCCTCCACCACCTCCTTCATTGCCTGGATTCAGAGTTCAAGAAGCTCAACCATTTGCATACACAGGAGTGGACTTTGCAGGACCTCTCTACATAGTGAATGGCCCAGACACCAAAGTGTGGATATGTCTCTACACATGCTGTGTGACTAGAGCGGTGCATCTGGATATTGTCCCAAACCTAACAACTGAGGCATTTTTACGAAGCTTCAGAAGATTCTCAGCAAGACAAGGTTTCCCCTGCCGAATGTTTTCAGATAATAGGAAAACTTTTAAATCTGCAAGTAAGGTCATCTCAACGATACTCAAAGACCCTGTTCTGAAAACATCTTTGCAGAAATTCATCTAAAGTGGGTTTTCAACTTGGAAAGAACTCCCTGGTGGGGAGGAATATTTGAGAGGATGGTACGTTCAATGAAGAGATGTCTCAAGAGAACTATTGGACGATCTAAACTCTCATACGATGAGCTTTTGGCTGTCGTCACTGAAGTGGAGATCACAATGAACTCACGTCGTATCTCCTATGTGTCATGTGATGACATGGAAGAACCACTTACACCTTCACATCTACTAGTTGGTCATCGGTTGTTAAGCTTGCCTGACCCATTGTGTGCTAAAGATCTTGATCCAACATATGGTGAACAACAGCCTATATATTTTAGTCTGACACGAAGAATGAGATATCTTGGTGCAACACTGCGTCATTTTTGGCGTAGATGGAGGAGGGAATATTTGACTGAATTAAGGGAATCCCATTGATATGCTAACAAAACTAATGGTCAAGAAGTGATTGCAATTGGTGATATTGTTGTAGTATATGACCATGAACTTCCCAGAACCCTGTGAAGATTGGGAAAGGTAGAGCAGTTGATACAAGGTTCAAATGGAGCAGTCAGAGGTGTGTTAGTCAAAGTGAACAGTGGCAAAAGGAATACATCATTTCTTAAACACCCAATTCAACACCTCTATCCATTGGAAGTGTGTTCAGATTCAGGTGAAAAAAGAGAAACACAAATGGTGAAACACACATGTACAACAAAGTGCAACATCCAAAACGAGCCGCATTTAAAGAGCACAACAAACAATATCAAGATGTATCAAGGAGTTAGATTCATGATTTAATGACTCTCACAATTGACTTATAGTCAACGGGGGGGGGGGGGGGGGGGGGGGGGGGGGAGAATGTTAGAAAATATACACACAAATGTATTGGAACGATTATGTAACTACGTAACCACACATGATGTATTGTAGAGAAGTGCTTGACAACCGCCGCGCGCAACTGCATTGGAGCAGTTTCATAGTCAATATAAACTATTCTCTTTTAATGGCCATGGTAGCCATACCCAGTTGCAAAGCTGTGCCGTGACTATAAAGTTGAGCTGTTAGTGTTGCCACCACACTGTAGTCATATCCTTCAACCATTAGACCTCAGTTGTTTTGGAATCCTGAAAAAAGGGATACAGAAAGCTTTTACTAGTGCAATAAGTGCTTGCCAAATCATCCCCGTTTGATGTACCTGCACTAATTAAGGATGCTTGACAGTTTGCATTTGCACCAGAAAAAATAGTAGCATCATTCAGGGATGCAGGCATTTCCCCATTGACTGGATTGAGTGCAGCAGGAAGGGAAAAGCTTTCTCCCAGTTTGGCAACCATGGCTTCAGCTGGTAATAGGTCAGCACAGTTGGACCAGTCTGAGCTCCTTGGAAGTGCAGTGAGACATAAAGCAAAGAGACACTCACAACTGCACCTACACCCACTGACTAAGATGCAAAGGCTGGAGTTGGAGAACAGGGAATTGAAACAAGCCCTATCTGCATTGAAGATCATGCAAAGCTTGCACCCAGAACAGATGAATGACTACAACATGCATGATGATGCTGAACAAAGCTCACATTCGTGTCCAGGAAGCAATGAAGGGATCATTCGAGCACCAGGTGCACAACATGCCACAGCAGATGAGTGGATTGCACTGATGGAAGAAGAGGAAAGGAAGAAAGAACTGAAAAAGAGGGAAGCAGAAGAATGAGCCAGACTGCGTGAAGAGCTGCGAGCAAAACATGCCCAACAAGAAGAAGCCAAGCATCTGTGCACTGCTTTCTATAAAAGTGGGCCAAAGATGGTGCTGCAATGCACAACACTGTGCCTGCCTGATGCAGATAGTGTCTTCCTATGTGGATGCCATCAAAATAAAGAAAATGCACTTCCTGATCTCGTGGCGCCTCTTGAAGTGGAAACACCTACTTCATCTCAATTTCAGCAGGCTTCACCAGTGGCATTGGAGTTGGAGAGTCAAGAAGAAGAGTTGGGGGAATACACTTCCTACTTTGTGTCTACATGTCCTTGAACCTTTTTGTTATTGTTTGTTTAGTGGCTTTTTGTATACACACTCTAAATTAATTAGTCTTGGTTGCAGGATATTCACCATTATAGGTGGATTATTGCAATATGGCATTCAATCGGTATTTTCTCTCCAGTATTAAATTTATACAAGACTTTATTACTCTGAACTTGCCAAACACTTCGACTGTGATATGGCGTCATGGTGTATAAGTTTTATAATTTTTAACACAAATCGTTAGGCACATATAACCAGGAATACGTCAAAACTCGCCTTAATATGTGGGAGCACTCTACAGTGCACACAAAATTTGAACCGGTTGAGATCAATCAAACAATATACAATAGATAACATTTAGCCCATTTTGAAACATTAAGCAGGTAAACACTACACATGACATAAATATTTATGAGTTCAATCTTAGATATACCACCTACCCAACTTGGCGAGTTCTCCCAGGTCTAGAACATCCTTATAGAACTATATTTAAAAAGGGTGTGTGTGAAAATAAGAAAATAAGGTACAATGTAGTTAATTTGAAAGAGTAATTAATCATATCTAAACCATCTGTACACACACACACACACACACACACACAAACATACACATGCATACAGTACAGTAACATTCTCCGGCACTGAAAAACATTATGCCACATGAAAACAATTATTTTGATCTTAATGCAATATGATTATGATAATACTGATTGCCAGAATGTAAACTGCTAATTTGTCCAGCAAAAAAATGAATTTTAATCTTTCTTGAGTGATTTGTACATAAAAATGTACATGTTCAGTTTACTGAATAGTAGTTGTCATGTAATTATGACAAAAGTGGCAACTAGAAAATCCATGTTGTAGCCTCTCTTATAAATGCATCACAGAAGCAACATCAAATTTGCAGTCTATTCAATTACATGAATAAAATCTTACCTTCTCAGTATATGAAATAGGGAAGACCACAGCATTCAGTTTCTTTAATTGCTTGATATTGTGTCCTGTTACACCTCCCAACTCAATGCGAGAACTATAATACATGAATTAACAAAAATTAAATTGGACAAAATTGATTAACTTTTGAAAATGATCAGAACACCATTAAGTCGGTGTAGCTCTTAAGTAGAAAAACAATAGGTACACAGTCAACACTACAAGCTTCACTAGAAAGAAATCAAAGCACTTAGTTGTACAGACCAATAAAAATGATTATAGTAATGGCATTTATGAGAGACAAGAGTGGAATAACCATTCCAAAATTAAACTTCTTAAATAGCTGAGACATAACTACAGAACTCCAAACTCGCTAACAATATGCCTAGCTAGTGTTTATCATTATGCATGCTCAAAATAATTCTTCTGTAACATAGATGATGTTATCCTCAAAAGAGTAATTATGTCAACA
This sequence comes from Ephydatia muelleri, assembly GCA_013339895.1. NCBI lineage: Eukaryota > Metazoa > Porifera > Demospongiae > Spongillida > Spongillidae > Ephydatia > Ephydatia muelleri. The sequence goes on from JABACO010000006.1 coordinate 9,390,466, forward strand.
AAATTCGTAAACTAATGGACAAACTAATCAATTGTAACAGTTGCGGATAACATTATTCTCAGCTTATTGTTTTATTTACACAATCCACGTCTCGTAATTGAAATGTCGCTGATTGCATGCCTTTCAAAATAATGTAAAGAAAATACCGATTACAGGTGGCACTTTAGATTGCACCTAACAATTTTGGTACTGCATATTAATTCGTCGCTTTAATAGGTTGTGCAAATGTATCAAATTTAAGATAATGCGTGCTTTTTTGTAGTTTGCATCCATGTCCATGCAAATTTCCATACTTCTTACAACAACACGTAAGGCACCAGTAGCTATGAACGAAACATATTAAAGGCAACTCTAACATGCCATGTGGAGATTTAATTTGCTTAATGATCAAATGTCAATAGCAGCGCAATTAACTGATAACGCGGAACCTTAGCATAGGCTGCTGCGCTCACCTGTTGGTTGGCATAGTTCTATTTGCTGCACAATCGCTGTAAATATTTTGTAATCACGTGGGACATAGAATAATTATTTATGTTTATGAATACATCTGAAGATCAGCTGTGTATAGAGCACTTTAACTCTGCGACATCGTTTATTGCCTGCATGCGTACACGTCGATACCATATATGGATACAATACAAGCATGTATTCTGCACATGCGTAGGAACTATAACACACTGTAACCACCTATTGCGTTTGGATCACAGCTCCGCTTGCTTTTATATACAATCTTTCGCGTCATATCTGTTTTACAAGTCAGCCCAAACTCACTAAACGTACGTAGCTGCTCCAAAGCCTTCTTCCCCCAAGCTCCAAATCACTCAAGTTAATAGTTTGAACCAAAGGTCAGCTGGACTGAAGTGGTTGGTGGGACTGTTACCCATTTTTACCTGGACACCCAGATGAGCTCTCAGACAGGACATCACACTGTTTGTTGTGGCAAAACCACGTCACCACGACATTTACAGGTACTAGCGTGCATGATGGCCAAGTCAAGTATGTGGGTCAAGAGCATACTTAGCATACCAGTACAGTGGGCAGCAAGAACCAAACGAATTGTCCTGGCAAAGCCACCACTTTAGAAGGTCGAGATGGAGACTGAGACCCACTAATGGGATGACAGAAAGTCATGAGGGGAGAAAACTGACAGCAGGCAAGCCTTGTCAGTGATGGAAGATATGTCCAGAAGAACTTTGACAATGTTAATTACGTTGTCATCTAGCTTGGAATTGGAAGGTTATTTTGGGTGACAGCCAATTGAGTATGGAAGAACTAAAACAACCAAATCACTGAGACAAATGTGATGTTGAGACTGACAGCCAAACAATGGGAAACAATGTATGCTGCAGAGGGTGATTGAGTGCATGAAAGAACACACCTCTAATCGCCTGGTACATGTACCAAGGACGATCAAATGTGCATTGTACAAGCACCTAAAACCTGATGAAGGCCTTTATAGTACATAAAAGTAGGTGTGCATGGTGCAGCCTACAATGTAGATGGACAAGTTTATAGAGGTCGATGCAAGGCAATCTGACAACCTCTTCCGGACTGGACAGGAGTTACTTAGCTGTGGCATGTTTTCGAGAAATTAAGGCCAAGCTGAAGCCAGCATTACTTATGGGAACTCTTAGAATTAGGCTCGCCTGACTGTTTCATCTTGGGAGGAAAAAAGCTTGAACCCCTTAAGGATGTAGTAGACCCAAGAGTAGACACAACAGTGTGCACACATCAAAGTACTGAAGAGAAGGAAAAAAAAGAAAAACAAAGAATCAATATTGATAATCCATTGACGGTGTGATAAAAATGCTTTATACCTGCTGGAATTATTGTATCAAAATGTAAACAAAATCATTTCAACAGACATCATACACATATGCAGAATAGTAAAAGCAAGCAATCATAAATGAGTTCTTTTATCAGATGACAGATGATGAGCAAGATACAGAATTCCAATACTCGATAGCGCACTAACCTGAAACAAAAAGAAAGGCAGGAATATTTAATGTCAAAAGTGGAGTACTGTTTCTATACAAACACTTCTTTGAATAATAAACAGGCACTGAACTTAGTACAATGTATACAGCATTAGTACCATCATTAGCAAGTATATGATATTAATCATAGTTATCACTGAACCTGTGTCATTTAGCATACTGTAAAGATGATTAATTTAATTGTCGTTTGCAGCAGTTGAAGTTCTACCATTAATTTTCCTTTCTTATATAGTCCCATTCCTTCACAACGTGTATAAAATGCTGAATACAACATTGATTTACAAGAATGCCATTAGTTGCAGGTCTTAAAAGATATGTTTGGCTATGACATCAATACAATCCAGTAACATACCAGAAAAATAACATCAAACCAACGATGATAGAAACTGAACTCAAGATCGCCTAATACTTTTGTAATAATAGATCTGCAAAAAAAGGAACAATTATCTTGTATTTACAAAAATGAATAAGAATAAAAAGAGTTACATGTACATACTGACAGTGTATACATAAATATGTGTCCATATACCTGTATTCTTCAGGCATATTCATCCTCATAAGTAATACTGATGACACAAAATACATTCCCTTCATGGAAAGAGAAAGACAACACTTTTTCATTAAGGCATAAAAATGACAAGACCAATGTAAGACTTGTACTGTATGTACAAAGTAACATAATTGTTTACTGGTCTGATGAAGCACTGCGTAAAAATAGAATACTGTATCAAGTTTGCAGCTGAATTGATATCATAGTGGATGCAAATACAACAATCCACCGCCGGAAAATGTAATACCGTATCCAGCAACCTGTACAAACACAGGCAAGTTGGCTGAAGTTACTAATGATGTGGCATTATTGGTAATCCTATATGCACAGCAGTGGTTTAGAGAAATCATTACTTTGTCTGGTTTCATAGATCCAGAAAGAAACCTAAGTTACAATCAATTAGTTTGTTGCTGCTGGCAGTGTCAGTGTAGTACTCAACAAGTGTTATCATTAGATAGAGGTATTAATCTGTTGAAACCATGACATGTACAGTAGTATGGATAGCATTTTTCTATTTTAATCATCAGAAGTCCCGGACATGTACCAAAAATGCATGAAGTTATAAATCAGTGTTTTCCATGATGTAAACTGCAATACAAATTCTGTTTTAGATACTATAGATTGTAACAAAGAACTAAACCGTTTACTGACCATAATCTCTGCTAAGCAGAGCACAATAATGTTTGATGACTTGCTGCTGGCAATGGCATAGAAAAACTGTAAATGATAATAAGAGCATCAGGAAACAGTCAACAAATTATCTGGCTTACTTTTGTAAACGTCACAAGAAGTCCACGAATGGAGGTGATGACAATTATTCCAACCAGAATAAACGACACATGTTGAGACCAGAACTCAATCTACAATACAATAGCAACTGTTATACATTATATGCATGTATGTAAATACTGGTATAGGCAAAACAACACAACTCACGTCAACTTGAATACCCAGCCAGTTAACAGTGATTGACAGGCCTCTTGTAACAGGGTCTATGTTATACGATAAAACAAAACAACTACAATTTAATTTCTACTGACCACATAGATTTATATGAGATAAACAAGTAATATGTTCACATTTAAATATAGTTGCCTGATATTGTGGCCTCTTAAATAGAAATAGTGCAGAAAAAATCACAGATCCGAAGTGACTAACTTTAACATGCAAATAATGCATACTCAAATGAAATGAGGCACAGCAAGCTAAATGTTTGAAACAACATGCAAGGCTTCTTTACACCTTTAGTCTGTAATAGAATGTAGAGATGAAAAAGGAGGGCTGCAAGTCGAAACTTTTCTCATTCTACAAACTATCCAGTGATTTAAACATTCCGAAAATATTTAATAGCACAGGCTACAGCATAATAATACATTATGAAACTCACCGACTTTGCCCACTCTGTCAAATATGATGTTCACGCTTGACTGAAATTTAAATACTGACAGACTGAGCAGTTAGCTAGTAACCACTTACAATAAATATCTTGTATATGCAGTAGATAGAAAAAAAGTGGCCCACTATGTCAAAATATTTTCCTATAAGTGTCTTTGAATAGATAATTCTCTCCTGTTGCACAGAGCAAAATTTGCAATACAAAACTGTTTCATTGCACATTTCAATATTACCTTCAGTGACAACATGTCTACATAATCTAAGAATAGTTGCTTGCTAACTTCTTCAAGTCCTAAGACTTCTTTTGAAAGAGAGCCGATGTCTGTGTGGGTGACACCATATTAGTAGAACACACAAAACAAAGTATTTACATGTGTGCAGCGCCTTACTTTCTGATGCTTCAGAGCCCATACCACTGAACATACTCCACATCTTCTTCATGCTGCTTTGCTGCAAGGATGATGATGGTCCTCCTTGGTACCTGGCACTAAATACATGCAGGTGATTTACTGGAGTCAAGTTTACAGTTCTGCCCTAACCTCTTTTCAGCTTGAGCCATTCTGATATTTTGGTATCATATGCAGTATAAACAAAGGCACTTTACAACAAATGTACACGAATGCAACAGAGCAATACAAAACAAAATAGATGTGAGAATCACCCCACTCAATTTTTATGCAAAGGTACGTTTATGTACAAAAATAATAGCATCTTTTATTAGTAATTAAACATTGTGGACAGCAAAGTGGGTTTGTGATGGCTGTGGATGTTTAATAATTCCAGTCACCACAATGTCTACTCAGTGTCTTGGCTACTGTTAAATAGTATACGTAAAGAATGGCAGAATGGCATTACTATCATAGACTAAAAGCCCCACAGAATCGAATACAGTGCTAAATCATCTCAATGCAACAGACACAAGACTATAATTCATGTTAGTAGTAGGCTAACCAGCTATCACCTCCAGAGAGAGGGGGGATGGAGTGACCGTAACTATGTCATATCTGCTCCATATTAATATACTTAGCATTCAAGTGACATGTTGTGTAAGTTTCAGCACAAAAAAAGTCATTCTGTATGTTACCAGTACTGAAATCAAAACCACTTATTCTGAAGTAAATGATAATTTGAAGTCTAACATTAATATATCTAAATGTGTGTTTGCAGGGCTGCACAATGCACTTTGAGCTCACAAACTTCAAATCAAAGCCTACCACTTGCAGGGTCAATTGAATATAATTTACCCTATGAGGCCGTAAAAATAATCGTACCGTCTCTTTTTGGAGAGAATCATGTCCAGTGTCTGCTGCAGTCTCCTCTCGAGACCAATAATGTCTGAGCTCTCAACATTTCTGAAAAGAATTGAGTTCAAACTAACATTTATGCCTCCTGATGTGCATATCGACACATCTACCTGAGAAAATAAGTCATATAAGTGTATGGAGCATTTACTGCACCAAAGCCTGAAAGCACTGCCATCACCGTAACCCCAATGACACCAACTCTGCTGATCAGCTGTTCAATAGAAAATATGCCTACCAAACAAGAGTTTCAATTGAAATTATAAACATTGATTATTATTACAACTCAGTTTCTTGCATACATATCAGCATCAGATTATACAAAAGCAATAGCTTATGCAAAATGGAACAGTTTCCGCGAAAATTGCCCCACGGTTAAAATGTTATAAAAATGCATCGCGTTTGAATCGCTATAACTTCCCAACGGGTAACGCTATCGACTTTCTATTTTCCACACTTCATACTACACCATTTCACTATGAAGTGTTGAAAATAGAAAGTCGATAGCGTTATCCGTTGGGATGTTATAGCGATTCAAATGCGATGCATTTTTATAACATTTTAACCGTGGGGCAATTATCGCGGAAACTGTCCCAAATATTGAATTATAAATTGTGATGAATTGTATTCAAAACACATATTGCTTGATACAGACAAATCTCACCATGTTTTGCACTTAAGATCGGAAAAGGGTCACCAAGCTTCCAAAATAGAACAATGAATACCAGCCATATCACTCCTGCAAAGAGTTTGGCTATTGGACGTCTCTGAACTTAAAAGAACATAGCAAATAAAGGTACTGAAATCCAGCAACCTTGATACAGTATACCTAGTTTAATTGTATTGACAACTTGAATAGCAGAATACAAAGGCAGAAGCACAACCATCATAAACAGGATGAAGTAAAGGTTGAACTGCCAATGGAAGTAGCGTGAGCTGTAGAAGTAGGTCCATATGAGGTCTTCTTGCGTGGATCATACAATGCTTCACCACCACTGTATAATAACATACGTGCTATCCAGCCACCCAAGAATTTCAAATATGATCAGCTCAAACATAGTACATGACAGTGTGAAGGTTATGGAGAACACGAGTTGCACAATCATGTTTTGAACCTTGGGAAGGAAAGAATTGGAACACTTATCAAAATTACTCCTCAATCTTATTTTCACCATCTCCCCTTATTCTTAAAATGAAGTTAGAAGGGAACTGGGCAAAAGAAGGGAATAATCTTTGCACCATATCAGTTCATAATGTCAGTAAGTGTATTAAAAGCTACATCTCTTCCCCTTTGATTGAAGAATATCAAATCTGCTTTGATTTTCGGAAATCAAATCGTGCATAAATATAAGAGATTCAGAGGTGGGTGTAAAGGTAATGCTCCGTGCTTCAAACATGGGAAATGTTTCATTTTGGCTATCGCCGCAATTATATTTAGGGTGTGCACATTGCTTTAAAATACACTGTAAGCTTGGGAGTACTTATAAATTATTGGGTTAAGCTGTGTTATAAATTTGCAACCGAGACATGCTCGGGGCAGTGCATATCGAACTTACTTCAGAGTACTTAAACAGTTCTCTCATGAAAAACAGCCAGCCGAAGCCGAAAAACAAAATCTATGATAAAAGGAATACACCCATATAGTTGAGAAAAGGTCTATAAACCCTTACCTGAGTACCGAACATTATGACACTGTCAACAACGAATCCCAAACCCATCTTCAGCGTCCCAATTAATTAACAATCCTCCAGTAGTAAAAATCAACATTTATTAAAATTATTTGCAGACTCGTGCTCGTACTCACAGATGGCTAGCACACTTTTCGAGGATATTTTTGACGTTAAGGATATTGATCCCGATGGAAAGAAGTTTGAGAGAGGTAGCATGCTGCTCGATTCAACGCCCATGCCCATGGAGTGTTTTGTGTTACAGTTTCACGTTTGTTCTGCGAGAGTGAAAGTTTCAAAATGGACCTGATTTTGGACGTTAACACTCAACTTTATCCCATGAACCTGGGAGACAAGTTCCGTTTGCTTGTCACGACTACATTACGGAAGGACGAGAAGCCAGACGACGGTGATTACCTTTCCTCGGTCTCAGGTAAAATGAATCATAAGTTATATTCATAGCTTTTTAGTTATCGTCAGTGAACGCATTTGACTAATCATCAAAAGTTGCGCTATGTACAGCGTGTAATCATTACTGACATTGACTAAATATGTAATGCATTGTTAACATCATTCAATAGCACAGTTCTATAAGTTACTGTTCAAACTTCGCCAACATTTTATCGGGAGTCAGGGACAACACTAGAGAAGAGAGATGGAAAAAAGATTACTGCCCCCAGCTGAATAGTTGACATTAGAATGGTATATACATGTACTCAGAAAATCCACTATTTTCTTCCTGGCTGCACTGACATTGTTTCTACTGCATACTGCAATGCACAGATAGTTTCACTGTGTCCCACAAGGCACGTTAATACTTTGCTGCACAGCACATGTTCTGGGCAACAGGTGATTGTCACGCCTTTTCTGGCTGTTGGCTGAAATGGTGTGCACATTGCAACACTCATGATAAAAAATCATCAATCAGCCACACCACCATGCAATTGCTAGCATTATTTTATGATATTAAACTTACATTTTGGCTTGATCACCATAAAGAATTATATTGTGGAGGAGAGGGGTAAGATTGCTTATGTATCGCAACGTTTATTCAATTATCATAATTATGTGTGTTACATTTTAACTTGGAACTTGGAAGCATATGTGTACAAGCAGTTTTGGGCATTTTTTTCACCTCCAAACTAATATTATTAGGATTTGCGATGCATGTGTGATTTTTTGTTTTACAAATGAACAAGTCATCAGAATAGTTTTTTTAATACACACTAGTTTATTTTCAAGCTTAATAAATCATAATAATTCAGCTGTTCGACTCATTTTAAAATAAATTTCTGCGCTCTAAAAAACTTTGTACACTTACCAGTAATATTGATTGAACGCACATATTAAAAAACCCTAGGCAATACGATAGTGGGTAGAGAGCCTCTCGGGGGGGGGGGGGGGGGGGGGGGGGGGTAGACCTTCCATGCCTGCTGTAGACTTTCCGCATTCACATCCATCCACGCATTATACTTTTCGTGGGTTGGAGGTCTCATAAAATAATGTTGCCAACGACAATTTCCACGTTAACGGTAGTTTGACCATGTGCATAATTTTTCTGTTGTGGTTCATCGCAGATCAAGAACAGACACTTGCTGATGCATTTGAATATGTAATGTACGGCAAGATTTACAGAATAGAGGGAGATGATGGGCCTGGTGATACTGGACGACTGTGAGTTTCTTTTGTATGAAAGGAAACAGATATAATGATTGACTTTACATATCAGAGCTGCCTATATATCATATGGTGGACTCCTAATGAGACTGCAAGGAGATGCCAGCAACTTACATGGTTTCGAAGTTGACAAAAATGTATACCTTCTAGTGAAAAAAGTTGCATTCTAGACACTATTGTACTGCATCTGTGTGTCACATTGTATGTATATGTTGTAACATGCTGTCCTGCTAATGTATATTTTGTATGAATTTGTGTTAAGTTATATTAAGTGTTGCATGTGCTTCGGAGAAAATATAAAGACAATAAAAGTAGTAGGCCTAAGGGGGTATGAATGAGCACAGTGTGTCTGAATTTTATCACAGTTATTCTATGCTGTATTATGTAAATATCCCTTACCTTCAATAGTGTGAGACAGCAATCTAGTTAACCTGCTTGCTATGGACTACGTTTATGTACCTTTCCTGTGCAGGCTCTAACCACAGAGTAATTGATTATGGTTATATAATTTATGATTAATATATGCGCACTTTTGAATTAACAAGACTATTTTAAAACTTTAAAATAGTCATGGAAATTCAAACGTGCACATATAAATAATATAACCATAATCATAGTTTAATGACATTACTCAATAATTAAAATGAATTGGGTGGAATTAAAGTTTTAAAGAATTTAAATAAGTGGTTCAAAAGCTCTGTTGCCAGTTTCAGCAAGTACTATAACGGTTTTGCGATTATTACACTGGTGTTGACACACAAACTATTAAAATTAGCTCATTAAATAATAGTGAAAGCAAATTAGAATTTGACATTCGGTCCATAGCATTTAGTTGAAACACTTTGTCACTAACTAGTAAATATCTATGTACTATCACCAAGTCAAAGCCTTCTGACTTAGCTTTCCCAGAAATGATTGTTCGTGGATTAAAAGAAATTTTATACAAACTTTATTGTGTTACAAAATTGCCTTATGCAATACCATTAACATGGTTTCCCACCTGGCTCCTCTTGATGAGTGTAGTGTCCGTTTCCCACGCTGGCACGATGGGCTATGGGACAACAGGTAGTCAGCAGGGGTCCCTAGGTCCTAAAATTTCATTATTGGAAGGAACTAGGTTGGGCCTATATCTCCCTGGTCTTGCAATCGAGCAATAGTTATATGGATGTTTGGGATCTTCAAACATCATCCTGACTTGGAATATGCTCGGCTTCTCAACTGCGCTGTTCTAAATCACAGGCCATTCATTACCCGCCTCCATAGCAAACTCTTAAAAGGCCAATGCTAGAGCTGTACAACATGTGATGGAGGATGGAGATCAATTCTTACAATAAGTTTTGCGTATGTGTAGCAATGTATTACTTTTAATAATAATAAATGCACAAAAATTTACCAATTAAAGTCAAGAGAAAAAAGATGAATCGCTTGATTTCAACTAAATATTAATTAAATGGAGATTTCAGTATACTAATCCAATTGATACAATCATAGTCATAGAGTAGTGTTATTATTATAATGGCTTAGTCAATTAAACTCAAACGAACTAATTCATTATCATATATGCACATGTTTACAAATCTACAATACAATTGCCTACCTAACAACGCTAATAGTTCATATTGTCTCACAGTTACCATTTGTTACTGTGTCTTTTTAAAACCAAGCTAAAGTTTACTTTCTTCCTGAAGATCAACAATAACCTTTCCAATGCTCTGAGATGAATACAGATAGTCAACAGCATCAAATACAGAATTGATTCCTTTGAATGAATTGCCTATGGAGCTCTGGAACCCCATGTCAACACATGAATGGAGTTTATTGGCTATGCAAAGCTCCGAAAGTTTAGCCACATGCTTTGGTACTATTCGGCTGTGATTATTCAGGAAGAATCCACTAATACTTGCTGATTTTTGCAGGAGAATTTGATAAAGTGGTAGGGTTGGCCTTGTCGCAAATGACGACGGCTCTTGGTAGCCCGACACAAAACCAATAACAATTAACCTTCCTCCGATAGCAAGGTTTTTAATGCATGTGTTGATCATGTCTCCCCCCACAGATTCATAAACTACATCAACACCACCTGCGTATTCTTCCTTGAGCACTGTAGCTAGGTTCTCTCTTTTGTAGTTTACAGGACGATCACACCCTAATTTTTTCAAAAATTCAACCTTTGAATCGGTCGAGCAGGTTCCAATGACGTGGCAGCCAGCAAGTTTGGCCAGTTGAACTGCAAACTGCCCAGTGCCTCCTGCTGCTGCAGAAACGAGTACCTTTTCTCCTGGTTTTAGCTTTCCCATAAGGTCGAGGCTGATAGAGGCTGTGCTGCCACTCACAAGTAGCGGCACAAACTCGGGACGAAGACTTGGAAGGGGAATTATGCGTTTGGACGGTACCGCTATGTACTCGCTGAATGCACCGTATTGCATAAAACCTACAGGCGTTCCTAACTGCACATTATTGCAATTTGCACCCAGACTTACAACTTCACCGATGGCTTCGAAGCCAGTATCAAATGGTGGCGTAATTCCAGCTATGTACTTTCCAGCAGTGAAGTTGATATCGGATGCATTTATACCAACGTAACGATTGCGAATAAGTACCTCATCTGGTCCTGGTCGAGGAGTTTCAGTCACCTTTACCTGCACGCAGTCTCTGAAGTGAGTGCTGAGAGACACAGCTACAAGCTTCTTACAAGTGCGCGGAATCATAATGTTATTGTTGTATATTAATACAACGTGATGCGTAATTATATCACCGTATAATCTGATGGAACAACTGCAGTGGTGGCTGGTGGTAGGTGATGGTAATTTTTCATTTTCGTTAGATCTGTTAAGAGCAGTTTCTGACATTAAATTGATCACATCAACGCTTAATTCGCGTAGTGATGACCCAGTGGTTATACAAACCGTAGAAACTCTCGAGCGAATGGGTGTCGTCGTTCTACATGAGGTTGATGCGACTCAGCTTTCGCAGTGTACTTATCTCACGGAACGCCATCCTAGTTTTGACGTAATAGTTTTCAATTTTCCTCACACTGGTGGAAAAAGTAACGTCAAACGAAACAGAGAGCTACTACGCGGATTCTTTAAATCTGCTGCCCAGTTTTTAAACAGAAGTGGTGAAGTACACGTTACTTTATGTCAAGGACAGGGCGGAACATCTATGGACTGCACCAAACGTGGCTACGACAATTCGTGGAAAATCGTCGAAATGGCTACCTTTGCAAACCTAGTTCTGTCAAGGGTTGAACCGTTTCCAAAAGATTTATATCCGTCTTACTCACCAACTGGATATCGGGGTCTTAGCAAAGGGTTTTCTTTAGAAGGAGCCATTAGACACGTCTTCAGGTTTCCCCAAGTTGACGGATTACACTGGTGTAAGAATGTTCAAGACTGCTACGCATGTGAACGTTGTGGGAAAGTTGCTTGTAGTGAATTTATTATCCCGATTGAAGTACAAGATGCCATGCACTATCCATTACTATCTCATTCTTGGCATCCAATTGTACAGATCAAAAACGTCTTAGTAGAACAGATCAAGAAGTGCTCCTTATTCCCTGGCGACTGGATGGGATGTACAGACAATCCATATCTGCAAATCCATCAAGTTCCATCTCCTTGTATTCCCAATCCCATAGCTAGAAAGCTTGATGCAGTTACCCTGCAATGCTCCATTTGTACAAACAACTCATGTGACAGTCACCAACCGTCCACTGGATCATATGCTTGCAGTGATGTTCACACATGCCATGCCTTTTTCCCCTCACTAGAACTAGATTTACCTAGGCTGGTATGTCACAATGGCACAACGACTCCACTTCAGCTTGTGTGCTCACCAGTAGTTAAAAATGTTGACATTTCATTGAATCTGTCTGCACAAATTGTGAGCCATGAATTGATTGGTGTGATTCCACTCGGGATTGAAGAGTCAAGTCAGGAATTAGAGTTACAAATTACTAGCCTTCTTGACGACATACTGAACAAGTCCCCTGGTCTTTCTCAGGAGGTCACTGTACCAAGCGCACTTGTGCATGACCATGTACCCGGCATTTACGTCCCTGAGTGGAAGCTAGTGGCAGTAGGTGGCAGCAGGAGTATTGCAAAACTGGGCATTTACTCAATAGAAATGAATAGATATTTTGTTTTCATTTTTTTTCTTGAACCACTTGCAATGCTACACTTTGGCATAAGTGATGTTCGTCTTATGAGAAGCAAAGATGTTAATTTTTCAACTCAGTTCATCAGAAATCCAGCTGTAAGATATGTTCCATTCTGTTTAAATTGTCCCAGCTATAAACATGATATAAGCTTTTGGCACACTTCCTTGGAGAGCTGTGTAAGTACAGTAAAACAGAAACTTTCTTCCATTGTAAAACAAACCACTGGTGACATTGTAGTGGACTTGAGTTGTGTTGATATTTATCACAGACCTGACAGTAGTGATACAAGCTATTGTTTCCGGATTACCTATAATCATTATGACCAGCCACTTTCCAAGTTACAAGCAAATGCCTTGCAGCTCACGATCAGGAATGCACTTAGCAGAGATACTGAAATTACATTGCGATGACTCGTGTAATGCTTCACATGCAAGAGAACAGATCTCATCATTTCATTATTTGACCAATGAGAGAGCTGTGTAGTGGTTGCAGTAATTATTACAAGTGTGTATTTTTATGTTGTACACATAATTATAATAATATGTATATCTGCTGTTTTAATACCTAGCTATAACAGAGATAAGCATTAGACAAGCAGACCAACGTGATGGATGCTGGAAGTTCAGGTATTGCAAGCACAACACATTATAAAGAATAGTACAAATTTTGTAACCATGTATTTGTTTTTCTTCTTATCTACATGTACCTCGTTTCTGCATGCAAGAACCATGCCAGTTTAGGCAGTGAAAGAAAAAAACTATATGCACCTCATCCACACCCATGCATAATGTAGACTGACCATTGGAATCATGTGCATCGATGAAACTCAAGCATGTGTGTTTGGTCAATGTGGGTTAGTGCAGGAAACATATGCAGATTATGCTGTAGCGAGAAGTCAGCCCTTTAAAAAAAAGAACCCAATTTACACAACAGATAAGATACAGTGATGTAACCAGCAAATGTAAACTACAGTAGACCATTTTATCCAGGGAAGTAACACAATTGATAACAACACACCATCAAAGAGATAAACACTGCAACAAATCTACATTTCATTTTATGTGCAAATAGAAAAAAAAGTCAACACCATGCGCTTATAACAATGACATTAAAATCCAGGTGACAAACAGGGCTCACATTCATGATCACAAATACACAACACGAAATTGTTTTTTTGGTTGAATCGATTACTTTTCAGACTGCTATAGACATAATATGCCTTCAACATCTATTTTGTAAAAACTATCGATGACCAAACTCTTGCAAAATCTTCTTTGCAAGATGGTAGTCATTGCTAGCAATCGCCATTGCCCTAACGACATCATTCCTGCTGTACCCAATAGCACACAACTCGACAATGGTTTCTTCACGACTTCTTGGTCGAGCAGGACTCAACGAACTACCAGCATTACTCCGTGGTGCTGGTAAAGGTGGACATTGATCATAAGGTCCCTTACTAGGAAGAGGTGGAAGTTGGTCTGGATAACGTACCAGCGGAATTGGCATCTGGTCAACCAGATTTGTAGGATGGTCAGGCTGACGTGGAGGTGGCAACGGAAGCTGCGATGGTTCCGACTGTTGCAACATATGTGGACGAAATCCATTGCCTTCAAATACAAGTTTCTGGTCTTGAAGAGTTTCAAATGATCCTTTTCCTGATAACACATCAGATGCTACACATTCTTCCTCATAAGCAGGAGCATTATTTAACATTTCCCATGATTGATGACGAACCAAAGCTGCAGGAAAATCGTATGTCTCCTGTGGTGATGCAGGTGTGGCAAGACTTTCTTCAACAGTAGGTACCTGAAACACAGAGGAGGCAACTGGGACAAAAATGGCCTCACTAGAAAGTGCTGCATCTCTCTCTTGTGCTTTTTTCATGAAGTTAGCAACATCTTCATATGATTCTCCAGTACAGTCATTGTCTTCAATTGGCTTGGCTGATGGAGGTGACGATGAAAGGCCATTATGTGCCGAACCAAGAGATGGCAGAGGAGATGATGAAGTTTGGCAAGTATCATTCCATTTGGGGTCATTATCTACAGTTCTCATATGACTGCTAGGTGGTGGATGATCATAAAATGAAGCTGGATCATCCCATTTTGGAACACTGGTCTTAAAAGGATCAAAAGGATCATTCGGCCTACCCATCTGTTCAAATGGGTCATTTGCATTAAAAGGATCACCTGGGTTTTGTTCTCCAGTACCGTTGGCATGTGTTCCCTTCCCATTGCCTTCTTTGCCACTGAAATGGCTAGTTTGCTCAAAACCACCTTCTGCTGCATCGGTTTGGTCAAAGCTGAGGTCAAACACATCACTAAAGGCACTGCCTCCACCAAATGGCTGCACACCAGGCAGATTTGTCATCATTAATATAGGAGGGGGAACTGAAACGCTAGCCATAGCTGCGGCAGCAGCTGCTATATCTGCTTTTGTGTTGTATGTCCTTGCAGGAACAGGAGGTGGAGGAACATCATAATTACTTTCTGGTGTTTGCCAATCTTCACTGACAGTGGCAAGTGTGGCAGCGTGCCTCTTTCCAAGGTCAGCAGCAGTGTAACCTTTTCCTGTGGGGTCAAGTTGGACACTAGAGTAGCCAACACTGGCCTCAGAGGAGTGTACAACAGGGCGTGCAGCCTGGTCTGTACTGAACAACACATCAGTGTAGCTGGCAGAGTTGTGGATGAAAACTGATTTGGGTCTCTGTGAAGGCGGTAAAGCGGATGATTTGGTGACAGGAACAGGAGCAAGAGGAAATGGTCTGTGCTGCTCTACTGGCGATGAAGGTGCAGAGCGAGATTCCGTTACAATAGCCTCTTGCCTGCTCACCACTTCTGCATTTTCCTGCACTGCAGGGTGAGAACGTGACGTATCTTCAGTAATTGCCAACTGCAGGCCTGAAGTTGGATGGCTAACTTGTCTTCTTGCAGGCAATGGTGGAGGTTTGAGCATATTTGGTGTTGAGGACGCTAAGTGGCTCAAGGGTTGTCCCTGTAAAGAAGCAGGTGGAATCCCTGCTGCTGGCAGTGTACTTGATCCTGAGGCAGACGTTACAATAGATGCCAGAGTCCCATACATTGCTGCCATGCTGGATGAAGCCGGTGGTGCAGCTAATGGCTGACTGTTACCTGATGATACATATACATGTATAATAAATGGTGTGCATGTATGTAAAAGTGCATGTAACAACATGTGACATAAGGGTTATCAAGTTGTTACCAGTGATCACAGTAACTAAATACATCCCCAAATGAGCCAGCTTTAGTGGAGCTCATGTACAGTAATGTAACATCCAAAAATGCGTACCAACTATGCAGTGTACATACGTATCCATAAAGTGTACCTGCAGCCAGTGCAGCTGCCTCAGCAGCCTTTTTCTGTGTTGTTTTCACTGCTTTTAACTGTTCTTGAATTTCCTTTAGAGTCCACAACTCGGGTTGCTAAGAGAGAAAAGAAACTGCTGTCACATGTGCTTATCATGGATGATGCAAACCAAATTCAAAGAGAAAGGTACATGTACAGTGTAGGTAAAGTTCGAGGAGATGTGCCTTGATTTAGATCAACACTTGATGATCCCATTGTCCTTTCTACATGTACATGCATACAATACATGTAACAATATATGTAAACTGTGTAGTGGCATTTTTATGAATGTGTAAATAATGCAACTATAGATCAGTGATAAGAGTTCTGAAGTACATGTACAGTGTAAATGTAACCAAAGGGGAAAGAGAGCAAGAGAGAAGAGGGGGGAGAAACCAAACTACGAACTACAATGTCAAACAAAGAAACTCAACAGCCCTAAAAACAGTTTATTTAACAACACTTCCCATGCACCACAGTGAGTAGAATGTGCAAATCCACAGACATGAAGCACCACTGGACCACAAATCTTATATTTTAATTTCAGAAATTGTAAATTTTAGTCATGTTTAATTTTTGTTCTTCAAGAATATGTTCAACTCTAAATTTGGGCTGCATAGTGGGAAAAGTGCTGCAGTGCAAAAAATTTGTCAAAAGAAGTGATACTTGGACATGTCCCTAAAAAATACAGTGTGTTCTCTATCTATGAGACGAGGATGCATCTCGTTTGTATATTTCGCTGTATAATATTTTCATTGTATTGAATTTTCATTTTATTGGCCAGCAACAAAATTTGAATGACAACCAAATATGTCAAAACTACGGTATATGGTCATTGGCACATGTACATGTTCCTAATGATACAAATTATACCTGTAGGCAATTAAATTTATCCTGGACAGCAACATTGTATGCCGATTATCATTGAAACAGTGCATACATGTAAATGATAAGCACCAGAAATAAACAACTCATTTGATAATCTCACTTCATTTAGAATTGATTATGAATGTACAGAATTTTATAAATGAGTGGAACGCATTAGAAAATTAATAACCCAGCATTAAAAAGGCTGATGCAAACTTTACTAACAATGTTGGTGTAAATAAAAAAATGATCAACAGCCTAAGTACATTAAGGTCTTTTAAAATCAATTAAAGTCGCAACCCAATATACCATAAAAACAAATGGTTATGTAAAAATGACAACTGATTAAAATTTAATAAGCTAATTAGTGAATTATTATACGTCAAAAACATTAGGTTCTTTAAGGTGTAAGTTGGTTTGGAATTTACAACAAATCAGTACAGTATAATTATAATGGAGTAATTTATAATGATTGGTGCATGTATAGTACAAGCTGATTAATATCAACTGGCAATTTATTAGCCTTGTCGTTAAAGTGCACTATTTTAATTTATGATCTTTCATGTGTATAGTTAGTTTATATCATTAGTACAATGTATGCACTAATAATAATATAATGAACCCGTGTAAACATGGAATTTTAAAAGGTGTTGTGTTCATTTATAAATACCCTGTATACACGTATCTGTGCACAGAACATTAAAAATGTAAACAGTTATGATGTTTAGCTTCCTCTTTGAGGTGAATTTGTATTACAATCACAAAGCAACTGAGCTTCTCAGAAATAGATGTCTACATCAATGATGCAATATTTCCCATTAAAACTCTCCAATATGGGCTTCTCCAAGTCAGATCTAATTATATATCCTGCATACACACACGTCTTGCCTTTTGATTTTAAACAAATAATAGCCATATTTGTATTTCTCACCTCAAGCTCGTCATCTTCCCCGGCAACACCTGAGGCAAGATGGTATTCACCAGCAGGAGGAGGAGACAGGTTTTTCTTCTCCTTTTCCTCCTTCTCTCTTGCACGAGTGCCGAATGGGTCAACAACCACAGCTTCCGTGTCCTTGATCTCTTCCCGACAAAAAGGACAGTCTGATCGTGAAGAATCCAACCAATTGTGAAGGCAAACATGGCACAGAAGATGGCCACACGGCTCCAGTTTAATGTCTTTATCATTTTCAGCACAAATCTTGCACATTTGGAAAGTAGATCCCATTTCGCAGTATATTTCATACTGCTCTTGGGTGACCTCAATGTGCTTCTCGTCACTGGGGGATGTTAGTTCTCTGAGATCTGGGTTATGGTCTTCTCCATTCGGATATAGATAGCTGCATGTCGTGATGCATATAGGTATTAAAATCATCACACGTAACTATTCAAACTGTTCGTCATTACTAACAGTACATGCTAGTACATTTAGGTCTACCACAAATGATTCGTAAGAGTTGGCCACACCAATCCCTTTCAAAATGTGGCCATATACATGTACATGGACAAACAATTTGGCCAACAATATGCATTATGCTATTCATGTACATGTATATGTACATGTACAGTGTAGTGACTGTGCAACTCCATTTTAACATTTGTATACCCTAAGTTATTTGGCAACAGTTAAAGTTTTTGTTGGAAGATCATAGCCTAAGACCAGTAATGGACATGATGGAGATGCACCCAGTGTTCACTTGGGATTAAAGTTCGTCATTTACCATACCCCAAAGAAAGAGTAGCTCGCTAGGCATTGCTAGTTCATGATCTACAGGTTATTGAAAGCCATATGTAGAAGCCATTTTGAAGCAGTTGTGACAGTTATCACAGGTGTGTTGTGGGTTCTCTGTGATCATTGTCTTTCGACTAAGTAAACACTGCTTCAAAATGGGATCCTAGTCTAGCTACAATCCAGTGGAGCAAGCTAAATACCTTAAGGTCATTGCAACTCAATCAGTTAGATAATAGCTGGGTGCAGATTGAGCATCTTACTTGCATGTGGTTGCACTGTTCCTGAATAGACCACACTGTTTTTCAATACAAATGAAATAAAACCAAAGGGACCAATTTAGTTAGTCTGATGACGGTTACATTGATTATTGGTTAACGGAGCACTGTGTTTGTTAGGGAAGATGTTTGGGGTGGCGGAAAAGATACCTGTGGGGTCAAATTGCACCCATTTCCACTTTCACATATTTTACAATGTCTATGAGGCCACATTCGGCGCCATACTGCAGGTTTAGTGTGCCATATTAAAACTTTGCTTATAGCTGAATGCAAAGCCAATTAATTAGGACATGTTCTAATTTATATCCTCCTTTTTCAATGTACCTTTATAAGGTCAAACACATGTATTGCACTGCTGTCAAAAGCAGTATTTATTAATGTAATCATGATTTACAACTGTTCCTAGGCCATGTGGTCCATTACAGTCCACAGTTAATATCCCAGACTATTATGAATGCATAATAAAACACTCTATCTAGGATCACCTAATATTTCAAAACAAAATCTGTATAAATAATATCTGAATTAATGAGTACATGTAAGAGAATAAATGTTTGAAGTGTGAACCATTTTGTTCGATTGCTTCAGCAATGAAATAGTAGAGGAGAAACACAACCTGTTTGTCATTTGGCTGATGTTTAATGCTTGATAAATCATACATGAGTTTATAGCGTAATTTAATATAGTACATATACATCAAAGTGGTAATACAAAATACATGTACTAAAGTGGTCAGGGAAAAGGAATGGCATAAGATTTTAATTGGACAATCCTAGTAGAGGATAACTAATCTGCTCACTAAAGAGTAACCAACCTGTATTAAATTGCAATAACTTTTATAATACTCCCCACACTGAAAAGACACAATGTGTCAATACATGTACACTGCAATCTACAGCAATTGATAGTTGCATATGTATTTTAATGCAAATGAATTCATAAAGCCTACAGAAATGTTGTCACTTACAATCCATCTCTAGAACCATCTATTAGGGCTTGGCAGAGTGATTTGTTCTGAGGAATGGTTTGCAATATAGTTCCATCTGCTGTCACATAGCCAATAGCCCACTGGCCAAGTCGAGTACAGCTTAGTCGGAAAATGTAACTGTGACACAATGAACATGCAGTTCATATGAACGTTAACACATTCCTCATGCACTGAATACATGCCACCATAGGATAAAGTTAGAAACGTCCAGGCATGTAACATAAAACCACTCTGGGAGTGGATGTCTAGTGTGGGAATAGTGCTCATAAAAACCATCCTGGGATTAAGTAGAATATTGTAAAAACCATATGGTCTTGTACTGGTTTTGCCTGGATGTTTCTAACTTTTTCCTGTGCCCGTGGCAGCATTGATTCTGTTAAGGATATTGTACTAGTGCCATAGAACAAAATGATTAATAAGGATGTTACTGTGCTTACACACACACACGTACACACACATATATAATATACCAATCTAATAATCATGCACTAAATGTGTTGCATGCCTAAAATACAGCCCAGCTGCAGAAAACTACTGTACTGTGACAGTTCCCTATAAGTAAAGTAGATATTGAGTGTTTCAATGCAAAGAATATGATTAGCAAACTTAAAACACTTGGTAATATAGGCATGTACTGATCCAATGTCAATGTACATGCAAACAAAGACACACACACACACACACACACACACACACATACATACACACACAAATAGATTGACAGATGGACAGACCCAGATGGAACACTACCATCCATACCTTCCTGCCTTTTGAATGAATGGCTGCAATTTGGCCTTCACCTCATCATACGTAAGGAATGCCTGGTAACCAGAGTGGGTCACAGCGAGTGCATTCCAGTTCTGTAGCAGAGTCTTCCAAGGCTGGAAAAGCCGAGTGAATATGTCAAATTCAAACACAGAAATGTTGTCATTGACAGTTAAATCAATGGTAGCCTTCAAGGCCACAGCCTCTAGGGGTGAGCGAAGGGGGTGGACCTGATGCAACGTGGGTCGAAACAATCGCCACGGGACAATAGCCCTGTGGACATAAAACATGCGTAAAAGTATACAGAGTGCAGAACCAGGTACAGACAAACAAAATGAGACTAAATACATCGGCAGAAAGAGGACTGCACAAATACTGCATGCTGTCTGCTTCAATTAGCACACACTCACACCACACACCATGCATACAAACACGCACACACACATACATATTGACCAACATGGCAAACTTTTACTGTAGGTTCACACACAACACATGTAGTACCAGTGTACAGAAACCCATAAAATGCTGCTGGTTAATTATACTTTATGTGTCGGACCACATCAACCATGTGAGTATGTTTGGTTTCTTAAGGCACAACAAAAAACACACAAGTTCTTTACTACCAATGCAACAGGATGCAACATAAAACAAAGTTTCATTTCCCAAAGACACAAAAACAACAGTATACATACATACATACATACACATGTGTGGTGTGAGTCAACTCTTTGACACGATTAGGTCTGTGTGGTAGGCACAGATCCACACAGAAAACCTGATAGTCCTCCAGAAAACAAACAACAATACAGGCAGAATGACAAGAAATATTGTGCTGCATTGATAATTGGAGCACCTGAACTTTGCTCTGATGCAAGCACCACAAAATGGGGGAAGAAGGCAGAAAGTATTGTACATGTATATCATGCTACTATTATTTTATTAATGCCAATAGTTTTGAAGAGCACAGGTAAGAAAACATACACATTACATTCTGCAAACACGGAGAAATAGCATCGTATAGTCTATTCATGGAGCTATGCCAGCAGCAAAGAATGTAGAACGACTGCCAATTTAAACACCTTTAAAAAGGAGTATCACTCTTCAAAAAGAATGATCAATAATGCCTTGTTACAAATGCTATATTCATTCCATACCATAAATGGTTTTGTACAATCTTTGGCAAAAAGAGTCATATCAGTACTTCAATCCAAGAATGAATACATTATTACTTGGCACACATGTACACAATTAGCTGGCAGACAATGCTGAAGGGGATCTACATGCAACACTGTTACATCCTGTGAGGAAAAAAAGGAGTAGTTACAAATAAACAACAACCCAATATGTATTAGTGCTGAAATTAGGAACCAGAAAGCGCATCACACACATGTAGCAAACACAGCATACAATCCATGTAGGCTTAAATACTAAGGTTTTAAACAAATAAGCACAGAGTGACCATCTCTTATTGTACATACTACGATACGGCCAAATATGGACCAACTTCACAGACCTACTCTACTATAGGTTGCTCTTCGACTTAAAATGCCCACAAAAACTTTTAAGAGCACAGATCTTTACTCAGCAGATACTGTACATTTCCCACAAAGAGCAAAAGCGCCTTGCAAGTGATAAAACAGACAGAAGTGAATTTACTAGTGCTACCTAAAGCTGGATAAAAGCAACTATAAACAGTGATATACATACTGTATGTATTGGTGACGGATATCTTGGTGATGTTGTCTGAATGTTAGTGTGTACATACATCTTACACGGAAACCGTTTTTGACGTACAGCATATGTAGCCACACAGCCAAATATGATGTACACACACACACACACACACACACAAACACACACATAATACACACACACATATTCACACACAGAGCTGTGCTACATACACTTCATTGTTATTCATTACTTACACATACAGTAGTTTACGCAAGACCACAATATACACACTTGCAAACAGCCCTGTACTACATCACACAGATATTGCATGGAATACTATACATGTAGGTAAACACCAAACATATGCACACAAGTCATAAACCTCGCATCCACGTACCATGTACACACAACAGCACACACACACACACACACACACACACACACACAAACACCACCACCACCACCACCACCACACTACACCACAATCAGTAACACAATTGCTCCGTACATTTGTCTTACCTTGTCCCAAAGTGAGTAGCCCAAAAATCTGCCGCCTCGGACTTTGTAATCCTATACGTATCACCGGCATAAGCTCCGTTTGGAAACAGTGCTTTGAGTTCAGCCAACATGTGGCTGAAAATCAGACTCATCTTTGTTAGGCTGCGCCTACTGGCAGACTGTTCGTCAAATACCTTGTCTTTGGCCTCCTTAAATAGTCGAATAGTTTGCTTACATTTACCCATCAAATTCTCTATGAAAATCCTGAAGTACTCATTGTCGTTGAGGAAGCCAATATTGTCTTCGTATTTCTTGAAGATGGCCCGAAGGTGCTGGTAGGTGTCAGGAAGGATATCCAGAATAAATGGTGGGCTGTTTTTTAGGTTCATGCGTCGTTGCGCGCATAAGTTCACCACCCTATCCATTAGTTTCCACGACTTCTCTATTGTCTTCTTGTCGATAGCGGGCTTAGGCGTCTTAGACTGAAGCTGCTTTAGCATATCAAGGAATCCATGCTTCGTGTTTGGTCGATTCGTTGCCATGTTTGTTCGGGCACAAGTTCTACGCTGTTATGTCCGTTTCGCTGCTATGTCCGCTATGCATATAGATGCCGTTTATTTCCGTATTACTTAGGAGGTGGTCAATTAGAATGCGCGTCTGTTAGAATATCAATGTATTCATTGGAATGTCTTCATGGATAGTACATTGTAAAGCTGAGCGAAGTTTCTATCAACGTTTTTATTCAAAATTGTGTAACACTGTGATGGTTTTCACTTTTGTATTCCATACTGTGTGGTATGGTTTTATTGTCCGAAGTTTGAAGCATGCTTCACGGATATGACCGGCCCACATACTCTGAGCAGCCCTGCCGCGTGTAGGCCTAATTTTTTGATGGTTTAGATGAGGGAGTGTATATTTGGCGGATTGTTGCGGTGTATAAAAAGTTTTTTGGTCAGGTACAGTAGTCTAGAAGTAAAGGCATGATAAACTCCAATCGATAGTTCTTAATATTCTAAAGTAAATGACTTTAATTAATGCACCACGTACTGTTTCTCATCTAAAAAATCTTTCATTGGATCTCTGGAGTGGAGAATTTGCAAAATTTGCAAGACTTTGTGCTAGTGTTTGGTTTTTAATGTGTCTCATGTTTGCTGACCCATTGGGATGTACGATGTAGTACTATTTTCATCCAAATGGGGCTAGAGTATTTATTCTTTATTTCAAATGTACGAATATAGACTGTCATCTGCCTAATATGTATGTAAATTCCTTGCAAGGACATGTTCTACAGTGTAGTTTCCAAAAGTGAGGAGGGGGACTTGTATGTAAACATTGATGACATCACTTTAGTTCTTGGATGTGCCGATTTTCAAAAACCTTTATAATCAGGTAAGAGGAGCATAATAAATTCATAAACTAGTCAGCATAAAAAGATTTATATAATCGTCGCGGATGCCTCATAATGGATCAACGTTCCAATATATCGCAGGAGAGCAGTTCTATTTCGTGATTTGTGTGCAATAATGCCAGTGAGGCAAGATGATCTCCTGATTTTTGAGATATGTTTTTAGTCTGCGCAACACTGAAAAGGAGCACTCAGATTCTGAACTAGTTACTGGAAATACACATCCTATTTCTAGTAGTACTCATATATGAGGAAATATGTCAACATCAGCATGTTCAAAGCTGCTCAGTACATTATCTGGGACAGGGGTACCCTCTGAATGTTTGCCTCTCCAGAATAAACACCAGTGGTTAATTTTAGTAGTTAATGCAACAGGTGATGGAAGGTCACTGTGGTATAATGACAAAATGTCAGATTTGGGCTCATTATCAATGGCAACTAATGGAATTAATGACAAAATGTCAGTAGTAGGTAGTAGCATTTTTAGGGGCATGTTCTATAAAATTTTGAAGAATTGCATCTGTCTGGGCTCAAGTTATGGTTGTTCATTCATTCAACTACTACTGTATCAGAGTTCTCATTAATATTTGCTGAATTACTAATACTGTCAACTCCTGACGAATTCGGACCACTCATTCTCAAATTAGGCACGGTAGAGCACCGCCCCCCCCCCCCCCCCCCCCCCCCCCATTCAATAATTACACTTTATTCACGTGACGTGGCACGTTGCTCATTTTTCAATCTCGGTTCTCTTGCCAAATATCAAGTGCATCCCACTAGCGGAGCGATCTGTTCGACCATGAATCGCGCAAAACAAAGTTCAATAGCTGCGTTTGTATCGAAAAGATCATATCGTTATTCATACTTAGCCGCTTGTGGTTTGTGGTTTGTTGATTGTTGTTAGAGTGAACATGCATATACCTGCCACATGTGTCTACATCGAATCTGATGCACCGTCATCTTCAAGCACACATGTAGAGCGGACCATTGTTGAGGCTGATAATAGTAGCAAGGTTCAGAGGTAAATTGCAATGTTTGGTTTTATTGGTGCTTGACTGGATTTTTTTCTAAAGGTCCGATGATGGCGTACAAGAAGTAGGGAGTGCAGAAGAAGCTGCACATAATTTCAAGTACTCATCCTACTGTGATATTGGGGAAGTAAAATTAGAAGACAGGAAGAAGTTTTTGAAATACCACTTCACCCCCCCCCCCCCCCCCCCCCCCTCCTTCCAAAATTCCTGCATCCGCCCCTGTTAGGTTCTGCAGAGCATGTGGCAAGTAATGCCCCCAGGTTCCTCTAAAGAAATTGAATCATCTGAATCAAATGTTACCACACCTTCCAGATGTGGGACAGGACGACTGTCTTCATTTAGAATAGGCTCACATTCAAAGGAAGATGTTAAGCAAACTCTTTTAGAACTTGGCATGCCCTTATCCTTATGCTTTTTACTCGATTTCATTTTGCGTGCCTGTCGTAAGGTCGGGCCACGCCCAACTAATTCTGCGCTTCAGCATGCCATGAAGCAGTGCGAATCAGTATGACATGTTGCTGGCATTCTGTGCCGCTTGCGAATACCTATCGAGTATTCAAGGAATGATTACCTTCATATAGTAAAGGAAGCTTGTTATTTTATTTTTATCGAGACACGACAACCGCGCAAGGAATCTTTAAAGTAATGTCCTTTGAAGCTCAAAATCTCTGCAGTGTATTATTGCTAATTTCAATTAAGGCCAGTGTTGTGTTCTAATACATGCTCATGCAATGGCAATCACTCGTCCCAGACCCAACAGACGTGACGCGGTGGTGATGATGTAATCATCCGCAGCTGCGTTCGTGGGTCTGGGACTGAGATGTAATGCCGTGTGTGAAAATAAAATAGAAAGTGTACCTATAATAGTACATTTATGCAGTTGCGGTCTGGAATGAGAACTCTGCTTCCCCATGTAGGGTTATTAAACAATTAATTGTTTGGCATAGAAATATATCATTCGCGCGTCCGGATTCTAAGTGTACAGAATCTGGTACCTGGTATATCTTTAATAGTGGGCGTGGTCTGGGAACGAGACTAACGTGGGTGTGGCCCGACTGCTGAAGCGTTCTGTCGCTCAAGAACTCCGATGCACTCTTCATACTAAATGTAATCAAAGCCCTGTACGTATGCTTTGTTTGATTTAAGCCCTAGTGTTTCTTTCAGTGCAAGTGTCAATCATGAACTACGTTATGACGTAAAAATATATAGAAACGAATAAATTAGACTGTAAATTGGCGGCGTGGCATATACTATGTGCGGCGTATTATTTAGAACAACAGTATAACAGGATGGAAGAAGACACAATGAAGATCTTGATAGGTGCAAAATGCCTATCCATAAATCAGCTTGTTTAGCTTTCTTTTCTTTTGTAGCAACTGACAATCATATTGGTTTTATGGAAAAGGACCCGATTCGTTGCAACGATTCTCTTGAGACATTCGAGGAAATTCTCAAGATTGCAAAAGCAGAGGAGGTTGTTAAGTGGTTTTAGTAAAAGGACATGCATCCCGTTTTTGCATTTGGAGGTTTTTTTTCTTCCTAGTGTGGTATGGCATTGTGTGGCGCGGCAGTTACATAATTTGGTACTGAAAAGTATGTAGAACACATTCAGCAGTCGTTTGCAATGTGCCTGTTGTGCTATCTCTCCCACCTACACCTTTTTAAATGCTCAAATTGAATTGTCTGTCAGAGGCATTTGCAGCTGGAAAGTTGTTATTTTCTTTTGTTAAATTCATGTATACTTTGTTGGGTGAGAGGAATGAGCCGGAGCATCTGTTGGCACATCGGTTTGCATAAGTATTTTTTGTGTGCACAAATGATCCATTTTATGAAGGGTAGGGTTTTTGGCTGATCATGTTGCCATGATGTAGTATCTCAGTACAGTGTGTCTGTGTTTTGTATAATCGTGCAGTGGTCTGGATGGATGTTTATATACCTGGTGGACATGCTGTTTTGTGTATGCATTTTTATAATATTGCTTTGAGGTTTAGTTGTAGCTCACCATTTCCAGAAAAAAAAAAGTTTAGTTACCAATGCATGAACTACCATTATGCACCTTAACAGCTGCCCCATGTTATGGTATGCAGTTCAGTCTTGAGCTGCCCATTGTGCTGCACTTAAATTTGGTTGCCTATCAATGTTAATGAACTAATGCATTTATAATTTTTGTTCATCTGATTAGGTTGATTTCATTTTGCAAGGTGGGGACTTGTTTCATGAGAACAAGCCTTCTCGAATCACCTTGCATCATACGATGGAACTCCTGAGGCACTATTGCATGGGGAGTAAGCCTTGTCAAATTGAAATCCGAAGTGACCAGTCAGTGAACTTCAAACATTCCAAGTAAGGAATGTGCTCTAAATATGTCGTATTCATAGTTTGCTTCTCTGCTCTGACAGTACATGTATATTACATTGAAGCATTAATTAGTACTGTCATAGCAGAGGTGCAAATATTAAAAACATGTAGATTTGTTTTTAGAGTGTTTCCAGGCACATTTATACATGTATTAGGAGTCAGTACATTTAATAATATTGTATCTTGTATTCAGTCTGCCTGCTGAAAGGTATCAGCCATATCTTTCCAAGTTCTCGTCTCTTAATGCAGAGAATCAGTGTATGCTTAATAAAAGCACTGGTACCCTTCTCCTGAACTTGAATCATCATCAGCTTCTTGATCTGATGGCTCTTCGTCACTGTTCTCTTCCAATGCTATGTGCGGGACATGGCTGAACATTTTGTCGTTCTTGTTACTATCCAGGGCAGCTGAGATGCCACAGAGTAAAAAGACTCCCATATGGTATCAGTTTTTATGCTATCCCATGCTGCAGAGAACCAGTTTGTAACATCCTGCTGTGATGGTGTCTTAGGATTGCCATGAACGGGTGCATTGTGTGTGGGTAGCAAATTACTGAACCAATCTTGCATTGTTTATACAGCCGGTTAACCGACACATCCATGGGTTGCACAAGCGACATGCACCCAGCCGGTATGAAGATCAGCTCACTGTTGTTATGTGAGTCTTGTAATAGTCTACAAGCAAGAGACGTGATACAGCCATATCACTACCATACATAGTGCTCAGCCACCAGTGGTATAGATTAGAGGTCATCCATCCATTAGTGCTTGCCGTCACTAACACATTAGGTGCACAAGTTATGTTCTTAGTGACATGTGGGCCAAGTTTCCCACCTTTTTTTAAAAAATGATGAGATTCCTGCACTATTGGCACGAAGAGCAACAGTAAATCTTTTCTTGGTGGCTTTGATAGAACAACTCGAATGGACTTCCTGCCTATTGAAACGTTCGTGCAAGTTGGAACCATGTCAAAACGATACATGGTTTGGTCCATGTTGAATACCTGGGCTAGTGTGATGTTGTATTTGACTCGCTGGTGTGTAAAGTTTGCTCTGAAACGCAGTACATCCCAATAATTTGCAGGGAGCCTTTGAGAGTCATTTGTGGGACACCGCAACCTAACTCGTTTCCAACGTTTGAGCCACATGCAAGATGCTTTGAATGTGCCAGGGACATTTAACTTGGGTGCGATTTCTAATGCCTTAGCCATTAACTGCTTGTTACTGACCAATGATCGCCCTACACTTTGCTCATTACCAAGATTTTACCATCAAGTGCAGAATACCTAGCTTTACATCCACGCATGTGCTGTGTTGTTTCATCTTTTTTTTTTTTTTTTCAGCAGATCCTTCTTAGCCAATCAGCCAATTACTACTGATTGAATTATGTCAAAATGCTTTGCAGTGGCATGAGCATTGCTTTCATTCGCATAGTACCATTTGATCACTTGTAGCTTAAATTTGACAGTATAAGATTTCTGACTATGCTGAGAACTCATATTTACAGCAAGCACAATGAACAAGACTTGAGAAATGTAACTGATATGTATTTAAATTGATAAACTGTGAAAGAGGTACACTTGCACTGTATTGAAGCTTTGTTATCACAAGCATCATATAAAAACTTATGTTACCACTTCAACTCTGTGTACATACAATATCCTCATCACATAATCCATCTCTACACATTTATATATCCATAAGAGATGACTTTTATAGACATGGTTCAGAACCAAACCAACATCTGTGCAAATCAAAACAATTAACAAATGGCGGAGTGATGTTGATTGTGGACGTTGTTGATATTAACATCCTGAAAGTAGTAGGTAAAAGTACCAAAGACACCTTAATTTTGAACGGTATTTTTATTAAGCATACACCGACTTTAGAGGTGAGCAGTTGAAAAGATATGGCTGTTCCGAACCATGTAAGCTATGGGACCTTGCCTGTAGTGAAGCATGTCAGTTCCATCCAAACAGTAACATTTTAAAAGAAAGAAGTAGTACTACTATATGTACTTGAAAAAGGTACGTGGTAGCATGATGGGTTTTGGAGAGACGCTTGTTTATAAAACGTGCCATTTTTTAGGGTCTCACGTAAGGGGCGGGTCGTTATATCTGGTATTCTACGGTACAAAGCTCTGTAGTACAGTGATGCCTCGTGCATTAATAAGCAGAGGCAATGCACTATTAGAGTCATATTTAGGATGCTGAATGAGTATTGTCCTGGTTGTTAATATTTTTTCTTTTGTTCAGGTTTCCTGTTGTGAATTATGAAGATCCTAACTACAATGTAGCAATACCAGTATTTTCTATCCATGGAAACCATGATGATCCTGCAGGGGTAAGTGCGTGCATTTGTAGTCTGCATGGATTATAAAACTGTTGTGAATATCAATAGATTGCATTAACGTAAGCTGTATTGAAGTCAGTTAAATTCCATGCATAGCTCACTTGAGATTTTGATGTTTTCATTTACATGTGTGGTTGACTGTAAGATGCTGGTAACCTTGCGTGCCTAGCGTATAATAAACAGCCCAGAGATCCAAAATTATTGTAGTTCCTGGCATGATGTGCTGGCGAATTATAGGTAGAACCTTGATATTTCTGCTTCACCCGACAGCCACATAATTATATACTTCCTTGATGCTGTCCCCCACTAATGAGTCATGCAATTCATTCGTTCTAGAATACTTGGCTGAGTAATCCCTTATGTATATATTTGCCACCCTTTTAGCATCATTGTCTAGTTTGGACATGCTACTTTCCCCATGTGTTCTCCCCATAGAAATATGCAAAATTGTATACCCTATAGTGTACAGTTAACAAGAAATTAAAATTTTAATTTTTTTCCTAACCTTGGTCAACTCAGGTGAGCATATCTTGAGCCCTGAAACATTCTTGTTGATATTAACATTGCATTGATAGGAGTCTATATAAAATTAATTATTTTTAATAACTTCTTGGCACTTTACATGAATTGGGTCATGAATTGTGACCTATCCAAACATATTAAAATACGAATCAGACCAAACTTGTACTAATCATACCCCAAACATATTTAATTGCTGGGACACGTATTCTCTGGGCTGGGACAGCACATAAAGTGGCTAGTAGCCATGTTATCCCTCCTTGCAACTGTTTGTGTGTACCAGAGCAGTTTACATAGCTAAGGGTACTGTCAAAACTCTGCAATATGCAGTCACAACTGGACAAAACAAGCTGTGATAATGTCATTACATGAATTAAAACAACACCACCAGTTTGATTCATCTATCTTTAAGATCTGAGGTTATATTGAGACAAACGCATTACATACATGTACCTGTATACACATATTCTAATGGGATATTCATTCATTACGTACTTTGCTGCTAGAGCAGTTGTGGCATCTAAGACTCACTTCCTATTTAGTGTGTGTGTTCGGCTTGATGCAGAAGTAGGGGATACTTGGGTCAGGATGTCAGAAGGATCCATGTCCATTATATCCTCCTGGTTGGGGTATACAAAGGAGCTCGAAGGTATGCGTGGGTGAAGGAACTTTAACAGCACCTTTTACCTCATTGACACCAAGGACATACCCAAGCCAACATATGCCATCCAATAGCAGCAAGTGATGGAGTGCAAGGAGTAGCATCTTTGAGTAGGACTTGTTCCACTCTGCAAATAGGACTGGTGGAGAACTGCCGCACTTCAACAGTTTCAGTTGAGAGTGGAATAAAACTGTAGCTGCAGGGTACCTGGCACAGTTCTGGCTTTCTGCATTCTCTCTTCCAGCAGTGTTGATTCATCCTCGTGTTCTACCATTTCAGCAAAGCAGAAATGCATCCTCTTGATGTTGCTCACAGCAAATAGGAAGAGCTGTTAAAACTTGGTTTTCATGGAGCTGCTGGAGACAGGCCTTGGTTACAATTCGCTTTAGGATTCCACCTGCACAATTACGTGGTGATTTTCCATGTGCTGTGGCAAAGAAATGCCATTCTTCATGTACACCAAAGTCCTGGAAATGGTGGCAGAGGTTCATAAATTTCTTGCAGTATTTGTACTGCCCAGCTCACCCATCGGACATGTAGTAGATCTTTGGATACTGGCCACCACATTATTGGGTCAGGAAATACACTAACTTCCTCTGGAACAGATGTATTGCACTCACATCATGCTGCGTGCATTCTGAAACAATTACAAAGCAGAAGCTTCCTTCGTTGCTGTAGCAAACAAATGGATGGATTGTAGCCGCGTTGTTGTTCCAATGGAGGGACTGGACCTCGTCCTGTACTAGAGCAATTCCATATGAAACCAGCACACCATACGCTACCACCCGTTCTAATTTCTTTTAAATTTACATATTTAACAGATCCTATGGTAACTATGTTGTGTATACAATTTCACTTTCAGAATCACTTTGGTTCATGAATAATAATAAGTCAAAGTTGTGGATTTTGCAAATTTTGAGTTGAACAGCATCTCTTTGCAAAGCTGTAGCTCTGCAACGATTACAGTGATGGTAATGCCGTTTGTATTAGGTAAAAGCAATTTATATGGAGATTAATTGCAATGCTTAAGTGGTTAATTAATTTGTATTAATTCAACAGCCTTGCTGGTCAAATTAGATCTCAAAAGCTGGTATTTAGGGTTTTTTTAATTTAGTGCATAATAATAGAGTATGTTATGATACACTTACATACACCTTTATGTAATCAGAAATGGGCTTCTTTGTTTCCCCACGATATGAAATGTGGGAGTAGTGATGGCCACACTTGCACTGGCTCTCATCAAGAGAAAGTTGATGTTGTGGATTGTAGCGAGCCCAAGAGATTTGCTGTACAAGGTCAAGAAATGGACGGACTTTGGCCAGACGATCACTCTCATTCTCAGCAGGTGTGGGGTTGGCAATCATCAGACAATGCTTGATCTGCTGGAAACGATTATGAGGGAGGATGTTCTGCACGATGCCCTGTGCCAATATTGTATCAGTGCTCCAGTAGTCATCTTCATTCGGCAGTTCCACAAGGCCCATGGTAATAATAACTGCAAGATATGCATACACATCAGCCAAGGTGATGTCCCTGTACACCTTGAGCAGCGCTGGTAGGTTGGAGGAACCAAGTTCAATGTGTGCTCGGCGATTGGATTCTCTGACAATAATGTTCACTACGTCAGGAGTGATAAATAAGTCGACCACGTGTTCTGGTTCAACCTCTGGATAGATAGGTCCAATATCTTCCAAAGCAAAGGCAGGCACCGTGACAGAAATGCTGTGGCTCTTCTGCCAGTCTGCAACATTCTTTCGCTGTCGGCGTGGTGCTGCGCTGCCACCACGACCCGTGCCTCATCCGCGACCACGACCCGTGCCTTGTCCGCGACCACAACCCGTGCCTTGTCCGTGACCACGACCTGTGCCTTGTCCGCGACCACGACCCGTGCCTTGTCCGCGACCACGACCCGTGCCTTGTCCGCGACCACGACCCGTGCCTTGTCCGCGACCACGACCCGTGCCTTGTCCGCGACCACGACCCGTGCCTTGTCCGCGACCACGACCCGTGCCTTGTCCGCGACCACGACCCGTGCCTTGTCCGCAACCACGACCCGTGCCTTGTCCGCGACCACGACCCGTGCCTTGTCCGCGACCACGACCCGGGCCTCATTCATGACCATGACTACGTGTGCTTGTTTCAGGTTCTTCTTCCTCACTGCTGCTCTCTTCATCACTATTGGCATCAAATTCGCTATTGGAACTGTGGTACAAGACTTCTTCATCGTCAGTCCACTCATCTGAATCAGAAGGTTCCGCAATTTTTTTAAAAAATTTAATAATAAATTATTCATGCCTGCGCTATTCATGTTTAAAGCGTTATTCATGTTTTTAAAAAAAGCAACTCATATTTTTTAGATGGATGTGTGCCGCATGATTAAGACAAAACAGGGAGGTGGAGAGGAAAACATGCTACACACACTTGTTATTTGACCTCAGCAAAATGTTACAGATAAGGGTCAAAGTACAAAAGTACATCACATCAAAATATACAAGTTTTAACATGAATGGGGCTTTAAAGGATATGAAGGAAGATCGTATCTGTAGAACTCAAACTCAGATAATAGTGGAGTGCGACAAATAGCTTCTTTTGGGATCAAAGATAATACACATATATACTGCTTGCCTGTTTGTTTTTGAAAATCGAGTTTTCATCTCAGAACTGATGTAGTCCAAAAAAGGTATTATTATGTCTCTTGAAGTATTCTGAAATAGACTCAGCTATGCTCCCGGCGCATCCCTGCTCTAACTTCGCTGTTTTTCTTCTATGGAGCCTATGAATTCTGCTAGCTGTTTAGCCTCCTCATATACCTTTTCATGAAACGTATCAACATCTCCACTGAATGCCTAAAGCAAGGAAACAGTTAATCAACAATCCTCATATATGCATCATAAACATGCAGTTCTCTTTTTGCTGAAATGTCTTTTACATTCTTCATCACGATAAAGGCCATAATATTTTCAAATCATTTGATGGATGATCCTAAACCATTTGCCTTTGGTTTTGTTTCCTTTTCCCATGGCCAGTCAGCTACTGCATCATCTTACAAGTGTGGATGAGCCATCAAGTCTGTTGTCATTACAATGGCTGGTGCTAGTTCAAAAAATTTTCATACACTTCATGTCGTACGCTTCATGATGCACCACTCATCTCGTGCGGCACAAGCTTATCACTTTAGTTCGTGTTGCTGTACTAAATTGTCAAGGAGAAGAACATGTTCAAACAATGATTGACGTTTGGGTGAATTGTGAAAAAAACAGAAAGCCTTGAGAGCCAATTTGTTTGATGCTGCTAGTTCCTGCAATCTCGAGTCAAGGATACTGTCTATCCTAATATTTGGCTTGTCACATTGCAGTAAAAATGCTTTTCCTGTCAATGCAGCATCAATGTGATATTGGCATTTCTCATGCTTGTCAAGCATTCCTTTTTTACCTTTGGCATTCTTAAAATCCTTAAAAGGTGTCAAAACTAATTTTGGAAGTGCTCTGTCCTACGATCTAATGTAATGAACTGCCTATTACACACGTATACCATTACAATTGTGCATGGTCAATGCATAAACAAAGTCATGAATTTTATAACGTAGGTTTTGTGGAGTGGTGGGGGGGGGGGGGGGTATATACCCCCTAAATCCACCTCTGCAACTGAGCCATGTTTATGCCCACAGTATGAGCAAAAGCACATGTTGACTGTTTATTCGCGGCATTTATTATTGTTAGCGCTAAGAAAACAAGAGCAACTTGTATTCACAAATTCACTGCTGTAGTGCTCCACCCAGTGTGTATGTAACCTGCATTTCTCCTATTTTAATGTTAGTGTGTCTACATGTACTTATGTTTAGTTGTATTATCGTTACAACTGCATGCACTTGATCACTGGCCAATATACAGTATGAGTAATGAGAGCAAGTCGTCTCCATTTACATGTACATGCATCAGATCTGCATGTGCTGCATCCGTCTACACATTGTGCTCATAAAATATAGCATCTCATTGCTATGAGTGTTCAGCTACATATGTGTGTGACTCGGTGTAAACTTTGTGGTCAAGTGGTACTTCAAAGAAGCAAGACTTTAAAAAAAAGACTTAAATACATGTACCTCCCCATATAATGCAAACCCCAAAATGATTTTAAGTATGTAGGTATATCATAACATACTCTATTATTATCATTTTAGCTAGACAATGGCGATAGTGCTTAACTTCCCCATTGTATAGCTTCTCTAGTTTGCTTGGACCCACCATCATCAGTTTAGCATTCTGGTGAATCTGACACACACTGACAGTGTGTGTGCCACTGGCTCCAGCACAATAGCAGCTTTAGCCTCCTTGGGTCAGGACTGGACAGCACACCTTTTTCTTCAACCACGCCTGTTCTGCAAATTGGCAGGATACACCAAATACTGCAGCAGTTTTGCGGGCAGACTAGCTTTTTGACACAGCTGTTAACACTGACAGCCTTGCACTATTTGTCATTGTTGACTTGAGCTTCTCTACTAGCTGTTCAATCATCTCTTCCCCATCAGCCTTAGAAGCAGCATATGTATCACCCTCACTGCAAGTAGTCGTCTTGCCAGCCTCACTGCCTCGTCCGATGTCTTGGGTCATCCAAATCTTCACATTGATTTGGAGTGTGTTCAGCAGCTGGTCCATTACCATCAGATCAACCAGCTGTTTTACCGTCTCGCACTCCCTGGTCCACTTTCGAAAGACATAATTAAGCTGAACCACTAGTTCGCTTACCGACGCCTCTTCTTTCTCTGATTTCTGGAATCTGTGCTTATACATGTATGTGTCTATCATAACGCTTAAGGATCGCCTCCTTCAGGGCCCAATAGTCCAAAGTGTCTTCAGCCCCCATTGCTGCATACGCACTCTGTGCCTTGCCCATCAGCTGTGGCGCCAGATGCACAGCCCATCGCTCCTCCGGAATCTCGTAGATTTGCATTACCCACTCGAGGTGGTCAGCTATGCCTCGATATCGTCCTGGTTGTTGAGCTTGGACAGTTTCAGCTCACCTTGGACTGCGCCCCCTTACTGGTCTCCCTTCTCTGACATCCTGCTGTGAGCCCTCTACTAGTCTCTGCAGAATTCCATGTGCTCACGCAGCTGCTCTCTTTCTTCTGCAATTGCCCTATTTCGCTGGCGTCTTTCTTCTGTTTGTAGCTCTCTATTCCTTGTGTCCTCCAGTAGGATTCTCATTACCTCATTCATGGCCATCGCTTCTGTAGCCATATCCCCGATCACTTGAACTGCAGTTTCCCTGTACTGCCAACTAGACCGTGTCATCATGCACGCTTATAGTAACTCACCAGATCCCACTGCAGCCACCAAATGTGACGATCTGCTTAGCGCACCGACACCTCAGCATCTTTAGTACGCACTGCGCCACCGATAAGATCACTGAAGAATCAGAATGAATATAGGTATTCAACTGCGTACTCACCAAAGGGATGAAAGAAGACCAAGAATCGTGCACAAACACAGTTTAAATGCATGTTAGTGTCAAGTATGCTGCTAGGCTATTGTTCCGCAATCCTGAAACACAGATTGGTTAGTTCTATTCCGGATCAGTCTTTGTGACCAGCTGCATGCATCAAGAGATTTCCCATGTACTCGGGATTGCTCTTTCTCACACCATCACAGTAAGCAAATGCAATACTAAGAGGCCAGAGTCAGTGGATCCTAACTGTTTCTGCACTGGACATTATGTGATAATCAAGGCTTAGTCACAATTGTACACTGTGCTATACTGCTTTAAGACTCGATGAGAGTGTTTCTGTGTTACCCACAAGATTGTCATAAAGGAAGACACTTAAGGCTGTTGTAACCCAATGGTCCTCACCTGAGTAATAGATCTGTATGCCTATAGACATTGTACATGTTACAGCTGCCATGAATATGTAGTTATAACGTACCATCTAGCGGCAGTTGTGAGGCATTCAAAAATACTGCTATACAAGTACTTTGAAGCAGGTGCCTCATATTCTCCAGTCTCTCCTGTAATGCTCATTTTTGATAGCAGCTGGATAGTCTGCCTCATGTACAGTAAATCAGTACATCATCGGTAAATCAACTCATCATGTGTGAAACCGATCGATCAAAGACATCTAAGTTGCGTATAAACAATGTATAAGGAGGGGGAAAGGGGGGGGGGGGGGCCCTCCTGGGTCCGCACAACTGTAGCAGAAAGGAGCCCATTTGGGGGGGGGGGGGGGGGGGTGTTCCAAAACTCTTGCATTTAAGGGCTGGGGGCCCATTGCACCGGGGAGGGAATTTTTCCGTGCACATGATAGTTGACACAGACAGTGTAGGTACAGCATATTTTTTGAGCCTCCAGTGCTCAAAATTAGGACCAAATTTTGATCGGACATTTGGCAGACCAATATTAACTTTGGGCGGACATTGTCAGATTTGTTCGGACATTCTAATATGTATGCATGTATATACATGTATGTTTGTAGAACAGGTGTGTAAGTTAAATCAAGTTGAGTGCTAGATCTAGATACAATAAATCATTGTCACTATCTGAAGGTAAAGGAGCCATCCAGTCATTGCAGTTTTTGAGCATATCCATTTCCTCTTCACCTTCTACCTCTGTACTGTCTCCTTCAGAAGATGTTGTCCTAGCTGCATAGTCCTTCCTTATATGCTGATGTGGTCTGTGCAACTTGTCTTTCCACCATAGATCAATAGCAGCATCTGGGCAGAATTCTTTGAGGGGTGGACCATTAATGCTCAGCACGAGGAGGTCGTCGAGTGACTCATTAGAAAGCACACTTCTTTAGTTCGTCTTGATAACATTCATCTGTGAAAAGGCACGTTCTAGTTTCCCATTTGATGATGGCAATGAAAACAGAAGCTCAATTAGAAGTAATGCATTTAACCATTCACTAGCACTTGGTGCATGGAAGATTCTCCACCAAACAGCACGGTAGTCCAGTGTAGAGAGTGAGATAAACTTTACTGCATATTGCACAAGGAGTTCAAACTCTGCTTTTATCCTGCGTAAATCTGCCTGAGCTCCTTAAAGTGGAACAACAAACCTTTCTAGGAGTCGGTCTACACTGTCCAGAGGTGGCTTTTCTCTTACCATCTTTTCCCATCCCTGGGTTATCAAGACATGGACATGGATAATGTCTTGAATCACTTCTGGGTCATTCGAGGTCAAATGAACACAATTATTGACACCTATGTTTCAATTATTTGTAATATTTTGTAATTTTGTTGTACTTGCATATCCAGAGAATTCAGGAGCATCAGCCTCGCATTCAGGAACTTGCTGCACTCAAAATGCTACATTCGACAGAAGTTGTCAACACACATTCTTCGGGCACCAACTTGTACAGTTTTTGACGGAAGGTGGAACAAATTTTGTGTCTGGATGTTAGCTGCAGCGATGGAAACTTTGTGATGAGACTGTTGGGCATGAGCCTCAAACTACACTGAGTACGTTTCCTTGCATTTGCATAGACGTTTACACGCTATATCACGGTGCTTATTGTGTACATGTAACAATGCCATTTATGCATTTGCATAGACTGTACATAGCACTTGATTATCACCTTTATAAGGTTTCATTGCAGCTCCTGTACACTGACTTCAAAGCATTATGCCAAGGGAATGACTTTTCATGCCATCTTCAAATTTGCAAGACCAAAAGAACGCAGTGTACTCTTCAGTTAAGAGGAGGAAAAACGATGTTTTTTAAATACCAGCGTTACGAAGCATAAGAAGTGAAATATATCGCACACTGTGAAACAAAGCCACACCCATTTCAGCTAAAGTGGCAGCTATATGTGGTAAAAATATTTGAGCTTAACATTGCAACATCAGATATTCAGCATTGCTTACATTTGTGGTCAATATTTTCACACCTTGTGGTTCCCAAATGATTCACTTTGAAGTTTAATATGATATGACTTAATGAGTACAACAAAATTACAAAAAAAAAAAAAAATTGAAACATAGGTGTCAATAATTGTGTTGATTTGACCCTTCTGTGTCAGACCAGGCCATTCTTGAACGCAGACACTCAGACACTCAGTGACATTTGCGCAATACTCTACATAGTGTTTATAGAACTTATCCGCCTCATGGAACCTCTTTAGTTCCTGGCCTTGATATACCTTTGCCCCATTTTTATCAATCACTTTCTTCAATGTGGTGGAATATACTGGCCACTGGGGCAGTGGCAGCAACCTCAACATCTCAACTTGATGGTATGTATCAAGATAGAGAGGGCTATCAAAATATCTAGCTCATCGGATTGCATTTGCTTTGAAAATATGGAGGCAGGTGTAAGACGGTCAGTGAAGACTGCGCGCACCTCAAAATATACTTGGTATCTGACCACATTTTGCAGTACCCATGAAGCTTTGCTCGATCTGCACTCTTCAATGTATGATCCTCAGATAGGGCTATAAGGTGGCTAGTGTATGCTCCATAATTTGGAAGTACGTGTCACATAGCATTCAACTTATGACTAATCCACCTAGAGCCACTGGCCCTTACAGGCCTGATCCCTGAGTTATCAAATGTGATGCAGCCTTTAAGGTCAGAGATGACCTCCTCAAGCTCCCTACATTTCTTGGGAGACTTCTCATAAATGTAGTACAGTTTAAGGAGCATGTCATCGACAGCATCAAACGTAGTACCTTTCAACGCATCTTTCACTGCCAATTTCAAACGATGAGCCAGGCACCACATCCAGAATATCCAGTCCAATTGTGCTTCTACAAGTCCTCTCAAACCATTTTGGGCAATATTGCATGCACTTCCCATACCAACCAATCTACTGCAATTTTCAGCATCTACGTTTGATACTCCTAGCTCCCAATGCCATATGCTCCGCCATGCATATTCTCATTCTTTCAATATATATTGGTGCAGCGTCCGTTATGCACACCACCTGCACTAGTTCACATTCAGTACACGAAGTACACTGGACAACACATACTGCCAGCACGTGAGCAGGGGCCAATCTATTAATTTTGCCTATATTTAGAGGAAGTGGGCCCACACCTCCTCCTGGAAAAAACCCTTTATAAAAGGGAAAAACCGAGTTCAGAGCTGCTCAATAATTCATTTATATGCCTTCATGGAAGAGTTTGCCGTTAATTTCTTCATTTGCACACCGTCGTGTATACGTACACCTGATTTCTCATGGGGGAAAAAAGTGGGGTTAGCTCTGCCAGTGGCTGTGCACAATACGCCTAGAGTGATTCAAACACGCATTCCTCAACCTTATATCCAAGCCCAGATGCGCACGCATACCAGCTGAAGACTCATTGTACAGAACATGTGCTCCCCATCACCTGATATCTACAGCTGCACATTCACATACACCCCTTACCATCTTTATTGATCTACATGCTTACATGTACGCTGCGTGCACAACACATGCATGTAGGCTACGCCTCCATATTCTGCTGGGAGCATATTTTCTGTCTAATTCGTTCCTCAAACGACAGAAAAATGTATCTCCCAACGCCATATGCTCCGCCATGCATATTCTCATTCTTTCAATATATATTGGTGCAGCGTCCGTTATGCACACCACCTGCACTAGAGATTCAAAGAAAGGGTAAGACAAGACCGCTCTCACCTCAGCTTCTTGCAGCCTCCATGTATGCACTATAGCGCTGCTGCCTTCAGCACTGCAAGTTCATGCAACGCTGCCCACACCGGCCGCGAACTGCGCTGGCACTTCCTTTCGACCTTCACCGGCGCAACACGCAGCAACACGCGCTGCACAACCCATGCATGCACCATGCCATCCATGCACCATGCCATCCATGCACCATGCAATCCATGCATGACATTCAATCAAATCCAACATATCTCAACTGCGCATATCGCCATACTGTTAAGCAACCACGGCAGGTTCAGACACGGATACCAATTTGGGGCAGAATTTCCGAATGTGTCCGACTTCGCCACAACCAAAGCACGGACCCAGTCTTGGAGTGGAGTGATGTACGGATCTCTGCAGCTGTCGCTCTTCAGTTGACTGCCCATCTGCAAATCTTTTCTTCCTCTTGATTGCCTTCCTCTCTGCTTCCTTCTCCGCTCTAGTGATCTTCTCGTCCTCGGAATTGTCGGCGAGCACATCTGCTTCGTATTCTTCGACAACGGACCATCCCAGCTCCGATCGATTGGCCAGCTTGATCATCTTTTGTCTGTTGAGCAAAAGGGCCTCACCTGCCTACATTTCCTGCGTTGCCTTCTCGTAGCCCTCGTCATTTTTTCTTTTCATGCATTCTTGAGCCTCTTGGATGTGGTCCAGCAACTGCTTGGTAAACTTGAACTGCGCTTCATTTCCAGCTCTCTTAAATGCGTGCAGGTTGTCACCTGCTCTCAATCGCCTGGCCAAGAGACAGTTTGCCTCCCCCTGCTGCCTAAGCACTTCCTTCCGAAGCTCCGTGAAACCCGACAACAGCTGCTGCATTTGGTTGTCCTCCATTGCCGAAAAAGTGGGGTTAGCTCTGCCAGTGGCTGTGCACAATACGCCTAGAGTGATACTTGTGACGTTTGATACTCCTAGTTCTACAAGTGTTTTGGTGAGTTCTTCAAAGAGACCAGCAGCAGTGACAGTAGATGGTCTACTAACAGGGAAGTATGTCATTGTAGTGTGAACCAGCTCATCCTCTCCATTGGTATCACACAAAACCACCGTGAATAGTTCATCATCATTGAACATTCCCTTTATCAGTTGAACCATCTATCAAAAGTGAGAAGAACTTAGCCTGTGATATTCTCTCTTTAACTTGCTGGCGTTGTGTCTGTGCAATGTAGTGGGTGAAGGTTCTACAAGCGATATCATTGGTGTATGCATTATACTCCATGATGAACTTCTAACTTACAGAGCTGCGGAAATTTTGCGAAAGACAACTTTTCTATAGCTAAAAAGTAAGCAATGTCAAATTTGCGCTTCAACTGCTCCTTTTCTAGCTGTGGAATCACGCTAGCGCTTGAGCAATTGGAGCATACGAGCAACTTGTGTTCCCCTTCAGCAAATTTATAGCATGAATATGCTGATCAGATACCGCATGATCCCGAATGTTTCTATTGCGTACTGACTCTGCACCAACAAGCCAACGATCACTATAATTCTGTCTAGACCAAATCCGCTCCTTGTATTTTGTACAAACTACGCAGCGAAGTTTCTTCACTATCCTGTTCGTACCTACCAATTCGGAATCACAGTCGAGCCATGTAAGTGTTTGACACTCTTTGTCCATCTCTGTCTTCCACTTCTTAAATGTATTGAATGTAACCTTCCTCTTCTTTGCATCGGGTGCCAGACTTTCTTCATCGGTAGGCTCCATTTCGCAATAATTAAGGTGTATGCAAACAGCTGTTGTCAAAATCCATGTTATTAGATGTTATCATGCTTATCACAATTGCTATCATGACAAATTAATACTACAGTACAACCCCCCAAAGGAATGGTCAGACCAAGTGACCGGCTCTAGTGCAAGTTGCGCGGTCATATGTGCAAATTGACCGATGTCCACCTGTTATTTTGAGCACTGAGCCTCCCACTGATCTCCCCTTCATGCCACGGAGGGTTGGTAGTTCCTGTTCCCCCGTGCTCAGCATCTTCGCGCCATGTGCCCTAGCGTTTAACCTTAAACTAAAGCTTTTCTCTGTCTTGAGCCTACCTAATGTGCAGAAGGAACTTGAAAATGTTACAAGGATCTACTTGTAAGACCGTAATCAGTTACTGCCATTGACAGGAAAAGATACTGTATTAATTTGCTTACCTATCTATAATTAATTTATTATTATTAATGCTCTACAGGTAAAGTGTGATACTTCTATATACCTGTATAATTATTGCACATTTTGCTTGCAGTTGATGTAATTACTGCATCATGAAATTATTTTGGGGTACAACTTCCAGCAAGAAATTGTTGGCACATATACGTACATGTACTGCAGAACTTCTTCCATAAAAGTTATTACTTCCATCCTTCAGGAGGGCAATCTTAGTGCTATGGAGATCCTTTCTGTTGCCAACATGGTGAACTATTTTGGAAAGCCTGCAAGTATTGACAGCATAGAAGTAACACCACTTCTTATGCAAAAAGGGTCCACCAAATTGGCTCTTTATGGCCTTGGGAGTTGTCGGGATGAACGGTTGCATCGATTGTTTCGTGACGGGAAAGTGAAGTTCCTAAAGCCCAGTGAAGATGAAGGGAGTTGGTTCAGTGTGTTGGTTCTGCATCAAAACAGGTTAGCTCGCTGTACTTGATGCATGCAAATGGAGTTCATGTAGTAGGATGTGCTGGCGTCTGTAAAAAGTCTGTGTACACAGTTGCAGAATTTTATTTGCAGGCTGACCCACTCACACATGTAGGTAAATGGCATTGCATGTACATGACATGTATATATGGGGAAATAAACTATCATTATTTTGCTACTTATAGTGTGTGATGCAGTGCATTAGACATTACACCATGCACGTGTGTTCACATTGATGCTTTTAAAGCCTTTGACCCATTTCACTCTCAGCCTTACTGTGCTCAAGCGGTACATTTGAAAATAAACTTATTTGCTCAATCAGCGTTGCAAGACATGATTAAAATTGCATTAGAATGTTGGAATAACATATGGTGCTAAATT
Source organism: Ephydatia muelleri (assembly GCA_013339895.1). Taxonomy (NCBI): domain Eukaryota; kingdom Metazoa; phylum Porifera; class Demospongiae; order Spongillida; family Spongillidae; genus Ephydatia; species Ephydatia muelleri. The sequence goes on from JABACO010000006.1 coordinate 9,434,330, forward strand.
TCAGCGTGAAATATAATTAATGTTCTGCGTAATATACCCGAGTATACATGTGCTTTCCGGTACATATTCAGTTATATTGTCTGCACATCTATAATGGATGTATATTTGGTGGTATTGTATTGCTGGGAAGAACAGGCTGGGACTACAAGACTTGTTGATGATGGGGACCGAGCTGGTTTGTGACGAGGAGTCTGATGGCACTCAGGATAGGTTGATATGTGCTAGAACTTGAATTTGTGTGGTTAGAGGGAGGTGATGGATGGAAGAAACTCAGACTCGTTCAGAAAAAGTGCTATTTGTCCTCCTATTACCAGATGAGACTTACCATGCCTGATCAACACAAATTTTGTCATGACCATTTCAACAAAAAATTGATAAGAGATCTTGCACTGTATAGTTATTGTGCAAAGTTTCACTTTCCAAAACACGGTTTATTAATAATTGTTTGGCAATTTTGGAGCATCCTGTCATTTTGCTCATTGGTATGTGTTGTTAGCAATGCTGTAATATTTCATAATGCTCATATTGGCATGGTTAATATCAATAAAAAGCATATACCACAAAGGTCAAACATTTATGTTACCATCAATAAAATTAACAACTTGACCCTTGTTTTGCACAAATCAAAATATCTCAAACACCCCTATTTACATGTAGATTTCCTCCCATCAGTTGGAAACATACTTAATTTATTAAAGTTAGTCTGGTATTCTAGTAAGTTATAAATGAAGTTATGCCAAACATGTAGTGTTTCTTTGAAGTACCGCTTGACCACACAGACACCATAAAGCTATCATCACCATATACTATTGCAGCATGCATGCGGGTCAATCCAAGGATAGATAACTTAAAGTTGGACGCTATGCTTTAGATTTTGTTGCAACTTCTCATATTTTTCAGTCCTCATATGACAGTAACTTTGGTGAAAATAAGTTAATGGTTTACAAAATACATCATCATGAATAATTAATGCTTCTCCACATTTTTGCTCCTTTGCTGAGCCCTTACTTTGCTCTCACAGATCTTGCAGGGTTATATTTGGTATCAAATCTATGTGTTTATGATAGAGGTTAAAGGGTTAAAAATTATATGTGTTTATCACACGGTTTACAGAATTCAGACCACTTGCAGATTGAACTCGACCTATTTTTTTTACAAAGTGATAGCCACTCCTTGTTGGAATGTTTTTTCAAAATAAAAAGTCTGAGTATCAGTTATCTCTGGGAACCACAATCGATTGAACATTAGGATGCCTTTTTTTTTTTTTGGCACCTGTCAGTGTTTACATGCGTCACAAGTACCATCTGTTTTGGTTCTATCGTCTCAACTCCTAGCCAACCATAACAAGCTACAGACACATCACTTATCAAAATTCTAGTTCCCTCCTCTTTGGGCTTTAGATGATAGCTGTCATTAGATACCCACGCAAAACTGATTAGCATACAGGATGGCTTCGTAATGATTTCCATGAAGAAGTGGTCTTTCTCCTGCTGGAAGATTAGGCCATTCAGGCTTTCCAGTTGTCTCATTAAAGACAGGAAGACGAGGTTTTAATGACAAAATTGCATCAACCCATACTTTGCGATATGCAACCACATCTTCATCTTCATGGCGATCACAGAATGGTGCTGCTGATGAGTCTGCCCACTTAAATCCTAATTTATGTGCCCATCGAAGAACAGTCATACATGAGACCTCATGGGAGTGATACCTTTCTTTGTGTATGTCAAGTACCTCAGTTAGAACGTCTTCCTTCTTTAAAAGCTCATCCTTTATGTACTGTTGAATTTGCTGTATAGTTAGGTAACCATCCTCATTTTTGCCACCATTCGCCTTGATCCAACTTCTCAGTTAAAATACAAAATCAGGACAAGATAGAAGGATTGATGGATCCAAATCGCTTCCTTCCTTTGAGCAAAGACGGCTGCCTTGTAAAGCCTCTTCACCAGTGCTTTCCCACAATGTAACCCACCTCCGCACTGTTGTAGGACTCATCAAAACAATCTGGCTTACATTGGCCTCGGCATCATCTGCAGATATTCCGTTGGACACTTGGATGTAGCTTATATACTGCAAGAGAATCAAGTTCCTTCCCTGTGCTATCACGAATAGTGCAGCTAGTCCTCCTGCAGTGCTTTTTAGCGTTGCTCGATGACGACCACCATGTCATAGCGCCAGCATCGGGGTCACTTGGAGCCTTTCTGTGCCTCAGCGATGCCCAGGTACGCTCCACCCCTTGTCTTGCTCTCCACCGTGCATTACATCTCGATTGCGCTTGGTTCTGAAAAGAACTGTTTTCAGTTTGATAACAACCCCACCCATTTTGTCTGCCATATAATTGTTAATAACAACAGCTTCATAATGAAATTCATCATAAGAAGGTGCCCTGTTACGTTTGGAAAAGGGGTTCGAAAGATGCATTAAGCAACTATCGGAACAACTGATAGCCTCACCTACTGTTTGGCTAAAATAAATGCCCAACACTTTCAGCCCTCAGAAACTATGCATTGCTCGAAAATGCATGAACAGTTTCCCGGGTTCAGAATCTGACTCGGCCAAAAGGTTTGCTGAAGCTACATTCCACTCAGTTCGTTGACCAAGAGTGAAGATATTTATGAAGAATCGTGTGACAAGACTGGGGCCACAGGAAACGAAAGTTATAGAACGTGATAGTCACGAAATGTTTACCCCATGCATCTGTATCGTTAAATTCGTGACATCTTATGTAATAGTTAAAAACAAATGAATGACAAATTTTGTTTTCATCCAACTAGCATGATCTCCACTGTAGTTCGTGTAGAAATGATGATTGCGGGGTGGATTGGGAACTGATGATGTGTTGGAAGACAACGATGCATCACAAAAGAACAGGATGAATTGGAAAGAAGACTGTCTAGCATTTCTTGCTAATCTCTTCTAGCTGCCTGATTTCACTATACAGTAACTTTGTTGTTTCAGAGATGGCATGTGGCTATAAAGTTGTTGCCTTAGATAGTTTAAAATTACACAGGCTTGATATAGTCATCCTCAGTAAATGCTCGCTACAAACTTGTGCATTTGAATTGTTATAGTTGCAGTGCATCCATCACACGATGTTTCACAAGCCACTTTGAAACCCACAGAAGAAAATACTGAGGAGTATGTTGGGCAGGTTCAACACTCACTTGCTTCAGTGGAACATGATCTTTCACGGGCAAATGGTGAAAACTAACGCCACTGACACTATTATCATCTCTATTGTGACCAGTGACATCAAACATCGCAACATGAATATAAAAATGAGGGCAGAACCCATGCATTATCTTGATTTTGGTAGCAGCTAAAAAAGTAATAGAACAAGTTTCATTTTACATATGATTACAACAATTAAGATATTATTTTCCAATGAAAGTGCATGCCCCTTGTCACACACTTGCACCAAACGTACTTGCATGCAACTTCACATGTATTACTATTCCGTTCACAAGTGTCTGGCAAGAAAAACAGAAGGAATGTTGGAGATTTGTTTAGCATATATGGGACAGTTTCCGCGAAAATTGCCCCACGGTTAAAATGTTATAAAAATGCATCGCATTTGAATCGCTATGACTTCCCAACAGATAACGCTATCGACTTCCTATTTTCAAGACATCATACTACACCATTTCACTATGAAGGGTTGAAAATAGGAAGTCGATAGCGTTATCCGTTGGGAAGTTATAGCGATTCAAACGCGATGCATGTTTATAACATTTTAACCGTGGGGCAATTTTCGCGGAAACTGTCCATATATAACAGTTACATGTTATAGATGTTGCCCATATTAGTTCATTTTGCATACAAATTGCTATGTCATGTACAGTTTTAAGAGCAATGGTTTTCTTACTCAGGGGGTTAAAACTAATGCTTTCAGTTAAATAGAACAGCTTTGTTGAGATACATGTACATAAAGCGGCTGTACAAAATTGTTACAGTGCTACAGCAGATATGAGGAACAAAAGGAATGTTTATCTTCTGCATCGATTATTAATGTAACTGATTGCTCAACCAGAGACCAATTAATAAACGGGGCACAATTAATCAATTAATTTACCAGTTGTTTAATGGGGCAGGTTTTAATTTCCTGTTGATTAAAACCTGTTGTTTATTGGGTCAAGAAGTATTGTGTTCTTATGATCACCGGCTGACTTGTTTGTTACGATATTGTTCACCCTATGAATAGATCAACCATCCGACCAGTTCTTCATTTGGCAGACATGTTGTTCTGTTAACTTACTGGTTGTCTAATTGAATCATTACTTTACATTCTGCTCACAAGGCTACAGCTATGGTTTAGTCTCCTGGATGACATTTATAAGTCATAGGGTTTTTTTTTTTAAGCACGCTGGAGTTACCACTATCACAACCTGGCTACCAGTATGCTTTCACTCTGACATTGACATTGTGTCTGACACAATCCTACAGTACACCTTGCTTGCAGAATTGACTGTTATATTTGTCACTAGAAAGAGTTCATATACATTGTTAGGTGATCAATCTACCTGGTGTTCATATTTACATTGTTAGGTGATCAATCTACCTGATGTTCATATACATTGTTAGGTGATCAATCTACCTGGTGTTCATATATACATTGTTAGGTGATCAATCTACCTGGTGTTCATATACATTGTTAGGTGATCAATCTACCTGGTGTCTCTGGTGCAATAACATTACGGATCATCAAACATGCACGTTTTAATTGATGCACATAAATGTATTATACACATCTACATGTATGTTCATGGATATTTTGTAGATAATATATGTCTGCTTTGTTTCTTACAGAGCAAAGCATGGAACGACGAACTATATTCCCACGCAATTTATACCAACATTTTTTGACCTTGTGATCTGGGGCCATGAGCATGAATGCCGAATTGTTCCAGAATATGTGCCAGTCAAAGAAGGTGACGATGGTGAAGAGAAAGGCTTCTTTATATCACAGCCAGGATCCTCCATTGCCACATCTTTATGTGATGGGGAAATCGGAAAAAAGTAAGTTACATGTATATTTAAGGAGATATATGTTAGTGATTTGCTGATTTACTGTGTTTACTAGAAAAATTAATCAGTACAATTCTGAAGTCATCTCTCTCTTGAATACTGTAAGAGTCATTATACTGTATCTTACGTTTGGAGCAGATAGCCACAGCTTTAACAACTTGAGATGCTTGGGGCTCACATATGTTAGTGATTCCTAAAATAGGAAGCTGGGATTACTGATATTTGCATTGCATCTTCTTAAACACCTCATAATTGGGGACTGTAGAATTGTCAACTCAGTACAGAGTAGTTGCATAACCAGTTGTAAAATTAAACTACAGCAGATTCTTTTGGTTTCAGTGTATGGCATCAAGCTAATGTGCTCTGTTGTCTACACCTTTGCAGGAGTGTAGGAGTTCTTTACATCAGAAATGATTGCACTTTCAAAATGGACCCTGTTGTTTTGAAGACTGTGAGGCCTTTTGAGATTGATAATGTCAGTTTGGCCAAAACTGGGATCCACATTCAGGATGAAGCAGCCGTGGCAGATTATCTCAGTGAGAAGGTAATCGTTTTGACGCTGTCATTCATCCATAGTAGCAAGCTCACTATCTGTTATGTGTTGACATGCGGAACATACATGACATAATTCTACTCTGCACATACAGTATCAAGTAACGAAGTGTTACCATGGTGTTTTTTTAAAGGAACACAGGGTCTAGTTGTAATGATATCTGAATTCTGATACCTGTAGATGCTGTGCTGTGCTGAAATATTTTTAGCTGTCATTTTTTACAAGAATATGTCAGTGAGATGTACTTAGTATTTGTAATAATGCAATAGCAATGTCTACTGTATAGCTCCAACTGTGAAAAGACTTTTCTCAGTATTGGGGGCAAACCAAGCCTTTGTCTTCAAAATACTTGCAGACTGTTGTAGCAAGAGATTTCTCCAAATCAATGACGCATTGATAACTGACACTGATGCCTAAATTGTATAGTGTGTTCACCATTTTTCTGTTTCTGGTTTCTGTGTGAATTTTAAGGCCAATGAACAGTGGAAGTGGAAGCTGGCGATATTTCACGTGCCTTTCAGTAGCTCCCTGTTAGGTGCTGTTCTTCATATTAAAGAATATCAACTGCACAATTGTAAGACATGGCTGAGATAGCACAATTTCTTGGTTTTGCACATTACATCCATTTAGCAGCATCGCAACAAGATCTTTTAGACTTGCTGGTACAGAGATTTCTTGACATCCCATTGAATTCATATTCGGCCCAATCAAGCATATCCTTTCTGTTTGCCTTTACTAGTTTTGTAATTGAAATTGCCTCAGATTCAATATCTCTGTTCACCATGGCATCCTTCAGGAGTTTCTGAAAACTATCATAGAACACTATAATAGCAAAGTATTCCTTTCATCCGATGTTTCCTGGCAAGAATCAGAAAAATGGGCTGTCAGCTGTGATTTTAATCTGGTCTTATTAACTGTTATGGAAATTCCAACACCCTGCAGACAGTTTTCATATATCTTACGCAGTTCAGAAAGCTTAAAGATGTTAGTTCCATTTTTCACTTCATTTTCAATAAAAGCTACTTCCTTTGCAAACACCAAACCCTGCAGACATCTGTTTACATCTTTTTTACTTTACTGACTACATGTAGCTGCTACTCTCTGTGCACTTCTTGTACTTAACCAGGCACTCAATGTGAGATTTGGCTTCAATAGTAACTATATCTCCCCCTGAAATTCTAGCCAGCAAATTTGTATCATTAAGTTCTGTAGCCACATATCGGAGATCAGTCTCAAGCTTCATTGTAGAACACTGATGTACACTGTAGCTTACCATCCGTTTGGAACAGAATATGCAAGCGCTATTGTCGTTCCAAGTAGTTTGGTGCTTTGATTTCCGAGGGACTTCATCACTACATGTATGTTTGCCTGCTAAGCTTTCACATACTCTCTCTAGCTTAGGGGGTGCAAACTTAAGGTGACAAGATTTGTGCCATTTTGCTCTGTTCCTGCTAAATATTTCAGCTATACCATTCCCTTTGAAATCTACCTCAGCTGGTAATGCATTCAGAGCTTTAAATTCGTCTATCATTTTTAGGAAGCTTGTCATATCCGTTGCTCTGAAGCGAGTCTTCTGGACATCTGAAACCTTTTAAACAGATCACACAAGTCATCCAATCCCATCAATCATTGGCGAAGATACTGTACCTTACTGGAGATAGTAATTTACGATCGAAAATTGTTGGCTGTTGGAATGATTTGCTTTGTAAAACATGTGGAAGAAAGCGCTCATATTTAAACTAAGAAATAGTTTGATGTTTTGAGTTGCCATCAAAGAGGGCGTGGCACATTTCAAGTCATTATTTCTCGGAGTGCACCATCCTAATTTTGTGCTGATATTGATAGATATGCTCCAAAGAGTATGTCTATCGGTTTTTGTGCTTTTATCCACCCTGTAATGATGTTATTAAAAATTACTGTTAACGGACTCCACTAGCACCGAGGTCTGACAACAAGGCATGTTTTGTGCTTGGCACATTCTCATACTTGCCCTATCATCTTGACAAAAGGAAGTTGCAGCCGTTTTTCTTCGCTTTATTGTTGATAGGGCAGGGCATACTGCTTGTGCAGAGGTACAGTAGGGGACAAAAAAAAATGTTACGTTGGACCCAAAACGATATCGCTTAAGCATCAACTATTAAGACATGCTCAAGTGTCAATTAATGTGCACCTGCTCGAGCTGTGGATTTAGAGTACAAGTTTTGTTTACATGATCGATTTGATTGTTGGTGACTGTGCAACATGCCAAACCATCAAATATTCGCTGTGTTTTGCAATCAGAGTAAATTATTCAAATGCAATGTACACAAAACAGTAATACTGTACATGCTGCATGTCTATAAGCACGCAACTAATATATGGAATCGTTTCCGCAAAAAGGACCTAGTGCATACATTATAAAATTTCCAGTATGCTTGTGTATGGCTAATTACAAATTCAGAGCCCTACAACTCAATGACAGATACTCTGATTTTCAGTGCATAAGAACACTGTGTAGAGGACATTTCAGACTTCTAAGAATATCCAAAAAATTGAAATCTTGGGGGAAAAAAATTTCGTGGGTCCCTTTTCACGGAAATGATCCCATATATAGACATGACAGTGCTACAGTTTTGTGTATGTTGAAACTTGGATTGCAAAAACACAGCAAATATTAGATTGGTTTTGGCATGGTACATGTAGCAAAGGTCCCCCACCAATAGGATAGATGAAATGCGTAATAAAATGCACTGAAACGCATACCTGTATCTCAAGACAGACAAATATCAATTAGCGGTTTTAGTGACCATTTCAGTAAATGAATCCGTGCTAGAAGGTAAACACGAACAACGAAAGCCAAAACAAATAACGCAGCAGGAAGGAAACGGACTTCACGTTTTTATTGTCCCCTACTATAATTGGTCTACCTTGCATATGCCTCTTAGTACTGAATACTGTGGTCCCGCAAACACAAATTTCTTTCGTTCCCATTGCACTTTCTCTCAACTTTGTCGCTGACAGCCTGAGTGGTGCTCTTGCTCATTTGCGAACTTTGGTTCTGGCATAGGACAAGCTAATTGTGGATCAAGGTTTGTGATGATGGTTAAGAGACCAGAATTTAAAAACGTGTAAACAGTATCCTGAGTCAAGTCTATGTGTGTTAAAAAGACAGTAATCTGCAAAATGTTTTCTAAATAGCTGTTAATTGCATTTGGTCCTCAATTGAGGACTAAAGGGCGATAGAGGTTAATTGATAATTTGCCATTGTTTTTATTCACGGAAAGAAAATCACTGTACACAAAGCAGGCTGATGTGTGTTGCTTATCAATCACTGATGATGTTGAAGTGTACTGTACCACCTAACTTGATGGCAACTACACACTGACCACTGTGAACTGGCCATAATAGCACATTAATTGAGTAAACGGTCATAAGATATTAAATGAAATAAATACAACTACTGTAGTTCAAACACAGCATTAATAAAATAATGAATTAAAACGATATCGTTGCAGGATTCAACAGCATCCACAAAAAATACCCAAAGGACTGAAATACCGTATTGTTGATCTCATATAAGCCATCCAGGACACACAATGTATATGTATGCACTTAATCAGCACAATCCTGTAATGCATTAATCAGCAGAACGTTCATGACCAAAAACGTCCAGTGTATGCAAAAACAAGTTGATATAATTGTACATTTATTCAAATTAAAATAACTAGGATTACATAACTTTAAAATACAAATACGTTTTAGGTATCATCAATACTGTAATCTAAATGTCTAGTATTTTCTAATTATACATATGGGGAACCGCATGTCTTGATTAGGTTGTTTGAATTTATTAACTAAGTTTAATAAACTATTGGCAATCTCTTTAACACAGCTGTATGCAGATGGAACATAAGTACATTATGGTACCTATCTAAATAATTGTGAAGAAACTGCTCATTACAGTCACCTGATGTTTCAAAGCTCACAACATCTCAGAACAGCAGTAAAAAATATACATCAAAGTAAAATACAGCATAATGTTTTATATACCCTTTTATATATATATAATGAACACATACTCAATCAAATTGCGTACCAACTGTATGCACAAGCTGTGTTTTTAAGGCCATGCGGCTCTATATTCAGAAGGGTGGGAACAAGATCCGATACTGCAGCCCTCCTGCACAACATTAGGAGGTAAGACTAGTGTTTTTGTAAGCCAAAGACATACTCGCTGAAGATTTGACAGATCACATCTCTATAGCACCAAAATTTCTGTCTACAGGAAAAAACCCAAGTGTATCTTATGAATAATCAAGGCACATTGTTGCCATTGCCTACATAAGTTACAGGCATGATTACTGCATAAAGCAACTACCACTCGACTGCAGAGTTTGTGGACAAAGGCTGATAAAGAGGGAACACAAAAAGGAGGGCTATGGGAAAATATTGCAGCTGATCTGTAAATTGCTTTTAGCATCGACATCCATCCTCACTAATTAGACTGAAGTACATGCTGTTCTGCCACTTCAGTCATCATTTGTGCGGAGATTTATCAGTGCCTGTGCTATGACAGACATAGTGCACCATAGGTGTGCACTGGCCCTGTTGTATGGGAAGTACATACAAAGTGTATGTATACAATTACTGTGAGTCTCTAATTACCTGCAAGTAAATTAAAAATTGAGTTCTCAAAAAGTTGAAAAGTAAATTTTGAGGACCATGAAGACTGAAAATGTAGACAGAAAGTGGAGGGGTGGTTGGCTTTGGCATGGCCTGAAAGAGAAAAGGAAGTGCTCTTAATATGCATAATGACAGCAAATCAGCAACAGCAGCGAGTACAGCCGTACAGTTATGAACCAACATTGACCTCACTGAATGCAGGGTGGTAAGAACTTCTGTTTCTACCAATAAATGAGGCAGCACTGCCAGGAAGAATGAAGTATGAGTATATAATGAAAAACGAAGAACCGTAATAGCTGTGCTCGTTATCCTTCCTGCCATCTTCGTATGACGAAGTGTAATCGTCTTATAGAAGAAGATACCCAGTGCATGTTTAGTGTTCATCTTCCTTTTCCGTCCAGGTTTACTCTTTACGCGATCCACACTCCCCGTTGTACTTACCAATTTGTCATAATGATATACTGTTGCTGGATGAATACACTCCATTTCAGTACGCTCCTTGATACTGCCACAAGAAGTGACCAAGTTGAACTTTTCGTCTGCAGTGAGCAAAATGCCGTTGGTATGCCTGCGCCTAATTACTCGCTGTTCCTGCATCTGACTTCCACACTTTTGTAACACCTACCTGCTGGCTTACCTTTTGATCAGTTCATAGAATGACGTAAATTACCTACCACCCCACCCACTTTTTGTCCACTTTTTCGGACCTCAGTTATTTACTATTCAACTTTTTGAGAACTAAATTTTAATTTATTTGCAGGTATTTAGAGACACACAGTATCATAATAAACATTCAATGTCAGTGCAAGGTAAAGTTACAAAGTGTACAGTTGGTAGAGGTCATCAACTAGGCCAAATATTGCCCCTCCTCCAGTCTTCCCCTACCCACCATTGGCAAGCCAAAACAATGTGACTGTCAGGAATGAGTTGGTTGTGGTCAAACATTCTGTCACCACCCTTTGAAGTGCCATGTCGTAAGCTGGCCTGCACAAGGCGTGTTGTGGAGCAGGTAGCAGCATCAACCACAGTGTGTCCTTGCTGCTCTGAGGATGGCTCAGTAACCATCAGCCCTGATGGAGAACAAGGTGCACACACACAAGTCTCTCTTGCAGAAGACAGGCATCGCAACATTGCAATTGGCTCTGCTTAATTTTTGACTATAAAATCCGGCCTGACTATTCCCTGGAACAGAATGAGACTTCTAAGATGGTGAAGTATTACACACACAGCTCCCAAATATAACTTACAGTTTGTCCAGGTGGCTCAACGTCTGCAGACAAATTGTAGGTGAAAATCTGAAAGGAGTTATGGTTCTCTTTTCATTTTCTGTCCCTTCTGCACAGTGGTTTAAGAGCAGGACATTGGGTATGGGTATGATGCATATTTTTTTTTGCATAAACATTGTTGTAACTGATTGAAGTGTTACATTTTATTAGTAAAATAAGAAATAGAATTTTTTTTTAAAAGCTGTGCACATCGAAAGTGAATTTGATGAGCGTTTTTCATTTCTGCTTACTTGAATTTTATCTGCTTTCCAAAATATATAAATTTGCAGTTTAGTATGTGAGTAAATAGCTTTTGTTCTGCTATTTCCAATAATACTAAACTCATAGGTACTTGCTTCAAATGCGCGGTAATATGTTCCCTTTTATACGTAAAAAAAAAACAAAAAAAAATTCGATGTACCAAACTTCAAGCACTTTTCTACACGATTCTAGGACCGAGCGAAGCAAGGAGTAACGGCCAATCGAATCTCCCGTGCATTTCCAATCCTCCAACGTAGCCGACTCCAACCGACTTTCCGTTTAGTGCTGCAACTAAGGTTCAAACGCGCGACATAGCGATGACTGATTGATTAATAATTATTTTAATAACTGTTTAGATGAGCCGTATCCTATGTGACGATTGGGTTCTTTCGTGTGCTGCTAGCTCCAGACAACAATAGCAGGCTACGGCAGCACCGTCTTTGTTCTTTTATGGAGGATTTGTGCTGTCTTTGTGCTCTTTGTGTCGTGCACGCATGCGTATATCGTGTATATAATGACTTATGTGTGCGATTATACCCGTCTCTTTTTCTATATGCGAAGTGTGTTTGATTGCTATTTGGTTGTTCGAAGCTGGTCGGTGACATTAGCGTGCTATTGCTGTTTGATTTCAAAGGTTTTATGGCTCAAAAGGGAAAGTCGATTTCCAACGCGGACGCTTACGACAAATACATAAAGAGATTTAAAAGCGATTGGGAGGCTTCAGGGCACTTTATTAGCGATGAAAGCTTACTTTCTGAGAAGGATCAAAGTAGCAAGTTAAAGAAACATTGATCTAATCGAATGGCCCTGCTGAGAAGGAAGTGGAATAAAATAAACGGTCAGAGAAGACAATAGAAGCCTTTCTCTCCTACCAATGCTAATGAGTCAAAAGGCTTAGGTACACTTTCTGAAGAGCCATTGGAGCATAATAATAAAAATCTTCGTGCATATCGTGAAAGATTGGCTCGAAAAACAACGCAGCAGGCGAACCTAACAGATGTGCTAACTAGACTGTGGATCAAGTCAGATCCAATAGTGAGGAGTTATCGACGTGTGGTTAAATGTTCATTTTGCAATGAACCACACAATGATCGCTCCTGCCCCCAAAGATTGGAAGTCACTAGTGGGTGTGTATCATTTGAAGATCACTTGGTTGAGTCTATTTTTACTACTGGGGAGGGAACGGATCAAGGTGTACACATGGAATATGATGAAGATACTGCTATAGCCCAACAACCTTCAACTCACATGGCATCTGGTGATAGCATTTAAACAGTGGCGTTTAAACTGAGTCCTCATTAGATTTGTAGTAATAACTAAACTTTCTATTGCAGTAATCTTATACTTGATTACATTGGTTTGATTCTAGTTAATTAATTTGTATTAATAAAAATTATGTTATTCCACCACTTGTTAACGGTGAATAAAGAAATAGTTATGTGTAGTTAACTACTGCAGGGTATCTTGTTATTCAGTTTTAAAAGCAGTACTTTTAATCTTGATTATGTTGGTTTGATATTATGTAACATAAAATACAAAACAGATATTAATCAATGTACACTAATTCATAACAGCTGTGTAGTAATACTTAGGTGTGGTTGGATTCTAATAAATTTAAAATGTCCTCATGGACTACACTTCTAAACCACTGTGTTCTGGTGGTGAGGAGCTTAGCGGAGCTCCTTTGGTTTACATGTGCATATAGCTCTAAACGTACTGCAACTCTTAACGTTACAAGCACATTGATCATGCATCTCATTCACTCTGTCAGCTAGCTGCGTGTCACTTGTTCAACTGCACTGAACAAATTGATACACAGAGGCAGAAGACAAAATTGCTGGTCAATGGATGTTTAAAATGCCACCACATCTATGACCTGAATTTCATTGATGAGGACTTTTATCAGCTCATGTGAACTTCAGATCGGCTGAAAAATTGATTTATATACAGAGCAGCCCATTGAACAGTTCATGTTCTTTCGTGAATCCTTTCTTTTAGGCAACATTCAACCCACATTGGTTTCGGCATTCTAGGTGAAAAAGGGGCTGAGTCCATGCTAAGTTTATGCAACTTGGCTTAGGATACACAGCAATGACTGATAAAGCACCGCATCTGCTGTGTATTGTAAAGGAACACTTAAATATAAATAATTATTGCCCCACAACTTGTAGCTGAAATAACTAGTTCTCACTTTTGGATATGTATACCTACGCCTTCAACCAGCAGCAACAATCCATAGGTGTCTTGTGCCCTGCGCACATTAATAAGTGTCATCTGTTTGGTGTACGCATTGGCCATGCCATACAGGAAGTCGACAGCTCAGCGCTAAACCCTTTAGAGTAACGAAAACCGTGATACATGATATAAAAATGCAACGATTTCAACTTTTGATATAACCCTTCCATTAAGTTGCTGAAATAAGTATGTGTAGATAATCGAATAGCCAGCAAAAAAATTTTAAATCGTTTGAACACCTTTTCAGAAAATTCTGCAACACACAACTCTAGTAAAAAGAAATACAAGTACTAAGTACCATAAAGTTAAAGCCCACTGATGTGCGTGGGAGTCGCTATAGTCTTTAGAACTCATGTGGTCCGTACGAGGGGAAATAAGTCATTTTGTACGGTAAGGCATGTGCTTTTAATATCATATGAAGGTCAGAGGTGTTTTATCAGCATAGTATGGCTTATAGGTGCTTATTGTACTCCGTTGTGCTTTGTGTATAACGCATTCCACAGGGATTTGGTTGTCTGGTTTGTTGCATGGACAGCAAGCGATTTCAAATTTCTGGGCGTTAAATGAGAGCAGGCAGCTGTGTCAGTTGGACCCCTGTTATTTTATTTGGTAAATACTGTTTGAGATTATTAAGTTTGATTTTAATAAATAAGTGATTGCAAGTTAATCTAATTGCATAAACGTTATTTAACTACACATTATTTGAAAAATTCAACACATGAAGGAACTAACTAATTTCAAAACTGGAGTTATATGTGTACAAAGCCGTTGCCATCATCGTCACTCACCATGTACATAAACCAATTTCCACTTTATCTCACCCCCCTCCCTCTTCCAAAGGAAATCTCAGCAATTCGGGAATGACATTGTGCAGGTGGACGCTTGATGCTAAATGATTGCTGACTTGCTGTGTTGATTCAGAAAAATTGTACATTCTGACACTATTACATGTAGCCTTAACGTAATAAGTTTAGCACTATGTGGTGCTGCCACAGTGCATACCCAACATGGACTCTCATGTTCACATGTTTTTTAAGTATCGCTTTCTGCAATTTATTTAGGTAAAACAGCTGATAGATAAAGCTGCTAGGGAAAATGAAGGTTCGGATAAGAAGCCAATTGTGCGACTGAAGGTTAGTGTGATTGGTTTACCAATTGTGTTAAATAAGGTACACTGTATCATTAAAATAGGTGGACTATACAGGAGGCTATAGCACATTTAGCTTGGCAAGATTTGGACAACGATTTGTTGACCAAGTGGCTAATCCTAAAAATCTGTTGCTGTGGTACAGGAAAAAAGCTGGCACTGGCCTAGGTAGGTTTAATTACAAAATTGTGCATGACTTACATTATATTGGCTGCTATGTTTTTTGTTCCTACTTGGGGTGCCAAGATGGAGAGGAACCAGCTGCCCCATACTTTTTTACGAACTTTTGGAGCTTTCTCCTGTGTTTAAGATTATACAGCTTCGAAGTTTTGTATCTACATGTATATGCATACTACATGTGATATGTATGATTTTTTTTAACTTACAGTAGGTATCAATAAACTTTGCTGTACTGGATGCCGATTGTACATATACCATTCATAATGTTAACCATAAAGCTATATTAATCTATTATGGCACTTACAGTTGCCCATTGTCATCATTTTATTGTGTATAATCGTTTCCTTGCACTCATTTTGTGTGGATAGTCATGGTTGCCAGTGTTTTAGATGCAATCGCACTAATTGTGCAAGTTCACGAGCCCCTATAAGCTGCAGTAACGCCCAGACATACAATTAGATGTAACTTACCATATGCATGTGCGAGTATCAAGTGCGACTTGTAAGTTTATCACACAAGACTCCCAAATAAGTGCGCTTGAGGCTGGAAAAATAATTGCAGGCCTATTTTTATAGCTAAAGTTGCGATCGTAATTCTGTGTCTGTAGTTTGATGATAGGCAAATAGTGTAATTGATACGGAGAGCAATCTTACTTAGAATCCTGCACAGTAAATTTTATTGATGCCTACTGTAGATGTGAGAGGAATAGAATAATGGCTGTGGGAAGTTATATGTATAGACTATGTCCTCATGTTTCTGCAGTTACTTGTTAGAAACATATAATGTAGAACTTGCTGAATGCTTGTAGATGTACATGCTGCAACATGGGGAGATTTGTCTGAATGGTTAATTCTATCTGTAAATTAGAGAGTACATGGGGATTGATGATTTGAGTTTTGTTGTCAGTCGTGTTATTATTAGCATTGCTTTAACAATTCTAGCTGTTAAACCTGTGAACATTTATAGGCATGTTATATGTACAATATATCAAATACGAATTGTTGAGTGTACAAGTATTCAAGTAATGTCATGGATTATGGGACTATACAATTAGACTTATGTCCCAAAGAAACATACTGTGCTTGCAGGTTGCTAATTTGATTTCAATAATGTTTAAACAAGCCGTTAAGAGGTAAAGTCTTATTTACAAGCCAATGTGTTCTACATTTGGAATGCCGTGAAGTGTTGTTGCATTGCTTTTTAACCAGGAAGAGAAGTAGAAGACGATGTGGAAGACTATATTTCTAATGCTCCACTCAAGTCACTTGATAGCAAAAGTGTATCAGAGCTTTTAGTAGAACAGTTGAAAAGTGAGAAACTTGCTCTTCTCTCTGAAAAGAACTTGGCAGAAACTTTAACTGAATTTGTTGATAAACAAGAAAAGGAAGCACTTGAAGTGTAAGTTGGATTGTGTAATACCACAGTCAGTACAACTTTGACATCCATGAAATGTATTAAGACATTTGCATCCAAACTGTGAACAGGTGTGCACACTTTACTCCATAACTTCCTCATTGTATTACCACCACTAAGGAAGATCAGATCAGGTCATGAGTTATACATAACATAGTCGTGATGTATGGCTTTAACCTTATTCGAAACTGTTTAGTTCATATGATGATTTGAGTGTTTCATGTAAGAGTTGTTTGTGAAGAATTTTAGCTAGGAAATTAGACCTAACTCTCCTGGTATGTAATTACTAGGGGGAATGTGATTTTCAACTTTCAAGTGAACATTTGCAGTACACTATCACCAGACAACATTACTAATATGTGGTTTTAATTTATAAGGTATTAGTGTCTAACTTAATTAGGCTTAAGTAAAGTGTGAATGAGTGTTCACACTTTACTTTTATTGGTACTTTAAATAGAATTATGCATCAGGGGAAAATGATCTAAAATAGCAAATCACAAGGATGATAGAGGGCATTAAGCCTATGTATCTCATCTTGAATCATCTTAATTAGATTATTGTGTACAGAGCACTAATTCCTTTTTGGTACAGTGTGCACATCTGTGCACACTGTACAAGTATAGATACATGCATGTATGTTGTGTGGTATGACTGGGGGACTCGACAATTTTTAATCTTGATACCATTGTATACATTTGTATCAGTGCTTATTTTAAATCATTGTGTAAGGAAACACCATGTGATAGGGTATAACTCATAATGCACTCAGTGTTGCTAATCATTTGCTGAAGAAGATGAACTAACAACACTGCTTCTCTTCCACCTCTGCAACGCTGTCTGCCTCTTCTTATTTGCAGGTGTAACACCTTCCAAGTGAAGTATCAGACACCTGCGCTTTGAAGCAGGGCACAGGTACAGTGCAGAAGCTTCCTTCCTTCTGGGCTTCCCAGGTTCACGAGGGGATTGGGCCACCATGCACACCTCCATCGTGTGATCCTACCACACATCCTGCAGCGGCCTCTGTCACAGCTGACTAGCTCGTGTTCAACATCTGCTTCAGCCTGAATCACCCATGTAGCACTGGCTGCCTCTCTTTCAGCCATTATCCACTTATATGTTAGCATTTGATGACAAAGCTGCATGCGGAAGTGTGTCAGAGTTGTCCCTTCTTGTCCTGGCTTAACTTTATTCCAAAGAATAAAAGAATTCACTTCTGACATACCAAATAGCACTTGAAAGTCCCTCACCCACCAGCTATGTGTCTTCCATGTATCCTCAAAGGATGTTCCTCCTTGCCTCTTGGCATTGTGCTTATCAATAGCATTGAAGTTAAAACGTTAAAGCTCATGAATATGCCATTGGTCTAAGTGTGCAGTCTTAGTCTGCCAGTCACAATTACTGTAACGTACAGTAAAGTGCCTTGTGAGAGTGTTTCCCATGTTTGTGGTACCTGCAATCCCAATAAGGGACATTGGCTGCTTGTCTTTATCAATGGCCGCGAGGACACCCCACTGTTGACCACTGACTGTAAAGGAATGCATAGCACATGCCTGTTCACCCCTTTGAGAAACCTTGCTATTTAGCCATTGTTTTGGAAACCCTGTGTGAGCTGTTTTGACATTGCCAATTATGAACAATCCTACACCTGCCAAAGCCTTTGCTGCCTTCGACCACAATTTCTCCATGGTGAAGTGAGTCTGATAGCAGTCGCTGCACCAGCTCCCAGGTCTTTCACATATTCTTTATCAGCCATCAGGGCCTTTCCTTCATAGATTTAATATCGAATTATACACCCAATTTCACTGTCAGCAACGGTATGCCCTTCTCTTCCATCTGGAGTAGGTTTTCTAGAAACATGCATCAATCCGGGCATACCCTTACCCAACCATTGCCCCATACTCTCGTCTACCACCAAAATACGACCTGGTGTCACACAGCGCAGCATATTCATGTTCCATTCATCAGCAAAACATCGAATGAATGCGAAAGGATCAGTTTGACCATCAACAATAGGGTACTGTGCAAGAGTAAAAGCTTGCAGAAGTCTATGAAATCTGCCATAACTTATACCAAATTTCCCAAGATCATGTTTAACAAATACATCACTTTTATATTGTGTAGAGAGTGGTCCTTCCCAGTAATCTTGTGTGGGGAGGTCAGCTGGGTGGCACAACATCTACAGATGGTACCCCATGAAAAGCCAGAATTCACCCACTGTAACACTAAAAGAGTGCCCCTTTCTGCAAGCCTTTCCCTTTTGAGTCATTTGAATACATATTTCATCTACAAGGTTGCAGGGAAAACATGACAAATACTCAAATTCAGTGCCTTCAACTGAATTTAGAAGGTGAAACTGAGTTGATTGGGAATAGCCATAAGATAATGCAGAACAAACAGCGCGTCCAGTATCCTTTTCCCACCTTACATCATGAGCATACACATATTTTGCATCCTCCCGGTGTGGTTGCTGCACCCCTTCTAACTCCGCCTCCTCCTCTGTGTCTAGGCACTCACCTTCCCTGAATTCATTAGAAACTATGTGCACACGCTGTTCCACTGTCCTACTATGTGCTGGACGCCTCTTATCCGTTTTCACTGGTCTGGCACGTCGTTGCTGGCGACCCACTTCTTTTGTACGCCCCTTGCCATGTCCTTTGTCTGTGCTTGCTGGTCCTACCACGTCGTTGCTGGCCTGCTGCTTTTGCACTATCGCTGCCTTGTTGTGATAGTTGGATAACACTACGCCCACCAGCCTCACCACGCACACCTGTACGCGTAAACGCGCTTAAAAAAGCCATAGGATCAATAATCCCTACCTTGAAACACTTCTTGTAATACCAGCTCTTTGAAGCCTACTAGAAATTCTGCATGGAAGGTTTCTCAACGTCCTCGAAGGTCCAGAGCTTGCTGAGTTTTCAGCAACACTCAAACTTAAGCCTGAAGGTCCTGGCTCCTTCTCTATAGGGACGAAAGGGTCCTGGATCCGATCCTCAATGTTTCAAAGTGAATCTCCCATGCCTCCACTGGATGGTATTGTTTAAAAGGTTACCTTCCATAAACACGTGTACTGCATGCGAGTTAATTTTGAAGCAAATTTGCGATTAGTTAATTTAATAACCTGTTATTAAAATATCATTTTAATCATTCTCCACCCATCCTCAAGTCCTTTTATGCATAATATGTAAAAATCTAAAACACTGCTCATTTGTATCAAATAGTGCAGAGCTGAAAGTAAACTGTGAACACCTGTGCACACTAGTGTGCACAGGTGTTCACACGGATGCAAATAGACATTATGTGTATGAATGATGTTTATATATTATTGTTATTCATCACAGAGTATATGCTCTCTGTTAACATTGTTACGCAAACCATCTTGCATACTGTGCATGTGTAATAACAGTAACAGGGGCAAACATTTCTCACTTCAAGATGGGAATACATGTAGCTTTAGTTATAGTGCACACTAATCTAAGAAATCAATGATATAAAACATCCAGAAGTGGTCATGTAAAAAAGAAATTTGCATTTGTTGTGTTATGAGTCTTTGAGCAGACACTCAACCAGAGTTGTCTCTTTCATTTGGATATTCATAATGCATGATATGTGCAACTCCTTTTTACCATTCCAACGGCCAGACCTGTATTTAAGAGCACTTCTAAAACATTAGGCAAAATTCTGAAGCTTAAAACGTAATGCAAGCTAAAGTGAAGGATTTGTACAAGAATAAATATGTTTTTAATCCCTTCAAGTGAACATGTAAGCACTCGTAATTAAATCTTTTATTCAAATTTGTAGCTCACTGAATTGCTCACTTAAAAAGACACAGAATTTTCTGCAACACCAGTCTGCTGTGGCCAATGAATCTGACCTTGAAGAACGGGTAATGTTATATGCAATTACCGTGCTGTGTATAATTCTATTAATTGTATGCACATACATACATGTATATCATCAGTTGATTAATTTCTACACTTTTCCATGCTAGTAGTATGATCAGGATCAGTTGTAGAGACAAAGTCAAATCACAGGTTTCTGTTTTACGTGTACAATGCATCTACTATTATTAAATTTGAGCTTGCTCCAGTTCTTTTGTTTAAAGTGCATACCCGTGAAAGTTGTTCAAATGGTTGATGCTGCTATTACCTTTTCACATACTTTATTGCAGACCTGTAGTGTGGTGTAGGCCGAGTTACATGTAAATCAGACAATGTGTTGGTGTGTCTTGTTAAAGCATGCTTTTCAGTTGATCACATCAAATCCAAAAGCACTATTGCATGTATATTGTTGACATAGATGTTTCACAGAAAGCGTTGGAAAATAAAGAATGCTTTATACCACCATTTACATGTATTAGATATGGTCAAATAGTAGGTGTGGTTGAAATAAGGTCATCTTTAAGACTAGAACACTAAATCTATCCTTGCTGCTGACAATATTAATTTAAAGATTTCTATGGAAATATACAAGGTCACGTGACGAAACATTAATGATATTGTAAAAGAGATTCAGAAAAATGCATGCAGTCAGTAATGCTTAAAGTGCACTAGAGAAAGGAGACATTACAGAAGGGTGATTAAATCTTGTGCATTTCATGCACTAACAGTGACTGTGTGCTGTACTCAATTATCTCGTGGTGATGATAAACAGTGTAACTCTGTTGCCCACATACAGTACTGTAATTACATTGAACAGTTCATGTACATTGTATACAAACTTGTTATTAGACTGCATGTAAAAGTAAAATGCACAAATGTGCATGTACCATGCTGATTGGGAGGGGAAGGGGATGTGCAAATGAATAAAGACTTTCCCTTCAGGGAAGGATGATAACGTTTTGAGCACAGAAGAGAGCAATGAATAAAATAACATATGACTTATTATTAAGGAACAATGAATGCAGCAGTCATATGACACCAGGAACTGGCCATTAGTGTCTCCTTGCCATCAATCAAGAGAATGTTTCGATTTGTCTTGTATAATAGTAGTGCCAAGTGCATTATGTGGATAGATACAATATTATGTAATTTGATAATATTTATCATAATGTTTGTGTAACATGTAGCTGAAAGTGGGAAACTCAATACAGTAGGCATGCATGGGAGTATTTTGAACAACCTAAGTTTGTTCAAAGTCATTATCAAAATAGTGTGGATCATACAGTGTATTGTATTAATACCAATACAGTTGTCTGTAACTCATCCCCCATGTGCAAATAATTTGGATAGCATCTTCCTCTGTTGTCCACTCCCAATTTTTGTTTGCCATATACTGTGTACAGGTTTATTATTGACAATGAGTGTTTTATCTTGGTTAAAGTTTAACAATTTTGCACATACATGTATATGTACGCTTTTGTTACATCACATTATTATTTTGCTTAACAGATTTTAAGACAGCATAATGATTTGTGCAGTTTACAGGAAGAAACATCTGAAGAAGTGCGAGCTGTAAGTTAATGTTTGCAATGTGTATGAATGATGAGACCACCTGTAACAACACAATAGTGATGTGTATCTGCATGTGACAAAATAGGCTCAGATACTGAGCATGGCTATGAAAGCAATTGGTTTGTACATTTGTACCAAATCAACCCAGCCAGTTTTAGTCAGTTTAAGGACATGAAAATGTATACAGTGTTAATATTATATCTGTCTTTCACATTCAAATTAATCATTGTTATTTTTAATGAATGAATTATGGTTTATCTTAAAATGTTTTCATTAACTAATATTAGTTAAATATTGCAGTGATTATATATGGATCAGAATATATGTGCAATTTCTTTCGCACATTTTTAGTCCCTGGCAAAGATTCGACAGTCACGAGATGATCACCCTGAGCCAGGTGAGGAAAGTGCATCATCAAATAGTGAAGAGGAAGCAGAGAAAACCAGTGGCCGTGGCAGAGGAAAGAGAGGGCGAGGGAGAGGTAGCACAGCCACAACATCATCCAGAGGGACCAGAGGCCGTGGAAGGGGGAGAGGAAGAGGTGCAAAGGGAGGAAAAGACGATGTTTCAGGTTATTTGTACACAATTCTTGTTTTTATTTCACACAAATTTCATGCGAACACATATCCAAGCGTAAAAGTTATACATCCTACACATGTGTTCTGTGCTTCTTTCTTATCTCCTGCAGTTTGATAGTGTAATTAATATAAATTCACATTACTAATACAATATCGTGCTCCTGTAATTCATATTTTAGATTGAGGAAAGATATTTCTCTTCATCTATTTACTCTAGCAGTTGTTGGCCCTCCCCCAACATCACCACTGGAATTTACATCATCAGGAGCTGCAGCTACCATCAAGAGCAGTGTAAGCAATGAATTTGAAGTCAGTTCGTTGCATATTTAATTATGTTACTTATAAACACATCTGCACTTGCATAACCTGATGCTATATTTTATGTACCCCATGATGCATTTCTGTGGCACTACTAGCCATATATAATTATCTACTTGCATGATTTCTGGTAAAATTTGCTTATTCTATTTTGCAGAGTCGAAATCCGCCTTCGAAAAAATCCATTGTCTATGATGAGGTATGTGCATGCTGCATGTATTTCACGACGAGGTGCTTAAATTAATGGAAATACTCAGATAATGACCATTGTGAGTGTAAGAATATGCCCTAATAGCATAATTTGTTTGGTGGCTTGACCCGTGCTTAATTAAATCCTGTATGTGCATGTAGCTCCTAGGTCTTGTACACAACTATTTTGAAACTTGCATATATGCAGTCCCCCCACCCCCACCCCATCCCCAACCAGATAAAATAGATTAAGTATTTTGTACAATAACATATCAACATAATACCATATATAAAGTACATGTACATTTACAATGTACGTACACTAGATATGTCATGAAAACTATGTCCAAACCTTTGCATCCGCATAAACTCTGCTAAAGAAAAAGAAAGTCCCAGTGAATGCCATATTGTTGTTTCTGGACTCGTTTCCCATACATTTTCGATGTGGTTGGTATAAGTGCCAGTGATGGGATCAATGAAGTCGTAAGTGTGATTTACCATGACCCTTCCATGCTGAACACATTATAGGCTGCCCCAGATAGGACACGATGGTTGTACAAGGTAGGATGTGTTATTGAATGATGTGTAGTAGCATCACTGATAAACAAAATCCATAGAACTGACTTTGTTCTGCACGTCATAGTCACCAACACCCCACTTTTCTCCAACTCGATGGCCGACATACTTTCTATGAACGAGCAAAGCACTTGTTGATTTGACAATGAGTCTAGGACCACCTATTACCACTTTGTGACACAGAAATTGTTCCAAGCAGATGTCATGGCAGAAGTTCTTCCAGTCCCAAGAGAGTGTGTTCCAAGCAGATGTTTAGTTGGAACTGGAGCTCTTCCTGCTTAGCATAGTTGTGACACCAAAAGTACATGTTTAACAATTGTCCCCATGGGGGAGGTGGGAACCTTCAAACCATGCATCTTTAAGTGTGATCACCTCTTTTCTGATCTGCAACTTCTTATAGTGCTGTGAAAGTAAAAACCCTATTATCCCTGCTTCTCTCTAATGTCTGCTGACTCCAGAATGCGCTTACTTTCACAATCAGTCCATTTCTTTGACACCAGACAATAGCGTCCTGGTCTATCTATTATAGGGTTGATAGGGATAATAGGGTTGCTGTATTTGTAGTTTCAGAGTTCAGAGAATGCCATAGTATTGGCAGACAATTATTCAGATCAGACATATGATGTTTGTAGGTTTAGTCTGCTGCGATTTTGGGGGGGAGGGGAGATGCATACATGCACATAAGTGTGACTTCAAGTGTTATGAGGTTGAACATTTTATTACAAAAACATTAATTCCTTGTTTTATTGCTAAATCTCGGAGAGTTTAGACTATTTACAGTGTAGTCTGGCAACTATTCACATCCTGTTTTAATGATCCATCACATGAGCAATCCTGGTATGATATACATATGTGAGCATTGAGGAGAGTGTAGACATCTTTGTCACTTTCAACAGATATTTGTTGCATTCTGTGAATAAGTGCACCATTAATGGTATAGCATGAATGGCATAGCAATTTTGACACAGTGCTGCAGCATGATCAACATGAGTTCTGATAATTGTGATTCCTGGCTTTATGCACTTGGCTAAAAAGAATGCAGCTTTGGCCTCCCCATTTCTTTACCAAAAAGATTCAGTGAGTTACAGCTCTGTATCAATCACCTTAACTTCAGTCAACACCGGTTTGTGCAACATGGATGACCTAGTTTTATCTAGTCAACTTGTAAATGGGCCACGAATGGACCAATCTTAACAACACAAAACTGGCTCATGCAATCATCAAGTCAATCACACATTGCACATCTCAACATTTGTATTACGCACCTCAACCTCCATTGTCTGGCTACACTTGTTTTCCAAGCACACCTCCTGTTTGTCATCTGTGGTGATGTTAAAGACAGCACAAAGCTTTTGATGGAAGATGTAGCATCATTCAGCTCTGCTATATAGGTATTGTTCCGGAATAAGGTATGAAACAATAAACATGTATGTATTCAGATGAAGGAAGGAAATATGTCATGAAGCAAAGTAAAACTACCATGCATTGATTTGTGAAGAGAACGAGATATATTCTCCTAGAGCAAATGACAAGGAGTGGAAGATGGAGAATGAGTTTTAGATGTAAAATTGTAGAGGTATGTGATGCATAGTAAGTGCGTGCTGCCATTTGCAGTCCAGGTGTAATAACAGCTGTAATACATACGCCCAAATGCACCAGGTTTTATACCCACTACAAAAGCGCAGAGCACAGGCATTCCATTACACTTCATAGCAAGGCAGTCAAAAGTTTGCTGATAGCAAAATAATATATAGCTTAGAGACAGCAGGTTACATTGACACATAAAATTCAAACTTACATTTGTTGGGTGCATTATGTGAGCCTTGTCTTGCCTCTGAATCACAGTTAGAATATGATTTCATATCAGATGTACTGTAGCAGCTGTGATTAACTAAAGAGCATTTTCCTGAACTCTACCATTATGCACTTTATCTGAAGTGGAACTTTCCGTAGTTTGTTCAGTTGTTTTAGAAGAGTCCATTTGGACACTTTGTTGATGCATGTAGCATATGAGCATTTATGACAATCAATGTCCACGACGGAGCTGCTCAATGCAACACTGCAAATGTCAGGTGAAAACATTGTTGATGCATTCGATTCAGAAAACTAGAGACAATGATTCTGTCTATGAACGGTGACTGGTTGTCATCATGTCACTACACACTATAAGCCACAAGCTTCATTACCATGGTTTCCACTTAGCAACAAAAATAGAGAGCAAGGATGTTCGGTTAATTTCATCTTTGTTTTGCAAGGTGAAATCCAATAATTTGTTTGAATAATAGTCTACCATTAGTTTACCAATTTCTAGTTTATCTATATACTCAGAAGGGGATTTTTAACTTGTGGTTTCATGTCGATGCTTTTGGATTGAGGAAGGGTATCAAATTTTTGCCAGGATTCTGCTGTCAAACCCAGCCTTTAACCTAACTGCACTCCACATGAACTGGTTTCAGATGGGATGTTAATGTCTAATGTCTAATGTCCTGGACGTCATCCTGGAGGGAACATTTGTACACCCAGGTGTACGAAAATTCTGATTAATGCCATTTTGTTATTGTGCACCAGAACAGAAATCCAGCAGCACATGTATGTTTACCATTCTGGGCTGAAATAGGTAAGGTCTCGTTTCTTCTACAAACTTTTAACCAGTTTGGCAAAGTGAAGCTCCCCCAGTCGCCTAGTGTATACCTGGTATGCCCCAGAGGGCCTCACTTTGGAACTTGAGTGTCATCCTGGGGGCGCATTTATACACCTAGATGTACAGACATTCAGAATAATGCCACTTGTAACTGTGCACCAGAAATGAAATCCAACAGCACATACACGCTTGTGATGCATTTCTAGCTCTGGGCGGAAATAGGTAAGATCTAGTTCCTTCTAACAACTTCTAACCAAGTAAGGGAGGCTTTTGGGGTCATGTAGATTAGGCGTGTGACTGATGAGCCTATTAGTTGAAAAGCAGATCAAAATGAGCAGCAGCATCACCAGCGCACTGTGAAACCATCGGCATTCATTTTCCTTGTTTTATTCAACTCAAAAATCAAATTACTGTGCAATATTTTCTAATTGGGTAATATACATGTACTGTATATTGCCATGTATTTCAGCATAATAACTTAATTTTTTGTAATGAATTTACATTTCAATCATAACTGTGTTTAAATAAGGTTAATACCTCATTTCAGTACAGGATTATAATGTTTAGAAATGCTTTTATTGGTAAATATCTTATACAATGTGTGTAATGGTTAATGCATTCATTTAAATCACTCTGGAAGGTTGATGACTCTGTTGACATGGAGGTTGACTTTGGGGGAACTTCCTCACACAAAAAGGCATCTAGGTTTGTTGATTTCTTACAACACACATACTGATACTATTAAATTAAACTTATTTCCATAGCAAGTCTGCAGTGCTGTTCTCTGGAAAGAAACATAGTATCGATGTATGTTGGTTTTTTGCTGAATTTAGTTTTAGCTATGTATGAACATGTTAGTTGTTTAAACAGCACTGTTTATTCAATGTTGTTAAGGGAGTAATCATCTGAAGTCTTATCCCAGCTGTATTGCATCTTCCTGTTGAAAATCACACTTTTGGTGTGATTACAAGGTTATATACTTTGCTACAACAATACTAAAGAGGGAGAAGAGAACAGAATCTGTTATGTGCTGTCTAAGACTGGGTGCAAAGTAGTGAGTGTGTATAAAATGTCAACACTCAATTAAATAATTGTGAGATTTGAATATTATTGATCATTGCTTTGTAATGAATGTTGTTATAGTTGACACAATCTGATGATGAAGATATTGATGACAACCCAGAACGTTTTGCAAAGAAGCAAGGTACTAATCCCTTCTCATCATCGAGGATTAACAAGGCAAAAAGACAGAAGTTGTGACATGTACTTCTCAGATGTACTAGACATACTGATCTGTATGTGTCATGTTATCTATTTGTGCATCATCATAAACGAGTGTAGCACTTGCCATTGTTACATGTACAGCTTGCTTGTACATATTATTAGTCCAGCCAGCAGAATGTACATGTATAGAATATATGCAATTTATTTCAGCAATAAATAAAATAGCGTTGCTAATCTACACAGTAGACTGCCTGTCCTTGATGTACTATTTTTGAAGGACTAGAGTGTCGTAGACAACATTGTCATCGCTGTGGATGTATTCAAACACCAGCGTTGAAGTGTTCACTGTGATCCTGGAGTACCCATAGGACTAAAGAGAAACATCTAAGCTAGATAAGCACTGCGACTATATAATAACTTACCTTGTGGTCATAGTAAACTAACCAACTGGGTAGTGAGCTCCTGAATATAAAGCAGCTGTAACTCAATCTCACAAAGGGAAACGAACACTTACGGAAGACAGTTTGCAAGATTTCTCCCTGCCATTCCTATCACCACGTGAGGAATACCTCCATCAACACATGTCTCCTGGTACACTGCACAAGTCCTTTGGTAGGCATGGATGTGTGCCCATAGGGCTAGGTCAACCTTGTACTCCTATCAGGACATACACATGTAAATAGTGTCACAGAAAACAGCCATGGTACCTTTAAGAGTGGCTCCAAAGAGTTTCTTAAAGCATAAGCCACGGAATTGTGACCATCTGGATAACCAGTATCTTTACTGGCTATGTACATTGGCCTTTCAATATAGATGACATACTTCATTATCACATGCACTTGTATCAATATTAGCTGGAAGTATAGTTATGAATTACATGTTACAGATTGCAGATTTACACCTATAAGCTGCATAACAACCTGGGAGTATCACATGCTGAACACTTCATACCTGTGACCACCAAATATAAGCCAAGGTGTGACTTTACGATTCACACTTTTCAGGTGATTTTCTAAGTATGAATACTGAGGAGTTCCCTCAGTGAACTGATGTTCTGTACTCATGATGACAACATGTGCACTGCCATAGTCAAATCCATACCTATAGTGAGAAGGAGAATTAAATATACTGATAGCCTCCACAGTGTGCTGCTAACCATGGCTCATCCAATGCTGGTGTAGGCATTGGGAATCTCAGCTCATGTGGAATCCCACACTCCCCTCCAGATCCGGAGTTGTTGTAATAGCCAGGCCTGGGAAAATACATGTTTCTATTCAAACACACAATCACTAAAGTGTGATATTCAATTACATTGTGTTAGGATAGTTCCTTTCATGGTTCCCAATACCCACCATGTATGGCACCCTTGTAGCAATTGGCTCAAGCTGGTCAAAGTATACATCCCACTGAAAGGGATTGTTCAACATAACTTTCATGTTCTATTACTGTTTTAACCAAACATACCATACTTGAATATCCCAAAGCATAACTGATGTCTCCAATCTGGAGAACAAAGTCAATCTTGTCCAATTGCTCCTGTATTCGTTTGGTGGTGTTCAGGGAAGCCTTCACTGTCTGTGCCATATAGCTGTCATCCAGCTCAGCACAGCCCATGTCTACATTAGCAATGATAACATCGAAAGTGAGGAATAGGCACTTGCAAACCTCCGTAAGCAATGATTGTGACTGGATCACTTGAGCCAGGATAGGGAGCTGCTTTGAAATTGTACTCTGAGCTCCAACCATAAGCATCTCCAAATATATAGTAATAGGTCTGGCCTGGTGTGAGGCTTACATTGAATCAAAGGGAGTGTCATCAGTCATCACCCAAATCACAGTTCTTCATGTGTACTTACTTGTTCATTGTAGCTCGATGTATTAGTCCTGGGTCTCTGAATCCAAAATCTGTTGCTGGACTACCACACATGTCAGTTGCAGAATATGTACCTGATGCAGCCTGCATTGAGAGCCAGCATGCTCTATAAACTGAGCAGGCCCTACTATGATAAGCTATACCATTGAACTTTGCAGGTATTTTCCACTCTCAGTTCCCCACAGGACAGTTGGTGCAACAGCATCTTTTGTTACCCATACTAAACTGCATGTAACGAATTCAATGACAATGCAAGCATGTATTGTGGTGCTTACCTCATCTGTGTGGGGTCTGTGGTTAGAGCAAGGTGGCCCTGGAGTGGCTCGTTTGGATTGGAAAACTGCACCACTTCACTGACGGCTTGCAGGGCTGGGCTGCTGGTACCTTAATTAATAAAACACATTGGTTTTGAAACACGCCACTGATTCTATTATTATATGTTACCTCCTTTGAAGAATCCAAAAATGATCGATTGTCTCATGTTCATAAGTCGAATCTGAATCGAACCTTTTCCATAATTCATATGCGTCGAGGAGTAGTATGCGTACTGCGAATATAGATAATGACGTGCATGAGCATACCAGTATGCACGTCATACATGAGCGGCAAGCGATTGGATTTTCAGTGTAGATCTTTGTAGGGATAAGGGTTAGGTGCCCTTTGCTTGGCAATCGCTTATTTTTGATATATGATGCGATGTTCAATACAGTTTTACCCCAAGACCAGCCATGTGCATGACAGCAAGTTATCAATTGCGCGCACGTTTAAGCATATGCGGCATAGCTATGTGGTTATACCGCATGACTGATGGAGAGTTGTCAATTGCACATCATTCCCGTGGTATACCTGATACTTGATCGGAGCGTTCTTGGTAGCGTTTATTCCGTAAGCGTTGTTGGCGGGAGGAGAGTAAACGCCAATCCAGTCCTTTTTGGAAGGAGAGGAAACGCCCTCCCAGGTTACTGTGACCCATTCACCGTTCTTGGTTAGCGTTGTCGGTTGAACCTGCAGACTTATGCTAGAGTCTGCATGCAGTTTGTTGATTATAAGAAGTGCATCACATTTCACAAATAAAGATACTTGCCCATCATTATCGTTGCTCTGTCGTGCCATAGCGGATCGAATAACCCGACTTCCACGTGACTGATCACTGGAATGATCAGGCCAAGGACTACTACTAACGAAGCAGCTGTCATTTCCCTACTGTTTAACGTCCACATGCACTCTCATTACTGCGTCGAAACCTTATATAAGTCTCGTTGTGAAATGATCATGCGGTCAGGACATGTTCTCACCCTCGCAATCTTATTGAAATGCACACAAAAAAAACTTGGTTGGAATGTGTTCTCATTGTACTATGACACGGAAGCTTTGCACTACACTATATTGGCATCGTTTCACAGCGTAGCTCCTGAAAGCCTTAAAACAGATCTATTGTGCAAGCAAATTCCCTTGCATGCAGCTATACACACACACGGTGCATTGCTTGCAGGTAAGAAACATAACATTGATTTACATTTACACAAGTAAAGTGAAAGTTCTGTTGTGGTTTCAGTGCATTTTCCAATCTGTCGTGTTTACGGAATGTGTTTGCTCGAGTTGTGTGTGTGTGTGTGTGTGTGTGTGTGTGTGTGTGTGTGTGTGTGTGTGTGTGTGTGTGTGTGTGGTGTGTGTGTGTGTGTGTGTGTGTGTGTGTGTGTGTGTGTGTGTGTGTGTGTGTGTGTGTGGTCTGTCTGTGTGGGATCACAAGAATAAGGAATGCGTTACACATCATTGAAATTGATAACTCTGTAACTTCAGCCGGTCGTCTTCTACGAGTCAAATGGTCATATGATTTAGTCTCATAAAATGACCTTCTTGAATGGGAGACCTTCAGAGAAGACACATGTGCATAATGTATCATGATATTATTGATTCATTTGCTACACAGTATGAAATCAAATCAGTGATACCAATTTCTTATGGCCGGACCGCATCCAAGCAATCCGAATGTTGCTCTGTTTCGTGGAAAGAAAGAGAAGAAAGTCGCTGTACATTACATATACTCAGTGTAGACACATTTTCTTATCCCTCTGATGTTAAATGGAGTAAAATGAGAAGTGCCTATGCAAAAAAAAAACAAAACGCGCGCGCGTTGAATCAATTCTGTTGCATGATTTATCACTTATGCAAAATTTTGTACCAGGTATGTAAACATTTTGTACCAGAATGCAAGTGATAAATCAATTGGGAAATCAAGAATTGATTCGACGCTTTGCTGTGGTACGTACTGGTCATAAGATCTCTAGACCTGTTTTTTTTTTTTGGCGTTTAATATTATGGAGACGTTACGCTGATGGTACAGCAGTATAGTTGCAGAGCATTGAAGCGGAAAACTCGTATATCAGCTGTTGCGCGCATGCAACTATCGCCCGAAAACACGACGCGCTGAAATCAAGCTTGCATATGCGTAGAAGGGTGGGTGGGAGGGTGGGGCTCAATATGTTGGATATTATATATTTTTATAATTGGGTAAGTTTCCGAAAAGTGGCGTATATATATAAAAAGTTATAAAAATGCTTCACGTTTGAATCGCTAAAACTCCATAACGGTTTAAGCTATCAACTTCCTATTTCGAACACACCACTTAATTCTCTCTACGAAAATCGACTTTGGTGTCTTACCCTTGCTCCTTGCCGACGTTGCAAAGCACAATACCCCGAGGGGTTCAAAATCCAGGTAGCTCCCTGTAGGAATGTCCTAATCGCTTCAAAATCGATATGCACGTAAAGGAGTCCTGTCACTATTGATTTCTGCAGATCGTTGATTTTTACCTCTTCCGTTATGGAGATACAGCAATGCAAAGTAAGTCCACGCCTTTCTATGTTTTTCTCCTTTTTTATCGGGAGAATGGAAGCGGTTCAGGAACTGAGAAAGGCGCGATTCGAGCGGGAAACGTGGACTTATTTTGCATTGCTGCAAGGGCTGCCGCATCAGCTTGGTGACGCGATTTGCTCAAGATGGCAGAGCAGAGTGGTGAAGTGATGGTCAGGTCTAGCACCACAGGTTTGCCTCTATCCCAACAAGCAATAAGGATGTCAGCAGGCCTGGTGTGGGCAAGGTCTCTTGTGAGACTCGCACCTAAGTGGGCATGACAACAGAGATCAAATACCTCATCCCTTAGACGATTATGGTGTATGACCACATTTCCCCCATGACTGCAGGTCACAGCATGGTGACTAAGAGGATCAAGAGCAGTATTGGGGCAGAATGGGAACATGGAATGACCAGAAGTATCCAACCTCAGCCATCACCTAATGGCCATCTGGTACTCATTTGACTCCAGGTGCAAGCCCGAACCAGTGGAAGGGACCACCTATTGCCAAGAGGAAGCATGAGAAGCTGCCACTGACAGGAGGCAAGCTCTGTTGGCGGGGGAGGAAGACTCCAACAAGATGTGGAAATGTTAGGCTTGGATCATTCCTGACAAGACCTTCTGGGAATGGGAGAGACCTGAGTATTAATTTTTAAAATCATTATCAAGGATAGGCACGAGAAACAATTGTAAAAGTACACATAAAAAGACAAAGCCATATTACGGTTGCCCATAGATATCGTGCAAGTTCAGGTTACCATACTGTTTTAGCGAGGATGCATGACTGTGACGCCAGTTGGCTTGTAATTATCTTTTTTCCTGATTTGTGTAATTAGATCGTTAAACTGTCAATATGCCCATACCTGTACAGTGTATGTATACATACATTAACATAGTTACATGGCGAGAAGCTTCAATATGGGATCGTTTCCGCGAAAAGGGACCTAACGAATGATTTTTGATTTCGTTATATTCTAGAAGTCTGAAATGTCCTCTACACATTGCTTCTTACGCACAGAGAATCGGAGTATCTGCATGTCACGGAGTTGTAAGGCGCTGAATTTTTAATTAGCCATATAAACTTTTCGACGCAAGCGTTACATTTCTATTTCGTGTACTGGAAATTTATAATGTATGCGCGGAAACGATCCCATACAATGATGAATAATAATTATAGTCGGATATGCATGCTAAAAGAACAAAATGACGAAATGGCTTATACACTGAGTTTACAATGTGAAAAGTGCATTGACAGTTTAGAGTCCTATTCATACCATTGTCTTCCTTTGTGTTTGTGCGTTTGCTATAAACTGAAGCTTTTCCACAGAAAGATATAGATTGTAAGAATGACTGAGCTACAATCTATAGTCATAAGCATCATTCTTAGTTTCGCGTCTCCAGCATGGGGCCACTTGGAATCAGGGCTTTTCGATGCTCTGTGGCATGACAGAGCTACAGTTGTTCTCGGTGAGTTACCTCAAGGAAGCTGTACGCGTAAAACTATAGCCAACCTGACATTAACAGTGGACACGATGCTGTATGTTGACCATTCAGTGTACTGTAAATTGTTGAATTGCACGTTACTATTGTTTTTTTTTTCATTTCTGCTAAGTTTAAATAGTTTTACCGCAAAACCTGTTCCGGCACATATCACTGCTAGTGTGGTGTCAATCCTTTTTGATTTTTATTACGAAGTCAAAACGCTAGCGCAAATAACCAATTTCTGCAGATTCCAGTATCAATATTGTTGCACAACCAACAACACTGGAAAAATCTGGAGAGTGGGTCACTGTATCATGGCAAGGTGTTTCTTCACCATCAAACAAAGACTGGATTGGTGTCTACTCTCCTGTAGCAAGTAATTCTTACGGGATCAATGCAACTAAAAATGCACCAGTCAAATACCAGGTAACCCATGCTGTGAATTGTTGAGTGTAAAACAGTTGCATTAATTCCTTAGTTACCTTTTGTTTCCTCTGAAAGTCATATTAAACATACCCTACAGCTAACTGCACATCTTTGTGCAATAATAATCACAACTCAGTTTAAACCATACCTATGTCTCATTCCTAAGCTGTTGCAATGATATTCTGCAGTTAAAAAATCTTTACTGTGCTTGATGGACAATTCTGTATTGTTACACTGTTGTGAAATTCTGTTTCACTTTCAGTATGCTTATTATTCATCAACTCACATGAGCTATGGAAAGGGCTCCATAAGCTTTCGATTGATGAACATGAGACAATCTGTGATATTTGGATTTTTCAAAGGAGGTGAAAAAAAAAGGTTTTGCTTAGAATGCTTTTAATGGCACCTAATACTAAATGGCAGGC
This sequence comes from Ephydatia muelleri, assembly GCA_013339895.1. Lineage (NCBI taxonomy): Eukaryota > Metazoa > Porifera > Demospongiae > Spongillida > Spongillidae > Ephydatia > Ephydatia muelleri. The sequence goes on from JABACO010000006.1 coordinate 9,469,107, forward strand.
ACCAACAATCCAGTTTTGCAAGCAGTCAGCAATTCAGTTGAGTTTGCCAATCCGAATGAACCGCTACAAGGACACTTAGCACTCACAAATGATCCATCACAGATGATGTAAGAGTCCTAATGCCATTGCATGAGATGTTAATGTGCTCACTATTTGATTCTAGTTTCACTTGGGTAACAAAAGATGCACAAAAGCCAATGGTTCTATGGGGAACTGACAGTGGAAGATATCCAAATATTGCTCAAGTGAGCAACTGAGCCTTTTATGGAGTTCAGTAACACATAAAGAGCCAAACATGTTCTATTCAAAGGCTTCCAGTTTCACATATGGTGCCAAGGATATGTGCGGTAGCCCAGCAATAGATTTTGGGTTCAGAGATCCAGGAATGATTCATCAAGCAACATTGAAAAGGTTTCGCATATAAAGGTGCCACTGGTGGTAACATTTATTCATCTCCTGCATTTACAGTCTCACACCAGGCCAGACCTATTACTATATATTTGGAGATGCTTATGGTTGGAGCTCAGAGTACAATTTCAAAGCAGCTCCCTATCCCGGCTCAAGTGATCCAGTCACAATCATTGCTTACGGAGGTTTGCAAGTGCCTATTCCTCACTATCGATGTTATCATTGCTAATGTAGACATGGGCTGTGCTGAGCTGGATGACAGCTATATGGCACAGACAGTGAAGGCTTCCCTGAACACCACCAAACGAATACAGGAGCAATTGGACAAGATTGACTTTGTCCTCCAGATTGGAGACATCAGTTATGCTTTGGGATATTCAAGTGTGGTATGTTGAGGGAAAAGAAACAATTGGGTGTGAAAGTTATGTTGAACAATCTCTTTCAGTGGGATGTATACTTTGACCAGCTTGAGCCAATTGCTACAAGGGTGCCATACATGGTGGGTATTGGGAACCATGAAAGGAACTATCCTAACACAATGTAATTGAATATCACACTTCAGTAATGTGTGTTTGAATAGAAACATGTATTTTCCCAGGCCTGGTTATTACAACAACTCCGGATCTGGAGGGGAGTGTGGGATTCCACATGAGCTGAGATTCCCAATGCCTACACCAGCATTGGATGAGCCATGGTTAGCAGCACACTGTGAAGGCTATCAGTAAATTTAATTCTCCTTCTCACTATAGGTATGGATTTGACTATGGCAGTGCACATGTTGTCATCATGAGTACAGAACATCAGTTCACTCCTGGAACTGCACAGTACAAGTTTCTAGAGAGCCACCTGAAGAATGTTGATCGCAATGTCACACCTTGGTTGATATTTGGTGGCCATAGGTAATGCATCACGGAGTGATAAGTGTGTGGTTTTGATTTGATAATAACATTTTTGCATGGAATTTGACACTGATTTGCATCACTGACAATTGATTGTGTAATATGCAAATAGCCTTTTGAGGGCTATGTTATAGCTGTGTGCCTAATTGATGTAGTTAAGGATAAACTTTCCCATTTATATTCACAGGCCAATGTACATAGCGAGTAAAGATTCTGGTTATCCAGATGGTCACAATTCCGTGGCTTATGCTTTAAGAAACTCTTTGGAGCCACTCTTAAAGGTACCATGGCTGTTTTCTTTGATACTATTACATGTGTTTGTCCTGATAGGAGTACAAGGTTGACCTAGCCCTATGGGCACACATCCACGCCTACCAAAGGACTTGTGCAGTGTACCAGGAAACGTGTGTGGATGGAGGTATTCCTCATGTGGTGATAGGAATGGCAGGGAGAAATCTTGCAAACTGTCTTCCGTAAGTGTTCGTTTCCCTTTGTGAGAATGAGTTAAAGCTGCTTTATATATTCAGGAGCTCACTACCCAGTTGGTTAGTTTACTATGACCACAAGGTAAGTTATTATATAGTCGCAGTGCTTGTTTAGCTTAGATGTTTCTCTTTAGTCCTATGGGTACTCCAGGATCACAGTGAACACTTCAACGCTGGTGTTTGAATATATCCACAGCGATGACAATGTTGTCTATGATTCACTTGTGTTGAAGAAATCCATGTAGATGTTTTGTTGCAGTGTAGCTATACTTGTTAGCAATATCAACTGTTTAATTCAAATGTATGCTCTGCCTTCGCACACTATGAGTGACAAAGGTTGAATTGCTTCTCTTTGGGTATTTAAATTGAGCTAAGCTTGTCTAAAACTCCTTCCTTGAATCTGGATGCTAGTCCTAAAGTTGGGTTTATTTTAACCTCTGTACACATATCGCCAAAATAACAGAGATGCAATAACCAAGCACATGAATGAAAAAATACACATGGAATTGAACCTTAGTAATATTACCTAGCCATGTGCAGCTATGAGACCATTCTTTTACAATAGTATAGGGTAGATTGAGAAGCAATTTGGTCTTGTCTGCAGTAATTTATACAGCAGCTGCTTTTGACTTGGTTTGTGTTAGTCCAATCTCTGCAATCTATAGGATCACTTCTATATTCAGTATGTGACCTATAATCCTATGACCATCATGGCTGATAAGTGGCCAAATATAGATTAACCATACCCTTACATTCATTATGCAAAGATATCAAGAATCTTGAAATGAATATCACTACCATATTGGAGCACTCAATAGCTCCCTAGTTTAACTGGCAGCATTTGATACCCACTAATGTGATTCTAGCATGCAAAAACTGTCTCAGTGTCAATTCCAATTGTTGGGATGAACTTATTATCCATCACTTGTATTGAAATACCAAATCGAGTTCATTCACTATGTACGTATTATCACCGCGTATGTTAATGATTTTAACAAAAAATATGTGCAAGCGAGTATAACGAGTATATGTCCAATCCATTGTTATACAGCAAAAGGCATAATACAGAAGTTGTTGGATTGATTAATTATGCATCATCCAAGGCAGCTGTAATTATGTGGTGTTCTTTTTCAGCACAAATGAGTCGTATACTTTGTTGTCATAGTTATGAACGTATTGGAATACGAGATGCGTCATATTTATATTCATTCTTGAATATCCATAGTTCTAGGGAGGGAATGGGTGATTCAAACAAATGCCTATATGCAATACGTTAGTATATCGCTGTAAATATTTTATACACTGTACTAATTTTTATAACTGCAGCGTCCAATACATGCATGCATGTAAGTTTAAATTGTATCAGTTATACAGTATTGATTTGTCGATCATTTGTAGTAAAATTGCACACGAACAATCTGCTTCCATGCTACATTTTGAGAATACCAACCTGAAGATCGTAATAGACCAGCCAACTGGGCATTGAACTCCTAAAATAAAATCCATTTCTATTTTGATGCAAAGACATCTCTAAACTTACGGTAGTATGTTGTTATGCAAAGTCCGTCCGGCCATCCCGACTACGACGTGAGTGGTACCTTTGTTTTTCGACGACGACGATCCTGAGCTATAGCAACTGCCCTGATAGACTGAGCATGTTCTTTGGTACCCATGTATATGAGCCCACAAGGCAAGGTCGACACCGTATGACTATATCATGGATTAATGAGTTACAATAGTTAGTCGTAAAAATTTACCTGAAATAATGGTTCCAGTGCATATCGAAGAGATTGGGCAACGACTGTGTGTCCATCCGGATAGTCGCTATCTTTGCTTGCAACGTACATAGGCCTTAATTGGTGTGCATGGGGAAATGTATAACTAAACTATTCACATGCAAAGAAACAAACCGGTGCCCAGCAAATATTATCCAAGGCGTGTTCGTCTTGTTAACACTCTTTAGGTCGCTGTAGATGTAACTGTACTGCGAGGATCCTTTCTGAAAGCTGTGCTCCGTGCTCATCACAATAAAGTGGGCGCTTCCATAGTTGAATGAATACCTATTTAAAAAGGGTGTGATTCACGCGCTGTCAATTCAGAAAGGAAAATACCACGGAGAATCTCGTGCTGGTGTCGGCATTGGAAACCTCATTTCGTGGGGGATTCCACATTCTCCACCCGAGCCAGAATTATTGAAAGTACCAGGGCTATAGTACATGCATATATATTGATTAGCCAATTCTGCATGTAGAATGCTGCATGCATTTACCTGGTGTAAGGCCAGTTTCGTTCGTGATTTCCAATGGCTACCATAAAAGGCACACTGGTTGCTATTTGCTGAATTTGATCGAAATATACTTCCCACTACATTGTAGAGCAGTAAATGAAGCATGAAATAACTTTTAAAACAAATTTCATATAAACCTACATGTAGGAAATCATGTATTAAAACCTGACGCTCATTTATTACACGTGCAGCGTCTTGCAGCAGGAATGATCATGCGAATAGAGATAATAACTGTTCTAGAGCAAACCATGACACGAACTAGTTCACAGCAAAAAAAAAAACGCAAATCATATTTTGATTTCACAAGTGATCTGTTTTTTCATATCTGTACCAAAATGTTAACAGTTTTGATACAGATATGAAAAAACAGATCACTTGTGGAATCAAAATATGATTTGCATCTTTTTTTGCTGTGGTTAACAAAGTGCGTCCGTAAATCATGCATGCATCTATAATGTTGGCAACATAAAAGATAAGCAAATTTATCTTAATATTGGTCTTATGGAAGTCGGCGTGCTTTCTTACCATACTGGAGTACCCTAATGCGTAAGTTATATCACCGATATGTAATACAATGTCTAGGCTGCTCAGCTGAGCCTTGATTCTTGAAGTGGTGTTTAAGGAGTACTTGCTTGTTTCCACCAGGTAGCTACCATCAGATTCAGCGACTCCCATATCTGTTAATAATAATAGCATTGATAGACAATACGTTGTGTAGATTTTCAATATATGATATGATGGTTGCAATTCATAATTTACCGCCGAACGCGACCACAGTGATTGTGGAATCTGAATCCGCGGCTGGCGGTGCTTTGAAGCTATATTCTGGGCTATAGCCGTACTCATCGCCAAAACTATAATAGTAGGTGTATCCAGGTTCCAGACTACAAGCATATTGAAAATCATAAAAGTGAAACATGTATAATATCCTTACTCTGTCATCGTGGCTGTATGCAGCAAGCCTGGATCTCTGTATCCATATCCTGTGGCTGGGGCTCCGCACATGTTCTTTGCACTGTATGTCTTTGTTTCGGCCTGTTGTGTTGAGCAAATAAGACCCGTACGTTCACATACATGCATGCAGACCGTAATTGACATCTCACCGATGCGCTTGCTTCGTAGTTATTGCTTTCCGTTCCCCACATCACCGTTGGCGATAGTGCTTCTTTCGTGGTCCACATTACACTGATATATATGTAGTGCTGAACGCATGCGTACATGCATATATGTAGGTACTTACGTCATTGAAGTTGTATCGCTAGTTAATGCCAGATGCCCTTGTAGAGGTTCATTATAGTTTGAGAACTCCACAACACTGCTAACAGCTTTCAACGAGGAACCTAAATTGTTGCATGGCAAAAATTGCTTAAGGTGACGACCATACACTAGGCGCGCAACCCAATGAATATGAGCAAAATTTCAGTCATCTAGTAGTAATCTATGAATTTACTGAAGGTTTACTAATTTCATTGCATGAGTTGCGCGCAACATGGTATACGAAGTAAGATTGAATTCTCTCTCTAACCTTGAAAAAAGCCAAATACCACTTTTTCTCTCATGTTTATTAGCCTGAATTTCAGTTGTCCGCTCCCATAACTCGTGTGTGTCGACGAGGAGCTTGCATACTGTGTACTTAAACTAAAACGGCACAATATGCACTACAATGCATGTCAAACCTGATATTTGATGGGGGCAGTGCTGGTATTTACACCATAACCATTACTCGCTGGTGGCGAATAAACAGCAATACTGTCCTTTGATGATGGTGAGGAGACACCACTCCAGTAGACGGTAACCCACTCTCCCGATGTTGACAGTTGTGTAGGAGTAACATCGAAGTACATGCTACTGTCTATGTAATGGGGCACAGTACATCGTTAAATCGTTCAACTCCATCATCTGACCGAGCGCAACTCAGCATGTCGACCTCCCCCCCCCCCCCCCCCCCCCCCCCCCCGTAAAGCTTTTGCGATCGGGGCCCCACCCACCCAACCTCTGCTGATATATAGTACCTTATCCAGGTATTAATTCCTTCCCGCCACCTATATATGATATACACAGTAATTATTATTCTCTCACCTAGATCAACAGTGGCTACTTTTGGCCACAGAAGGTGATCATAGGGATTAGCCTCACGATCAGTGATCTCAAGATGACTAGAAACAAAATCGCTCCCGCTTAGCAGTGTAACACCAATAATGATCAACTGCCGCAACATTTTAAGCCGGACCGGATGCTAAACTTTCTAAGAGAACTGGCATATATACTCAATCAGGCATGTGAAGGTTTTTGATTGCACCCAAAGTGCACAATTGGCGTCGTTAGCACATATGCGTACATGCAGCAATCTGCAATCAGTAACTCTCGACTAAGCCGGGCGTTAATATGTAATGGGGGACCAAAGACTGACAGGGGCGCCATGAAGTGAATGTCGTTATACCGTAAAATAAAAGTGCGAGGCCAAATCAGAGTTCTCGATCCCTGGAGAAAAGAAGTGGCTGCATATAGTGGGTGCGTGAGTAGGTGGGTGCCGGCTCAATCGAAAGCTTTTGCATTTGCAGTGGCTTAATAAAAACCGCTACAAAATCAATATACACTGCTGCTGTCTTGCAATAGTAATTAATGGGAGCCCTGAGGCTATATGCTAGTCTCTGTAAGATTGTATTTTGCATTATTTATATCATTGGGAGGAAAAGGAAAAAAAAAGTGATTTATATATCCTTCTGATTTTTAAGCAAGTACGAGTAACGAAGATACACTTCCTGCTAATCGCTAGGAAGAAATTCAACGTTTTGCATGTTTTCAGTTTACTTCAATTGTTTACTTGTTTCTATTTTATATCTATTATAATTTTTTAAATTATAAATGGGATAATAATGGGACAGTTTCCGCGAAAATTGCCCCACGGATATATTATAAATGTTATAAAAATGCATCGCGGGTGAATCGCTATAACTTCCCAACGGTTAACGCTATCGACCTCCTATTTTCAACACTTCATACTACACCATTTCACTACGGGGAAACTTATTTTGGGGCCTTGCACTAGTTCCTTGCTGATGCTACAAAGTCCGATACCCCATGGGGTTCAAAACCGTCACATCTTCAGCTAGGAGAGTTTAAATCGCTTCAAATTCCGTATGTACATACAGGGGTCCTGTTGCTATTGATGTGTTCAGTTCGTTAATTTTTACTCTATCCGTCACGGAGATACAGCTGTGCAAAGTTAATGCACATTTCCCGCTCGATTGCACCATTTTTGCATGCAACCCGTGTTCCATTCTCCCAATCCACAATAAATTTTGATAACTTCTTTGTTCCGCCCATTTCTCCCTTAAACTAAGCTAGCCGTTCCCAACTGTTTTTGTCTCACTCAGGCAGTGAGTTTATGCGGGAAAGTTAAAAGAAGAAGAACGCTGCTCAGTTCCAGACGATCGTACCAAATTAACGGACCCCAAGTGAATATAACCTTGCGCCTCCCACGTCGCCGGCAGTATTCAAAACGGCACGCGTAAGGCTATTTGCTAGCACTCACATCATCCTCTAGTCGTGTAATAAAGCTTTCCTATTTGCCATCATCTTGCTAAAATCATCGTCTTATATCTGCCACGCCCACTCGGCTACGATTTCGGTCTCACATAGTACATGAACTCATGCTGGCTCACACTTGTGCACACACTTGCATTGTTGTGTACATGGCCCTGTACACTATCGTATGGCATATTTTCTTATACACACACCACACACACACACACACACACACACACACACACACACACCCACACACACACACACACACACACACACACACACACACACACACACACACACACACACACACTCATGTACAGCGTACTTGCACACACCAGTTATACATGTGGCAAACAATACACCTGTCTGATGATAGTACAAACACTCTCACTCACAAACATTGTCACATGCACAAGTACATGTATTCTATTCAATTCAGCTGATTGCATTTCAATTTGTGTACCAAGCTTGCATAAAACACACATGCACAGGCACACACACACACACATGACATACACACAGACACACAAATGCACACACAGACACACTAACACATGACATACACACACAGACACACTAACGCACACACACATACACACACAGACACACAAATGCACACACAGACACACTAACGCACACACACATACACACATGACATACACACAGACGCATACAAACACACACAGACACACTAACGCACACACACATACACACATGACATACACACAGACGCATACAAACACACACAGACACACTAACGCACACACACACACTCACACAGACACACACACACAGGCACACACAGACACACAAATGCACACAGACACACTAACGCACACACACAAACGCACACAGACACACACATGACATACACAGACGCATACAAACACACACACACACTAACGCACACACACACACTAACGCATACACACACACTAATGCACACAGACATACACATGACATACATACAAACACACGCACACAGATACACAGACACACACATGGACACACAAAAAACACGACACACATATGACAAACACACACACACGCACACACACACGTACACACACACATGGAAATACACACTAGCACACAGACACACATGCACACACACATGCATGAAATACACACTAGCACACACAGACACACTACATACACACAGACGCATTCAAACACACACACACAGACACACTAACGCACACACACACAAATACACACACGCACACATGACATATACACATACACACACACAGATACACTAACGCACACACACACTAACGCACACACACACACAAACGCACACAGACACACACATGACATACACACAGACGCATATAAACACACACACACACAGACACACATGGACACACAAAACACACGACACACATATGACAAACACACACACGCACACACACACACACCACGTACACATACACACATGGAAATACACACTAGCACACACAGACACACAGGGTCAATCCACCTCATTTGACAAAGCAGATGGACAGCACCTCTCAGATTTTGATGCAACTTCCCATATATAGTTGTCTTCATATAAGAAGACATTTGACCATTTATTACTTTAATAACCTTAATGGTTTAGGAGATACGCATTGCTGAACAATTAACCACGTTACTGATAAGCTCAACTTTGAAATGCCTTATCTTTATCCCCACTTTGAACATAGTTGCATGTTTGACATCAAATCCAAGATCTTAGGATTTACAATCAATATATGATATGCATTTTGGAGGGAAGTCAAAGGGTTAAACATTAAATTAGTTTATAACAGAGATTTCACAAATACTGTATGAAGAGCGTTGATAGTCACCACTTTTTTTTTACCAGTGTGGATACAACATTGAACTTAGTGTTTTTGCAAAATAAAAATGTTGATTATGAATAACCCCTGAGAACCTCAAATGGTTTTATGTGCAACTGCCATTTTGAGTGGATTTAACAATAAGTGTGGCTAAGTGGGTTACATAACATTCCAACCTCAGCAATCAAAACTATAATGTAAATTTACATTATAGTTTTGATTGCTGAGGTTGGAATGTTATGTAACCCACTTAGCCACACTTATTGTTAAATCCACTCAAAATGGCAGTTGCACATAAAACCATTTGAGGTTCTCAGGGGTTATTCATAATCAACATTTTTATTTTGCAAAAACACTAAGTTCAATGTTGTATCCACACTGGTAAAAAAAAAGTGGTGACTATCAACGCTCTTCATACAGTATTTGTGAAATCTCTGTTATAAACTGATTTAATGTTTAACCCTTTGACTTCCCTCCAAAATGCATATCATATATTGATTGTAAATCCTAAGATCTTGGATTTGATGTCAAACATGCAACTATGTTCAAAGTGGGGATAAAGATAAGGCATTTCAAAGTTGAGCTTATCAGTAACGTGGTTAATTGTTCAGCAATGCGTATCTCCTAAACCATTAAGGTTATTAAAGTAATAAATGGTCAAATGTCTTCTTATATGAAGACAACTATATATGGGAAGCTGCATCAAAATCTGAGAGGTGCTGTCCATCTGCTTTGTCAAATGAGGTGGATTGACCCCACATGCACACACACATGCATGAAATACACACTAGCACACACATGCACACACAGACACACATGACATACACACACAGACACACTAACACACACATGACATACACACACAGACACACAAATGCACACACAGACTGCATTTCAATTTGTGTACCAAACACACACATGCACATGCACAGGCACACACACACACATGACATACACACACAAATGCACACACAGACACACTAACGCACACACACACAGACACACAAATGCACACACAGACACACTAATGCACACACACACACAGGCACACAGACACATGACATACACACGCAGACACACAAATGCACACACAGACACACTAACACACACACACACTAACACACACACATGACATACACTGTACACACAGACGCATACAAACACGCACACAGACACACTAATGCGCACACACTCACACAGACACACACAGACACACTAACGCACACACACACACAAACGCACACAGACACACACATGACATACACACTGACGCATACAAACACACACACACACACAGATACACAGACACACACATGGACACACAAAACACACGACACACATATGACAAACACACACACGCACACACACACACGTACACACACATTGAAATACACACTAGCACACACAGACACACATGCAGACACACATGCATGAAATACACACTAGCACACACAGGTACACACAGACACACATGCATACACACAGATGCATACAAACACACACACAGACACACTAACGCACACACACACACAAACGCACACACAGACACACACATGGCATACACAGACACATACAAAAAAACACACACACACACTAACATACACACAGACACACACATGACATACACACAGACGCATACAAACACACACATGACATACACACAGACGCATACAAACACACACACACAGATACACAGACACACACATGGACACACAAAACACATGACACACACATATACAAACACACACACACACACACACACATGCACACACACGGAAATACACAGTAGCACACACAGACACACAGGCACACACGAAATACACAGACACACACATGAGACAGTCACACAAAACACTCAGACACACACATGCACCAACACACACAGGAACATACACACACGACAGACACACACACACACACACACAGACACACACACACGGACACACAAGCACACACAGACACACACACGAAATATATACACTCACGAAATACACAGACACACACACAGAATCACACAGACACGCAGACTTGCACACAGACTCGCACACACAAAATACATATAGACACACATGCACAGACACAACAGACACACACTCACAGATACACACACAATACACACAGACTCGCACATGTGCACAGACACGTGTTACACAAAGCACACACTGTTGTTCATGTGGAAAAAAACAGTAGTGCTCTCTGATAATGATGGTACACACATTTTCTCTCACTGAATGCCTTCTTTGCACATGCATTTTTGATCTATCCATTGAACAGCTCATGAGACCATGAGACATGTCTACACATGTAGGTACATGTAGCAACGTGTACACTGTAGTGTCATAGGAGTGGTCCTTTATGCATACATTGTGTCCTTATAGGACTGTCCCCTGACACAAGGGACAGTCATACATGTAAGGATATGCCATGGTTTGCTAACAAGCTCAAGAGGCTTCTGTTTATCTTGAGTGCTTGTGGAATGATGAATATTGCTATCCATTGTGTCTGTGTAAACTTACCATGGCCCTGACCTACCGCAATCAGCAATGATAGGGTAATTCATCGCCAGCAGAACCATCGCCCTTCATAAAAAACTGCGTGGTACATCCTTCTAGAAGAGGCAGCCTTAGTCTCGTACCCAGACCCAGATTCCCAACAGCTGCGGGTGGCGCAGCTGTTGGGAATCTGGTTCTGGGTACGAGACTAAGAGCACACTGTACTAATTTTTATGTGTAAATTAAATGACTACTCGTAGAAGGCACTACATACTTTGTACTTATGGTGAGGAACAGCAATTTGAGTTCATGTACACTCGTTTAATTCGCTGCATTCAATTAGTACGACACGGGACACACAACATTGTGCTGATGAAAACAGTAGGCCTGTGAGACCTGCGATGGTACAGTGTACCTCCCTTATCGTTGCAGATCGTGGTAGGTCAGGTAAGTTTACACAGACATATCGATAGCAAGCTAGTAACGATATTCATTATACTGTACTCCGAAAAGGCTTTTTTACAGGTCAGACGAGCACTTGTACAGAGTGCTAGATGAGAGAAGAGTATACGTCTGCTTGCAACAATACAGAGGAAACACACAGAGATTGGTGTGTGTGTGTGTGTGTGTGTGTGTGTGTGTGTGTGTGTGTGTGTGTGTGTGTGTGTGTGTGTGTGTGCGTGTGTGCGTGTGCGTGTGCGCTCAGGATGTACAGACGCATTTGCACAACATATACACATGCATCAGGGTGTGTGAACCAACATGAGGGCATGTTCATGTACTCTGTGTGAGCTAAATATTGTATGGGCAAAGAGAGACTCAAGTCTCTGCAACTGGTACACAAGCCACCTAGCTGAGTAGTGGAGGCATAAAGGCCGGCATACACGGGGCGACTTCCTGCTGACTTGTCGCATGCAACTCGAATGAATATGGGTAAAAGTTCCGTAATTGTTTAGTTTACTGATGGTTTGCGGAACATTTGTCCATATTCATTTGAGTTGCATGCGACAAATTGGCAGGAAGTCGCCCCGTGTATGCCGACCTTAAAGAATGATAAGAAGTTGTTCAAGGATCAAGGATTTTGCCAAACAAGAAAGCTTTATTACACAATTGTACTTAACTACAAAAAGATGGATGTGAGTGTGTAAGAACTTAAAGTCTTATGCACGTTGCTGCAGGGACCCTCCACACACACACACCACAATTTTTGGCCAACTGTGTAAATCTCATCAAGGAATGATAGCCGACAACAACTTTTTCGATGACAACATCGTACGCATCATGATTAAAAATAAATTCGTGCATCTCTACATGTAGACTTGTATATTTAATTATTCATTTTGCTCAAAAGAAATCAGCCAGCCCCCCCACACACACACACACTTTTTAATATTGTACCATGGGGCCCAGTGCTGTGGTGAATACAGTGATATACTTTGCCACATGCATACAGTGGTACGAGACACCAATCCTATGGGGGCTGAGGACCAATTCTTTGGGAGTATATGACATAGAGCTCGCACTTTAGAGACGGTACATACACACAGGTACATGTAGCTACATGTGTGTCTGTATATGTGTGTGTCTGTGTGTATGTCGTGTGTGTATCTGTGTGTCCATGTCGTGTGTGTATCTGTGTGTCCATGTGTGTGCATGTGTGTCTCTGTGTGTGTCTATTTCGTGTGTGTGTCTATATGTGTATGAGTCTGTGTGCATGTATGTCAGTGTGCGTATCTGTGTGCGTATCTGTGTATTTCATGTGTGTGTCTGTAGGTGTGTTTGTGTATTTCGTGTGTGTGTCTTTGTGTGCTTGTGTGTCTGTGTCTGTTGTGTGTGTATGGCATGCGTGTATCTTGTGTGTGCGTGTGTGTGTCTGTGCATGTGTGTGTCTGTGCATGTGTGTGTCTATGCTTGTGTGTCCATGTGTGCCCACGTCTGTGTGTCTGTCTGTCGTGTATGAGTCTGTGTGTATGTCGTGTGTGTGTCTGTGTATTTCATGTGCATGTCTGTGTGTGTGTCTCTGTGCATGTCTGTGTGTGTCTGTGTCTGTGTATGTGTCTGTCGTGTCAGAGTGTGTTGTGTGGGTCTATGCGTGCCTGTGTGTGTGTGTCTGTGTGTGCGTCTGTGTGTGTGTGTCTGTGCATGCCTGCATGTGTCTGTGTGTATGTGTCTGTGTCTGTGTGAGTGTCTGTGTGTGTGTGTGTCTGTGTGTGTGTGTGTCTGTGTGTGTGCGTCTGTGTGTGTGTGTGTGTGTCTGTGTGTGTGTCTGTGTGTATGTTGTGTGTGTGTCTATGTGTGTGTGTGTCTGTGTGTGTGTGCGTCTGTGTATGTGTCTCTGTGTGTGTGTCTCTGTGTGTGTCTGTGTGTATGTTGTGTGTGTGTCTATGTGTGTGTGTCTGTGTGTGTGTGTCTGTGTGTGTGTGTCTGTGTGTTGTGTGTGTGTCCATGTGTACCTGTGTGTCCGTGTCCGTATGTGTGTGTGTTTGTGGGTGTATGTCATGTGTGTGTCTGTGTATCTATATGTTGTGTGTGAGCGTTTTTGCATGTGTATTGCCACATTTATACAGTGGTGTGTGTGTGCAAGTGTGCAATGTTTGTGTACATTTAGAATACCAGATAGGGACACAATGTATTCAATCCTTGGAGACACGATACATGTACAGAAAGCTTGGTACACAAATTTACATAGAATCAGTGGTCTGTACAAACATGCACAAGTACAGTTGAATTGAATAGAATACATGTGCATGTGACAATGTTTGTGAGTGAAAGTGTTTGTACCATCATCAGACAGGTGTATTGTTTGCCACATGTATAACTGGTGTGTGCAAGTATGCTGTACATGAGTCAATGTGTGTGTGTGTGTGTGTGTGTGTGTGTGTGTGTGTGTGTGTGTGTGTGTGTGTGTGTGTGTGTGTGTGTGTGTGTGTGTGTGTGTGTGTGTGTGGTGTGTGTGTATAAGAAAATATGCCATACGATAGTGTACAGGGCCATGTACGCAACAATGCAAGTGTGTGCACAAGTGTGAGCCAGCATGAGTTCATGTACTATGTGTGAGCTGAAAGTTGTGTGAGACCGAAATCGTAGCCGAGTGGGCGTGGCAGATATAAGACGATGATTTTAGCAAGATGATGGCAAATAGGAAAGCTTTATTACACGACTAGAGGATGATGTGAGTGCTAGCAAATAGCCTTACGCGTGCCGTTTTGAATACTGCCGGCGACGTGGGAGGCGCAAGGTTATATTCACTTGGGGTCCGTTAATTTGGTACGATCGTCTGGAACTGAGCAGCGTTCTTCTTCTTTTAACTTTCCCGCATAAACTCACTGCCTGAGTGAGACAAAAACAGTTGGGAACGGCTAGCTTAGTTTAAGGGAGAAATGGGCGGAACAAAGAAGTTATCAAAATTTATTGTGGATTGGGAGAATGGAACACGGGTTGCATGCAAAAATGGTGCAATCGAGCGGGAAATGTGCATTAACTTTGCACAGCTGTATCTCCGTGACGGATAGAGTAAAAATTAACGAACTGAACACATCAATAGCAACAGGACCCCTGTATGTACATACGGAATTTGAAGCGATTTAAACTCTCTTAGCTGAAGATGTGACGGTTTTGAACCCCATGGGGTATCGGACTTCGTAGCATCAGCAAGGAACTAGTGCAAGGCCCCAAAATAAGTTTCCCCGTAGTGAAATGGTGTAGTATGAAGTGTTGAAAATAGGAGGTCGATAGCGTTAACCGTTGGGAAGTTATAGCGATTCACCCGCGATGCATTTTTATAACATTTTATAATATATCCGTGGGGCAATTTTCGCGGAAACTGTCCCAATCATAATTATATATACATGGGTCATGCAAAATGGCCCTTCGCTTATATACATAATTATAAAAGTTATAATTATATATACATGGGTCATGCGAAAATGGCCCTTCGCTTATATACATAATTATAAAAGTTATAAAAATCATTCACGTTTGAATCGCTATAACTTCGGAACGGTACACGCCATTGACTTCCTATTTTCAACACTTCATACTACACCATTTCTCTACGGTAAAATACTTTTTGGGGTCTTGCACTGCTCTGTGCCCGTATTGCAACGTCCGATACCCCACAGGGTATGAACCCGTCATAACTTTCGGCAGGAGTAATCAAATCGCTTCAAATTCGGTTTGTAGGTAGAGGGGTCCTATAGCTATTGATTTGTTCTGTTCGTAAATTTTCACTCTATCCATTGCGGAGATACATTCTCCCATTCCGCATGAATATTAATCACTTCCTTGTTCCGCCCAATCTCCGCCTTAATATAGCCGTTCGCAACTCAGTGTCTGTTTGTTCAGGGGCGGATACAGGAATTCGGGCGGGGGGGGGTCCGACATGAATAATTAATAGGGGGAGGGTGCGGGAGGGGGATGTGCCCCCTCCCGCGCGAAGCGCGGAAGCTTTTGACGGATCGTGATCCCGCACATATTTGGTGACATTCTATAGAAACTTGGAAAGGGCGGCGAATACTGTGCGTGGTTTGGTTTGGGGGACTCTATTCTCAGTGCAACTCATAAACTGACCGCTTGGAAGTTGGCACCACATTCCACAGCACCACATTCCACACTAATTATCACAAAACAATATTGTGCGGCTCAGTTTATAATGAATATAATTATAAAGTCCCAATTACGGCGATTAATACAGTGTGGCCATCCACACGTTGAATGCAAGAAAGGTAATGCCAAGCTTATGACAGCCTTGAGGACCGTGGCTATGTCATTCGTAGGACAGTGACTGTCTACAATTTTCGGGTGATCCTGCACCACCACACCATCTGATGAGGTCTGTCTCACATTTCTGAACATGTGTCATTAAAATGGCCCCTCCCCCTTGAGAACCATGGCCATGTCACACATGTGAGAGTGAGTTTACCCCACTGTCTGACCAAGGTAAGCGATGTTCTGGTGATCCTGCACCACCAGAGCATCTGATGAGGTCTGTCTTACATTTCTGAACA
The DNA here is from genome assembly GCA_013339895.1 of Ephydatia muelleri. Classification (NCBI taxonomy): domain Eukaryota; kingdom Metazoa; phylum Porifera; class Demospongiae; order Spongillida; family Spongillidae; genus Ephydatia; species Ephydatia muelleri. The sequence continues at coordinate 9,486,038 of JABACO010000006.1, forward strand.
TGTGTCATTAAAATGGCCCCTCCCCCTTGAGAACCATGGCCATGTCACACATGTGAGAGTGAGTTTACCCCACTGTCTGACCAAGGTAAGCGATGTTCTGGTGATCCTGCACCATTAGAGCATCTGATGAGGTCTGTCACACATTTCAGAACATGTGTGATTACAATGGCCCCTCCCACTTGAGGACCATGGCCATGTCACACATGTGAGAGTGAGTTTACCCTACTGTCTGACCAAGGTAAGCGATGTTCTGGTGATCCTGCACCACCAGAGCATCTGATGAGGTCTGTCTCACATTTCTGAACATGTGTGATTAAAATGGCCCCTCCCCCATGAGAACCATGGCCATGTCACACATGTGAGAGTGAGTTTACCCTTGGTCAGACAGTGGGGTAAACTCACTCTCACATGTGTGACATGGCCATGGTTCTCAAGGGGGAGAGGCCATTTTAATCACACATGTTCAGAAATGTGAGACAGATCTCATCAGATGCTCTGGTGGTGCAGGATCACCAGAACATCGCTTACCTTGGTCAGACAGTAGGGTAAACATGTGTGACATGGCCATGGTCCTCAAGGGGGAGGGGCCATTTTAATCACACATGTTCAGAAATGTGAGACAGACCTCATCAGATGCTCTGGTGGTGCAGGATCACCAGAACATCGCTTACCTTGGTCAGACAGTGGGGTACACTCACTCTCACATGTGTGACATGGCCATGGTCCTCAAGTGGGAGGGGCCATTTTAATCACACATGTTCAGAAATGTGAGACAGACCTCATCAGATGCTCTGGTGGTGCAGGATCACCAGAACATCGCTTACCTTGGTCAGACAGTGGGGTAAACTCACTCTCACATGTGTGACATGGCCATGGTCCTCAAGTGGGAGGGGCCATTTTAATGACACATGTTCAGAAATGTGTGACAGACCTCATCAGATGCTCTGGTGGTGCAGGATCACCAGAACATCGCTTACCTTGGTCAGACAGTGGGGTAAACTCACTCTCACATGTGTGACATGGCCATGGTTCTCAAGGGGGAGGGGCCATATTAATCACACATGTTCAGACCTCATCAGATGCTCTGGTGGTGCAGAATCACCAGAACATATCTTACCTTGGTCAGACAGTGGGGTACACTCACTCTCACATGTGTGACATGGCCATGGTCCTCAAGTGGGAGGGGCCATTTTAATGACACATGTTCAGAAATGTGAGACAGACCTCATCAGATGCTCTGGTGGTGCAGGATCACCAGAACATCGCTTACCCTGGTCAGACAGTGAGCTAAACTCACTTTCACATGTGTGACATGGCCATGGTCCTCAAGTGGGAGGGGCCATTTTAATCACACATGTTCAGAAATGTGAGACAGACCTCATCAGATGCTCTGGTGGTGCAGGATCACCAGAACATCGCTTACCTTGGTCAGACAGTGGGGTAAACTCACTCTCACATGTGTGACATGGCCATGGTTCTCAAGGGGGAGAGGCCATTTTAATCACACATGTTCAGAAATGTGAGACAGATCTCATCAGATGCTCTGGTGGTGCAGGATCACCAGAACATCGCTTACCTTGGTCAGACAGTAGGGTAAACATGTGTGACATGGCCATGGTCCTCAAGGGGGAGGGGCCATTTTAATCACACATGTTCAGAAATGTGAGACAGACCTCATCAGATGCTCTGGTGGTGCAGGATCACCAGAACATCGCTTACCTTGGTCAGACAGTGGGGTACACTCACTCTCACATGTGTGACATGGCCATGGTCCTCAAGTGGGAGGGGCCATTTTAATGACACATGTTCAGAAATGTGAGACAGACCTCATCAGATGCTCTGGTGGTGCAGGATCACCAGAACATCGCTTACCTTGGTCAGACAGTGGGGTAAACTCACTCTCACATGTGTGACATGGCCATGGTCCTCAAGTGGGAGGGGCCATTTTAATGACACATGTTCAGAAATGTGTGACAGACCTCATCAGATGCTCTGGTGGTGCAGGATCACCAGAACATCGCTTACCTTGGTCAGACAGTGGGGTAAACTCACTCTCACATGTGTGACATGGCCATGGTTCTCAAGGGGGAGGGGCCATATTAATCACACATGTTCAGAAATGTGAGACAGACCTCATCAGATGCTCTGGTGGTGCAGAATCACCAGAACATTGCTTACCTTGGTCAGACAGTGGGGTAAACTCTCTCTCACATGTGTGACATGGCCATGGTCCTCAAGTGGGAGGGGCCATTTTAATCACACATGTTCAGAAATGTGAGACAGACCTCATCAGATGCTCTGGTGGTGCAGGATCACCAGAACATCGCTTACCTTGGTCAGACAGTGGGGTAAACTCACTCTCACATGTGTGACATGGCCATGGTCCTCAAGGGGGAGGGGCCATTTTAATCACACATGTTCTGAAAGGTGTGACAGACCTCATCAGATGCTCTGGTGGTGCAGGATCACCAGAACATCGCTTACCTTGGTCAGACAGTGGGGTAAACTCACTCTCACATGTGTGACATGGCCATGGTCCTCAAGTGGGAGGGGCCATTTTAATCACACATGTTCAGAAATGTGAGACAGACCTCATCAGATGCTCTGGTGGTGCAGGATCACCAGAACATCGCTTACCTTGGTCAGACAGTGGGGTAAACTCACTCTCACATGTGTGACATGGCCATGGTCCTCAAGTGGGAGGGGCCATTTTAATGACACATGTTCAGAAATGTGTGACAGACCTCATCAGATGCTCTGGTGGTGCAGGATCACCAGAACATCGCTTACCTTGGTCAGACAGTGGGGTAAACTCACTCTCACATGTGTGACATGGCCATGGTTCTCAAGGGGGAGGGGCCATATTAATCACACATGTTCAGAAATGTGAGACAGACCTCATCAGATGCTCTGGTGGTGCAGAATCACCAGAACATCGCTTACCTTGGTCAGACAGTGGGGTAAACTCTCTCTCACATGTGTGACATGGCCATGGTCCTCAAGTGGGAGGGGCCATTTTAATCACACATGTTCAGAAATGTGAGACAGACCTCATCAGATGCTCTGGTGGTGCAGGATCACCAGAACATATCTTACCTTGGTCAGACAGTAGGGTAAACTCACTCTCACATGTGTGACATAGCCATGGTCCTCTAGGGGGAGGGGCCATTTTAATGACACATGTTCAGAAATGTGAGACAGACTTCATCAGATGCTCTGATGGTGCAGGATCACCAGAACATCGCTTACCTTGGTCAGACAGTAGGGTGAACTCACTCTCACGTGTGTGACATAGCCATGGTCCTCATGGGGGAGGAGCCATTATAATCACACATTTTTAGAAATGTGTAGACCTCATCAGATGCTGAGTATTATTATACTTATTATATGTACCGGTTCACGCATGATGCATGACGCATGATGCAGTTATTGTGTAATTATAGTTAGTTCTTGCACTTGTGGGTCACTGGCGCCCGCCGCACAATATTGTTTTGTGATAATTAGTGTGGAATGTGGTGCTGTGGAATGTGGTGCCAACTTCCAAGCGGTCATAAACTGCGTATCCTAAATGAGTAATGCAGGCAATAATTAATAGTACTTGTATGTTGGGGAAAACATCTTCATCAGCTGCATGGATACAATGTGCCAGATCTGCAGGAATGATGTTATCAAGGGATTCAGATTTTAGTTTCCAAAAACGTTGCCACTGTTTTAATTCAGATAGAAGTGATGAAGCACTAGGTAAATCACGTTCCCAAAACTACAAACATTTTCCAAGATCTTGTAAATCACTGTGATTAATTATTAGTTATGTTGGAACTAGATAAAATAAGTGACTACCAACCATACTGTCACGATGAAACTATTGTTTACTTCTTGCTCTTGTTCCATGTGATCCGAGAATGGAATTGCCACATTAATTCTGTAATAAACTTCAGGATCTGGATTTTCTGGACCTGCATTAGCCCTGCATGTGTTGTTGTCTTCCAGATAGACATGGAACTGTAAGTACTATGCCTATAACTCACTACCAATTCTGCTAGCATCCATAAACCAATCATTTTTCAATGTTCTCTCTGAAAATTGCAATATCACTGATGACACTGTGTATCAAGTTATAGGCATGCACAATATCCTCATCTTGCGTCTTACCCATATGTGCATGTGTCAAAAAAGATAAATAACTGAACTGTAATAAAAAAACTCCAGGCCCGTAGCGAGGTAAGTCTGAAAGGGAGGGGGACGGGGGGGGGGGGGGGGGGGGGGGGGGGGTTGGATCGATTTCTAATAGGACTGCGGGGGGAGGAGTAGTCTAAGTGGTGTGTGCATGTGGGCCCTCATTATTCTCGTACCCAGACCCACGCCACAGCAGCGGATGGATTACATCACCGCTACGTGGAAGTAGGGTCTCTCGGCAAAATCGTGGCCAGTGGAATGTAATAATTAACATCACTGTCACGCGCTGCGGGTGATTACAGGTCATCTGATAATCGTGGTGACCTTGTGGGTAATCAATTGTCACCTGCAGTGTTGGTAAGTTACTGATATCTGCCCTGTCTAGTAGAATGGCATCTGCATTCGCTCCTGCATACACTGCTGTAGTATCTCTCCTTGTTAGTGCTTCGATCTGGTCCTTCATTAACGCGCAAGGGACTAACAACGATGACTACTGACCCTCCCGCTCGTCTGTCGAACAGTTTAGGCAGGATCCAATAGCAGGACTTCCCGCTTCCAGTTGGTAAAGACATCACAACCACTGGCTTCAATAGCTGCTCGCTGGTCAGACTGAAAGCCCGAGCCAAGCTTGATTGCAGGGGAGGTGATCTCATGCTACGAACGCTCGCGTGACTATCACGCGAAAAATTCAATTAAAACCACTAATTGCGCATGCTTGCAATCCGATTGTACCGTTCAGAATCGAACGGCGGAAGCGACGATTTTGCCCCTACTTCCACGTAGCGGTGCATCCGCTACTGTGGCGTGGGTCTGGGTACGAGACTAGGCCCTCATGCATTCACGCAGCTGCATTCACGTAATGAGATAACGCGATCGGGTGGGTGAAGTCATGACAGGCGCGCGATTCCTGTACGCATAAATTACCTTTTGCTTTCTTTGAAAAGTAATTCAAGATACTTTCCGAGCCCGAGTGAACACGCTTGCTTGCCATAAACGCTCTCTAGAACAATGAATATCACGTGGGATGTTGTTAATTGGTTTCGCTAATGATAAAGTATTAATCTTTAATTTTATTCATCATCAGGTCTGAGGGGGGGGGGGGGGGGGGGGGGGGGGGTGGGGGGGGGGGGGGGGGGTCCGGACACCACCGACCCCCCCCCCCCCTTGTATCCGCCACTGAATTGTTTTTTGTTTTATTTTTTGAGGCTATACGGATCAAAGAAGATGAGTTATCACTTCGTATGACGATCGTACCGAATTAACGGATCCAAGTGAATGGTTGTCAGGCAATGTCAGCTAGCGCCTGATGGTTGTCGCCGCCTCCCACGTCGCGGACGATTTTATTTTCCTAGTCACTCGCATCACCGTTCGGTACCTAGTAGTGTATTATAAAGCTTTCCCACATTCGCTTGCTTAACTTCATTCCTGTCACGCCCACTCGGCTGGATGCTATAACTTAGCTCACATAGCACTACGCACTTGCATTGTTACCTGTCACACACCTTCCTACTGTATCTTTGCACACACAAACACGTCCACGCCACACACACACACACACATGGGCTTGTACAACTTGCAGGGTTCTTATTTCTCACACTGTTTTCGCAAATCGTACATGTCCATGAATGTACACACCTGTGTGCGCGCGCACACACACACACACACGTGTACACACACACACGTGTACACACACACACACACACACACACGTGTACACACACACACACACACACACACACACACACACACACACACACACACACACACACACACACACACACACACACACACACACACACACACACACACACACACACACACACACACACACACACACACACACACGGTATGTTCCGTATCTACATGTATAATATTGGCTGTGTAGCGGAATGGCGCTGTCGGCCCCACTACTGCTGGTGTAGGTCCACTGGTAGGTCCACTGATGTATTACTGTGTGCACATACATGTGGTAGAGACAGGGACCACACATGAGGGACCAAGCACATGCGTGTGCTATGCACTCATATGAAGTGTGACCATTGCGCCTGTACAACAATCATCGCAGTAGCCTGTGAACTTTGCCAATTACTGTGCATAAAAACATAGTTAATTAACAAAGACTATTCATTCCTGTACAACAATCATCGCTGAAGTAGGAGATGTATAAACTGCAGCGCTGGGGATACTGGCAGATCTCTTCAGAAAAGGTGCACAAAGAGAGCGGGTTCTATCGCCGAGAAAACCATCTTTACGACCGCGTATCTAACACAGGATGATGTTTTAAGAGAGATCACTACGCCATTCCTTTAGTTCAACCATACCTCTACACAGTTTGGGTGTTAAAAGCAAAGGACGCATCGTTGCATGCACAGCTACACGAGGTACACAAAAAAAGAGCTGTCGTGATATACAAATGGATCGCTATGTTAGAGAGTGTTAGTAGTCAATTTCTTAAAGCCACGGAGGGTCATATACTCACACTAGTTGTCTTCAACCCCTGGTTGGCAACACAAAGGTCTCAATCTCTCAAACAAACTAACCAAGCTTATAGCTTATGAATAAATGAATGAACAAGCTCCGTAAAATGCAGACGCCCAATGACTGGCACATGTCAATAATTAATTCAAAATGGCGCGTTAATAAGCCTATGCAGCGTAATAGTAAAGTCACGCAGAGCCATTCTAAAAGGGCGCCGGAGGAGGGAACGGGGAACGCAGTGCATAGTAATTAATTATAATCACCGCACAAAGGAAGGTGGGCCCAGGCGCCGCGGAGAAGGGGAAGGGGAGGGGAAGCGGCGAAGGGCGGGGAGTTACTACACGCTAGTCTCATACCCAGACCCAACGTTACGCAGCTGCGGGTGGATTATATCACCGCTACGCGTAAGTAATGTCTGGTAAACTGCTGTACCAATGGGCTATTCCATAAAATAATTGTACACCCCTACTGATGACCCAAAATGTTGGGGTCCAATGGTAATGTCCTAGGGGGATGTTCTATTGCAGTGAGATGTATCCAGGGGGGGGGGTTCCAATGGCAATGATGGCAATGTCCTAGGGGTGTCGCACAGTGAGATGTGTCCGGATGGGTTTCAAAGGTAATGCTCTAGGGGGTATCCTACATCAGGATGTGTCCAGAGGGGGTTCAATGGTAATGTCCTAAGGGGGTATCCTACATCAGGTTTTGTTTAGAGGGGGTTCAATGGTAATGTACAGGGAAGTGTGTCCAGAGGGGGTCCAAAATAAATGTCCTGGGGGGATACCTTGATATTCACAGGGAAAAGTTTCGCATTCCCTAGTTGGATTTTGATCCACAATCCCTGGGTGGAAAGGCTTAAATCAACATTGGGCATTTTGATGTGGTTTGTTGTGTCTACTGTGATTGCTTATCACATTGGGATCTTGGCAAAATCCAATGTTGGGAACTCGAAACTTTTCCCTGTGATTAGTCATCAGTAGGGGTGTAGAATTATATTATGGAATAGCCCAACGGTCACCAGAATTTTGAGGAACTAATCAGATTAGAGTTATGCATATCTTTGTTATAATCGAGAGGTTAATTAGTAATTCGTGACGGTATTGTGGGTGACATGACGTCTTTCTACTTACGCGTACAGACTTGCTTCGTTGATCGCGGATAAGCAGGAACAGCCGTACAGTAAAACACTATTCTGGCTTCGCTGCAAAGTGAGCTTCTCCCTACTTAGGTCAGCTATCATGTGCCTCCGTGGTTCGCGCTCTTCTTAACACAGGCCACAGCATCTCTTCGAAACATCAATTGACCTTGCAATTTCAGACAGCAAGGCCAATCTTTCAGCTATGTATAAAACCCTTTCAACTTGATACTTCATTTATTTATTATTAAATATAATGTTCCTTTTTTTTTTATATGTACAAGATTAAAAAAATACAGAATGTAATCCACCCGCAGTTGCGTAACGTTGGATACGAGACTAACTACAGGAGAGGGTGGGTGGGTCGGGTGTAAGGTGCAAATGCAAAATAATAAAATAATAATAATAAATAATCATAAAGCAAACACCCTTCAAGTGTAACAGGGCAGTGACGGGAAAGTATGGCAAATTTGCGTTTAGAACCGAAGACGAAAAAGGGCGCATGTAAGGTAAGGTCGGGCCACGCCCAAGTAAGTATACAAATTGTATGAAGCATTAGGGAAAGCAATATGATTGGTCCGTTGGAACACTCGAATGAGCGAGATGGTTCTGAAAATTTGAAGAAAACAAATTCAATGATCACAAAATTTAACCCTTCTATACATCATGTATATAAAACTGCTTATATGTAATAAGCACGTACACTTGTTGGTCAGTGCATTAAACATTGTTAGTATATGTATGATTGATTATATCTCGTAATTTCATGAACAATTATAATGAAGGATTATAGAAAATAATGGAATGCAAAGTCCTGTTTCCGCATTTATGTGGACTGCAGTTATTATAAGGCTGTAGGAAATATTGAATGTGAAGGTTCATGCAGGAAGGTAAACAATTGCATCACTTGGTGCCAGGTACACCTCTGTACAGGTGTTGTTTGTGTGAAAAGACTACTTGTATTACAAAGAAGAGGTTGGGCTATACATGTATAACGCCAGTTAACATTTCATTCCAATTTTGAATGATAGATCAGAAGAAGCGGATTTCTCTCACCTATGTAGATAGCTGCACAAATGAAGCACGATCTGTCTAACAGCAGTCTGAAGAAAGGGACTAGCATTTCATTTGCTTTAAAATGTACTTTGTTCGGTGTAATTCCAATTAATGTCAGCAGTGGCAACATTTCAGCTGCATGATAATTAATTAAAATGTATTCATAGCTGACACATAGAAACTTTAAACCCAAGATCCTTGCAAAGATGTGTGTGATTGAGTATAACCAATCCTACAATGAAGTATTAATTTTATTACACACATTTGCATTTAATACAACACTTCAAAACACATCAATTAATCCACTGTCAGAATTTAATTTCAAGTGACACCAATCACGTTTGTTTACATTACGTTTCAAATGTAAACAGTCTGCACGAAGAGCAAGTGTCTGATAATCTGCAGCATCAGCAATATCTTGTGAGATAAATGTGTAGATGCTACCAGTAATAACAGAACAAAAGAACTTCTTGCCATTTATCAAATGAACTAAGTTTATGTATGAAGCTTCCACCTCCTTTCCGTCCTGAGGACAAGACATAAAAAGTTAAATCACATGTCGAAGAAAAACAAATTAGTATAATGACTATATCCCTTTGAAAATGTCAGGGTGCAATGGTCTACATTTAGTACATATTATTCTGTGTGATGCAAGTACAATATATATGCCAGTGGTGGTTTACTCAACAGTAACATACAACTTGTTCATTATGCCACTCTAACTGTAGCTGTAGTTTGTACATCTAGGTGTACTGTATGACAGCATAATGTGATTGAAGTCCTCCTGGGTGCTGGTAAGCACATCATTCTATTTCAGATAAATAGTCTCTTGCATTTTGGCAACTACTTTATACATGAGGCTCCACTTTGGAGATAGGTAGCAAACTCAGTTTTACATGCATATTTGACATTTAGGCAATATAAATACATTAATATGAAGTAACTTAGTGAAATCAAGTTAGCTCCGCTAATTTTAGTGGAATTGTAGTTTTGTATAACACCAACATAATACTACCAGCCCTCATATGTGTTGCATTAAATTAGTGGTCTCTTAACCTTAAATTGAGGTGCCATTAGCCTACATGTACGTGTTGCAAATCACTTGATTCCAACAAATGTACAAACAGCCAGTGCTTGAAATAAGAATAATCAATATAGGAAAGAGGGACTAAGGTGGCCACGATGCCAGCGAGCTGCTAGAGCTACATACGCTCTGGTCAGGGAACGCCCCTCATTTAGCTCTGAATCATTATGATTTACAAAAACCTTCATTCTTTGCTTTTTTCAGACAGATATAATTTCGCCAAATGCACATTTTCCAACTATTATGCGATCCGTTATCAAGATCATGGTCAATTTTCATCACTCCACCACCTCGATAGAGCCAATGGTTCAATGATCTCCAAAGCAAAGCCTATGTTTTAATGCTACATTTTTCAAGTTCAAAATTTTGAAGCACCACTGAATGTGAGGACCAGATGTCACAATGGAACACCTACATGTACATGTAGGCATAAACTGCATTTTTTTGTAGGCATGCAGTAGATGTATCATTAATACAAAATTTCATGATCTGACTGAGGTTAAATTCAAAAATCAATTCCAAATGAGAGTGCCTTTAAATTCAAGATTTATTATGTTATTAATTTAATAAGTACCGTACCAAACTTTGTAAAAGGGTATCACGTGTAAAATCAAATGCTATACTATTGAGATCACAATCATAATTCATTAGTGGCCAATATGTATTCCATTAAATCCACCTGTTTGTGTATTGCATACAGAATGCCACCTGAATGGTTAGATACACAATAAGTAACTTGTTTACACAACTTTTCTGTTATAAACTGATTGAGATGTAATTATACAGGCAAGTAGTATGCAATGCACACTTGTGGGTTCATAATGTCTTTACAATGACTTATCAGACACGATCTTTGAATCACGATAAATTAAAAACCACATGAAAATGATAATGAAATACTTGAGATCACAAATATAAATTTGGGAATACTATGGTATCCAAAATAGCCAACTGGGAATGGTATCATATCAAAATCAAACAACTAAACATTATTTGATATAGATGAGGTCATAGATTTCACCTTGATTTGAGAGGGTTTGATTTATTTAATTAACCGCAATACTTAAGTTTAATTTCATTCGATCATTGTTTACACAAATTAGTTGCATAAACTACTGACAACTTTCTATACTGAGTTGTAACACGCCAAAGTGGTTGCATAACCCCTGTATAATGAGGACAGCAAATCACGCTGTACATGTACATGTAGTCCAACTACACCACATCCCAGTGATGAGAAGGTGATTCATCCAAACATCAAACCAATGCATTTTATGGCAGCTGATTCACTGCATGCACAGGCCAGCACAAAACCTTGGTGCGAGAGTCAATGTAAAGGTAAAAACATGATGAAGGTTGAAGCTCATTTTTTGTCCTAATATAAATCCGCAATGGCAGAACAACAGGATGGGAATGAAGACATGGCTACATTGTATCTGTATCTCATACATCACATAACACTTCGGTTTGAATGCCAAGTACATTGTCTTTGTCAGGCCAGAACCAGTTGCTGAACATAACGTAAAATAAAAGCAAACTTGGGCAGCGACCTTCAATGAATCAAGTACACTGATCATGGCAAAACTGCTATCTAAGTTTGAAAGGATTGAGAGGATTGATAAGCAGCAACATATATGGCTCTGTCTAAAGTCCCAAATTTTTTACATTATGTAATTTTTAGATGCACTGCAAATGTGGGTGCTGTTGTTTACACAATAGTGTAACTATTGATACACTACGCTGTAGTAGCAACAGTTGATGTAAAGATATAAGAAAACAGATGGTTCTCCCCCTTTGTATTATAACCCAAGAAAACAATATAGTAAAGATCTCTCCATTGTTTGGCATTGTTTATACCGGCATATCAAATACGTTACACAGCCAAAGAAGTAGGAGTCCACCCCTTGATGTCTGTGTAGGTTGAGCTACAGTTATTAAAAGATAAAATGAATGCAATTCGATCCCTAGCATATTTAATACAGGATATCATTATCAAATGTTCAGCAAAAGTCTCATCAACATACTGCAATAGTGGCAATAAACCTTCTGTTTCACCACTGCACTGTAACTATGTTAGCAGAAACTGATCCATAGACTAAAGCACTGAGCAGTGATTTGATGACAGGACAGACTTTGTATTGACTACATGTATGTATATCTCTACAACGCTCTTTTAAATAGCACAAGTAACAACTGATACAAATTTTGGTTAATGCGCAAAACGCAATGTATATAGAATTGCTTTATGCACTGCAGGAGCACCAAAGGTATCAGTTTTAAAAGGTGTACAATAGTATTTGCTATGCACTGATTTTCAGAGTAAACAAAAATGAACAAGAGTACGACCCTTACCCGTCTTTCCACTGGATAAATACAGATGTGGCCGATTTCTTTCTTGTCCCATGCTTGATGAGTCAACAAAACCCAATACAACCTTCCTTTCTCTAATGAAACACCTGCAGGGGTTTTACAGCTTTGTTGAGCAAGCACAATATCTGAACTCAGCAGCTTGTGTCTGAAATACACTTTCTCATTGAAGCAGGAGTTGAATTGACATATTGGAATAGCCTAAAGAGGGACAATACATTGCAATTAGCAACTTACCTTCAGGCTAAGCATTTATTTAGAGTGTCATATGTAGACATGTACACTGCTTCACAGGTTGTGAGTTATTGCAATTGTTCCAGAAGTGTATGCCACGTTTTTATTTTTATTTTTATTTTTATACATGTCTGTGCAGTTGTGGTGCATACTATACAGTAAATACATGTATGTAAATTTTGCAGTACATGTTACACAGTTCCATGTACACATGTACATACCGTATAACACTTATGCACATAAGGCTGTTCTTGATGTGACCAAAAACTTACACAAATAGATATGGAACCACTTTGAGAAGAAGTGAAACAGAGAGAATAGAAGGCATGTAGTACAAGGCTGCTATGTATAACACACTCTGATTCAGAAAATCGAGCCTTGGTACATCGTTTGCCATCATGCCACTGGAAGAGGATGCTCCAGTTGTTATTCGATGAAGGAAGCTCCAGCAGTGATGCAAAAAACTGACAAGAGGTCTGTACATGATGTATAAATTGCAAGTTCTCAAAGAGAAGACTGATTAATGGCATAAATTTTATTGTTAGAGTGATTGATTTGCACCAATAGTGAGCTTAGTGCAATGCAATCGTGATACATATATCAGCAGGAAGTTAGTGCATGCATGCATGGCATATACCCCCTTTGACTAATGTATGCATTATATACACCCCATTAGCCTAACAGAGGTGAGCCTATACAATACCTAATTGTGTCACAAAAGATATCATATGCTGCATATATCCAAAAATGCAGACAATAGTCAATAAACAGTATGAGTGCAACAGCATGGAGGCTCACCACTACGCGTATCGATCTATTCTCAGAGTAAAGAAAAAAGTGTGCTCCAATGTGTACGGCAGTTAAGGCAAGATCCACATCTTCTGACATAACCCTAAAATCCTGACTCTTCTTCTTGAACACATAGCAGCTGCTGTTGCTTTCAGAAGGGCACTCACACAGCACACATACAACCGGGAGTGTGTCCTGGGATAAAACAAGTACTGTCTACATAAAAAGTAGCAAAGAAAAGGACAACATACTCAAAAGGTACACATGTTGACACTAAAGACTTAGCTAAGGAATGTTTGGGGCAACAGAGGAATGGGGGATGATAGCAGCGACTACAGACCAGACACACAAATGCAATCAACATGAATACAAGCCAACAACTGTTGCAAAGTATTCAGAATGGAATTATGGTATAGCCTGTCGTGAGGGAACTTAATTTAATGATATTTTACATTTTTATTAGCATGGCATCCATCAGGCCAGGGCGGTGGTAGCAAGAGCCAAACACAGAAATTCTTTATCTGAGAAAGAGTCCCATGGCACTTAAAGCTTTGAAATGTGAGTCCTTATCTTTCCCGAGAGATTTTGAGCACTGTTTGAATGTTACTACGAAGACGTCTATGAGTGTAGGTATGAATTGGTACCTTCCACAGAGACTCAGTAGAAGGTAATGAAATAGTGTATGTCATATAGGAACATACAGTGAGATGCAACACTACTGACTACTGCTAGCTCTTATTCTGTTTGCATACATGTAGGTTGTTTTGTGTTTATTTCTTGAATGAAAATGATAAATGGCTGCAAATAAGATAAAGTTTGGCAACTGTGCAGCATTCAACTTGTAGATGTATACAAGTAAGGTGTACACACATGTATGTGCCAACAGCTGATTTTTTAGGTCCCTAAATAGCAAAGACAGTTTTAAGGCTCAAAGAACATATCATTGTTCAGATTAATATAGCTATTGAAGTGAGAAAGAAAGCGGCATTGATTAATGTTTGACAAATTTTCAAAAGGGGTACTGTATTCTAATTTCCTGCACAGAGACCTCTTAGTGCCATTCCATGTTTTCATGTCATTGCAGTAGGAAGTTATCATAAGAAATGAATTTCCTATAGAATTATATTATTGTACGAATACACATGTGACATGGAGAAAAGCAGACCAGGGCTTGTAAAGTCTTGATTTGAGCAGCAGATAGAATATCTGCATAACAGTAGCCAACACAGACACATACATGTGCACACATAAATTTAACACCAACATACAACACAGACAACAATACATCGTGATTCAATGCATTAAATTTTTTAATACCTTTTAGTGCTCAGACATGCGCAGCAAAGTTAAGAGTACTGCTCAATGAATGTTTAGGCAGTGTATTGATATAGTATTTAAAAAGTAGGTTTATGTGACAAATTTCCAGTCAATTAGCATTGTATGGTATCATAATCTATATTAATACAACTTGACCTTGACTTTGTGTGTGCGTGTATTTGTTTGTGAGAGTGTTGAATCATTTGCACTTGTATTAGCATTGTATCAAAGTTGTAGGGGTAATGATACATGTACAAAAGGAGGCAAGTGTGAAGCACTTCAACAGTTGTCAAAGGACAGCCTACTGAGATTGATATGTTTACACAGTGTGTTGAGTGTCCAGAAATGCATCCAACAACAGATAGGCGAGTCCGTGCATTAACCCATGATGTAATCACTATATATGAGAGAGAATCCCTCCACCCCCATACACATACTGAGATACACAACTGTTCTCCAATGGTCACCCGGGTATTCAGAAGTAGCTCAGAAACACAACATCATATTGGCTGACCACGGGACACACAGGAATACAAGAGCACCGAATAAACCCACGGTTATAAACTTACTCCCTCCCCCCCTCCCCCCTTTTTTATTTATTCAAGAGATAAATGGTTTCCGTCGAAGTTGTAGCCTAGTCTTAACACTGAAGTGCGTTGGGCCAGAGATAGACCGAATATATTATCTCTGGGTTGTGGAGGGGGGCTAGCTTACGAGTGGAGACGCGGGCATCAACGTCTTCTCCTGTCTGCCTGCGGGATCGTCATGTTGCTGGAGCAACGGTTCAAGCAAAGGAATGATTTCATGAGTTTCCCTGGGAGTCGCGATATTTCCCATTTCGTATACAAATCGAGATACGAATGATGCGTCCGGGTACCGTGCTGCGACTGGCCTCAAACCGCGACGCCCCGCCCCTTCGATTTGCATCAGTCGATTTGTAATTTGAGGACATAAATATTTAACATAAATATTTAACAGCTGCTGTCTTTGACATACAGTGCATGTATTATACTCAGTAGCTCTAGTCGAAAGGCAGCATGTGCATGACTAGAAGCACAAAAAATAGATTGGTGGCTTCCAGAAGTGAAACAGATGAAACATGGTAGGTGGTATTGCAGGAATCATCCGTCATCTTGTAAGGACAACCAGCTTTTGGCAGGTGAAGCTCTTGAGTAACAGTAATATCCTGCACAAATGGAGATATGTCATACACATGTATCATGGTGTGTGTGTGTGTGTGTGTGTGTGTGTGTGTGTGTGTGTGTGTATGTGTGTGTGTGTAGTTGCTGTAACAAAGCATCGACTGCTTTAGGGTATATACATTTATGTTCTGTGATGGAGGATTTATGGCAACTCTTGTGCTTCATCTATTTTTTAGAGGCTGATATTCCCTCATGAATTTTGTACTTGTATGTGTGGATTGCACTTGCGATTCAGGAAATCAAGCAGAACTTACATATGACATTGACTCACAGAATACCCTGGGGAAGCCTTCTAAGTTTGCTGATTGAAAGTCAGAAATTTGCTGTTCATTCCAGTTGATTTTTTGGAAAATATCCATTACTCCATTTCTTGCATTGTCCCCTTCAAACAGGCTGTCATTGGATAGCATCTGCACATCTTCACGTCTGTATAGACCAGTTAAAACAACGATAAGTAATTTTGATAAAAATATCAAGTTCAAAACATACGATAACTCCTTGTTGATAGACAGTGGTTCGAGGTATGTAAGGCTAGCACATGTTGTTAGATTCATGCGAGGGTAATAGGTGAGAAAGGAAAAGCACATCTCATCATGGGTTGAATCTCCTCCCTAGTGAACAGAACACTGCATAGAATTGAGCTTTCAAGTTTACGAGGTATCACTCACCACTGTGATATTAGTCCTGTCTTGAGTGTTATAGATGCACTTCAGAATTAAAATGTCACTCTACCATTGCAAATAAACGAAAGCATGTTGCATTGACACGAAGCGTTTTGAAGGGCTTACTGGCATCACTGTTATCTCCTTTGGCAAGAAGTTTGGTTGCTGGTAGCTAAAGTCATACCTCATGTTTCTACTTATTGGTGCTAATTCCTCATAACCTCCATCACAGTTCAGGTTTGGTCTCAAGTGGCTCAGTTCTAATCCAATTCCTGCAATGAGACAGAAATACTTGACAGTCCACTAACGTAATTAGAAGGACCATTATGTTTTTATTAATTTTTTACTTACCTGCTAGATGGGTATGGAATCCATTCGAAATGACATGAATGCCTCCATCTGGAATAAACTAATAAAAGAAAAGGAATATATAATATATGCGGATATGCATTCTGATTTGCAGTGTTGTAACTGTGTGCTGGTGCTAACATTTGACATGCAGGAAGCTCCACATAGCGCAAAAATAGAGAAGCTCTTTGCATTCGGAGGGATGACCATAAGTGGTGTAATCATATGGCCAACAGCTAATATTCCAGCCTCATGTGCTGGAGGTGTTTCCGTGTAGAAAAATTCAAATCCTGTGCTGTCAATTATGCCTACATAGGAAAGAAAAGAGGAAATAGGGAGCATTAATTAATTAATACAAGTAATGAATGTACATGTATGATAATTACCTGAGTGCAGCTCTGGATTATCATAGTGGACCTCTAGCCATAGAAACTCATCTGTGTTTCCTCCAATGGGATATCCAATGCCAGCAGGATAAGTATAATCCTAGACATGTTACACGTTAAGGTTAGAACTGCAGTAGCAAACTCCATCTGGACTTACAGAGCCACCCACTGCCCATGCTGCAATAAGTGTTCTTGAGCTGCATGCTCCGGGATTGAGGTAGCATTTATTGTTGAATCCCAGCTGTGTAGCTCTGTTGGTGATCTTGCAAAGGTAGAGCTCAGCATGATGAGCGTATTTTATTGCATGACGTGTGAGAAGCGGGGTAAACTGTATGTGTGGGATGATGAAACAATTGTAATGATGCGTTTGGAACGAGCACTTATCTCTATAGCTGCTTATTTGAGTGCACAGTACTACTACCGTGATGTGAGATTGTTTATGCTACAAATAATATTTGCCCAGTGTGAGCTCCACCGTAGAGGTTGGTTAGTAACAAAGTATGGGTGTGGCGGAGGCAGTCTGTGGTAACTGCCAACGAATACTTTGTACGTAATACGCATTGGCTGCCACAGACTTTGATCACAGAATCAGGCTCACTTGCTAGTCTACATGAAACACTAGGTATGAGACCTTCTAACGCGCGCGCGCGCTCAGAGAAAAAAAAACTGTACAAGCATCTCGTGTCACCTTCGTAATGTAGACTTCCTTGCGTCGAATTTCGTCTGGCAGAAGTGTACTCGAACACCAATAAGTGGTGCTTGTATCATGAGGAACAGTCACCTGTAGTGTTGTAACATAAACACGACGACATAACACATTCAATCAAGTTAACTTAATCTGTGCATCTTATTTACCGCACATGGCACGATCGCCACACTCGTACAGACGTGTGTCATATGATACCAGAGTGGTCGAGTCCACATTATATACATCATGCAAGCTGAGCGCATTTACAGACATCATATACTCACGTTTATTAAGCTTATGGAAAACGACTTCGTATCCACTGGCAGTGATGGCTGGTTGACGAGACTTCCTAGCAGATTTGTACTGAAAGACCCTCGTCTTGTTCCATGATAATTGAGCAAATGTACGTTCTCAGGATCCTCATCACTCCAGCTGTGTATTACTCGGATTGTTTCGTCCTGCAGAATGGGATGGATGGTTTCTGTTTATTGCATGTGTATACGAATAAATAAATATAATTGCAGTGCTCGTATATAATGTTTATATTCTAAGATCTGTCGATGAATGGTTAGCGTTCAGTAGTTAAAATAGTGTGTAAAGTGTACTGTAGGATGCGGTTAAAAGTTTACCATTATTTCAATGTCATTTTCATCACAGGTTTTCCATTTGCGCGTAATGATGAACGTGGTGCATCCATTGTCTTCGTATGCCGTCACCGTTTTCCAATCTTGCTTCGCATCCACGGTCGGAATGTGCTCACCATCTGCAAAACAGTCCTATAGGAGAATATAGATAATTATCACAGCAGTGCTGTTCAGTTGAGGTATGGCACTTCAGAGCTACATAAAACATGACATTCACAAGCAACAATGGTTTGTGTCAGTTTGCATGTGTTGCGCATCGTGCATGTACTTACATAGAGCATCACTTTTCCATCTGTTGTCACCCATCCAACGACAAGATCGGAGTCTTTCATGCCGCCCGTGGGAGAGAGACCGAATCCGAACCATCCAGTAGAATTCAGTATCAAGCGGAATGTAATCGTTGCATCCATTCGATTGAAACCCCAATCCACTGCGTATACAGGTTTTTGAGTTGCAGGATCAGACTCCAGAATGGCAGAAAATGGAAAATCATTCGCTAAGGCAACGCTCAGCGTAGCTAGTAATAGCAGTTGAACAATCGACCCCATTGTAATGCTGTTGCTGTATCTTCATGCATAAGCCGTTAAATTCGCGACTCTTTTATATCCCACTGTATTTTAAAAATTACGTCACGCGCTCAACGGATCTACTGCCGCTGTTCGATTTAATTTAATGTGCACACAACACTGGTTTTTAACATCTCGAATGATCTGTATCTTTCAAAAAAAAGTGCCCAATTTATACGACATGTTTATTTGACTTACACATGCATGTAGCAGTAGCATTTCATAAACTGGCAGCTGAAAGATTTAATGCAGTGGCCAGTGATGTAAAGGGCAACTGAAATGGGTAAGCGAAATACAGCCATCAGTGCATTGCATGGTTCTGACCTTGAAACAGATTAAATGCATCAGGTCTGTGTGAAAGTATTCGTCGTAGCGACCAATTCAGTAGTTTATGACATGCATGTGGCTTCATGTATAATTTGCTAGCTAGCTGCCTGTAGCACGTTAATGAGTCAACACCATATTACTAGTATAAGCGTGAATATCGCACTTTTTCGCTTCAAAACTCGATGATTACGCTAACAAAGGGCATAGATAAATATATATTTATCACAGACAGTATATGGGATTGTTGCAGCGAAAAGGGATCTAGCGTATGCTCTTTTTTTTTAAAGTTATTTTTATTTTATTCTAGAAGCCTGGCATGTTCTCTACACAGCGATATGCACTACTGCGGAGAATCGGACTATCTGTCATAGAGTTATAAGGCACTGGATTTGTAATTAAATTTTTCGACGCAAGTGTTACGTTTGTATTGCTGTATATGGTTACCGGTAGGTACCTTTCCGTGGCAACGTACCCATATTGAGATTATTGAATTCGAAGTCGTAGAATATACATGTATTATGTCTGATGCACCGATAGAATGCCTCAAACGTCAAGGTTACTCTCCAAGGTAACATGACATTTGTTTTGCCGAACACTGTCTAACATTTCGGTAAACAAGCACTGGCTGATATGATTCAGCTTTTAGGCCTACTTGCCAGATGTTGTGACTATACACGAAAGAACGACTTTTCACTCTCTCGGAGCTATGGAAGCACGCGCAGTGTATGTATCAGACAATTCCATTTATGAAGGCAACGTGAATCCAAACCCTTTCTGCATGTAATTCAAGACTTGAAATAAGATGCGACGTCCACGCAGATATAAAGTACGCCATGCACGTGCACAAAGACAAAAAAATGAGGGTGGTTCCACTTTACTCAGACACTTGGCTCATGAGGAAAACATTCTCACCGAGCCACCTGTTCACCCAAAATATGTAAACAGACCTTCTGGAAACAAACCTTATACCAAGCGATTTATAAGTTGCTACACTGATTCTGAATTGAATTCAAATAGCAGAGATGTTAATTACATAACAAAAGACTTATAAATTACGGTAACGACAAGGGTAGGCAATTGTAACAGAGGCGTTGTTGCTATATATCCTCCTCATGACCTTGCAACTGAACATAATGTATTTAACTTTATTAAAAAGAAAGCTGATTGACAGTCTCTTGGTCAAGATGGTAAGATCTTTGCCATGCCATTTCCACGCAAATGGTAATGTATACAGTTTGGCTTGCTTCTCCTGCAGCAGCTCTTTTCTATTCAGACTTGCAAAGATAGAGATAGCCCTAGCTTTCCGAAGACACTTGCTGAGAATAGCATGAGTAATATATGCTGCTCCTACTCTTACCTCCTGAAATCACACATACCAGAATATAATTCTCATCAGCAAATGGATACATTTTGCCAGATGCTTCAATACTTATCATTGTGGCTACTTATTTCGCAGGGAAGTGAAAATATATGTTCTTTTACTAATCGTTTACTTTCTGTCACATTGACTGACACCTATGAGTTGCAACTCAATGCCGGTGATTCGAAAATGTATTGTAGGAGTAACATTCTTTTTGCCTCGACAGTCCAGATGAACTTTCAATATATGTAGGTAATTATCTGCTTGTCAAAACAGCTGCAGTTGCCAGATACTAAAATTAACTTTGGGGGAAAAAAAAAAAAGAAAAAAAAAAAGAAGTATTTTCACCTCTGTGCTTCTATTTATACGACTGGTTGAATACCGGTTGCTTGTGTAATAAAATGGAGAATGGTTGTAGACCTTCATTTCGATACGCTGTTTCCGTAACATGCCTACTTTCTATATGCGGAGCTCTGACAGTTATATTCGTGTACATTTGCTTCAAATCACTAAGGAATAAACTCAGGGAAATTATTCTTCACCTCTCGTTGATGGATCTGGGAGTTGGGTGTTCTAATCTGATAGGGAACGTAGTACATCTTGGGACATACAACTCTAGTGAAACCTGTACTGACTGGCAGAAACTCTCACCCGCTCAATGGTGTGTAGCGCAAGCCTTCTTCAGTTCTTACTTCACGACGAGCTCCATTTTGTGGATCATCAGCGTTGTGATATACATATACGTGACACTTGTGGCGACGAGGTACGCGAAATATGTCTCTTACCCTATCTACGTTGTCTGCTACGGTGTGCCATTGCTGGTTAGCTTGTGGCTGTTGGTAACACAAAAGTTCGGCTACACCCCTCAGAACCCTTCCGGAATATGTGGAGTCATTAGTTATAATCCAAAATCTCGACGACACGACATCATTGCTACCGTTATGTCCATTAATCTCTGGTTGTATTTAACCTTTGTTCTAGTACCCGTGATCTGCCTGGCCATTCACTGCTATCTACATAGAAAGGTATGTCTAGGCTATTGATCTCGGTGTGGGCAAATAATTTGATTGTTTCATACTGGATATGTGTAGTGTACACAGACAGAGATTTGTTTTAGCAGAGTTTACGGAAAGATCTTGAGCAGACATTCATACATTCATAAGAACAATCAAGATGGATTGCCCTTTGCACCACAGTTTGTTTAAACTGGTGTTTGTTGTAAAAGGGGTACGTCTCAACATAACTATTTGAGACTCAAATATATATGTTGAGATATACCAATACGTATATTATAACGATATTGAAATAAGCTAGTGAAACTTAGTTAATAAAGAAATGTGGTTTTTTGAGAAAATTGAGTAATGGTTTTACTAAATAAAATCAAGACCTCTAGAAACAAGTTGATACAATGGGAAACTGAATAACTAGTTTTACTTACCTTCAATATGAATTTTTATGCATTCTCTGGTTAGTTGTCTTGGAATAGCCTTATCTGAAATATTTAATTGCAAGGGATCTCACACCTTAATTTGTAAATAACCATTGAAAATTTGTATTAAAATGCAACTTGTCAATTTGGTTAAATCTGTTTTTATACTTGTTTTAATAAATTAATTATGTTCATTTCTATTATATTTTATTGATCAAACATAAAATAAAGCAACGCTAAAATTAATGTATACACAAACTATTATAGGGGTAGAGATCATGTCTGCTAGCTGCCTGTAGAAAGTTGAACACTTGCAAGCCATTTTCGTTCATTGTATCCCCGTTATTTCCCTACCAAGCACTTTAGAATTAGAATTTCAACACAGCAGGTAACTGACTACAAGTAGATTTAAAACTGAGTTACATTCTTACAAAGTAGTTGCCGAATTCTGACACACTCTGTATACCAAAACGCCTCGACAAGTCGTAATAATCTTCTGCTGCACAGGCTTAAGCTTACTTGAAGGAAGGGAAGGGTCATGGAAGGTACATATATCCAATCCTAACCTCAGTGATAGCTTAGACACAAATGCAGTACGAAGAGTTGGTCACACTTGATGGCATGAAGATGCCTGTGCAAACAAATCAGAACAGGAGCCCTGCAGTGTGAAATGTGGAGTTCCCCCCTCCCCCTCACACTTCCACATGTATGTTGAATTTAAAAACATTAGTTGGGATATCAGAAATCTGATTATTGATCCAGATCGCACAGCATCGTAAACAGTTTGTACCTTTTAGCAAGCAGTTTGTAGTTTCTAACACACTCAAAGACCAGAATCAGTGTCCTTAGTATCATGGGAAGTTTGATGCAAGAGTGACCAAAAATTCTACACCGTGCAATTACATGTACTTCGCATGTTGATTAAAATAATCTATTTCTACCGACACTTTAAGCCATAAATATCACACTGGCATATGAAAGTGACCACACTAATTAAATAGGAGAACAGTTACATGTAGATTTTTGCTTGCAACACATTGTTGAATTCTTTCAGGATAGATATATTTGGTGATTTCGATTATCTGAAGGGATAAATAGTGTAATAGATGTAGCATAAAATTGCAAAGGTGTAGTGGACCCCGGGGAAAGAATTTATCTGTGCATACAATGTACCTGTAGGGTATATTGGATACCACTTCCCTTAAATTCTTGGTAAGTCAGGACGGTGTATTTACTGCTATTTGAGTGTTGTGATATACCTTCAAACCAATATAGATAGCAGATTCATGCATCAATATGTATGTAGCATGGACTTGATTGTTAGGTGAGGGCATAACTACAATAACTCATTTGTAAATTTATTATTTTTCAGTCTGAAAGCTCCAAGCAGTACTATTCAAAAGCACAATTCTGGAAGAATATGTATCTACAAGATTACAAATTTCTTTTGATGCCACTAGTGTTCTTTCTTCTAAGAATCTGGTCTTGTGTCAGTGATGCACTCGTTCTGTACACCGACGTGAAACAGAAGAGTATTCCTGAGGACTTTCTTGACATTCTACCTTATTTAACTGTAAGTTTTTTTAATTAAGGTGATACATTGTACTGAGCATTTTCTTCTGCAATGCACACTGGTTTGTGAATCCAGGGTATCAGTACGTGTGGACAAGGATTTGCTAACTTCATTATATTTGTTGTACTTACCAAGCAAGTGAGACAGACTGTGTTTAGCCGGAATGCCTGGAAAAATTGTATCCTTAATCAGTGCCTGAAATCGCAACGGCTTACAACAAATCCAGTATTATCACCTGTGTTGTCATCAATAAACAAGCCACAATATATTGAGGAATCGCTTGAAAACAGCATTGCGTGATTATTGATCTGTGATTGTTTGTTTTAGGGTGAGGAACAAATTGTTGCGTGATTATTGATATGTGATTATTTTAGGGTGAGGAACAAATTGTACTCTCACTTCCTGTGCCCATTTTGTAAACATTTATGTGTTACATGTTAAACATATGTTTGAGCGGTGTATTGAGTTGTAGTAATTATTAAATGTTAGCAGGTCACACAGCCAGATCAGCAGCTGCCACCGCTGAACAAAGGAAGATCCAAAATAATGGGGCCATCTGGCATGAGTTGCATTTGCATGCCACTAGTGGTAGAATCTTTGGATTAATAGCCACAGAATATTTTCCAAGTTAGCATCTAAACTTTCTGTCCCCTCACTAACCTCTATGATCTTTCACTTGTCTGGTCCAATCCGAGGGTCTTTGCAAGGGCATCAGGGAGTAGAAGTGCAGGTCAGTCCCTAGCACTCTAAGGCCGACCAATGAGCAATCGCAAGTTTCAATAAATGTGCTTCAATGAAGAATGAGCTGACTTTTATAGTGAGATGCCCTAGCCATCAGACTTAAGGTGAGTCAGGAAGATATTATATGTAGGCAACAAGTTTTAGAGTGGAAGGTTTCATTGCTGACATTTGATCTATTTATGAAATGAAGTAGATTACCTACCGGGCAAAGTGTTGCACATGGGTTAAGTGGCCTAGAACAGGTTTTCAAACTGTGCAACTATCTATAACATTTCCATTACAGACTTAGGTCCAAATGACCCATTTAGGTAGTGATGCATGTCAAGTAAAGGAATACCTGGTATGGGCAGAAGGGATCGACAGAGAACATACGTAACACTGACTGCAATATGCATGTGATCATGCACAATGCAACCTACCTGGCACTACATGTACAACACTAGTTTCTTCATAAACAATTGCATATGAATGCCAGAAAGGTTTGTGTGTGTGGCAGTGCATGATAGTGCCTGCAGGAGTAGTGCATGCGTGGTGTCAGCCAGGTAGACCAATCACACTCCTATTTGCCATTTCTATAGCACTTACATTGACTCCACAAGGAACACTAACTTGTAAGAACGCAAAAGGCAGTACATTGCGTAGGTGCTGTGCATTGGAAGTGTGAGATGGTTTTAAAAGGTAACGACTCTTTGCAGAATTTTTCAGGGGTATAATATCGTTGACATTTTTGAGAATTAATGGTATTTTTTACAATTTCCATACAGCTAAGCTAGTCATGTAGGTGTGTCCAAATCACTTAGAGGTGAAGGAGAGGTTGACCAGGGTACACAAACATGGCATTCGAGATGCCAATGCTGTATGCATAACCATTCAGCCTTCCATCTTGACCTCTGAGTACCACTTCAAGTTGTCTGTATCTTTCTTATTAAGATCCCCAGAGAGCCACTTATAGCATCCGACATTGGTATGGTTTGCACGGCTGAGAGAGTCTCGAATGCCATGTCAAAATCTCTCTCCTTCAGTCAATGTGGAAGGAAGGTTATCCTCATACAAAATCCTCTAAGTTTCATAGTAAATCCAGTTTCCTCATGCATACAAGGCAATAATGAGCCAGGCTCAACCATGCACTTCCCTGGATAGTAGCACAATACTATTGGGATATTTGTCAGTGTTTTCTAGTTGTTTAAATATTTATGCACATACATAGCAGTATGTATATTTTTGTGACTATTTCAGTTGGCTATAACTATTGCACACTAAAAACAGCATGGCCAGTTATTTTTCTCCAGGCTTTCAAGGTACTACAACTGATGCCGTGGTCTACTTTGAAATGATTTAAAGTAGGCATATATATGTCCAATGCAACGTTTATTTATTATTATTTAATGTATTTGTATAGCTTTGCAGTGATGTAGGTATGATTTTCTGAAAGTTCCTATAGGAGGGGAGCTTACAGTGCTATCCTGAACCCTGACGGTAGGAGGCACACCCCCTCCGCACCCATCACCAGTGAGTCCCCAAACTTCAAAAGTTGCCTATGGCCATGTTCACAGCCATATCATGTAAGGATGTGCACAGGGTCCAGGTTGGAAATTGATGAATTCCCAGCCAGCAGTCCACTTCTAGGGTGGGAAAGCCTTAACTCACTGGGTTTTTGTTTGAAACCATCCTGGATTTTGTTTGCCAAACCCAGCCTAACATGGTTCATTAGCAAGACCACAAAAGCTGACCGTTAAAAATAATAGGAACATTTGTAAGGCCAACCGCTTTTAAATATTATTTTAAAAAGGAACCCAAGAGAACACTGTAGAAAGCATTTCAATGCAACTACACGCGTACGTTGTATTTCATAACAGGAGTATAATACATGAAGGTTTCTAGAATGCCAATGCAAAATGCATGCATGGACATTTTCTATAGGTAGAAATGCATATTAATAAATAAATTTATGTAGTGTTACATGCAGTAATAAATATTAACAGACACACAAAGCCAATGAAATGTAAAATAAATCAATGGAATACAAAGTCAGCTGCATGAATGAGCCTGAGGAACACCATCATATCAAACCCCAGCCCACTTCTCAATTTGGTGTGTGACCCTCTTAGACATAAGATAATTGGTTGGATTCAAGGACAAGCAAGTCTCACTCTGGCATAACTACTGGTTATGGAGTTTTGTATAGTACATGCAGGTACATATCAGGTATGTCACATTCATTTGCACTATGATATACTTATCATCATGTGCATCTCTCGTATTGGTCTATGGACCACCTTCATAAATATGTTTCATGTGTGCCCTACCAAATGTGACTGATTTATAGCAATAGAGAAGTATTAGTGAAGAAAGAGCCACATTTCACAACATTCTGGTGGGTGAGGATCATCTTACATCTGCCAGAATGAGAAATGCAATTAAAATCACAACTTGGTTTGAAATCTTGATGCTGGTAGGTATCCAGTGCAGTGTATAACTTCAGAAAAAATTATTGTTAGATTTTTAGATGTACTATATCATGCTATACAATAGTTACGCCTTGTTTTAATTAAAAGAGCAAGTGCTTTATTTCCATCTCTTCCTGCACATCCAATTTCTCGGATGTATAAATCTGGATCTGGTGTTCCCCAATGTATATCTGGACAGTCTATACCCATGCCAAAAGGCAACAGTAGCCCATACCACTCACAGTGGAGAACTTGAACTTGTGGATGTGAGTGAAGCAATTATTTGTAAGTTCACTTCTTTGACAGTCAAGGCTGTGAACGCGTCAACGAGATGATACTTGGATAGATCAGATGAGTCTGTATAGGTTCAGTGAGATTATCTTGAAAATTAATAGAGATCAACACAATCATCGATTGTTGACAATATGAGGCTTATTTGCTTGTTCCATCAGTTTTATTGTGAGACCTAATGTTTCATTCATTGACTTGACTGATGAAACACAAAGCCTTGCAAGGGCATAGAGCAATTATTATAGGATTATTCACGCTACTGTACATCTAACATCAAGCATTGCTGTGGCTGTTAGAGCCATCATCTGCACACTTTCTGGCAATATATTTCCAATGTCACCAATTCACTGTCGAACTGTTTCTCCCCTATATTATACAACACACAAAGTGTCATTGATCAATGCTTATATGTGATATTTTACGTACTTGGGCTTCATCAACAAAAAATGCTTTCACTCTCTTTGTGTAACAATGGGTTGAAAGTCACTTTCTCCAATAGTTACTTTTTAAAAGTAGTTCAGGAGTGAAGTACACCAGGCTACAGTCTCCTCTTGTGCTTGTCTTGGACAATGCTACTTGTTACAGAAGCCACCACCAATCCTTTTGCTGTAAAACGTGTAACCTAGGGTAAGAAATTACCAATATTTGTGGGTTATAGTGCTATTGCCACATGCATGGCTTATTAAATTCAACATTCGTGCCTATCATGCAATACGTAAGTTCATATGTCTTACCTGGTCTTCCATTATAGTTGTTAGAGGACAAACAATAACTATAGACTGTTCTCCTTATTATAGTCCAAGCAGATGGTTAAATAAAACTCTTTCCATATCCCATTGAGAGAACTATGAATTAGTACATCATTGCCAGTTGCCAACACCAGAAAAAATTCAATTTGATGACTCATTAAAAGGTCCGCTTGCCAGCTACAAGGTGGATAGAGTTCTCATTATGTAGGCCTATTTATTAGGAAATAGAGACATTACAATTAAAGGATGGCTATAAGAATATTTATGCTTTTGGCCCTGAATCCATGACTGGCTCATTCTTATATGGTTATAAGGGAGACGGCACTTTAAGGTGGCAAAACCAATCACAGACAGATTCAGAAGGAGATCAGATACACCGCATTTTCAACAATATATAGATATACAGGAACACCATTCTCATGAAGCCTTTCTTTTTTTTTAACTGCACAGAAAAAGCGATAGGACATAAATCGATGAAGCACCATGGTGACCAGCATCTGAAACGTTTTTGAGTGTCTTTTGATGGCTAAAGGGAAGAAATGGTATCAATGTTCAGAATTCATAGAATCTCTTTCTTCAGCATTGATATTAAAATGATCTTACTCTATCATTCTGCTATTTGTGCAAGTGATAATGAACAGACATAGAACACATTGCAGTTCCACAGCAATCATTGAGTGGGAAGGTACATGCTGAATAGAATCAGAACATACATATCAGTGTGGTCTTATACTATGTTTTCTTCATGCACAAGAATGTCATCCCAAATAAGTCAATATCAATACATCTGATAGGTGGCCAAAAAATCACTGACACTTCATTGCAACTATCAAAGCAATTGCATCACCACACCACCACATGATATTCCCACTGTCGCTCTTCAAAGGCACCAAGATGGAGCCGAAACAAAGAGAAAGAGTGCATGGTTTTAAAGCCCAGATGGGATTTGACTGCAGATTTGGAATGCAGGTGAAAAGTTGGACCTAGTCACCCTAAACTCTAAGTGTCCATTGGCCCAATCACCCCAACTATATTCCTCACAAGCTACTCGGTATAGCTCTAGTTTTAGCTTGAACATTCTAGATCAACTGCAGTGTCCAATCTGTCTGGAATCAAATGCCAGTCACTGGAGCTCCCATGTAGGGCACTGGAGTGCACCACTTGTGTGGTCAGTAGGTTCAGTTCCAATGACACGAAGTGTCCTTCTTGCTTCATGGATGTCCCTTTATTACCATTACCGTAGTATTAAAACCTGCACCACCAAATCATGGTACTCTTGCAGGACATACCTGTTGAGTGTTCATCCTGTACAATAGCTTATTTGTTTTATGCGCACATAATACAGATAGCAAATTTTTGGGTTGGGTTCATCCGGAACCCTCGCGAATACCCCCCTCCCCCAACCACCCCCTGCATTACGGCTTGATACAGTATTGATTTGATAACTGCTTTCCCATTATCTGCATGCCATCAATGGTTAAAATATTGAGCTATTAGAGTTTGCCTCGGGCTCTGACAATGTAGTTGAATTACGCTTTATTGGACAGGAGATATTTTTTTGTTTTGTTTTGTTTTTTTCTTTTTCGGGAAATAGTAAAACCGTAGAACCGGACTGGAGGCTACGGGGTGAGGATGTCCATATGACCAAACTGTATGGATTCATTTGACAGGTGGCCTGGTGATGGTGTGGTAGACGTGCTCAGATTTTAACAACATTCCAATGGACCCTCTGCACAAAAGCTTGGTAGTCATAGTAAAGAACAGGTTGCATTATGACTAGCAGCTGCCAGCAGCCCATAAATTGCATGAAGCAATAAGCTGAGCCCTAATTAAAAAGCTGTGGTATGTCACAGAATAGTGGGTTGCACAGCATTATTTATGAGTCGATCTACTAGCCTGACAGTCATTAGCACATTTTGCCTGTCCTCCGAAAGAACATGCAGTTAATGGAACCGGTAGCAGCCAGCAGTTCTAACAGGTTGGAATGGGTCACTGTCCTGCAGAGGAGAATAATGTGCATGAGTAATGAACAGACATGTTGGGTCACTTACAAAAGACACTTCATTTTGTACTGATATAGAGAGTCCAAATGTCTTGCATATGTACTTGAGGTCAAAGCCACCAATGGGAGACCGCACGGCAGAATTCATCAGGCACATGAGGCTGACAACTGCTTGATCAGGTGGTTCCAGGTGAATATCAATGGAAGATGATGTGGTAAAATGCCGTTGACACAAAGCACAGCCTGTTGGCATTGAGGCTAACCAATACTTGTAAGGACTGGGGTTCCTATGTTTCTGGTTCAGCGATTCTGAGCTTGTCTGATTGACGCCTCTTGTAAGGAATCAGGTGCTTGGGTAATGCTCATTCCATCTCCTTTCTTGGCCTGTGCGAATTGCAATTGGTCTCTGCTTTGGCAGCCCATGTTCTTAGATGTTGCCTCAGCCCTGATCACCTTCACCACCATGCTGCTGGAACAACATTATCCACAGAGCCATGTCACACCTAAAACATAAATGGAACCTTGGAGCAATAGAAAAATGCTCGTGTGGGGTGTAACTTTGCCCCTTCCTACCTAGCCAAAGCAGTGGACCAGGTTTGTAGTTAACTAGTTCTTGACATAAGGCATGAAATAGATGTAACCACAAATATTATCTACTTTGACATTCTAGCACTTTTCCTTTCAGTGCAAATGCATATCAATATAGTCTCTCAATTTAAGATAAGAACCTCCGCATCACTGATTGCACATCCTTGAAAGAGACCAACTTTCTCATTGAAAACGTTTTATATGCTGCATACATCATTCATTACAAATATGTATGCACAACGTTATTCTGTATATGACTGAGGTCACAAAACACACTCAATCTGTCCAGAGCAATGGATCTGGCTGTGGAGGTGATCTCGAAGCTCCACCCGAACTCTGTTGAGATCCCCTTGAATGTGGGCCTCAGGCACACCACAGAGGTTCCACATCTGCTCTTTGTCTTTGTTCAGGTCAAACAACTCGCACTCCATGGGATACTCAAAGAGTTGCTCAAGCCTGTTTGCATAGTATTCCACATAGAGATAGTTGTGGGTCGCGTTAAGCAGCCGAACGCCGAAAAAAGTATATTATTGTCCATATTAAACAAATGATTAGAGAAGTTTGCGACTGATCTATTCACACTCCAGTACTCCACAAGGTGCTTTGTTCTGAACAATGTGCTATTGTTACCGTTTTTGAGCTCGTTCGCGAAGGAATGTCCATCCATGGACATGGGAACCACTCCTCCGGCCAGCTCGATGATAGTGGGCAGGACGTCTACTATATGCTGGCCACAAAGGGCAGTTTTGCGCCTTCTTGAATGCCCGGCCCCCTGATGAAAAATGGGATCCGAATGACGTGTTCATAGGGCTGCTCCTTCTCCACGGGGAGTCTGAACTGACCTAGCTGGTAGCCGTGATCGCTGGTCCTCCATATCACATAAGTGTTATGCAGCTGGTTATGGTCTTCAAGCATTTTGATGACGTCCATTATGATGTCGTCCACAGAGAGGAGACTGCGCGTTCGGTTTCTGTACAGGCCATCTATAAATGCTGAATCTTTTTTTGAAAGTGGAGGCTCTCCTTACTAGGTAATGGTGCGTAGAACCACTGAAATTGAAGTTAGGGGTCTGAGGAGCTACAAGGTCAGGAAACTCATCCTTGTACCACGGGGCAGGTTCAGAGTAAAGATGAGGAGCGTGGACTCCTATGTAAGCGAAGAACGGCTTGCCCGACTGAAGTCTGCTATTTATGAATGCTAGGCTGTGATTGCCAATGAGAGAAGTCATGTAGTCCGTCGTGTGCAGCATACTTCCGTTTACATTCCATACGTTGTTGTTGAACAAGAACTCGTTGCAGAGGGTGAAAGAAGAGTCCCAGCCCGGAAATACCTCCGCGGTCTCTGACGTTTCGCTGCAGTACTGTGTCTTGAGCTCAAAATTCAGCGTCTTCCCAAAGCACCCAGTGGTGTAACCGTATTGCTTCATATTTACGCCCATGTTAGCGTTGGCGAAGTCTTGGCTGCTCACGTTCATGTGCATGCAAGCGTCGTCGCGCGGAACGAACCAACGGTGGGGGTACCGCCCCGTAAACAAGGTGGTTCGGGATGGACAACAGATTGGGACGTTGGAGAAGAAGTTTTGCAGAGTGGTCCCGAATTCGCGCATCATCGGGAAGGTGTACCTCATTCCGGGCGTGCCTTCATCCGGGACATTTTCCTGGTCATCCGTAAGTAGAAACACGAAATTGGGGTGGTTATCCAAGTTGGGATGTAGTTGGGCGTAGCCCGACCTTCGCGTATTGGCGGAAGGTCGGGTATCAAGCCTATACCTGGATTTGTACCCATCTGATAGTGCTGTGGGCTATTAACACCTGACCGTTGATTGAGTGACAATTACGCGTGCATGCGATTTGCTTGGACTATGGAGAGAGTTAAAGAGTGCGTTACCGACGCAGCTAAAGAGTTGGGCTACCCAGAGATGAAACCAGAGCAACTTGAAGTAGCTGCTTCTTTCATTGAGGGCAGAGATGTTTTTTCAGTTTTGCCTACTGGCTTTGGCAAGAGTTTATGTTACGCTTGCTTGCCACTAGCGTTTGATCAATTTATGAAAAAAGAGCGAGGCTATTCTTTAGTCATCGTCGTGACCCCTCTTGTGTCAATAATGGAAGATCAGGTAAAGCGATATATGCGCTTTCGTTTTGGAGTTAATACATAGGTTTTGGCTTTTCGTTTGTAACCAACTCGGATCTATAATGACAACCATAACTTTCTTTTACTACGTACTATACTAGTCACATACCGCTACTTCAGGTGTAGTCATTCTCATGGGACGAATGTTCACCGACAGATAATAGTCTAAGAGATCCAGCAGTAGTCTCGTACCCAGACCCTGATTCCCACAGCTGCGGATGGATTACATCACCGCTACGTGGAAAGAGGGTCTGGAGAACTGCTGTACTCAATTCTGTCCACGGTCACCAGAATGTTGGGGAACCAATCAGATTCGAGGTATGCAATAATTCGTTATTAACTAGAGTTTATTAGGAATGTGTGACGTACGTATGGAGTTTGGGGTATACAAAGCTGAAAGACGAGCAATTAAGGACTGTCAGAGATGTACTTAGTGGGCTCGATACCGTTGTTAGTTTACCGACAGGATACGGCAAGTCGTTGTGTTACGCATTTCTACCGTGGGCTTTTGATGAACTTCGGAACACGAAGAAAGCAAGCATTGCGTTGGTAGTTTCGCCGCTTGTAAGTTTAACGACCGATCAGGTAAGAGCGTATACTTTATTTTGCGTACTAACATGCTACTTTAGCTACGTATACACAACACCGAGAGACGCGCGCGCGCACAACACACATACACACACACACACACACACACACACACACAAACGTGATCACACACACACACACACACACACAAACGTGATCACACACACACACACACACACACACACACACAAACGTGATCACACACATACACACAATGGAACCTGCACGCATTAAAGTTAGCAAAGAAGGTTGACATCCAAACAGATGTGGACTAATTAGAAGACTGGAACCAAACGTAGACTTACAAATAATATGCATGGTCCAAACAAAAGTGTGTATATGCTCTGTTTTAGTTTCAAACGTACGTTCTTTTAGTAGGTGTTGTGATTGAGAGGGATTCAAAGGCTGGTGCAGCATATGGTGTATGTTTTGCCGACAAAGCATGTACTTAATGCACTTCGTCCACATCTCTCTTCACCATCTAACCTTCTTTCCTTCCCTTTCACACACCCACCCCCCCCCCACACACACACACACACACACACACAGACACACACAAACACACACACAAACACACACACAAACACACACACACGGACACACACAACAAACACACACACGGACACACACACAGAGGTTAGTCTCTGGCATTGATTTGAGAGTAAAAGCAACACTTTTTCAATGCAATGGGATGCATAACCTCAATAAAGTGTACAAGACAGGAGTTGTAGTCTCAAGCTCATTGTGCAGTTTGTTCCAGGAAAGAGCACACAAATGTTCTCTCTGGCCATGAAAGAGAATTGAAGTTGACTTTATCTTTAGCTACATATCGCAATCTTAGTAGTGGTGGCAACAGTACTAAGTAAATGTTAACAGCGATTCTCCAGGAGAATCGCTGTTAACATTTACTTAGTACATCAAACAAGAATTGGCTCCTGGGGCTCCGCCCCAGACCCCGATGGGGGAGCTTGCAGCACTCCCCCATACCTCCTAGCTGGGCACCACCCCTCCCGCACCTTCCCCCAGCGGGTCTTTCTCAATTTCATACAAATCCTGCATCTGGCAGTGTGTACCCTTCCATACATACATGTATTATCCTGGCTACGCCATTGCATGGTTGAGTCCACTTATAACATGCTTTGCACCCCCCCCCCCCCCCCCCCCCCCCCCCCCCCGAACACACAACCTGGCTACGGGGCCTGCTCCTGGCTTAAAGGAGGAGACGCCACGTAAATAGTGGCGCAGGCCGTGCTCAAACTTCCGTATAAAAGGCGCTTGGATCCAACCGGAAATCACGTGAGCTCAACATTCTCAGAATGGCGTAGTTTTGTAAGCTCTTATAGGGTTCTCACCCACACTTGCTGGTTACGTCGTTTTTACGTTGTTATGACGGGCAGATCAAGTACTTTCTTAGTATTCGATCGCGCGCGTTTATTTGTTCTCGAAACCGACTTGCATTGTGTTTCAGTTTTTACTGGAGATCACTGTTACAAGCTCTGTGAGGCTTTACGTGAGTTTCAAAGGTGAGCTTGGCTCGAAGGTCAACTCTCACGTGCGCATATGACAAAGAACTACAAACTGTGGTTGGGGCAACTTAGTGCCAAATTTAGCATGTCGATCGCCTTTCGATCGTTCCTATCTATACCTTGGAATTTGCATCACTTATATACCCAAATGAGTGGTTCGATCGGTATGCGTTGGGCCTGTGCACGGCTTGTTATACTTGTGTTGTAACACATTGTAAATATACAGTGCAAAAATAAAAAACAAAACGAAGAAAACTTTTGAAAGCCCTGATTCCAGCGGTCTCATTCACTGGAAATCAAAAACCACATCTCCACGTGCTGTTAGCAGGAGGTCTTCCGAACCTAGCGCCGTTCCTAGAATAAAGGTAAGGTTGTTGTCAGGCACACGATTCAGCAAAACGAATTAGTCAAACAAGTAACACAGGTAATATAGAGCAATGCAATTAGTAAACAAGCCAGTTTATGTAGACATACACAAGCCAGAATCAGCCACATTCCTACTCATCTGTGGTTCAATTGTACCAGTGATCAACCACATTCCTACACACTCATCTATACAAGGTTGTGGTTGAATGTACCACTGGATGCCTGCCTGCAGCCTTTGTGGCTGACCTAAACGTTTTTTGTAGATGAGGGTTTTCGTAGTGCAGCCTCATATACACTAATGGCTGCCGGCATAGTGAGAGGCTTCCTTTGTGGAACGTAACCTGGCTGTTGACAGGGACGCATATCACATATGGAATGCACTAATGCACATAAAAGACACAATCACACACATTCACATCACATACACAGAACATACACACATGCACACACACCCACTATGTAAATACAAACCTGAAAGTGCTTGCTGATGTTCACAATCATTGCATGTAGACAGTCAGGGTTGCCACCACAGTTCCTCATGCACCAATACAAGTGCACCTTGGTGCACCTTGCTGAATAGCCAGATATTCCATGTATAATCAATATGTCCAGAAAGTACATACCCTTATCAAAAAGTTCAGTGAACCATGTCCTATCCCTTGTACGGACCGTACTGGCACAGATACGATGCAACTGCTTCGCCACATTCTTAGTGCCTGCAATAACTCCAATCAATTCACCACTGAAAACCAATAGATACCTTACCATGCCAAGTGTCGTAGGAATTGACCATCCCGAGTTGTTGTACATACTGCTTTATTGTAGCCTGGTAGCCATGGGCTACCTCTGTGATGTTTAACCCTTTGTTAGAAAGAAAACGTGAAAATGTAAAAAGTTGGGACACAAGAGCAAACCTTGGGCAATAACTTGAGGTAAGACGAACTCTGTGCTGCTGTCTGGAAAGAGTGGAAATACCAACAATCCTGTGTGTACTGAAATGGACGATACGCTGATAAACATGGGCATTTAGAACTTTTGTGCATACCTTCCAGCCAGACAAGGTACCGTTGAGTGGTATGCGTTTGACGTAGAATCGTGACGTGCATCAGTTATAACCCACTTTATAGTAAATATAAAAATAAACTTTTTTTAATGTGGCACTCTAACCTCTCCACTTGTAGCATGGTGAGGGCTTTCCTTCACACGTTCAACAGCAGCTTTCATAGACTCTTCTGCTACATCTGCCACCACTTGCTGGTACAGTTTGTTCAGATAAACTGAATGAACATGACATGATGTAAAATAATATAAATCGATATTCTCAGCCCCCACCTGAGCTGATGTATTTCTGCTTCACTACACCCATACCAGCAAATAAAGAGAAATTCATGTACTGGCGTGGCAACATGCCAGCACAGGTGAAAGCATGGACCAGTCTGCAAAAAGAATCAAATTTACATTGGTACTCTAACTTCTGATTACAAAGGTAATGACCAGACAGCACTCTGCAACTAGCCCAGACATGTGACTGCTTGCAGTGTGGGCAAACAAACTGGACCCTAGCTACATGTCCCTTCTAAATGAGTTTTATACAGAGCATTGAACAGAATTACTTACGGTACTCATACCTTTATGAAAGAAGCTATAGTCCAAGATGGGTTCCGTTGGAGAGACAGCCACACTGCTGGACAAGGCCCGAACAAAGACTCTTGAAGGTCTTACGCTCGACCACAAGTAGGTTTTGGTCACTGGCGTCTTCTTCTCCCGTATAGATCCCTTAGAAAGTTAGTAAACCCAATTTTGTATAACCGAACGTACATGTATATATCTATCCAACTAACCTGCAGAATTCAACATCATTTCATTCCTAGAAAAGGATGTTCTGCTACTTGAGGCCTGGTCATCTCGGGTTGGGTCAATACACGGTCCAGCAAAGCATTCAATCAACACGCTGAAGTAGCGTTCCGCTTGCAACCGGGTGCATAGAGTTGCTTCGCTGCCACAAATCTACTCAGAAAAGTGTCCTTTTCTTCTCAAGAGAAAAAGGGCCCTTGCAGATGCAGTCTATACCTAGAGTACGTATTTTCTGGTGAAGAGGTCGCCATTATACGAACATGTGATCCAGTTTGTTAACTTAGTGTTATTAACTTCAGAAATGGTATTATTGCATGATATGGCATTCAAAACATGTATGTGCGCTTGAAGTTGTACGCTGTAGCTGTTGTTGCCAAGCCTATAGCTCTATGTATAAATATGGATCCACCATTTTTAATCTAAAACAGCCGCACGGCCGGTTGAAATTTTTGGATCCAAGCTCCTTTTATACGGCAACTCCTGCTTTAAGCTTAAGCCATTCAGGGATACAACATTGTTGCTAGTGGTATAGGACAATTTCCGTTCTGTAATTAATTAAATTCATGGCTACGTAATTAAATTCCTCGCGACGTTGGATTGATATTGTTACATAATCACTGGACAGAATTGAGTACAGCAGTTCTCCAGACCCTCTTTCCACGTAGCGGTGATGTAATCCATCCGCAGCTGTGGGAATCAGGGTCTGGGTACGAGACTAATCCAGCAGGACGTAGTCTCACAAATCATTTAAAAACAGATTCATAGCCTGCCACGCGACCAACGCGTAATTAACACTCAATCAACGGTCAGACTAATCAGGTGTTAATAGCCCACAGCACTATCAGATGGGTACAAATCCAGGTATAGGCTTGATACCCGACCTTCCGCCAATACGCGAAGGTCGGGCTACGCCCAACTAGTTGGGATGGTCATCGTAGCTGTCGCTAGACCCGTAGTCTTGGTTGCCTGAAGTTGGCCATATCTAGACAAGCAATAGGCACAGAAGTACATGTACAGATCCGGACTTCCGGACGGTAATTGCATTGATCAAATGTGATGATTGTGTATGCATGGGTGCATGAATGTTTGCGGCTGACGCCTAAAACGCAGGGTTTACATTTCAGAGGAGCCGCAGGCGCCTTGTAAGGCCTCTTTTCATTTTAGGTCCCCTAAACTGACGGTTTGCGTCAGTAGATAGACAAAAATAAGAGAATCATAATTATTGAGATAATATTTCTGTTGAACGCATGATGTGCACTAAAAAAAGCCTTTACATCTCATCTTTATGCACCCAAATTTTGATTTTGTGTAGTGCAAAGCAATTGCATGCATGTGATGATTGGCTGAGATTACACCGGGGCGTCGAAGTTAACTTCTATCCCACTCCGATCCGACCCCTTCATAGCCAATGATATAAATTTGGCACATTATATTTCTGGTAGTATGAGTGACAGCCGATCCAGACTAGAACTATCTTAACTATTTTTAGAACGCTAAATGATCGTTCTGGGTAATGGGCTATGCGCATATGCGCAGTGCCATGCAACAGTTTGGAATCAAACTAACAAAGATGTTTGTGCTAGCTAATATCAATAGAGTTCCAAGATGTATATGGATTATCCTTTAACAGCATCATCTGGTTCTGATCGAGGTGCCTCTTCTTGAATCTCAGGGTAGCAAAATTTGTTCTGATGGAACTATTCTTGCATCCACATTCGGCACTCTATGATTCGATTCGCGGTAGGTTATCTCACTGTGTTCTGCAAAATCAAAGCTATGTTGTTGAAGCGCCTTTTGCCCTATGACATTGATCCTTCAGCACGCGTTTCCTGTAGGGCGCTAGATTTGTTGTGGGGTTGGGTCCGATTTATCTAATAGGTCTCAGAAAATTTGGCAATGCCGAGCGCTCAAGAAACTATTCATTGTCTGGTTTTCTAATAGCCCGGCCCCTTAAATGCCTAGTTTCGTCCCCAGACCCAATATACGCAGCAGTGGATGGATTACATCACCACTACGCGCTAGCGGTGATGTAATCCATGCACTGCTAGGTATAATGGGTCTGGGGACGAGACTTCTAATAAATGCCCGCGGGCCGGGGGATTTTGCCCCCTCCCTGCTCCCCTCCCTCTCGTAAGCTCTGATTTAGTGCTTGAGAAGAGGCAAGGCTGCAGAGCGAGAAACGTTGGTCAGTGACATGTACACGTATACGCCTATATTGTTAGGAACCCAGGAGAAAACGGTACCAAATGCGTGTGGCTAAGTAGAGGCAGAGATGACGCTGTTGGCAAAGCAACCCTATTGGCAAAAAACAGCGATGCAACTACACAAATATGACGGTATAACAGGAGTACATGTAGATTTCTAGCACGCCAAATATAAAATGCATGTGTGATACATGCAGTAAACGAAGTGGGAGCGGAAGCAAAAGATGACAGATCTAGACAACTCCTAGTATTTGTGTTTCCTATTATATATTTGTTGTTTATTTGGTGCTTGTAGCAACAGTTCACCTTGTGATGCTTCACATTTAGAAGTGGTAGTATTTTAAAAATATTTCTCTTGAACATTATTCTCCTCTGAAGGACAGTTACTCCAGTTACTCTATGAACTGCTGGTTGCTACTGGTTTCCATCAACTCCAGTTCTTTCCAGAGGCAAAAGTGCCAATTACTGTCAGGCAGGCTACAGCTGGTAGATCCACTCATGAATAATGCTATGCAGCCCACTATTCTGTGGCATGCCCCAGCTTTTTAGGGCACAGCTTATTGTTTCATGCAACTTATGGGCTGCTGGCAGCTAGCTGCTAGTCATAATGCAACCTGTTCTTTACTATGACTGCCAAGCTTTTGTACAGACGGTCTTGGAATGTTGTTAAAATCCGAGCATGACTACCACATCAATCACTAGGCCACTTGTCAGATGCAGGCAAATCCATGTTTGGTCATATGTACATCCTCACCCACAACAGACACTTCAATTTGGCTGAGGCTTACCACCAACCTCTCCTAAGCCCACCAGATCGGTCGCATTCTTGAGGAACACCCAGAGTGGAGCCTCCCCCCCCCTCCCCCACCTCGACTAAACTTTATAAATGAGTTATCCACTGTTTGAAAAGGTCAGCATTTCAAGTGTTGCCATGCTACATATCCCCTTTGCAAAATCCTGAATCCAATCATAGCACTATGAATTAGGAGATACTATATATGTACGCTGAATGTCTTACCAGTTGGCCTTCATAGCTAAACAGTGAGCCGAGAAGCTTGATATACTAGTTTGTGGCTATGAAGGCCAACTGCTATGATGGCATCACTTTTGACAGTCAAAAAATCATCATAAGTATGCCCTGAGTCATGTGGAGCCCTCGTATGCACACCTGATCAGGTACACTGTATATGAAACAAGGTGTCCTTTTGTGAAGTTGATGCACTTACTTCAGATATCGAAATATTAAATAGAGGTTCTGAAATACAATTGCAATATTTTTTTGCATGTTTTCGTATACCTCCATGAACCATGAAGGACCGATAGTTAGCTGGCTTTAATTGTGTCAGAATTCAATTGGAAAAAATCCACCCCCTTGAGGTGGGTGATGTTTGCCTGAAGCTACTTTCACTTGACTGTTGTGCAAATTGGTGACACTATCATTCGCTTCAAAGCAACTAAACACGCAAGTGCTAGCACAGTCACTAGTCTTGAAAGTATTCAACTGATTCCACCTTTATCACTACTCGTGCAGTTTCACCC
The DNA here is from genome assembly GCA_013339895.1 of Ephydatia muelleri. NCBI lineage: Eukaryota > Metazoa > Porifera > Demospongiae > Spongillida > Spongillidae > Ephydatia > Ephydatia muelleri. The sequence goes on from JABACO010000006.1 coordinate 9,526,884, forward strand.
AGGTTTCTTTTCCAGAAAGACACCATTGTGCCATGCATGTTTATACAAGTCGCCCACAACCTATCGTATTGTACATCATGTGTTTACACATGTGTGAGTGTGTGTGTGTTTTTTACATGTTATTATCTTTCAAGAGCTGTCCGTATGATATTTAGCATGAATTTGTGTTGTGCTCCTTTAAGTTCAATGTTGCCAGTAGATAGGGCAAATGAGAATGGTACTACCCCTCCCAACACGTTGTCTCTTACTATCCCTTGAGCAATCTGCCTCATACTTTCTTCACAGGCAATGGTGCCTTCAACTACCTATTTGATGTAAGCTATACATGTATACTATAAATGTATGCACATGATATGTGACCAGAGAAAGATAGGAACACTACACAAGGTGCAAATTACAGCAAATGTTTATCATACTGTTGTTCCTCTCTCAATGTGGGTAACCCCTTTCCCCTCCTCCCTTACCCGATCAATCAACCTCTGAGTAATTGCATCACCTGTGAAGGAACTGCAATTTTCTCCACTGTATTCCTAGACCAGCGTTGCCCCAATATGACGTACTATTCTGGCTTGGTGCAATAGCACCTGTCCTGTTGGGTTTATCAATATAGTGGAATTCACTTCTTAGGAGCACTGATGAATCCCCCTGCTGTTAAACATTCTGCATCTCAGTGCACCTTTCTTACAATACTTCTAATGGCTGATTGTGTTAAAGAGTGCATTTTTATATTTAGGGGGAGGGGAATTTCTAACTTTAATATGGCCTGGGGACGAGGCTATGCTGTATACCTCCTTATATATGTATGTAATGAACATTGTGTTATTTGTTGATGATGCAGTGTACTGACCTCCTTCTGAATTTGTCTGTACTTGGTATTTTCACTTTAAAGAACCCCCCCCCCCCCCCCCCCCCCTTCCCCATCTTAAGACATCCTGTGCAGTGGCAGATCCAGGGGGCCCTAGCTGGTCATTAATAATGTTATGCAGTAGCCACGTTCACGTTATCCATTGCTTACAGTTTATGATACTCAAACCAAGTTAACTGACGAGTTGGTTGGGTTGCCCCGCCTCCGCACACATGCTCACCATGGATACGACAGCGCATGCACATTCATGCAGACACGTGTCAGAGTCATGTCAGAGTCAGCAGCCACGATTTTTCTTTCTTTCACTCCATTACCCATGACTGGGGTGATTGTGACAATCTGGGCTGGGGCTTCGGCACGCTCAAGGGGGGTGCCTTAACACCTCACCCCTAAATGCTGGACCGCACTGAGGACCCCACCCAACCAACCATGACATGCCCACAATTAGGAAGGTGACGTAAGTATTATGGTTACGTGTATCTTAGAGATAACGAGAGTAATATACGAAAATGGTATATGGAAATAAGAGTTTCGATAATGTGACTGAGGAATAAGGATTGCAATATGACGAGTGTGCATATGGTACAGTCTGATGATCAGAGTGCTTAGCACACATTTGCATGGCCATTGAATTGATACAGCTCTCTCAAGAAGCTGCATTTATAATGAGGTGCTGGCATGCGCAGAGTGATTTAATTGGTTTGCAGTGCGAGATTAGGACAATAAGGTATAGTCATCAGGAGTTACGAAAACTTTCATCCTTATCTCTAGCAGTATAAATAAACACTTAGTGCTCATATAAACTGCATAACATTAAAGATGGCGATCACTCGTAAACTCGATGTGGTGCTTAGAGCTTGTCTATACACAAACTTTTTTTCATAAAACACAAGAATATTAATGGTCCCTTCTATCCTGTAAAAAAAAGAACAGTGTATCAATCCGGAAACTATCTCAATTTTGCTATAACGATTATGTTATTGAACCCATTCACTGTCAACAACAGTTATTAGTATATATAAATTCTACGTAGATTGAACTTCAACTTGACGCCAAACAAGTCACTATTAAACAAACAATGGTAACGTTATGAGCCTGCCACGTTACAAATGTTTATGAAAAATTTGTTATTCAGTGCAGTATATTTCGTAACCATTAAAGTTATTAACTTCATAAATGGTACCAAGTAACATTCATCCAAAGACAAACAAGTATGAGCAATTACATCAAGATCTGAAGATGTGAAGCACACATTAAAATGGAGTGACCCTCATTCATCCATGTTGCAATACATGCTGCATAAACCAGAACATTTAAACATGAACTGTACAGATCTACTTAGAATGGCTGAAAGCACACTGATATAATACCAGAACAAGTAACTCTTGTAGAAGCAAGCGCTATATAAGGTAAACTGCCAAATTAGAACCGGTTGGCTTTATTGGAACCGGGGAGTCCAAAGTGGTAGAAGACTAGAGGTAGGGGTTTGAAACCATTTCTATGTATCAGTACACAAAGAAGAATGAGGTTCAAACCCCTACCTATAGTCTTCTACCACTTTGGACCCCCTGGTTCCAATAAAGCCAACCGGTTCTAATTTGGCAGTTTACCTTAGGGGACAATCCAGATGTGATCAAATCACTGCATCTCATTATAAAATTTGCCTGTTCCACTAATACATCACCATCCTCAATCTAATTATGCAATTTTGCCACCCAGAAACTAGGTTTCAGATTGATGCAATTTATAGTCCTTCATTGCAACAAGTACACATGACCAGTGCATCGAGTGCTGTACCTATAAAAGACTACTGATGTTAATAAATCATGAGACTAGAAAGTTTTCATGCCGCTTGGAACCCAGAGTTACATATATACTGGAAAAGGGCAGTTTTTCATTATGACATCTCCATGCTGTTAGAGAAAAAGTTATTAAAGACCAGTACTGTTGCTGCTTGCAATGAAAAACATCATGCCAGAATGGTCTAGTCATTTAAATAAGTATAACTTTCACATGCACGATAGCTTTTTGTTGCTACATATTTTCTTGAGCGAGGCAGTGGTGATAGCAAAGAATGCCAGGTGATAAGTTTGTGGATGAATATTAGCGAGCAAGGCCAACATAATACAGTTTTGCAATATGTCAAAGAGGCACAGGGACAATTCTGAATTCATTTCTAGTAAACACTTCATGTTGAAAGGAGGAAAGACAATGTCAGATGAAGAGTTCAAGCTTCAGTTATTGGAATAAACACCATGTACTCAACGGCATGTATCATAAATAATATCACATTAATGCACAACATACATAAAACGTAAATAATAATAATAATGAATAGTTATATCAGTACAGCTACACACAAACAAAACAAAAACCTATACTACGTTGTTGTCACCGAACACCTTGCTTGCAGAGCAATAGCATTGGCCCTTATAAGAGTAATGCTGAGCTAGTCATAAGGTAGGGTGATGGCCTGGGATTTGGAACAGTGCAGCTGAGTAGCTAAATGCAAATCTCCAACATCCATAATGCTCGACTACAAGGGGCTGCAGACCTTTGTCCACATACTCTGCCTTCAGCACAGGCAAGGGTCAAGTTATATCAAAGGTGGAAAGGGAGCCATACATACATATGATGGCCAAGCATAAGTGGCAAATCCATGGCAACAATAAAGCCAGGGTTCCCCCTTGTCGAGAATCAGCATATCAGCCAAACGCTTTAAAAATCTTGCACATGCTGCCAGAGGTAGAGGAAACCAATGGGGGTCATGCACATCATGTTTGATATGTATTTTATTCTAATAAATGTTACTACTTTAACTGTAAACAATTAGGTAAGCAGGTGGAGCAATGTTGTTTTCAAAGTCAAGGTGTACAGGCAATGATACATTTAATAAGATAAGATAATAATAATATAATAATAATAATAATAATTTATTTGGTAAATTTACACCAAAAAGGCAAGTAATGGCATTAGGAAATGCACTTATAAACTGCCTAAACTATTTATAAGGGAATAGTTTACAAAAGGGGGTAAGGTCAACATGACTCAGATGAGCTTTAAATGCACAGACGGAGGATGCAGACACCACTGAGTTGGGCAAAGAGTTCCAAATTGGTATGACACGTTCTGAAAAAAAGTTTAGACGAAAATTATGATGTGGTAATGATCTGGACTTGAGCTTAAAGTGGTTTCCTCTGGTAAAATGAACATGAGAGTTGATAACAAAGAAGTCAGATACATCGACATCAACAAGGTGAAACACTATCTTGTAACACATCACTAGGTCAAAGAATACCCTGCGATATTCAAGAGATTGAAGATTTAAATTTCTTAGTTACTCAAACTTTGAATCAGAGTTGTTCCTATTCTGTACCATCAATCAAGCACCTTGTTTTATTTGTGCAAGGGTATCCCTTCTAATCTCAAGCTCGTATAGTAATTGGTCATTTTGAATTCTTTATTTTTTGTATCAGTGCAATTCTGAACCCCTTGTTGTGAGCATTAGGCTTCACCCAAGATGCACAGGGGGAGCTTATAGTGCTACCCTAAACCCCCTGCATGGGCAGGAGGCACACACCCTCCACACCCATCACCAGTGTGTCAGTATAGCTCTCCAAACTTTAATTTGCATACGGCCATGCTCACAGCCATATCATGTAAGGGTGTGGGCAGAGATGCCTGCATTTATTGATGCGTGTGAGTTGTGGGGAGAGGAGAGGGAGACGAAAGGAAAATGGAAAGGAAGAACGTAATGGGAAAGAGGAAGGGAGAAGCAAGGGAGAGGGTGGACAAAGAGATTTCATTCATGTAATAAATATCCATGTAGCCTGGTAATGAAGGTATAAATAGCCCATTACCCAATGTGTGTGTTTGTGTGTGTGTGTGTGTGTGTGTGTGTGTGTGTGTGTGTGTGTTGTGTGTTATGTGCATGTAATGTGTGTGTGTGTTGCTCCAAAGTCATTACAGTCAGGCTAAATTAATGACTAAGCAGATACTGAATGCCCATTATCATCACACTCAGGCTGTATACCGCCCTTGCCACACCTCTCTCAACACACCCCTCCCACCAGCTCCCTCAGTACACCTCCACTCCCACACTCTTACATTAGCAGCGTACCCATGATCAGCACAGTAGTACATATACACTCAGATCACTCACAAAATACGAATCATTGTGCCTATATAATTGTGTACTGTGGAACCCTGAGGTATGAATTCACTTGAACTGCATATGTACTTGTTTGTGTGATTCAAATTATTTGCACTTTTATTCCGTACAGTGTTAATTTGTTTACGACAGCTCAACTTCCATAACTTCAATTCGCGCAAGTTACGATTTGGATGTCAGGAAACACGATTCGTCTATCAATACATTTCCATGCGTAATGTTTATGAAACATGCAGAGCGTTCTGGGGATGGTAAGTGGATTTAGTTAGAATTTTTGTCTTGAAACTAGTGCTATGCTGGTAAACAATCTACAAATGGACCATTATCATCAATATGTTCAAGATGTTTCAAATTTATTACAATATCAATGTGCAAAAATATTTTGAACGTCCTCTGATGTGTGGCGCATTTCTGGATATGGTGGACATTCCCTTTTGTTTAAAACACATAACTGATCAGTTGAACATAAAGACATTACAGTGTTCAAATGCCACTATTGTGATGTGTGTGTTTCAAAGAGTCTTTGGTGTACATGTAGTGGCATACTGTAACGAGGTAGGTAGTCCATCAGTGCTTCATTATCGAAACCACAAAAACCACAAATACTGACCGTTTACAATAATTTGATAAGACATTTGTAAGGCCAACTATCTATGGTAAGGCCAACTGCTCTTAATATTTTATTGTTTTAGAAAGGAATCCAAAAGAACACTGTTGGAGGCATTTCAACAAAAGGCAGTGATGCAAACTACACAGGTATGTTGTAATTCATAACAGGAATACATGTAGGTTTCTACTATGTCAATGCAAGATGCATGCGCGACAGTTTCTGTTAGTAGTTAGAAAATGAAATATTGACACAAAGATCCAATGAAAAAAAAACAACAAACAATGAAATATAGAGCCGGCTTCATGAGTGAGGCCTGAAGAGCACCATCATCAAACCCCAGCCCACTTCTCCATTTAGTGTGTGACCCTCGTAGACACTAGCACAAGCTGCACGTTTTGCAGTACATAGCCCTGAAAAATTTGACCAAGGTGTTATCTAATGATTGCAAAAGGTCAACTTTTAATTCACAGCTGGACATTAGATCTAATTAGACAGTGCCCGTCTGTTCTTTGGTGAGGTACTTATCACATTCATCCTTACCGCTAATTAGATTTTTATAGTGTCCCCCAGTCCCATAACAATCTATTACATAAGTATCGCGAACTGTAGCTAGCCACTTGCGCTCAGCCAGTAAAAATAAATGTATTGATTAAAAGACGCGCATCTTTTAGAAGAATGGGCACGCTGCTCAGCTAGGTAAGCTTGTGATCATCTGTAATGCTTGAATAGAAAATTGCTTCATTCTTGTTGCAAGTAAAAAGCAACCAGCCACGTCCACGGCGACCGATAACCCGACGGTTTGGGGCTGAACAAACCATGTACTCGTGAGCGTTCTTCCAATACAATGCAGAGACTAAGCGTTCAGAATGCAAAAAAACGGGTGAATATAGATTAGCTGCGTCATCATACCTCAACTCCGTAATGCAAGCCGAGTAAAAAATATGGCCGCCACGCATGCGGTTCTTAGGGGTTATCTATACACTCCAATTTTATAATCGAAAAACCGTGTTATTATTCGCCGGTCTCTAAAGTTATCTGAATTTTGCAAACGGCGCTATAAACATAGGTTATTTGGAACAGTTCACGACAAAATGTCATGATCCAAGTTATAGTTACGAAGGTACTAGTGGTATCCTAAGGTGTGTATTAATAATTGTGCTTGTATAATACAAAAATGTATTGATACTATATACTTGTAATCAATATCATGTACAGTAATAGTACTGATATACCGTATTTTCAGTACTTTTTCGTTTTGCTCTCGCTCGAAAACTAATACGCCATTTCACTTCAGACGAACCAGTGAGGCCAAGATTTTAATAACCAATAGCTGTTTAATAATCCCTCAAAAAACCATTAGCGATAGCTATCACAGGGAAAAAAAGCATCGAATCATTTAGAAATCATTGCGTGATTGAACAGAAAATCACACGAAAATCAATAGAAGCGTGTGATTTTGTGTGATTTTCTGTTCAATCACGCAATGATTTCTAAATGATTCGACGCTTTTTTTCCCTGTGTATGGAGACTAGTACTAAATCAAGAGTGTGACTGTTTTACCATGGCAGTTCGCCTGACGAGCAATGGTATCGGTAGTGCTCAATGCAGTACAGAAACCTGCGTAAAACAATTAAAACTTTGAATATGCTTGTGCATTGCATGAATGATAATGTTGTGCGAGGAAGGTGTAATAAATTGATTGCTTCGCAAACGAAACTAAACAACTCTGAAAAAAAAAACGCTTCATTCATTATTTATTCTTCATTGCTCGCAAGTAAAATGGTTAGAACAAATGCAGCGAGAGCGAAAAGAAGAAAGAAAAGTATGAAAAAAAAGAGAGAAAGAAATGAAAAATAATTATAATTAAATGGCACTCTACACCTGACACAGGCGTAGGGAAGACAGCAAATCTCCATTCTCTTTGTTTCTCCATCGGAGAATTCCCATTGAGTGACACTACCAAGTCAACAGAAACCAAATCGAACAGATATTGTGCCCTTTGATGAGGAATCACCCAGCATCAGCAGCTCTTTCACTTTTCGGTAGTCATCTCAGACAGAACCGAGGCTATGCCACCCATGCACCTGTGGAACAATGGAATACAACTAGGGGAGGAAATTGGGTGGACCCCGGGCCGGAATTGAACCCCAATACCTTGAACTTGAGAAGCTCTCGTCGTAACCACTACACCACAGTGCACTAGCTTGAAGTAATACAATTGGAACCTATGGTTATGTAGATAGACCCCAAAAATTGTAAAAAAAAGGGGAAAAAAATTATTCCTAGAGGGATTTGAACCTAGTGCTTCTCGACTCCTAATCACTGCACTTATCACCTCAATCGTGGATGAATATTGCGCAACGTTAGTTAATCCGCGACGTAAATCATCTGTGAAAAGTGCGATTAGTGTGGGTTTTTTTCTTGCACTGAGTACCAGTATAAAACTGCCAATTACCTACGTCACTTTACATGCACGTGAATATGCTTCGTATGCTCTTGCGACTACAAATGAGAACGTTGCAGCGAAAAGGAATTAATTAACGTTCATTCAATGATTAATATAATCACCGTGACTTGACTCACGTGCACAAGGATAGCTCAATTGCCATTGAGTGATATACCATACTGACTAAGGGAAGGGAGTTCCCGTAGTAAGCAGAAAACAAATCAACGCTCAAACGTCGCGGATTAACTAACGTTGTGTTCATCCAATTATCCCCACGGTTGAGGTGATAAGTGCAGTGATTAGGAATCGAGAAAGTATAGGTTCAAATCCCGCTGGGAATAATCCCCCCCTTTTTTATAATTTTGGGGCTTATCTACATAACTATAAGTTCCAACTGTATTACTTCAAGCTAGTGCACTGTGGTACGAGAGCTTCTCAAGTTCAAGGTATTGGGGTTCAATTCTGGCCCGGGGTCCACCCAATTTCCTCCCCTAGTTGTATTCCATTGTTCCACAGGTGCATGGGTGGCATAGCCTCGGTTGTGTCTGAGATGACTACCGAAAAGTTAAAGAGCTGCTGATGCTGGGTGATTCCTCATCAAAGGGCACAATATCTGTTCAATTTGGTTTCTGTTGGCTTGGTAGTGTCACTCAATGGGAATTCTCCGATGGAGAAACAAAGAGCATGGAGATTTACTGTTTCCCTACGTCTGTGTCAGGTGTAGGGTGCAATTTTATTAACATTATAATTAATTATTTTTTCATATCTATCTCTCTTTTTCATACTTTTCTTTGTTCTGTTCGCTCTCGCTGCATTTGTTCTAACCGTTTTACTTGCGAGCAGTGAAAAATAATGTATGTACCGTTTTCGTTTTTTTTTCAGAGTTGTTAAGGTTCGTTTTTCAGTGATTCGTCACGCGCGAAGCAATCAAGTATGCACCTTCGCTCAACCCCTCGCACAACATTAGCAATGTAAAAGTTTTAATTGTTTTATGCCTGTTCTGCACTGCATTCAGCACTACGGATACCATTATACTCGTCAGGCGAACTGCCAGTTTAGTACTAGTCTCCATAGCTATCGCTAATGGTTTTTTGAGGGATTATTAAAACAGCTATTGGTTATTAAAATCTTGGTTTCAATGGCTCGTCTGAAGTGAAGTTTTCGAGCGAGAGCAAAACGAAAAAGTTCTGAAAATACGGTATATATGTACTATTACTGTACATGATATTGATTACAAGTATGTTGTTAGTATCAAGACATTTTGTGTTATACATGCACAATTATTAATACACACCTCAGGATAACACTAGTACCTTCGTAACTATAACTATGATCACGATATTTTGTCGTGAACTGTTCCAAATAAATATGGGATCGTTTACACGAAAAGGGACCTAGTGCATATTACAATAAATATTATTAAAATGCCTTACGTTTAAATCGCTATAACTTCCGAATGGTAAAACTATAAACTATCTATGCCTATGGTAAAACGCAACCGACTTCCTGTTTTTAACACTTCATAACACACCATTTCTGTATGTGGATCTATATTTTGGTGTATTACACAAGCTCCGTGTCGAAGTTATGAGACCTGATTACCCATGGGGTTCGAAACTGCCACATCTTCAGGTAGGAGCGTCAATTCGTTTCAAATTCAGTGTGTATGTAGAGACTAGAGAAGCCTGTCGCTATTGATTTTTTCGGTTCGTTAATTTTAAGTTATCCGTTACGGGTGTGCAAAGTTAATGCACGTACATTTCCTGCTCGATTAGCGCCACAATAAATTTCGTTGTTCCGCCCATTCTTCGCCTAAAACTAAGCCTGGCATTGAGTTTATACCGGTGAATTAAAAAAAGATTTCTCACTTCGCAAGACGATCGTACCAAATTGATGTATCTGAGTGAATTTGCACTAGGTCCCTTTTCGCGGAAACGATCCCACATCATGTTTTATAAGTCTACCAATAACTACTGCGGTCATTACTGTTACATACTGCTTACAGGTATATCCATGCGCACTATCACACACCGCACCGCAAGTTTTCAAATCCTTCACTACTTGAATTGAGCATGCGAGTGTAACGTTGCATAAAATTGTTCTTATGCAATGAATAAGTTACGTGGGCATTGATTTTGTCTAATGTGTAAAAATGGACTACACATTTTGAACTACTGTGTTCTAATGTGTTAATAAATCACCATACATCGACAATTTTTTAATGACATTGATCGGCAAAGCAATACATGCAATAAAAATGGTGCTGTTAATGCTGCATGCATGTAGTTAGCAAACTGGGATATTACGGAGAAAGATTCCATGCAAGTCTTTAGGAAATTTCACTTCTTTAAATTCAGCACGCCCGATCTCACTCATGGTTATACTGTCCAGCACCAGAAGAAAAGGGTGGTGTCCAAGCTCAGTATCAATAACTGCAGACAGGATCACCCCTGAACATGTATAATTTCACAAGTAGCACGTCAACACTACTAAAGTGATCTTTGAATTCTTACCATCATCTTCACGGTCTGCTAATGGGCGAGACACAAACACTGGTTCAGATGGGAAGCATGCTTTTTCAGCCCACATTTTGACAGTTTTTTCTCTTGTGTCTAACTTCACCAGCTAATAGTGGAACAAATAAACACTGCACTATGACATTTTATATCTGTTACACAGTAAACAGTGCACAATACAACTTAATTAGTAATAGGAAGTTGTGTAGCAAATCAATGGGATCATCTTTTGATAAAATAAATCATAATTGACAGCATATTACCTTATCCAATCCTGCAACTCCATACACAAATCGATACTGCTTTCCATTGCATACTGGATAGTTTATGCGTGGGTATTCAAACGCTGTAATTCAAACACACATGCACAAATATAAAATTTTCATTGAGTTATTCTGCACATGAAACTATGTTGGCAGAATTAGCAAATAATAGACTACATAAATGAATGATTAATTTGAGAATAAGATTAAAACTATATGTACTGCTTATAAGTGTGTTTTTAATACTGGATATAAACTACGGTTATGTATAATAGTAATACAAGTCAAGAATACAAAATGTACAAATAAACAAACTCCATAACAAAAGATTGGAATAAAACTTTAGTGGACTTTTCCATTAAGTGAGTGGCCTTATGGGTCAAAATAATATGACTGGTTTTGCAATTTTCTCTCAACAATTAGTGATGCAAGTCTTTTTGTATACAATGATTGGTGGCATTTTGACATTGATGTACATTCCTACCTATTCTGATTCAGTAATATAAATATGCATGACCATACTGTTGAGTATCAACAAGATGTTAAAAAAATACTAATGTGGTAAATGTTCCCGTGTCAAAAAGACTCAAATGAGGTATTTCGAATAACAGAAAATGGTTACAGGTGTCCATAAATTACCATCAATTGGGAGCTTGTGTACTTGAAAAAGACTAAAGATTCAGATAAGTTAAAATTGCATACTGGAAATTAATTCATGTGAGCCTCTGTAAGAAATGAGATGATGATGGCAGTATAATAAATGCAGATCCTCCTTCTGCAAGCATGCATGCCAGATTCAATTCCAAAACAACATTTCTATAGAGTCTTTTATTCATTCCATAAAAACAGCTGTCCTAAACAAAAGAAGTAGCTTTGAACTTGCCTGATTCAATGAAGAGATTTATCTCAGAATTTTGGCAAATATATCTCCAAATTAAAATCAACCATTGAACTTCAGTAATGTTCAACTTATCAAGCTAATCTAGTTACAGTAAGTATTATGGTTAATAAACACAATCAAGACTCTTGAAAAACACATTGATATAATGTGTCCATCTATTCAACTGAAATAACTAGATTAAATTTTCCACAACCCCTGGTTAGATAAATACAGGGGTGGTGCTTAGTGATCTAAAATATATGATACTAAATCTACATTATATCTGCTTGGTTTGGAATTTACTTCACTGAATTAATTGAAAATGTTTTCTATTACACATCTGTATTCTATCCTTTTATGTAATTAATTATTAAGTCCTATATGTAAGTTCAATTTCGCTTGATTTTAATAAATTAATTGAAAGAATTATTGAATCGTATCAACATTACTTGAAAACTCAATATATGTTGTTTAAATGTATAACAAAGCTGTTGCCAAAATTGCGAGACACCCTGTAGATGATCACGTGCAAGAAAGCTCACTCTGCCACCACAAAAATAATCTCAGTGGCTCTCCCGCAACAAATGCCATCACATCAATGTCATTTGCTTTGTAAAAGTGTATAGTTTCATCCAAGAAGGAACTCAGAGAAAATGACATAGTTATACATGCAGAAAGATATCAGATTGCACGGCATAATGCAGCTGATGTATAAGGTGCATGCATGGAAGTGAAAAGCCAATGAATAGCCTGCAGGACTGGAAATGATGGGAAAAGATTGATCTGCTAGCATGACAGGTCCTTTAAGCTGAAGAAGCTGTATAAGTGGGTCTATATCATTTTTATTATCGTTATCTCACTTTTGGAGTGATCTAAAATAATGCAGCCATGCGAAGAAGTACAACAAGGTGAACCCATGGCCCCCTCCCTTTTTGCATTATTACTACGTTATATGTGCTCCCACACCATAGGTCAGAATTGTGTATTTTCAACCTTGACGATGGAACACTTGGTCGGAGCTCAACTTGCAAACAACCTGAAGTAACTGGCACAGGTAATGCAGCTCTTATCTCTGTTTGTATTGTTCTTCCTGGAGTAACATAATGTGAGTATAGCACATGCTACCTTGCTGGGTTCTCCAATAGGCTCCATATCTAATGTGATCAGTGCAAAGATGTTAGAGCTTAACCGCCTTGGTGGGTGACTTCAATATCTCACCAGTCATGATGTTTACTTTCTTTTATGACACTCCCCTGCCATTACCTCAGAACATCCCCATGCTTCCTATTTCCAAAACAAGAACCAACAAGAGCTGAGTTGTCCATACGAAAACCCAGTGACATGATTGGCCATATTCCAGATTCTTTGTTGTGGAGGCAAGCTTTGGAGAGTGAGTCTGTACTGTTAGAGAGGAGAGTGCCAACTGAGGCCATTAATTTTGGGGGAGTCCATAACTTCTGGCTCTACTTGGCAATACCAACTGTAGGCACCTTCTGGCAACCCTCTGACCAACAAGCGAGTGCTTCATCTACACAACAGATGGAAGCTCGTAGATGAAATGGTAGGTATGGACAAGGTCCGAAGAGGCAGCAGCGGAAGCCAAAAGGACAGAGTGTGCAAGATGCACAGCACTGCAAATAACCAAGTCAACCAAACTTTACTGGCAATGTAGCCTGTATCCATCTTGTGAGTGGGGGTGCGCTGGAAAATCCAAGATGAAGAAGCAGGTCAAGGTGGTCATGAGCTCCTCACTAGATTGTTTCAAACAAGTGTAGACCCCACTACTGCCACCATTGTTGGTCCTGAAGTGAATTACTTAGCTGTATATGGCCTTAACAAAGTGAAGGGTGCTACTACTGCCATGCCTCTATCAATGATATAATGCATAGAGCAATGATAGCTGCTCATAACCCATCCCGCTTAGAGCCTTTTAGCCTCTTACATATGGATGGGAAAAGGCCAGGTGGAATTAACATGGTGCCCTGGCAATGTGGTAAACTCCTTGTCTGCAATGCCATGCACCTGATCTGACACCTTTCTGCCATCTTATTCAGCTATTGCGGCTGCTGAAGCAGGGGCAGTCAGGCAGAGAACCAAAAAACACTCATGTTTGCACATCTGCCCTAGCCATTATTTCACACCTGTAGCCATTTGAGTCCTCTGGAGTTGGTACGATTACTAAAAGAAGTTGGTCATCACCTTAAACTGGCATCTGAAGAGAGCAGTGCCTACTCATTCCTTCTCAAAGGCTCTCTCAGTTGCTGTGCAACGAGGATCTGTTATGGGCTCATTGGATCCCACACATGATGGAAGACTTTTTTGCGTAGTTGCGTCTGTATATGTGATTTTGATTGTCTGTGTACTGTTTTACACATTAATACTTTTGTTATTTGGTTTGTATTGTTTGTTTCCTATATTATGTAATATAGAAAACAAACAATACAAACCAAATAACAATAATTTGTACGCATGCATATGCTAGCTTACCAATGGGAGAGAGAATCTCATACTGGCAGTATATAGAACCATCATCTTGCAGAATTGCAGTAGCACAGGAGTAGTTCAGTGTCACCAGATTCTCTCCAGAGGTCTCAAGGAAAGGGAGATTCAAATAGCATATTAATAATAATAAATGTTGTGTGTATGATGTCACATTGCAGAGAAAGAAAAAACCCTCGAGTTGTAGATAAGTCTGCATTACTTGAAAAGAGCACCTTTTGATGGAAATGTGTTGAATACAATCTTAATATATTAGCTGGTGTACATGTACCTCGCTTTTTAACTGATTAGATAATGGTGAAAGTAATAAACATTTAGATGTACATATTCTTTTTCATTGTTGCCCTTTTCATAACATTTGTTATTGCACACTGAATGCACCATTGTATTGCTCTATATGATGCACAATTATACTGTGCTCAAAAACCTTTGGTGATAAGTAGTGCAATTTAGGAGTGGTGGCATGGACACACCCATTGGTCCTCTAACTCTGGACACAATTAGGACTTTGAACTAGTGGTCCTGAATAATATACCAAGTCAGAGTTACACCAAATGACTTGGATTTTTACGTATGGCATCTTAAAAGTATGTCAGTCCTTCATATTGTGAGTAATTTTTCCTGTACACAAAGATGAGTAAAGTATCTTATTCTCAGGGCCATTAGTACACTTATTGAAATAATAGTCAAAGTATATTGCCACCGAGAGATACTGAACTTACCTTTGTACTGGTGTTGAGTGGAAGAACATACCGACGAACTGATTGCCTCCTTTCATCTGGAATAAAACTGGCAGAAGAGTCAAAAAATCCAAAGTTGCAGTAACTATCATCTGTTGTGCAGCACAGATCCACCACCACATGTCCTGAAAATTGTTCAAAGGAATATTATCTATACACATGCACACATAGGGAGTATTGCCTATTGTATCCAATCTACGTACCATAAAATCGCCAGCATATTAAAATAAAAGATAGACCAGAAAGAGAGTGGTGACTGATAGAATGTATAATATAATCTTCGTCAAATATTGATCCTATGTAACACAACTGTAGAATTAACAAAAATGTCAACTACATATTTGCAAATCCTAAGCTTGTAGAGTTTTGAGTAAAATGTTAATGTCATTTTTTTACACATACACTGAATTTGGTGTCAGAGATTAGCTAAAAGATTGGCAACTGTCATCCTTCTAGGCTGGATATTCTTGCACCATTAACACTAATTTGCCAAAATATCTGTAATTGCAATGTTAGCAAGAGTTTCAGTGCAGCAAGGTACATTATCATTTTGTCGTACCATTGTCCTCATATGCATTGATGTGATGAAAGGTAAAAAAGGATTCAGTTACAAATCGCAATTCCAACTCTTGGCCAGTCTTCTTCTCAACAATGTGAAAACACACCTGACGGGAATAAACAGCAGTTACATCATGGATTACAAAACCTGCATAAACATTGACAGTTCTATTCATGTTGCATGAACCTATGTTACATCATACTATGGAAGGTACTGTTTTGGGAAAACTAAGCAGGGTTTAATGAGCTCTAGTAATTTCATTGCCTGACCTCTGCTTCCATGTGTTAGTCTCTTTTGTTTGCCAATTTAGCCTTATGACGGACATTTACATAACATTGGTGCACAACTCAACGCATGCTGTTTGCTGGCTAGCGATCCAATTGTAATATAGCAAGGCAGAGCCCTGCTAGCTTGATCAACATTCCAGTCTGGACCATGGTACACTGGGCATCCAGTTTGATTTCAGTGTCACCCTCTTGTACTGTACTTGTCTACCTCAGGTGGTTTCATACATGCATGAACCATGCATCCTCTACCTTGGCATTCAGGCTACCCAGTTTGTGCTCTCTTTAGCCATGGGGTACCACAGCCATAGGCACATGGGATACTCCTGCCCTTGCCCTCAATTTGTTGCCTACATTTAGGTCAACTTGGGAATGTCATCTTCCATATGGTGTGTAGGGGTGGATGCAGTGTAGGGAGTTATTAGGTTGACTATCATTTATAATGTGCAATGATTTGAATTAAGTTCAGAATGGAATGCAATAATAATTAGCTGCTGATGGATACATGCAGATCATGTTACAAAACTCAATTGCAGTAGTTTGTAATATGACTGTTCTATGTATGTCTAATGCATGTTAAACTTATTGCCTATTTATATTCATAATTGTATCTTAATTGGTGAATATGCAGTCAATCACACATGTACCCTCCTCTTCTTTATCAGTGAACACAGGCTTAATCTTTCTGCCAGCTTTGCCAAACATGCGTGACCCCAAAATCAGTGGAATATTGAAATATGCTGGTTGCTCTGTAATGATGATATACTTCTCACTCATTCCAAAACTGTGGATGAAATGAACAATTATGATCAACATGTATTTCAGATGTTTGAAATGTTATTTAAAAGTACACAATCTTTGACCTGCCTGTGATGATAATTTGGGTACAAACCCCTTTTGACTGGAAGAGTGCATATGATTTTTCCTTTCCTTTGTGTTGCTGTGGCTGTGGACAGAAAACGACCACATAATTACTGCTCTACCATTCAACAGCTACAACCTCAAAAGGCCTGGCACAAAATGAACTTGTGAGTTATCCACATAGGTGTCCATATCTTAAACAACGATTTTAATCATACAGGCAAGTTCTCATAAATGCTTTTTTTGCATGCATAATTATGTACCATCATTAGTTATTTATAGTATTATTAGTATAATTATAATTATTTTATGTCCATTCATATGTATGAAGTTGAAATGGGATTATAAAATACAAAATAAAACGTTGACCAAAATCAATACACAGAGAATTCCATACAATTGCAAAGGCAAATCACTTTCATGATGAAACAAATTCTTTGTACACTTGTACGTAAGGCAGGACTAGTGTGTACAATATTCATTGTGTAAATTAGTGCCATTATCTAGACTAAGTCAAAGAACGTTATGACCTAGTTAGTTAGTGAACTGTTCCATGCGACTACTTGGCAAAATGATATATGACTGGTAATAGAAAATAACTCCTATTGTTCCCCTTTGTGAATCAAAGATGATTTGTCACAGGCAAATGATAAAGACTTTCTAGGAATGGGCATGATGCCCAGACCTTTGTCTTGATCAACAAAGAAATCACCATTCGTATTGTTTCATCACCTTGAGACAAGTGAAATCGTGATATAAGAGAATATCTGGTGGTCTTTTGTCCCGTTGCAACATGAATAATATGCAAAGGACAACAGCAAATAAGTTTAAAGGGAAATGTCCACCAATTATCAATTTCAATTATGCATTGTTTCAAGAGTGAAACCTGGTAAACACAAGGTTGTATTAAAGATAGTATCAATTCTGAGTATCTGAAAGGCCTTGGAACACCTGATGTTAGTCTAGCTTGATTACTAAGAATACAGTATACTGAATACAACACTAACGACTTTGCAGAAGTTTGAATTGCTTCTAGCATCTGAAGTCATGGACACTGATAAATGGCTTTCTGAAATAGATAACCAAATGAACATGGACTTACCTTGGCCACTGATATCCCCATTGCTTGGCAACATAATAACACAGGTTTTAGGACGCATTTTGAAGGTGGTAGCCAGGTTGTATACTGTGCCATCAGCCTCAATGTGAGGGTGACCTGTAGCCCCATTTATTGCAACATACTTGGATAGGTTTATCTGCATAAGCAACAAATCGAAAGGAAGTGCTTGGTTAGTGGCATCTATAATATCTGCTTGACACCTATAAACCTTTAATTAATGACCCACCCTAATATAATTCTGCAAAGAGGAGAGGGATAATTTGGGTGGAGGTATACCATGCAAGATGGCACTCGAAGTATTTTCGTTGTGTTAGCAAAATATCAGCAGGTGGATGCTACTGCTCATATTAAATAGGAGAGGAAGGGGTAATCTAGATTGCTGTATTGGTTTTTCATGTTACTAACTCTTATACAACAATTTAAGAGCAGTTTTGTCTGTCTAAATAGTAATAAGAGGAGGTCATCCCATGTGAACACAAATCTGGTGATTATTTAGATCCAATACTGCCAAAGAAACTGATGAAAAATTTATCATGCATCTTCAAACATTGTATAGCTGTACTTTGTATTTATGAAATGCCAGTTGATGCAATTCTCTATGTGCCCTCCATCTAAGAAATAGGCCACTATCCCAATACATAGCAACAAATATACAGAATAATAATATTAATACTTTATGCATGCTTACCCTATCCTTAGTGTCCAGTGTAATGGGATCAATGATGTGTATGATATTGCTTTCTTGAGCAACAACTATGTCATCACCAAGTGGATATAGATTAAAATTGTTGTTGTCAGAAGGTTCATAATTTGGTGAAAGCATCTGTAAAGTGGCCTTCATCCTGCAGGATGGAAGCATTTACTTGATCTCTAGAATACAGACGTAATTTAAAGCAGCAAAATTGTGATATTTTTAAGAATATGGTGACTGTTGCTCACAGATTCTGTTAATGTGGACACAATCATCAGCTTGGGGAAGGGGAATGGGATGGTTGTGGCACAGGTCTGTAACAAACAACTCACAGAAGAAGCTATAAACAGACATAAATACACAAATTCTACTCAGATTTTAAGCAGAATGTCACATAAGGTAATATCAGTAGCAATCTTGTAATCATTAACACTATTTACTGCAATTGAAGAACACTTTTGTCTAAATGTTTTCTTTATGTACTGTCTATGAAGCACAATTTTATCTCATTGCATCTTAAGCAGCACACACACATAAATCAAAGGACAAGTGCATAAGTCTGACAGCAGCAGTTAAGCCGATCACATATATACCTACTTCGCAGATATCCAACTTTATTATCATAATTGTTACAGAAGATACACACCTGTATATTTACGATGAACAATCACCTTTGGAGAAGTGTTTTGCGTGGGTCAGGATATGCCAAAGTTCCAAACTCAGAAACCACAATTCTATTGGCTGCAGTGTTCGTTTTGAATGTTTTGCTGTGCAGGTAGTGGCTTCTGTAATGAATTTTGCCTACACATGAATAAATATTTATTGCATTGAAGCATACAATTGTCTCGACATGGTTACAGGATGCCCTGATCAACCATTGTGTTCATCCAAATGTGAACTGTGCACACTTCCAATATGTTGGTTTTTATATGAATATTTTAATGTGCAGATAAAATGGGTGACTTTAGAGAATGAATTGGTCAATGTAGACGTATTTTGATACAGACAAGACATATTTTCTAGACAAGAAAACCACTCTTTACTTATATTTAGATTATTAGAGTTTGCCAGAAAACCAACATGGATTCAAGTTGGTCAGATATAATTAGCCCAAAAGGGCATAGCAATGGATTGCATTGAATACAATTATGTGCATTGACAATTAAAGTCCTATTTATGTTACACTGCTTTCAGTTGTACATAAAGACAATAAAGGAAAATTCCTTTAAAATAAATCCAGCTTACTAATTAACTTTCAATTATTATATTATGTAATAATAATGTGGGAAGAAATTATGTCATAAACAAATAATGGGCCAGAAACACCTGAGCAATTGCCTCATTACACAACTGACAAATGAGGCAAAATAAACTGACAACTGAGGCAAAATGAACCGACAAATGAAGCAAAATGAACCAACAAGTGAGGCAATTGCTCAGGCACTGCTGGACCATGCTTTGCTTGCCATAACCCTTGAATTTTGAATACGTTTTTTACCGCATAATTGTAAATATTTTGTTTGTAAAGCAAATATTTACTTAGGCACAAAAAAACATATGGACATGTCTCGAATGTTTTTTTAATAGTTTTATTAAATTTCAGTCAGATAATTTGTTAATAAAATCAAACCATTCATTCAATGTTAAATGACCCTCCATATTCAAGTTACAATTAAATGACAATTAGTAAACTTTTATAATAGTTACTTTAATTATGTAATTCTACTGCTGAGTTACTAATGGTGAAACATTTGATTTTTGTAAATTTGATTATGAGTCGTTTTGCATATTTATTTAACAATGAATGAAAAATATAATTTTTTATTAAACTAGTTATTACGACTAATATAAATTGTTGTGGTGAATTTTTATTGAAATTCCCATTATTGTGGGACATCCTGTAAAAATACTGACAATTCTTCCTTCATGGGAGATTCATATGCCTTTCATTTTTCACTTTGCACATATTAAGATATTATTATCATTAATGGCATTAATTTACACCACAAAGATGCATAGGGAGTTTAATCGCAATCTATATTAAAGCACTACATGTAATTTTGTTACAAAACCTCAACTAGAACACGTACCCAGTAGTAGATGATAATCCTATTTGAATCACCTCCTCCCCATGTTTGTAGCTTTAGTTCATAACACCATGAAGAACGTGGATGATCATGTATATGTTTGAGTCATTCTTTGCCCCTCCCCCATCCCCACATCTACCTCCATTTTGATCATGCCCTAGTTGATGTGTACATATCATATGAAACAAAATAAAATTGATGTACCTTTATTGATGGTGAAGCTATGGAGCAGTGACTGTCCATCAAACCAGTGGTTGTATTTTGTATCACCAAACTCAAACAGCCCTGGTCCAACACGCAGTAGTCTTCCCCCAATCCATGCAGGAATAGAACCTATTGAAATGAAATATTGCTATCATTTATGTTTCATATGCAACCATAGTAGCCTTCAAACCAAGCCTAAAACAGGATCACAAGTGCTGCATTTCAAGAGCACCATTGCATTTATGTATTTCAGCACTGACTAGACAAGTTTACATTCTAAACAATCCAGAGTAAGACAAAATCATGCTTATACTAATTTTCAATTTCTGTCTGCCAGTGTGTGTATGTGTATGTGTGCAATGTCTGTGTTGCCATCAATAGGAGTTTAGCAGGAGCATTCATTTTATCATATGGTATGATTTTAAAGTGCAGCTGCAGATAGAATGGCAGCAAGCGAATGTGAAATCATTGAAACTCTAAGCGATATGATTTCTGCCAGATTCACTTTTCACATTAATTATTGTATGAACACCTTCTTTCCAAACGAACAAAACAAGTAGCAGACATGGTGGTGATGTGGTTGCACGGCACAACGGCTTGCGAGATATCTTTGCCAACTTCTGTCGTCGGGCCCACCTTTCTGTGCAGGTCGAAGTAGGGTATGGATTAGCTAGGGACCATATCAACTCCCGTCCTGCAGATATCCTGGTTCAGGGATGGGACAGGGGAAAGCCAGCAGCTTATGACATTACGGTCACTTCACCCCTTACTCCCGTATCCCTGAACAATGCCAGTGCATCGATGGGGCAGCAGCATATGCTGCTGAATGCAGAAAGCATGCAGCCAATGACACCAGGTGCCAGAAGTTGGGATGGTTATGTATCCCCTTAGCTGTGGAAACGTATGGCAATTGGGGGAAGGAGGCTCAGAGTGTTTTTTCCCGGCTCGCTTCTCTGCTTTCCATCAGCCAGGCCATCCCCAAACCCAAAATGTTGTCTGAAATCTATAGCCGCCTCAACACGTCCCTGGTGAGGTCTGTGGCATGGGAAGGGAAGCTGTCCAAGGGTAGGTTAGTGGAACTGTAAGTAGAACTGTAGATTCATTAAAATAAATAGTATAGCAATAATGTGCATGTATTGTACATGTATGTATTCATGTATATCATTAATAATAATAAATAATATTATACAGAAAGCACACAGCCAATGACCCTAAATGTGCTGAAATAGGCTGGAGGTGTGTGCCTCTAGCAGTAGAAACTTATTGCAATTGAGGTGAGGAAGCAAGAAGAACCTTCACTCTACTGGCCACATGCTTGGCCTTTGGGGCTCTTCCTCATTTCGTAAAGCCAGGGTGATCAGTGACATGTTTGGAAGGCTAAATATCACCCTGGTTACAGCCATAGCAAGGGCCATACTGGCTAGGAATGTGATCCCTACTGACTTTAATTAAATAATAACTTGTAGTATATAGATTTATTAGAACTTATTACTGTGCATAATGTAATGGAGTTTTGGGCCGAGAAGCAGAATGTTTCATACAACTCCTTGCTGACAAAATAGCTCTAAAATGGCATATGCTGAAGTTGCAGGATGGATACGAGTCAGGCTGTCCTTTGCCATTCTGAGGGCTACCAATGTATGTCTTCGAGGATCCAGAATCAAATGGAGAAGTGGAACAGGATTTGATGATGGAGCTGGACTACCGGACCTTACATGAAAATGTTGAGATGTGTGTGTGTGTGTGTGTGTGTATGTGTGTGTGTGTGTATGTGTGTGTGTGTGTATGTGTGTGTGTGTATGTGTGTGTGTATGTGTGTGTGTGTGTATAAATGTGTGCTTGTGTGTTTATCTACATACTGTTATCTTTCTTTATGAAGTATGCATGTATCCTTTGTATTTAACTGCTCTTGTGATATATATGAAATATACATGTAGTAGATAAATTTATTAGAAATAATAATAATAATAAACATGCCACGAACTACTTGCAGAGAAACGAATTCAAACAACCGTACATATACAGATCATGTACCTATCAATGTCAACCCCGTCCCCCCCAGTACGAGCTTAGGTGGGAGATAGGGAGATATCGATTGCATTAGTTCAAACTGTCCGACCCTGAGGGCAATATGACTATGTAAAATTTCATGTTAAACGCCCGTATGTTTTCAAACTCCCCGAGTCCTAAAGAATACTCCGCGTCAACTAATATCAAATCCCCTGATATCTCCGACCCTGCCCCGTACGGTACGGGGGTTGACATTGATGGGTGCATTACCGCGCTGACTTCGCAACTCATAGATCAGCACGTGACAAAAAAAAAATTGGAACCATAAAGGCATTGCTAGCTAAATACTTCATGACGCAGCAATGCTGGCATATAGGCAAGATTGAGTATGGGGTGGGTAGCGCTCGGTATGGCACCGACGGCGGCCTCACAAAAATTGTAAGACGGGTGAAAGTTGAGACGGGTGCGATTTTATTCCGCAGGCGCCTTCGGCGTCCCCCAAACCCCCAAATACTTCCCTTAACGCACTGCTCCGTTGATTTTGGCTCTGGCATGTGCACTTTTTTCACTGACCTTTGACTTTCCCTTCAACTACATCCGGATGCTCACGTACGGTTACACTTCTTGCTATGGTGCTGTTTCTCCGAACCATCATAATTGCGCTTGAACCAATCTGACATCGCACGATCCAGCCACGCATGCCTGCAAACAAACCATTCAAAGCTCTAGATATTCATTCAAGTTGCAACATGCACATTCTTAGATTACGTCGCGTGTGTGCGTTGGATAACTTAACAAATCGGCCTTCAACGGCACTCACCTGCAATGTTAAAATCTTTGTCCTCGGGTTCAAATTTCGACGCTTACTGCTGAATATGTAATATTGATTAAGGTCGTGCACTTAAACAAAAGGTGTGATGCGTGCATGTAACCGCCATTTTTGAGCTCAATACTATTTTTGCTTGTACTAACAGCTGCTGCGTCTACAGGATGGGAACCACGTCTAGTGACGAATTTGGGGCGCAAATGGGGAACTAATGATATATTAATTCATGCATGAATCCTCGCTTGAGTGGTGGCGGGGGCCAGGAAAACATTACAAAGACCTTGCGGCATTCTTCATTGCATGGTAGCGATAATGTCCACCTTGCTACCTTGCTTTAAGCATCACATTGACAATATATACCTGCAGGGTTATGCGCTCATGCTCATGCATCCGTTATTATAGCTTCTAATTCAGAACTTTCCATTCCCCCACTGATATGATCACATTTTAAGCTTGTTATTTTAGTAAGGGGCTGTTCGTAATTACGCCACATTCATCGAGTGTCTATAATGTCCCATTATTAGCATTCACTAAGGGTGACTAGACATTCTCAGTAGACTGTCTGAACCATAATTAAGGCATTGTTGTACAGTTTGTGAGTATGTATTGAGTCAAATAATCGAGGAGCATATTTGTCCTTGGAGAAGAGTACATGGGTTGGTATGTTGACTGCAATTAAGGATCACTTTTAGAATGTCTCCCAACCAATGAAAATGCATGGATAGTACTTAACCAATAGGAAAGCAGGGATAGTTGTCCAATACAAATGCAGGGTGTTATCCAATCAAAATGTACCTAAAAAGTATTTTTAAAAATTAAGGGGTATACATTTCCACTATGCCACAAGTACCAAGACTGTCAATTGAACAAAGAGTTGCCACTGTGAGGCTGTACTTTTGTAATGGAAAGAATGCCTATCTTACTGTAAGCTTGTTCCGAAGGGAGTATCCTAATTACAGGACACTATGCAGTAGCACAGTTCTGAGGGTGGTGTCCAAATTTGTGAAGCATGGCACAGTGCAGGATCGGCTGAAAACGAACTGTGGAAGAAAGAAAACTGTTCAGGTGCCAAGGAACGTTGGCATCATTGCTCAGAAAATGCGGCAGACCCCAACACTGAGCATAAGAAGACTCCATCTAGGGACAGGATTGAGATGATCAAGTGTGATGCTCAGGAAGACCCTGAAGATGAAGGCCTATAGGCGGCTCTAGTATGGCTCTATTGCCAGGTGACATTGACAAGAGAGTCAAGTGGGCAGAAGATTACCTTAGAAGCAGCTGAGAGGGACTTCACCTACCCTGACTACATCTTGTGGACAACGGATGAAGCAATCTTCCACTTGGATCGACACATTAACAGGCATAATGCTGTAATACGGTCAGTCCAGAACCCACATGCTTTTATGGAATGCAGCAATCAGAAGAAGGCTGGTGTGATGGTCTGGGCTGGGCTGATCAAAGACTTTATCATTGGCCCTTTCTTCATCAATGGAAGTGTCACAGGGCAAGTGTACCTTCAGCTACTAAAGCAGAGGGTGTGGCCAGCCCTGCAAGTTATCATGGGGAAGAAGAAGAATTTGTTGTTTTCCAGCATGATGGAGCATCAGGAAAGCTGGAGGACAGATGGATGGGCAGAGGGGGACCCATACCATGGCCAGCACGAAGTCCTGATCTATCTCCATTGGACTTCTGGCTTTGGGGTTACCTGAGTGTATGCAAATGCGGTGACAACATTGGACGAACTAAGACAGGCAATCACTGACGAGATGCATGCAGGCCATTCTGGCCACTATGGTCCACAACTGGTGCGACACTGGGGGTAGCACGAAAGGCAGGATTACTGCTCTCAATTGATGGGCTGCAGTTAGGTTCACGACATAATTGACCTTACTAACCTTGATAACATTGTACATGTACCTGTTTAGTCTCATTATTGTATTATACTTCTCAATGTGGTTGAATGCACATAGTAAGCATATAGTAGTGCTGTATCGTACATGGGTATTTATACAGACTCATCCATAATATTTGGCGAGAAGACAACTTACTACTGCTAGGAAAATTTTGATAAACAGCTTGATTATTATGTTAAGTGAAATTGAAATACAGTGGATGGCTAGGAAATACAGCAATTTGAATTTGTGTGTGTTTGTGTGTGTGTGTTTGTATTTGTGTGTGTTTGTATGTGTGTGTTTGTGCGTGTGTTAGTGTGTGTGTGTGTTTGTGTGTTTGTGTGTGTTTGTGTGTGTAAGTGTGTGCAAGGATGTAATGGTTTAAGGTTATTCAGAATATTTCTGCATGGGGTGTGACAATGTGGTAAAGATGATTAGCTATTGCGTAGTTTGCATGTTATGAAGTGGGTTCGCTCTTAAGGCACTGCATCAGACACTAGTAAGAGTGTACGTTTAAGTCAGAAATGGGATTATAATCAATTACATTCAAACTGTGGCAAAGTATTACATTTAGTCGTTGGTATGTGATGTGTGTGTTGATTCGAAAGCCTTGTTTTTGGAGTATCCATTGTTTGTGTGTGTGTTTTTTGTGTGTGTATTTGTGTGTGTTTGTATGTGTTTGTATGTGTGTGGTGTACGTGTTTGTGTGTGTTTTTATGTGTGTGTTTGTGTGTGATTTTGTTTGTGTGTGTTAATGTGTGTATGTGTATGTGTATGTGTGTGCATTTGTGTGTGTTGTGTGATGTGTGTGTGCATGTGTGTGTATGTGTGTGTAAGGATATGATTTTATGGTTATTCAGAAATTATTTAGATATCTGGGTGGGGTGTGACAATATGGTAGGTATTTTGAGATGATTAATATGGCATGTGAATTTGCGTAGCTGCAATTGTATGAAGTGGGTTTGTTCTTTTAAGGCACTGCATCAGACACTAGTAACAGTGTACATTTAAGTCAGAAATGGGATTACGATCAATTACATTCAAGGTATTACGTATTTCGGTTGTTGGTATGTGATGTGTGTGTTGGTTCGAAAGCTTTGAGTATGGCCCTGGAGGATTAATATTGTATTTGTTGAAACAACTGCTGGAAGAGAGATAGCTAGCTATGTGTGATGTGTTTGTTGTAAGCTCTTGGTGTGAATATAAAATGTATTGCCCTGTTGATGCAAGAATGTGATGGGTAAAACATATTTGGTAGCCTGAAGGTTTAATCAGATTGCAAGGTATTTTCCAGTGTTGCATCAGTATTTAGGTGATGGGTAGAGTAACCTCACTGGGTGAGTATTTTGGATTGGACAACAACACAGTAGAAAGTAACAAAAGTACCAAACATGGCATCCTTCCATGACAAAGTGACATGCTCTTTAGTGACAAACATCCTGCATATAAGCAGATTGCATGAGAATAATACTTTTGAAACACGCAAATGACTAGTATTAAGCTCTAACAGGAAGCATGTGAATGTTTTTCAAAGCTACTCAACAGTATACCCACCTACAACACCAAATATTTTTTTTACAAACTGTATAAGTTTGCATGAAACAACCCAATACGAATTCACTGACCCGTGAAGATCATCGCAACATTACATTTAGATCTGAGAATTAGGTGGTATTATTTTTACAAGTCATGCCCAGTTTTAAGCGCTAGAGAGGCATCCTGATGTGTCAGTGAAACTGCTCACTTTCTTACTTGATGAACAACATTGGTTTAAAAACTGATTAGACTTAGCACACACCACAGATTTGAACACAAGTCACCATGACACACAAATACACATACAAACCAGTTGAGAGCCATATCTACAGTTCCTATGACGTTTAATACTGTTGAAAAGAATGCTCAGCACTTTTTTCACACACACATGGCTCGGGCACCCCCCTCCGTCTCTGTTGCTTCGCTTCTGTGGTAGCTTCTGTAAAATGGTCCATTTGGCAAGATCTACACCACCATCCTTGGTTGCTGAAGGGCTAGGCATTTTTGACCGGGACATCCGTCGATGTTTTACAGAGTGCACAAGCGTAGACGTCTCCGATGTTGCTTGGATGCAAGCTCAGTTGAGTCCTAGTAGGGGAGGCCTGGGTCTTCGCAGTCTCAGACTCCATTCAAGTGCTTGTTTCATTGCTTCCATGGGTCATTTTGGTATTGCTTTTGGAGAGAACCACCACTTGGAGCAGTCCCTTATTGAGTTTAATGGCGCCGTTGAGGGGATGGAGGGTATTGGTTTACAGGACATAATCGATGCTCCTCCCCACCAAAGGCAACTGTCATCCATGCATGATCGAAGACCACCAGTTCAAGATTATCTTTGACCATACTTCTTCACCGGCTAACTGTGCCCGGCTCCTCTCGGTGTCCTCTCCCCATGCCTCAGCTTGGCTTTCAGTTATGCCAACTCCCCACAAGAACTTACACCTCGATCCTCCTGAATTTCAGATGGCTCTAAAATGGTGGCTCGGATTAGACACCTCTCAAAACGGCTCCAGTTGTTCATTCTGTCCATCACACGCCCTAGACCCCCTGGGTCACCATGCTCTTACTTGTAAAAGTGGAGGCGACTCAATCTTCAGGCACAACTCTCTGCGTGACACCTTCTGGGAATCGTGTAAGCTGGCCTGTATTGCAGGTCAAATAGAGGCAGGTAGTGGCTTGGATGTTGAGGGAAGCCGCACACGCCCCGCAGATATCTTGCTGCCTAATTGGGAGTTTGGCAAACCTGCCGCATTGGATTTCACCATCACATCAGCGCTAAATCCTTCTACTTTGAATGAAGCGAGTGTGATGGCTGGGTTTGCTGCGTCGGCTGCTGAAGTTCGCAAGCATGTCGCCAACGACGAAAAATGCAGTCGTCTGGGCTGGGTCTGTATCCCCTTATCAGTGGAGACGTATGGTTGTTGGGGAGAAGAAGCTGGTAGTGTCTTGACAGACTCGCCACGCGGATTGCCACTCGAACAGGCTGTCCCAAGTCTTCTGCGGTGTCTGAGCTTTATGGAAGACTAAGTATTGGCCTGATTAGGGCCAACGCTAGGGCATTACTGGCTAGGTCGTCTTCACTTTCGTAAAGACTTTAAGTACATGTAGGTGTGTTGTATATGAAATATATTATGAAGTCAAAGACAATAAAAATAATAATAAATAAATAAAGAATGAATAAAATTAAAAACGACAATTAAGTTCATTCGCGCGCGCGTGTGAAGTACGTACCCTTGGTCAAAATTGTAACCGTTTATAATTAACGATAAAGTATTTTCTTTGTGCCTAACAAAGGTATCGCCCCCCCCCCCCCCCCCCCCCCCAGCAATCCTGTCTGTCATTGCTTGACTGAGCTGATTGTTTATAGTTAGTTTTTGATTGGACATGACTTGAAGGAACTCATCATATTTTATTACAGCATCTTCATGATAGCCTTTCTCTGCATGCTTATGAAATAATTCCAGTGCCTTGTGAAATGCAATCAATGGTTGACTCACTAGCACTGCAGGATCGCTACCGTGGTATCCAGATGAACGAAAAAGTACACATGGGAGGCCAAACCACCATTCTCTTGCTTACTGTAAGCAAGCCAAGGAAACTTGAGCAGCCAATGATGTTGAAATGATCGCCCACCACTACGCTTTGGAAATTCGTAATTTGCTGCTGGCTTGAAATGACTGACTAGCAAATCGTACTTGCTCTGTGCACTGATGGATGAAGACCTGACAAATATTGCTACCTCACTGCAATCTGATATCTCTAATGCTGGGCATTTGGCCGCTGGAGGATTGCAAAACTGGTTGTCATGATAAAGGTCATTGATGTCTGCCTGTGCCAAGCCACTGGAACATGGTTGTTCATCTCTAGTCAAAATCTGCATGTACATGTACGCGGTATAAAAATTAAAATGGCATTAAATAACAAATGGTAATTTTACCTATATTGGCTGAAGAGACATCGTCACTTGAAACAGCCAATGAGGTCGCGGCACTTGGTGGCACTACTTTCAATGCTTGGAAGTGCTACAAAATCGACATGATCGAATACGCTCGGCGGCTAATTATTAATAATACAAAAGTATAATTTTTAATAATGTTGGCACCTATGGCCGAGGGGGGTGCTTAAGCACCTCTCTGGATACGCCACTGGGCATATACCAGTTAGCTATTATACTGTAGAGCTAGCTGGAAGGATCTATAGTTTGCTTGATGCATGGTCTGCACCATGTGTGCGTGTACCCGTAAGTACACTGTATGCCAGTCGTTCGTGCCTTTAACTCACGAACCATTTGCATCGAAGACATTCTCCAGTGTGGTTTTGTACTACGTAAGGCGAATCTCGATCTCGTCCACAACACGTAGCAAGAACGCTAATTGGTGCGCACCGCCTGTATGAATGACCAGAGATAATATATAGATATTATCTCTGGAATGACCTACGGTCGGGTGTATGTTTTATTATACGAAGGGGTAGTAAGACGGCAAGTTCATTTCTAAAAGCGAGAGATATACAGCCGCAGGTACGGCTATTTACTAGTATCTATGATTTCACAAGGATATTTATTGGCTGAATTCGAGGGACGAATGTGGGGTGGGGCTCAGTGGCACGTGCAAGTTGAAGGGGTGGAGCTAATACGGTGGATCAATGGTTGCGTCATCGGGACCTGCGTATGTAACTAGTGCGCATGCATAACCGAGGTGAAATAGTTGTTGCATCTTACTTTCAGTTTAAGAGGTGAAAAAAAAAAATGATCATTTTGTTTTTGGCTTCGAAACGGGTGTCTATATATGGTTTCATTTTTAAATTTGTTAATTTGTTGTGCTTATTAAAGTTAATCAAGCATCGTTGTAAATTAAATGATATAAACACATTTGCCTATCCTCAAGTAGTTAGTTTCTAAATTTTTTTCATACTCCTATCAAAAGTTATATCCATTCAATATAGCGTTCTTTCGTGGACACGCACCCGACAATTAAATAATTGTTCATTACAGACACCTGTGTTTCAAAGCTCACAACACCAGTAAAATACAACGCCACACTCTATTCCCTTTTATTTATAATGAACATGCACTCTTCAAATTGCGCACCAACTCCACCGTGTTTACAAGGCTACGCGGTACTATTTTCGGAAGGCGGGTACAAGATCCGATACTGCGGCTCTCCTGCACAACATCAGAAGTTAAGACTAGTGTTTTTGTAAGCCAAAGGCATGCTAGCTAAAGATTTTACGGACCACGCACATCTAGCGCCGAATTTTCTGTCTACACGAAAAACCCATATGTATCTTATGAATAATCGAAATCTGCATGAAACTATGAACATAACCGCATGAACACCCGAAGCAACTGCAGCTGTATACTGCAGTGTCAAAAAAGGAGGGCTATGACATTTGCCGCTGATCTGCAAATTGCTTTTAGCATCAACGTCATAGATCCTTACTGATAACACTCATGATCACCTGAACGTTTTGCCACTGCTGTCACAGTATAAACCATCTGCCCTGATGGGCGCGAGGTGCACAAAACAAGTCTCAATTGATTGCAGAAGGCAGGCATCGCCAACATTGCAATTGGCTCTGCTGAACAATCGATTATAAAAGCCCTGGAACAGAATGAGTCTTCTTAGACAGTAAATTGTTACAGATGTAGCTCAACCAATAACATAGGTTTGTCCAGGTAACTCAAGGAGTTTTTCTGGCTGAGGAGGTAGGACGTGCCAAATCTAAATCCTATTGTGGAGGGGTGTCTCCTCTCGCACATACTTATAATTAACCTCCTCCATCGGGGTCTTAGTATAGGTTTCTTCAGGGCTTGAAATGATACTTAATCTCTTCTCTCGTGGAAGAGCATGTCTACATGCATATCTATACAGCTGAATCAACGTAGAGCAAAGAATGCTAAAAAAAATTGTACCAGCTGGCGTAGTGAGACAAATAATGAAGGTTTATGGATTATGAGAAAGGTTATGGACTGAGTGGTGCCAGCTAAATTTAATATTTCATTCACTTGAAGGAATTGAAGCTAAAATACAGCAGGTGACTTATACAAGTAGTTGTCAGTAACTGCAATTTTATCTCCTAATAATCATTTTCTTATCACAGCTAGCTGGATTTGCTTTGTTGTTTTTTAATTGCTCGTCAAAAATCATGCACACAGAGTCAGGTCCTGACAGCTGTACATTCAGCAGGAATGATACAATACGAGACTCACAATTACTATGCAACAACTGTGGTTTACAAGTAAATATATGACAATTAAGTCACAAATGTCTTGAAAATACAATCCGCAGCATACCAATTACATTGCAGGATATCCCAAGATCAGCAAATGTGGAATATTCCATGCAAATCTTTATGAAACTTCACTTCCTCAAATTCAGCTCGTCCAATCTCATTCATGGTTTTACTGTCCAGAATTAGAAGAAAAGGGTTCTGCTCAGGGTCAGAATGAATGACTGCTGATAGGATCACCCCTGATCAGAAATAGCCCAATGTATTGAGAGCACAAAACATTTCATGAATCTTACCATCATCTTCATTCTTTGCTGATGGATGAGGCACAAACACCGGCTCTGAAGGGAAACACGAATTTTCCATCCATTGTTTCACAGTCTTCTTTCTTACATCTAATTTCAATAGCTGAAATAGAAGGCAACCTTAAAGCTAAGCATTATTGACTGTCAAGTGGGCCTTTCTGATTACAGCAGCATTAAAGTATGGTTCTAAATTATCACATTAAGTATACCTTCTCCAGTCCTGCAACTCCATACACAAATTGATATTTCTTGCCATTGCATGCTGAATAGTTGATACGTGGAAAATCGAATCCTGTAATTTAAGGGAATAGGCAACCAGTAATAATACATCAGGTAACAAAATTTCTACAAAACGTGCAATACATCTTGTCTCATTGCAATCAGCAACAATCAAAGCTAGGCTGTGCTCAGAATCTCAATTTGTATCATGCTGTGTTAACTGAATTAGTTGAGTTCAGTAATATTGTATTGTGTCTTTGCAAGATGAAAATATACAACAGAAGCACCACCAATAGTTCATAATGATAGCATAACATAAGGGTTCTGTGGCAGTTGACAGTAACTTCTACATGCAGTTGTGTTAGCGCACAAGCTTCTCATATATGTTGTCCTGCTTTTTGCAATATGTAAACTACTGCGATTGTCACTATTTGTGTCATTTTGTTGAGAATATAGGGTTAAAACGTACATTATTTCTACACATCTTACACACATAATTAATGTACGAAAATAAAAAAATATTAGAAATGACGTGTTGTATTTCATGGTATCCCAAGAAGTACTTGTTTGAAGCATCTTGAAAATAAAGGGAAAATACTTTCATAAATGTTACATAGTAAGATTGTATACAACATGTAAGCATGCAAAAGGGCATGAATTTAGGACATGAAATCACCCTAGCATTATAAAAACGTCTAGCAATATCCTTGAACCAAACAGCAAATGATTAATACATACTTCTGAACCGAAACTTATTATGATAACCTTCTTCAATGTAAGTCCTGAGGATATGATAAGAAACAACAAAATGTTGTACAATAGACACATGCCAAGCAATACCCTAATAAATGATGGAGAATTCCTTGTCACTGACTGAATGCTGAGGAAGAAATTCCAATTTGTGCCGAGTTTTCCAATATCTCTTGGGATCAGGAGTTCATGATTTCTTTGAGCCCCCTTCCCCCCCCCCCCCCCAAAAAAAAGGAAGTGTGTCTTGATGATAGTGACGAAGATGATCTTCACATCTTAATGATTTGACAGAAATCATTGACTGCTTTAAAGATCTTCGCACCATTCTTGAACACAATAGTAACACAGCAGAAGCAACTAGGCTGATGATCTACTGAGCGTAGTCGATAGTCACTGGGTTGAGTGCTCAGCAACTCCTTGATCTGTTCAAGCACGAATTACAGATTTTTTCCAAAAAGATAAAACCTCTTAATTAATTTACTGTATTGTACAAAAATTTTTAGGATCAACTTGCCATCAATATTATTTGAGATCGTTACCCATAAAAGGGACATAATGCATGTCTTTTCAAGATTTCATTTTTTGTTTTTTTGATATTCTAGAAGTCTGAAATGTTTTCTACACATTGCTTCTTACGCGATGAGAATCGAAATATCTGTCATGGAGTTTTAAGATGCTGAATTTTTAATCAGCCATACATTTCAACACAAGTGTTGCATTTCTATTGCATGTACTGGAATTTATGTATGTGCAAGGTCCCTTTTTGCGGAAACAATCACATTTTGTCAAGTTATAATCATTATAATAATACAAAGTTCAGATACCTCAACAAAAGAACACCTTGATAATCAGGACTCTTTAATATAGTCCCAAGCATTTAGGTGTTCTATTCTACTACTACAAGTTCACTATGAAGTCAAATCCTTCTATTTTGGAACACATCAACATAAACTTGTTAAAAAAAGTCCAAAAGAGAACTAATCAAATGGCTTGGTGTTAGGTTGGCAATGATGATTGAGCCAAGAAGGAGACCACTTACAATGTACTGGAGTTCAGAAAGCAGGATAGCCTGGCATCCACAGCAGCTCCAAGATGGAAGTACGTACAGTAAAATGAAAAGCACTTACAATTGACAGCAATCAGAGGATGATGTTTCATTCCCTACAGCACATCATGAGATTGTTTCATGCTCCATCTTACAGAATCTTTGATGCTTGACCTTACAATAAACACACATATGGGCCTTTCCAATGCACTAGAATTTCTCTGGAGTGACAGTGGGCATTCAGGAATTAATTTACACTGTGTACCATAACTGATACTGTAGTAATGCCTGACATGTTGCACACTTTTCTTTACTCAGGCAATCAGAATTATTTGTAGAGAATGATGCACTGTTGTAGGGTTATGAGTAATAATACACAATGCATACTTCGTTACATCTCCATACTGTTGCCATCTAGGCCTTGTGAACAAGTTCACATAGATATTGCCAGGTGGGAGAATGTAATATCTGCTATTTGAAGCCCACTCTAAGTGAGGAAGTGTTTATCATGATAGCCATCTCTACAAAAGAACGTAGTATTTGCTGCAAATAGATTGCCTGAACAAATTATATCAGACAATGGTCCACATGTAGAAAGCAAGGAGTTTTAACACTTATGGCTATCCTTGGTACCCCAGCACCTACTTAGTGCCCATTATCACCCATCTACAAATGGGCTTGCTGAAGGTGTGTTAAGTAAGCTATGGGATTGATGGAGTTTGCAACACAGACTAAGCGCAGTATCAATCCATTCCTTACACTGTTATTAACAAAGGCTGATCATTTAGAGTAAGCAGTGACAAGATTGGATTTGCTGAGAACTTAAGAGCACAAAGTGAGGCCAAAGCAGGATAACCAAAAGCAGCAGCACAATATTCATGCTAGGAAGCAGACTGGTATTTCCTTCGATAGCTACTGTAGGACAAGATCAAAGTGGTTATTGTTATATTGTGGTCCATTGTCCATTATCATATCTAGTAGAGCTGAGGGATGGAGAATGCATTACCTTCTGAAGGGAGAAGGTGACAATGATTGGATGTCAGGAAAACTACATATGGACTGAGGAATTTCAGAATCAATAAATGACGAGTGTTGGGTTTTAGTGGTGTGTGTGTGTGTGTGTGTGTGTGTGTGTGGTGCCTTCTCCTCAATACAAATGGTGAGGACCAGCCAGAAGAGAAAGATCGAGTGAATTCAGAAGCTGAAACTACGCTAGTAAGAGGGAGGATTGAAACATGAAGAAGAATGATGAAGGGTCAATCCACCTCATTTGACAAAGCAGATGGACAGCACCTCTCAGATTTTGATGCAGCTTCCCATATATAGTTGTCTTCATATAAGAAGACATTTGACCATTTATTACTTTAATAACCTTAATGGTTTAGGAGATACGCATTGCTGAACAATTAACCACGTTACTGATAAGCTCAACTTTGAAATGCCTTATCTTTATCCCCACTTTGAACATAGTTGCATGTTTGACATCAAATCCAAGATCTTAGGATTTACAATCAATATATGATATGCATTTTGGAGGGAAGTCAAAGGGTTAAACATTAAATCAGTTTATAACAGAGATTTCACAAATACTGTATGAAGAGCGTTGATAGTCACCACTTTTTTTTTACCAGTGTGGATACAACATTGAACTTAGTGTTTTTGCAAAATAAAAATGTTGATTATGAATAACCCCTGAGAACCTCAAATGGTTTTATGTGCAACTGCCATTTTGAGTGGATTTAACAATAAGTGTGGCTAAGTGGGTTACATAACATTCCAACCTCAGCAATCAAAACTATAATGTAAATTTACATTATAGTTTTGATTGCTGAGGTTGGAATGTTATGTAACCCACTTAGCCACACTTATTGTTAAATCCACTCAAAATGGCAGTTGCACATAAAACCATTTGAGGTTCTCAGGGGTTATTCATAATCAACATTTTTATTTTGCAAAAACACTAAGTTCAATGTTGTATCCACACTGGTAAAAAAAAAGTGGTGACTATCAACGCTCTTCATACAGTATTTGTGAAATCTCTGTTATAAACTAATTTAATGTTTAACCCTTTGACTTCCCTCCAAAATGCATATCATATATTGATTGTAAATCCTAAGATCTTGGATTTGATGTCAAACATGCAACTATGTTCAAAGTGGGGATAAAGATAAGGCATTTCAAAGTTGAGCTTATCAGTAACGTGGTTAATTGTTCAGCAATGCGTATCTCCTAAACCATTAAGGTTATTAAAGTAATAAATGGTCAAATGTCTTCTTATATGAAGACAACTATATATGGGAAGTTGCATCAAAATCTGAGAGGTGCTGTCCATCTGCTTTGTCAAATGAGGTGGATTGACCCTGAAGCAGTTCAAGAATCACTATTACCTAACTGTTACAACATGTATGCATAATATCACCTGACAGATATTAAGAAGGGAAGAGGGTAGTGTGACAGGGGCTAACAACAGATCTTGTTCTCACAGGTGCACTAGTTTAAACCCCTAGGTATATTCGCTATCCAATTGAGTTACGAATACATTCAGCAAATGATATTTATTTGAGTGATGATCAACATGTGTATATTACTCATTTTGAGAGCGCAAGAAGATGGCAAGATTAACCCCATGTGATGGAAAAAATATGAAACTTTTTTTTGCAATGGCAAAATTAGGAGTAATAATTTACCTATTGGGGAGAGCATCTCATGTGTGCATTTGACACAGCCATCTGCTTGCAGAACTGCAGTAGCCTTAGTGTAATTCAATTCCACCAGATTCTCTCCAGGAGGCTAATGGAGAAGATGAACGGTGAGATATTCAAAGCTAGAGTAATACTGTAGCTATATTTACATTGTTACATGCATGTTTCAAACCCCAAGTACAAATAATCTAAACTCTATTAAGTACAAATAATCTAAACTCTATTAAGGGTTAATAGTGGTTTCACTGTAGAAATGAAGTCCAGTACATTCAAAAATCAACTGCATTATTATTTCACAATACTGGAGTTAGAGTGTGCCTGGTATTTACCATCTGTTTACATACATATACACATAAATACTGTACTGCAGATCTATGGATTACTTATGCTGCATGTAGACATGAAAGACAATCACACTGGGTTAATTACATCATCTGCATGAATTATTAGGTGTGTTAGAGAAATGATAAAATGTGAAACCAATTCTTTGGTTTTAGAGATCATCAAATGGGATGTGATGGATACCTTGATCCTTGGCATGATTTTAAATACCATTACTTATGTACATCCTTATCACTGGACAAAGGGCTAGTGCCAGACGTAGGCCAATTGTAATCATTTCTTTGGTTCACTTATTTCATTACAGTAACAGCCACGCAGAGGATATGAATCACAGAAATAGAAACATGCATTGCAACACCAAGTTTAAACCTTTTAATCCTACATCACATTGATGTGCTTAATTCATGAGCCACTAATTACATTACCAGTCACGATCACACAATATAACTGCATACACCTGTATTACCTTTGTGGCAGTATTGAGAGGAAGAACATATCGACGGACGGAGTTATTGCTTTCATTGGGAATGGAACTCCAGGAACCATCAATGTATCCGAAATTGTAATAACCTTCATCCATAGTGCAGCACAAGTCCACGATAATGTTTCCTATGGCATGGGAGTTGGAGAAATATTGATATAATCACCTTAGGTACAGTTACGTATGGACGATACTTGGAACACCCACTGTAAAACTGCTGAGTGCTGAAAACTAGAAAGGCACAGGTGTGAAGACAAAAGCATCAAACTTTATTTTGAAGTCATGTTTTGTCATTAGGTGTATCGATTTATAACACCTTCTATGCAGATCCGATTGATAGTTTTAAACTTTTGAATTTATATACATAGCATGCAATTCAAATCGCTACATCTTCCAACTACATCTTCCAAACAGTAAACGTTATTGACTTCCTATTTTCAACAACACCATTTCTCTCTATGTGAAATATATTTTCAGTGTCTTGCACAAGCACAGCCCCAATGTTATGAGGAAATTGAAATGCGAAACAAGATACACTTTTCCGGTCGTCTTGCGTCCATAATTTTCAATATTTTGCACAGCTGTATGTCCATCTAATATGAATAGGTCGATTATATTGTGCAAGGATGTCCTAGGGAATCTCCTGCATCCTCATAATTAAAATCATTGACCTGTGATCATTTTCATGTGGTTTTTAGTTCATTGTAAATCCGATTATTCATGAAATGTTAAGGATCTATATTTTTATCGTGATTCAAAGATCGTGATACCCTTTCATGAAGTATGGATCAGGAATAGAATCACTAGCACGAAGTATTGGTATGTAGTAGTGCTTGCATTTATAAGTTCCTCTGCTATAGTCACATATACAGTATGCAATCAGTGATGTGAAGACTTCACATGCTCCACACATACCGTTGTCTTCAAATGTGTTGATGTGATGAAAGGTAAAAAAGCAGTCAGCTATGTACTGGGTTGCATGCTCTTCACCAGAGTTCTTCTCCACAACATGAAAATACACCTGGATGGAAGTTCGAAGATAACGAATCACTGAAGCACAACCAATGTAATTAAAGTTATGCATGCAAATTATGCATACTGTTTCTGAATGCTGGTAATATCTTGCCTAGATTGGACTTCTATGAAAGTGCAAATATATTAGCTTCAGTGTCAGCATGTCATGTCAGTTTTAATATGTGAATTCTAATATACATCTCTTTCTTGAATAATTAGCATGAGGTTATACAGTACATATATATATGTAGTACTGTAGTTTCAAGTGTGCCAAATGATACACACACATGTACTACTGTAAATCATTCAAGACAGTATTCCATAAGCTGTGTTCCTTGTATGTTGAATGCTTTACCAGAGATAATAATATTATATCTGGTTTTACCGCTGAACATTACCTCAAACCATTGTGGTCCATATTAGGTATCATTACAATGTTTAATTCATTATAGTTTATTATTTGAAGACACTATCATGCACTGCATGTATTTATATATTTAGATTTACATTGTTCTAAGTATACTTTGCACATATGATGACATTTATGATTGTTGATTTGTGGTTTCTACAGACAGTTCAATATGCATAGCTTCAAACAGATCTCATCTCTCACAATCATAGCAGTAATATTACTTTTCATACCAAAAATTGCATGCTTTGCAATTCTGTGCTGCTGCTGAAATGTGTTCTCTGCACTAATGGTCCATATTATAATACATATGAAAAATGCGAAACATGATGCTCAGCAAATACAAATCGTGGACACTACATGGGCATCATTGTATTGTTTCCTGATAAGTGGTGAACCTAATTAATGTGGTATTGAATACAATAATACAGCCTCATCAACAGCCATGAATGCTAAGATTATATTTGATGCTAAGTGTATAAAACATATGACTTCATGTTGTAAATACAGTGGGGAGATTGGGTGAAGTTATCAAACAGGCAAAGGTACAGATCAAACTGTAGACAAGTACACATGCCTTTCCAATACATGTCCAATAAATACCAGACCTCGACAAGTACTGGGACTGTGTGGCATTTGATAATGATATTCATGGGGATCATGGGCATTGTGTGAGAGTCTAATTTTTTGTGTCATGTACTTGAGATCTAATAGAAGAAGTGTGTATCGGGTTGCATCGTGGTTCAGAACGCTTATACGACTTTACATGGTGTCAGAAGTGGTCTTTTGTGGGAAATGGAACACATTAAATCTCCAGGTGAGATGGATTTCTCTACCACTGACAGTATATCGGTTTTAGAAAAATGGCGGATGTGGAAACAAACTATGGAACTATATTTAACACTCGCGCTTTCCGACAAGTTGGAGAAGGAGCAATGCTGTGCGTTCCTGTACCTGATTGGGCAGTCAGGTAGGGACATTATGCGTTTAGCGGACAAGGAAGTAAATAAAATTGACGTTTTATTTAGTAGGTTTGAAGACTATTGTAGGTCAAAACAAAACGTCACCTTGGAGCAGTTTAAGTTCAACACACGCAACCAGACAGCGGATGAGACTATAAACCAGTATGTAACAGCACTGAAACTATTAGCCAGAAGCTGTAGCTTTGGCGTGTTAGAGGATGAACTTATCCGTGACAGGGTAGTTTGTGGTATTGTCTCAGAACGTGTGCAACAGCGTCTATTGAGAGAACAAGATCTTGCACTTGAAAAAGCTATGTCTATTTGTCAAGCAGATGAAGAGTCATAAAAGCAGATGAAGCTTCTTGGTGAGGAGGAACCTGAAACAGGAATACACACTGTACGTCGTCTAACTCCAGTAAGGCCCAGTAAAGATAGATCTCCAGAAAGAGAAAGAGTAAAATAGTTTGAGGATAAGCAATGGTGCGATAGGTGCGGTTTTTCGCATTGTAGAGGCCAGTGTCCAGCATATGGAAAGAGGTGTTTTCAGTGTGGAGGAATGAATAATTTCTCCAAGCTTTGTAGAACGAAAAAAGTCTCTGCAGTGACAAGAGGAAAATCTTATGCTGTTGGAGGAATCAACAAAACAGACCGGGAAAACAACAGTGAATATCTCCGCAACAGATGTGTCAATGGGTGTTCAGTCAAGTTCAAAGTAGACACGAGCTCACAGGCAAACATCATACCTTGAGCAATCTTCAAAACCCTGCAGTACACCCCAAAACTGAAACCAACAAAAACTAAGCTATTTAGTTACTCAGGTGACACTATTCCAACACTGGGCTGTTGCAAACTGAAGTGTGAAGATAAGTTGCTAGAGTTCTTTGTTATTGAAACTGACCAAAGTCCTATATTGAGCTTCTGAGCTTCTGAAGAGTTAGGTTTGATAAGGACGGTCATGTATTTGCAAATGTGAAAACATTGTTCAAAGGTTCAACAAAGTGTTTGAGGGAATTGGTTGTCTGGCAACACCTTACCACATTTCAGTTGACAGCAGCATTCAGCCTGTAGTATGCCCATTACGAAATCAACCAGTGGCACTGCGAGAGCGCCTAAAAGAAGAACTTGATTACATGGAGAGCATTGGAGTCATCAAGACGGTCGAAATGCCAACCGACTGGGTAAATTCTCTAGTTATTACAAACCAAGAAACTGAGAGTATATTTGGATCCTCGATTCCTCAACAAAGCTATCCGAAGAGAACATTATCAGCTTCCAACTCTAGAGGACATTGCAACCAGATTATTTGGTGCAAAATGTTTTTCCAAGCTACATGTAGATGCCAATCAGGGGTATTGGCAAATCCCTCTAGATCCAGAGAGTCAGCTCTTAACCACATTCAATAGTCCTTTGGGCGATACTGTTTCAGAAGAATGCCATTTGGGGTCAAATCAGCGCAGGAAATATTTCAAAAGAGAACGAATCAAAACTTTGGTGACCTACTTGGAGTTGAAACAGACATTGACGATATTTTTGGTATGGGGGTCATCGAATGAAGAGCACAACAGACGATTAGAAGCAGTACTACAGAGATGTCTGAAGATCGGTCTAACCTTAAACAAGGAAAAGTGCAAGTTTGGTGTATCAAAGGTAACTTACCTTGGTCACACTATCAATGCTGAAGGAATTTCACCAGACAAAGAGAAGATCAGAGCTATATCAGAGATGCCACCTCCGGAAGACAAAAAAGGTGTAGAGAGACTTCTGGGAGTCATCAGCTATGTAGGAAAATTCATTCCAAATATGTCAACGGTGACACACCCAATCAGAGAATTGTTGAGAAAGGATGTCCAATTTAACTGGAGTTGGGAACAGAGTGATGCTTTCCAGAAGGTGAAGAAACTCTTATCTGAAGCGCCTGTCCTTTGCTTTCTTTGATGTCAAGAAACCAGTCACTGTAAGCTGTGTTGCTTCTCAACATGGATTAGGTGTGGTTCTACTACAAGACTGTCAACCAGTTGCGTATGCATCCCGTGCTCTGACGGACACAGAAAGGAGATATGCACAAACTGAACAGGAGCTACTGTTTGGACTAGAGAGATGCAACCAATATGTGTACGGCAAGGAAGTAGAGGTGGAGTCAGACCACAAACCTTTGGAGGCAATAATGCAAAAACCCTTGTGTCATGCTCCACCACGTTTGCAGCGCATGCTTCTGTGCCTTCGGAAGTATGATTTCAAGTTGAAATATAAACCTGGAAAGGAAATGCTAATAGCTGGCACATTATCCAGAGCATGCATAAAGGACACAAACCACAGATAGGATTGAAGAAGAATTGTAGTGTTGTGATATCCTGACTTCAACGCCCCCAGCACACGCATTGTTATGTAATGTTAGGATACCATGCATGCAGAATGACATGGCAGATCTTATCCTATT
The DNA here is from genome assembly GCA_013339895.1 of Ephydatia muelleri. Taxonomy (NCBI): domain Eukaryota; kingdom Metazoa; phylum Porifera; class Demospongiae; order Spongillida; family Spongillidae; genus Ephydatia; species Ephydatia muelleri. The sequence continues at coordinate 9,569,338 of JABACO010000006.1, forward strand.
CAGACTGTGATCTAGGCCTAGATGTTACAAAGTGATTGAACTGTGTATAAATGTAATGTGCAGTTCTGTTGATCAGCTCTTTTTATATGTTGTGTTCCATCCGGGATATATAGCATAATTGGCGACGAGGGTGAAACTACGTGAAACTAGTGCGACGACAGCTACTCCAAGTCGAAAGAAGAGATGGCTATTCACGGAGGGATTGCAGAGTTTGACGGCGCGTCGGAGGATTGGGTGGCTTACACGGAACGCCTCGACCAATACTTCATTGCAAATGGAGTGGACGACGCTGGAAAACAGAGAGCGATCTTGCTCAGCGGTTGCGGTGCAAAAACATACTATCGCTCCAGAGATGGTCTCGTACCCAGACCCGACTGACGTAAGCATTATCGCATAATGTATAATGCACAAGGTTTAAAATAACATGCATGACGACATCAAATTAATTAGCTGCGTCACAGCTTATCGAACAGCGCAAATTATGAGCACTAACTGCAAAGTGTGTGGCGTTGCTACAACCTGTGAAGTACAGGCCCGGCGCACTCAGTCCAAAGTTGGTGCGGCCAATTATTAAATATAATTATGGGCGTGGCCCTCGTGCAAAGAAAAAAAAACGCGTGGACATGTAAGTTTTCTATCACCAGCATGCCCGGACAGCCGACCCGGCCCGTGTAGACGAAATACATATCTTTATACAAAAATAAATAAAATGCAAGAACAGAATCATATATAAATACAAATAAACTTATCAAAATTCAAGCGTTGTAACTATTAGAGGACGTTGGGTATCAATTGCCAAATACCTTTGTCCTATGCTGCGAACTGCTAACAAATTCATCTGCAATATTCTCTAGCTTGATGGTGTCTGTGAGAGCTTTGTGAACGTGTAACACCATTAGGTGATTTAACCTAACCTGGCTCATTGTGCTGCGTAGATAGCTTTTAATCCTGCGGAGCGCGCTAAACGTGCGCTCAGAAGTTGCATTTGTAGCAGGCATTACTAGAATTAGCTTCATTACTGTGCAAACTTCAGACAGAAGTTGTTTTTGAGCTGCTGATAAAGTGGAAGTGTACTTTATTATGTCCACAATTGTCGGCGGGGTTTGAAGAAATTTAGAAAATTCCGTGCAAAAAAATTGACAATTGGGAGCGTAATAGCTCTGGATGGAGGTCATCTTTATAAAATGTGCAGACAAACTCAAAATCTTCCTGGAAATCCTTCCTTTGTGATGCTTTTAGCAGCAAGTTCTGTAGGTGACAATATACAAGGTACCCAGGCTGATAGAACCTATCTTTGATACAACCAACGGCAAGGTCCAATGCTTCATAATACTCCTGACGATGATAGGTTTTAGGTTCAGAGTGATACTCATGCTCCCCAATTCCATCATCGAACCTGCTTGGTATCCTTCTTTTTCGAGGGAGTTCAGGCTGTTCAACTTTAAAAGCTTCTGCACTATTAATGACCTTTTCCCAAAACAAATCAAATGCTTCTTCATTACGAAGAGTTTGAAGAGTGCGCACCACCATGGCAGCTGTATCTTGAGCTTCAGCTGCAGACACTGTGTCACATTGTAGTGCCTTACTCAGATTATCAGTGTGCCTCAGTAACAGCTCAGCCAGATAGACACCAAACAGAAAGCTAAATTTCTTCATCTGAGCCTGAACTCCATATATTCGCGCTTTACTTTCCGTGTCCCTTGCTACACTAATGGCTTCATCCCATGTGTGCATAAGTGCGGAGTAATTTTCCAGAATGCCGAACAAAGAATCTGCACGAACAGTCCATCTGGTAGGACACAAGACTCTAATGCCAATACTGCTGCTGTTAGACTCTAAGTCATTCTCTTGCTTAAAAGCTCTGAAAATAGCTTCTCGCTTCGGTGAAAACTTAATGAGTTTTGTTATCTCATGCGTAGTTTCTAGAGCATCCTTCATTATTTTTGAACTCTTTATAGCATCACTAGCAGCAAGATTTAGAGAATGTCCATAGCAATGCGTATACACTGCCCTGCATTCCTCCTCCATCATCCTTTTTGCAACACCTGATCTAGAACCACTCATTGTACTGCACCCATCATAACATTGTCCGCGAAGCTTGGTGATAGCCAGATTTAACCTTAACATAACATCTTTAATAACAGCAGTTAAAACATCAGCTGTGATTGAATCCACCGAGTATAGCCCTATAAACTCTTCATTGACGATGAGTTTATCGTCTACAGTCCTAAATACAACAGTAACCTGCTCTTGGTTGCATACATCTGTGGTTTCATCTATCATAACTGTGACAAACCTAGAATCCTGAATTTGAACAGCAATGCTTCGCAACACATGTTGTGCCATTATTTGGAGAAGCTCATTCTGGATGTCATGCGATGTATATTTGTCTGTCTTTTTCTTCAGCCATTCATCCATCTTGACATCCCCCTGTCCTGATAGCTTCAACAATTGGATGAAGTTACTCTCACTATCATCACCATCCCCTCTGATTGGTATGCCTTGACGAGCTAGTAACTGAAGACAGGACAAGATCTTAATTAGCATGACACGGTTGTTCTCCTTCTCCTTAGAATACTGCTCTGATAGTTGTTCACCAATATCTGAACAGGTTTTAGGAAGACTTACAACTACTTCTACAGCTTCACGGTGGCAATCACTTAATTGATGCTTTTTGAAGGCTCGAGTGGCATCTTTCCAACTACAAAAACCTTTGGTAACCTGTAAGAACATGGGATAGCGCGTAACAGCCAATGGAAACCCAAAACAGAAACTTACAAACGCAGGATCAGCCCTTGTACTGGACTTCATCTTCCGTTCTTTAAATCCCTTCACGCAGATGTGGCAGTATACTAAGTCCTTACCTTCGTCATAGTGAAGAAATGACCATGTCTTAAACCATGCAGCCTGAAACGATCGCAAGACGGGATTTTTCTCTCCAAATGAACGCTTAGGGAACGTCAGGCCCATAGGGTGGTGCGGGATGTCGGGGATCTGAGGCAGATCATTTACTGAGAGCAAAGAATTGGCCATATTTGCACAGCAGGAAATTCATTCAATAGTTAAAAGTATGACTGACACGTTTACATAGTTAGATACATGTACAAGTACGCGGATTGCGGGATCGATAATTGGGCAGCGGGAAGTTCATACAATGGTTAAAATAAGACTATAAATTAATATGACATCAGACACGCCCACATAAATTGACACGCCCATTTTGGGACCTAAAGTTGGTGCGGCCAAAGCCGCACCAACCGCACCGTGTGCGCCGGGCCTGAAGTATCGCTCGGAACTGCAGAGCTCTTCATCCGTAGCCGTAATGTATGATTATTCACCACTTGACTTTAGTCCATATGTAGATAGAAGCTGCCTTGTGTGTGTTTTTTGGTGTGTATGTGTGTGTGCCCGTGGCATGTGAAGGGCAACACACAAAATGGTAGAGCTTGCTGTGCTGAGATAGTTCAAGTGGTTGAAGATTGGCACACCAAGATTGTCTTGCCATTCACCAGAAGCCATACATGTTTAGTTACGGTTGATGATATCGTAGTATACATGTCTAGCAGCTGCCTTGTGTGAGTGTGTGTGTGTGTTTGTGTGTGTGTGAGACACCACGAGTGCCTGGATGTCTTGGTTTGAGGCCTGTTGTTGTTCTTAGGTCATATGGACAAAGCTGTACAAACAACGTCTGGCCTGGACGTAGGAACGCTTTATCAATTACGAAATTCCTAAACAGAAGGAGCGTTACTAAGGATGTTACAAATGATATGAATGCATGTTCTCCAGCTAGTAATACATACCGTCTCTCCAGATGCGTACACTGCTGAAAGTCCTTTAGAAGTTAGTGAAGCGACCTGCAACGATTCGTATTACTAGAATTCCTTCCCCTAGAACGCGTTATGATACCTGATTTTTCATCAAAGCCTTCAAGGGAGATACGATGATGGCAATAGAGCCATCGCGACCACGAAATTCATCAAAGGCGTATGGCAAAACAGCATAGCACAATGCCTGTCGGTAGGGATACAAAAACATCATTTCCTTCCAGGAACGCCTTGATTGACTTGCGCTGGTTTGGACGCACGATGGAGAAACCAAGTCTTTCGGATGCAGACACCATCAAGATCCATCGTTCAAGTAAAGTGATTTGTGGGAGAGGTTCACCTTGCAAACGTAATTTGATCAAACATAATTTGACGTCACGAAAACGCTGCAGTTTGATTGGGCACCCGAATTCCAGTGCCGTGGAACAATTTTGTTCGACTTGTTTCCCATTATACATTATGCGATAATGCTTACGTCAGTCGGGTCTGGGTACGAGACTACTCCAGAGAAGCCTACGGACAAGACCTTCCAGCAGCTTGTAGAGATCGTGTCGAAACATTTCGATCCCGTTCCAGCCATTACCGTTCAGAAATATTCAACGTAAGGATCTGGCAACCAAGTGAAAACGTAGCAACATTCCTATCGGAACTACGGCTACTGGCGACAAAATGTGACTTTGAGAACAGTCTGGAGGATATGCTACGTGACCGAATTGTCATCGGAGTGAATGAACCCAACATTCAACGAAGGCTCCTAGCAGAACCCAACCTGATGCTGAAAAAGGCTCTAGAGATAGCCCAAGCGCTGGAGACAGCAGAGCGCGGTTCTGCGGATCTACAGCCTGCGCCAGCCGCTGTCCCGGTTAGTGTTCCTGTCAACGAGGTAGGAAGGCAGCGTAGAGGAGTGAATGAAGACCCCGTTAAATGCTTCAGGTGTGGAGGAAAACACTTGGCGACGGCATGCAAGTTTATAGACGCAGAATGTTTCAACTGTGGCAAGAAAGGTCACACATACAGAGTATGCCGCAGCAAGGGGAAGCCAAGCAAGAGTACAGGCAAGCGTGGGAGACCTCAGAAGCCACAAAAGGCTCATATAGTGACCACAGAGGGCGACTGTATTGTTGAACATTTAACGCTCAACCTGAGCTCCAGAGATGCTTCAACCATTGCTCCATTTGTTGTCTCTGTTCAAGTGGACGACAAGTATCTAAAGATGGAGGTGGACACGGGTGCCTCGGTATCACTCATCAGTGAGAGGACATGGCGGAACCATTAGGAGAATGGTACTCCTAAACTAAACCCAGCAAAGGTGATTCTACGGTCCTACTCAGGAGAATCCATCAAGGTGTTGGGAGAAATGGAAGTCACAGTACAATACTAAGACCAGAAGAAGAAGCTGAACCTACTGGTAGTAACTGGTGGTGGAACAAGTCTTCTTGGTCGTGATTGGCTACGGCATCTAAAGTTAAACTGGTGTGAACTCGACCATCTACGAAGTGCAGCTAGATTGAAACTGGACGACGTTCTCAAGAAGCATGCAGATGTCTTCAAGGAGGAGCTAGGCAAAGTGACAGGGATGGAAGTGAAGATTCACATGGATCCAGATGCACAGCCTCAGTTTTTCCGTCCTCGTCCAGTACCATTGGCGTTGAGACCGAAGTGGAGAGGGAACTGGAGAGGTTGGTTCAAGACGAGGTCATCGAACCAGTTCTCAGTTTTCTGAGTGGGCAGCACCCATTGTTCCCAGTAGTCAAGCCAAACGGTTCTCTGAAGATATGTGGTGACTACAAAGTGACAGTGAACAAGTACTCTAAGACAGAGAAGTATCCCTTGCCCTGCATCGAAGACCTCTTTGCAGCACACTCAGGTGGTCAAGAATTCACGAAGTTGGATTTGGCTAATGCATACTTGCAATTGCCACTGGAAGACAAGTCTAGTGACCTTATATAAATACACACAAAGGACTGTTCAAGTACAACAGGCTTCCATTTGGTGTAGCATCCAGCACCTGCGATCTTCCAGAGAACAATAGAGAGTTTACTTCAAGGAATGAAGCACGTGGTTGCCTACATTGATGATATTCTCATAACTGGAGAAAAAGAGGTGGACCATCTGAAGAATCTGGATGAATTCCTAAAGAGACTGGGCACAGCAGGAATGCGGTTAAAGGTGGAAAAGTGTCTCTTTCAGCAGGAGAAGGTAGAATGCCTGGGACACTGCATCACGAAGGATGGAATTTTCCCAACAATGGCCAAGGTCAGAGCCATCAAAGAATCACCAGCACCCAAGGATGAACAGCAGTTGCAGTCCTTCTTAGGTCTGCTGAACTACTATGGGAAATTCCTTTCTAACCTGTCAACAAAGCTTGCATCCTTACATTCCCTCTTGGAAAAAGGGAAAGGTTGGCAATGGACCAAGGTTCACCAGAATGCCTTTGACAGTGCAAACGAACTGCTGACGTCATCAAAAGTTACACTGACTCACTTTAACAGCAAAAAGGAAGTTATCCTGGCATGTGATGCATCTCCTTACGGAGTTGGAGCAGTCTTGGCTCATAAGTTTCCAGATGGCAGTGAACACCTTGTGGCATTTGCGTCACGAACGTTGGCCCCAGCAGAGAAGAACTATTCTCGGTTGGATAAGGAAGGGCTAGCCATCATCTTTGGGGTGGAGAAATTTCACAATTTCTTATTTGAAAGACAGTTCACTATCTTCACGGATCACAAGCCTCTGAAGCACTTATTTGGTGAGGACAAACCTATACCACCTATGGCATTAGCACGACTGCAGCGATGGGCTTTGAAGCTGAGTGCGTATCAGTACAAGATTGCCCACAAGCCAGGGAAGGACAATGCCAATGCAGATGTCCTGAGCAGGCTTCTGCTACCGGAATATCCCATGGAAGTGACATTGCCAGGAGAGACAGTCATGCTGCTGGAGGCTCTTCAGTCATCTCCAGTGAATGCCAAGCAGATTGCTGAATGAACGGCCAAGGACCCTGTTCTGTCCAAAGTCAAGAAATGGCTAAGTCAGGGATGGACCGATACAGATGATCATGCTGAAGAACTCCGGCCCTACCGCCAACGTAAAGAAGAGTTGAGTCTACAAGATGGCTGTATCTTGCGGGGATCCAGAGTGGTGGTACCAGAACAAGGTCGGAAGCTAGTGATCGAAGAATTACATGCCGAACACCAGGGCATGTCTCGAATGAAGAACTTGGGATGAAGTTTTGTGTGGTGGCCAAACATGGATGCAGATGTGGAGGAACGTGTCAAGAGGTGTGAAGTATGCCAAGCACACCAGAAGGTTCCAGCAGCAGCTCCCTTACACACTTGGGAGTGGCCTGAGTTACCATGGTGCCGTCTACATGCAGACTATGCTGGCCCATTCATGGGGAAGATGTTTCTCCTGATAATGGATGCACATAGCAAGTGGCTTGAGGCACACATAGTGGAATCTGCTACCTCTGCAACAACCATCCAAAAGATGAAGGTATCTTTTGCAAGTCATGGTCTACCTGTAACCTTGGTACGGAAGTGCCTTCACTAGTCAAGAGTTTGAAGAATTCCTCACGAAGAATGGTATCAGACACATAAAGACTTCTCAGTACCACCCAGCTTCTAATGGCCTTATTGAGAGGGCTGTCCAGACAATGAAGTTGGCTTTGAAGAAAGGTGCAGGAAAGGATCTGGAAAGTTGCTTGATGAGGTTCCTCTTCAGGTACAGGATGACTCCTCATGCCTCTACAGGAGTGTCACCAGCTGAACTTCTGATGGGGAGGAGGCTACGTTCACACTTATCCATGATCCATCCAGTGAAGGAGATAGGGGAAGCTACTCAGGAACTGGTGCAGGAGAAAGTAAGAGCAACCCAGGAAAGACAGAAGAAGTGGCATGACAAGAGGGCCAAACCACGCTTTTTCTTCATTGGTGATCAAGTCTTGGTTCTGAACTTCGGCAGGGGACCTAAGTGGCTACCTGGTAAAGTCACCAGTATCAGAGGTCCTGTCTCAATAACAGTGGAGTTGGCAGATGGGCGCAGTGTAAGAAGACACTATGACCACATTCGTGCTAGCAGTTTGTCAGAGGCGGAAACTGTTGTTTAGAGAGATGTAGTTCCAAGACAACAGGCAACATGGAGTGATTCACTTTCCCTTGGGAGTGAGCAAGAGTTGCCCCCAGCAGTGCCTGCTCCTGAACCAATTCTGGCGCCTGAACAGGAGCAACCAGAACCAGTTCCAGAGATGGAAACAGAGGAACAGCTAGTGACAGACCCACCTCAAGAGGGAGTACCTTCGCTAAGGAGATCTACTAGAGTTAGGAGACCTACTGTCAAGCTTAAGGAGGGAGGGATGTGATATCCTGACTTCAACGCCCCCAGCACATGCATTGTTATGTAATGTTAGGATACCATGCATGCAGAATGACATGGCAGATCTTATCCTATTCAGACTGTGATCTAGGCCTAGATGTTACAAAGTGATTGAACTGTGTATAAATGTAATGTGCAGTTCTGTTGATCAGATCTTTTTATATGTTGTGTTCCATTGGAGGGGGGGGGGGGGGGGGGGGGGGGGGGGATATAACATGTGTGCAGTGAATCTTGTCCTGAACAACTCCTTAAGGTCGGCATACACGGGGCGACTTCCTGCCGACTTGTCGCATGCAACTCGAATGAATATGGGTAAAAGTTCCGTAATTGTTTAGTTTACTGATGGTTTGCGGAACATTTGTCCATATTCATTTGAGTTGCATGCAACAAATCGGCAGGAAGTCGCCCCGTGTATGCCGGCCTTTAGTATCAGATGTCTGGCTACAGGAAATAAAGGAAACCACAACTAAGGATCAAAGCATGCAAATGCTAAGAAACCTCATACAATTTGGATGGCCTGAGAAACAGTCCCAGGTGCCCAAAAAAATTCAGGAATACTGGAATATTCGTGATCAGTTGTCAGAAGTTGATGGAATCCTGTTAAAGAACTGATAATCCCTAATGCCTTGAGAAGCAGCATGATAAAGAGGATTCATATGGGTCATATGGGTATAGTGAAGTGCTCACAACGAGCAAGGGAGGTGATGTTCTGGCCAGGTATGAACAAGGCTATCGAACATACAATTGCAAACTGTGATGTGTGTCAAGAACATCGTGATTCCAACCCAAAGGAACCCATGTTACCAGGCCCAATGCCAGAGAGGCCATGGGAGGTAGTAGCAACAGACCTTTTCCAATGGTCAGGCAGGGACTATCTATTAATGGTTGACTATTACTCGCGTTTCATTTAGGTAAAGCTTCTGGAAAACACAAGCAGCTCAACAGTGGTGCATCATACAAAGTCAATACTAGCTAGACATGGAATACCGACTGTAATTGTTAGTGACAATGGACCGCAATTCACTGCAAAAGAATATCAGAAGTTTACATGAGAGTGGGGAGTACAGCACACCACATCAAGTCCATACTATCAAATGGCCTTGCTGAAAAACGTGTACAGATCGTAAAAAAATGCGGAACAAGGCGAGTGCAGATAATCAGGATCTTTACTTGTGTTTGCTGGCATATAGAAACACAGTGATAGACAACTTGACCTCACCAGCACATCTTTTGTCTAATAGAAGAAGTGTGTATCGGGTTGCATCGTGGTTCAGAACGCTTATATGACTTTACAGGGACCATACAGCAGATAGACTAGAGATCAACTTTTGCCATGAGGCTCCTACACCATGGTTGTCTTCACTGCCATCATTAGCCTCTTTGCCATCACTGATAGAGAGTGTAGAAGAGCTCTGAATCTTCGGAGATGGGCTGCATGTAATTCACAACCGACGTGTCACAGGGACGCTCAAATAAGTTTGTATGGATTTCCATTGTGACAATCCGTACAATTACAAGGGAGATGAATCTGAGACAGGTGAGATAAGCAAGAGGCTAATGATGACAGTGAAGATTTATAGGAAATGATGGAGACAGTATAGCAGATGCATCAGTGTGCCTAAGTACCACATGCCCTATGTTATGCTCTCACTCACTGGGCCTCGAGATTCACTCCAGATTTATCTTTAAGACGAAGAAGTACTGCCAGCAATATCTTTGCATCAAACCAAGATGGACAATGGATACTGAAACACAGCTCTGTGCAGTGGAGCTGTCATGCCTTCGAATCTATCACATACATCATCTACATCAATGTTGGATATACTTCCAGTACCCCATGATAGCTGCAGCCAGAAGGGTGAAATTCCCCACAACTTGGTAGTTGCTGTGGCTGGGCACAGATGGTGCACAAGTATCTCTCTTGAACATGCTAGACAACACTATGAAAATGTAGCTAAAGCAATAAGTGTGGTTTGGACGGTGTAGTATGTGGGAAATATATAAAAATTCATATCACAAAATTGCTGTACTAACAATAGCTTAAAAAAATTTAAAACATACAATGTACGAAATATGAATGCAGTTTCAATGCTTTAGTGTTTTTTGATCGTGAAATGACCCTCTTGCTACATCATTACCTCTCCAATACCTGCCTCCTAGTCTTCCAGATTTACAGTACATATGGGTAATGACTTTTGGGCATATTTTCAAATCAATGCAAATGTAGCGTATACATGATAGATTAAAACCAATTACTTCATATTAGAAAGAGCCTGCCAAATATACCTTCTCGTCTTTATCTGTTACCACAACCTGCATTTTTCCTCCTGCTTTACCAAACATAGATGTCCCAAGATAGTTCAAAATATTAAAATAAGCTGGTTGCTCAGTCATGATGATATAATTCTCACTCATTCCAAAACTGCAGGTAAGAGTAAAATATGGGTAAAGAGAACATGTATCAGAGGCTTTAATTCTGTATTGGTCCAATTTATTGCAGCGCAGACCTACCTGTGGTGATAGCTTGGGTATACACCTCGCTTGCCAGGAATGGAGCAGATAACCTTTCCTCTGCTTATATCTATTGTGAATGACAACACAAACCTTAATATTATCTAGCTTTAACACAGTCAGATCAGGTAGAAATTTTATTTTACGCACAAACAAAGAGAATGTATCACAATTCAATGCATATTTGACTATTACGTTGCAAAACACATTTTTCAAGTAAATCAAAATTCTTTTGATATCTAGTGATTTGGATGTAGGATTGGGTGAAGCAAACTACAAGAAAACAAGAAGAGTGGAGTTTGATAGAATACTATATCTAATACCTTGAATACAAAAATGCTCCTCTATGCCCCAATGTGCAAAATGCAGGATGTTTAGAATGCATGTTATTACCATGGTTTTGCTCCACCGAATATAATGTTACAGCACACCCTAACCCCTCCCTCCCTACTCACAGGTACTGTAGCATGTGTCAGTAGCAATATTGTGGAACACATAAATACTTCTTCCACACACAGTCACTCACATTTACAAATTTGTGGGTTCTCAACAGAAATCCAGAAGTGAAAGAACGTTGTCAACAACTAATGTCAACAGAATTACTATGCAGGATCTTTTTATATAAATAGAATATATGTATATTGCGCACAATTATTAGAGATACAGTGCTGGCTCAATAATTTTCACACCTTGTTCATGAAGAAAATAATCAAATCTAGTGTCCACTAATCAAATTGATAGTGCTAAACGTTAATGAGATTCATGCTGGCATTGGTTGAGCAATAATCAGATTCATTGTAGTACAATGGCTAGCTGTATGAACTATCACAAACAAAAATTATACATGTATGAGGAAAAACAGAAATTGTCTGCAATGTTTAGAAAAGCTAGACTCTTTCGGACATACTAAACCAGGTATGTACAGAAGATGTAGCAAAGAAATACGATAGTCAAGAACGGTTTATTTATGTACTCTAAAGTTTCAGTCAGTATAGCAAGATACCCTGATACTGTATTTGAGTGGTTTTGCTCTATTAGAGCTTTCCATGGCACAAAAAAATTAATTGCCGGTTTCACACAAATTTGGAAAACACGTGCTGTGCACGAGGCAAACATTCATAACCTAACAAACCTTAGAGTATCTGATACATGTAGGTGGTTTTCTGATTGGAGATGGCAATACAATATATCTGTCTCCATGAAAAAGCAAGTTATATAAATTTAGATGCTGACAAACTAGCAAATCTGACCACAAAGCAGCTGACTGTCCTTGTTGGAACACGATGTGCCACTACTGCCAGACAATAGGGCATCTCCAGTCTGTCTGCCTACAGAAGATGAGAAATTCCGCAGCAGCCGATGAAAATACAAACAGTTAAAGGTACACTGTAATCAAGACAGTTCCTCAACTCCAGCAGGCCATTCATATGAACGAAGAGGTTTATGTTTGAGGTGGACACAAGAGCACGGGGCAACTTCTGCACCATGGATGTCTGGAAACAGTTACAAAAGCCGACTCTCTCACCACCCACAGGTTGATATGAGGGGCAAATGCACAGCCCTTCCCGCAATGGGTGTTTGCACAGCAGCAGTTGCACTGTAGTGTTATGTACATGATGTGACCCATTGCTTACGCATTCTGAGCCATGACACCACAGAGCTTTGATATGTCCAGATAGAAAAAGAGGCATTAGCACTGACAGGGGTTTGCAAGAGAAGTTTTGTGATTACTTTGGTTGGCCTAAAGTTCCATCAACATGTATTCACAGACCATAAACCACTGGTGCCACTGCTGAGCACAAAATGGTTGGATGAACTACCTTACAGGTGCAAAGGTTTAGGCTGGGACTCATGCTCTACTGTTCTACAATCTCACATGTTCCAGGTAAAGACATGACATGTCAAGGGCACCCTCAATGGAAGCTACATCAATGAATATGTCAATGTGGTGATTGAGAACCTACCAGTAACAAAACGTCGCATTCAGCAAATCAGGAAACACAAGGAGGAAAATGCAATTTTGCGAGAAGTTTTGTTGCCAGATATGATGAACATACATCATGAAATAAAGCCTTACTATTCTGTCTTATCAGAACTGTCGGGTCTCCTACTGAGAGGATCATGGATTGTTATCTCTCAATCTCTGCAGGCAGATATCTTAACACAGGTACATAGGGGTCACTAAGGAATTACTAAATGCCGGGAATGTGCACAACAATATGTGTGGTGGCCTGGACTGTCTGTACAGCTCGAAGAGGTGGTGCGTAGGTGTCATGCTGCAAGGAACAGTTGCACAACAGTAAGCGACTTAGGGAATCACCTTTACCTAGCTTACCTTGGCAGATAGCGACAGATTGGTTTTGACTGGCAAAATTCTGCTTACCTCATAGTAGTAGATTACTCTTCAAGATTTATTGGGCTAAGCTCCTGTAGTATTCATGTACAGCTGCTACCATAGCGCGCCGCGTCAAACCAGTAAAACCAGTTGTTCGTGCTATCTTATATGTGGTGTGTTCTTGCTTGTCAGTCAGTTATCGACCACGTGTTCAGTTGTAGCTGTGTGTTCCTTAGTTGTCGTCTGTTGTAGCGCAGGCTGCGCGGAGCGATCGATTGCGTCTTCTCAGACGGGACGGATATTACAGCTCCACAGAACAACAACCCATGAGGTGATATAGCACATAAAAATAATCTTTTTGCGCTATGGAGTGCCAGAGGAAGATGTCAGACATTTGCATCATCCCAGTTTCAACATTTCAGCAGAGACTATGGGTTTGATCACATCACCAGTAGTCCACTGAATCCACAGTCTAATGGAGAAGCTGAGTGAGCTGTGAAAACAGTAAAGGGACTGTGGAAGAGAAATGAAGATCAGTTTTATTCTTTACTAATAGCTACACCTCTGCAGTTGGGATATAGTCCAGCAGAACTCATGATGTGTAGGAAACTAAGGACAAATCACCCAATGGTGCAAGAACAGAGGTTGCTTAAGTCCCAAATTTTCACAAGGTACAGGAACAAAGAGACAAACAGGCCTAACAGAGACAGAAGCAAATTTCAACACACACCACGGTGCTAGACCTCTACCAACTCTACTGCCTGGAGAAAAAGTGTGGGTGACAGATTGTAAGGAAGTAGTTATAATAGAAGAGCTTTTCCCACGATCTTATATAGTCAAACAAACACTCAGGAAAGTTCAGGAGAAACGGACGAGAACGTGTACACATCACCCATGCAAAGGAGAGAGTTATGCAATCAGCAAGTGACAGCATGCCCTTTGAAGGTGTAGAGCCCATGTAGGAGTTAACGTGTCTGAAAATGGTCATGCAAACCATCAGGAGGAAAGACAGCTAGAAGAGAATCATCAGAGCGTGACAAAGGATTTCCCAGACGTTGTTCAGGGAGAGGATAGTCAGATGAGAGATCACTCAGTTGAAAGAGGCCAAGTGGAGGAAATTTAAGCACAGGAGCCTGAAGAGATTATGATAATCGAAATTCAAGTCATCTTGAAAAAGGGGATCACAATAACCAGCTGGACCCAAGAGATGGATCACAAATTGGTGTGATACGAACATAGAGTGGACAAATATCCAGACCTGTGCATTATTTAGAACTGGAGAGTATTAGGTACATGACGCATGCACGGGAGTGGGGGGAACTTATTGGGATCGTGTATCATGGAATTGTGCGTGACTCATGATCGTCCTGACATACCAGTCAGTGAATACTACAGCACTACCAGGAACTAACATTTCCAGCACACTTCTGAAGTTCACCATTACCAAGGCCAACCTGCTTGGGCATGATGCCACTATCAGGTTTGGCATCAATGTTTCAGCCCTGATGGGTCTCGCTGCAGACATCACTTCTTCGGTTTGCACTATTTCTCATGTCCTTAAGCCAGACATGAATCTTCAGAACGCCTGCAAGCAGCTGTCCCAGGAATTCCCTGACCTGTTCAAACCAGAGCTGGGTTGCCTCAATGATGTACAACTGGAGGTTAAGTTCAAATCAGACTTCAAACCAGTCTTCTGCAAACCTTGGGGGTGGTTCCCTTAGCCATCCAGGATGACCTCTGCAAGGCATACAATGTCAGCATTGCTAGGGGTGTGTGGCAGCCTACTCAATTCAATAACTATGGAACCCTGCTCGCAAAGCAACTCTTCCTTGGCCAATCTGCGAGTATGTGGGGACTACTCAGTTACAGTAAACCCTCGGCTAGAGGCACGTCACTATTCTATGATGCATCCAGAAGACCACATGCAATGGCTAGGGGTGGTCAGAGACCTCTCCAATGCCTACAATCAGATTTAGCTTTCTCAAGAGGTCAGAAATGATTGGCTACTTAGCACACAAAGAGGGATACTTCTGCAGATCGATGCGCTTTCTTTTTGGAATCAGTACTCCACCTCGTTACTTCAAGGAAATAACGGACAAGCTAATTAGGGATCACCAAGGTGTGGCCGTATACATGGATGACATTCTGGTCAGTGGGGCTACTGTTCAGAACATCTCTAGAAACTTCGTTCACCCCTGAAATGTTTGGAGGAAAAGAATCTTTGCTGCCATCTGGAGAAATGCTCCTTTTCCCAGTTCTCCATTGAGTAACTTGGACACCCCTCTCGCACCAGGAAATATCAAAGGCAGTAAAAATGATGCTACCTCCAGAAATGTGTCCATTATCCATTCTTTCTTAGACCTGTGCAATTCTATGGCATGTTTCTGCCCAATTTGGCTACTAGCACCGAGCTAATTCATCACCTAACCAAGAAGAGTAGAGTAAACAAAAGCTTTTTAGAAGGTGAAAGATCTACTCTTGCCAGTCTTGGCTTATACAGTATTGGAGTACTTATATATTTTGCTTCCAGTGGGGATCTCGTGTGATGCTTTAGAAGACAGTTTGTGATTTTTTAATAGGTATCCTGATGGCAGTGAGTACCACATTTCTAATGCCTCAAAAACTCTCATAACTACCCAGCTTGGTTATCAAATCCAGAAGGAAGCCCCATTTTCGTTCTAAACAAATTTCACCAGTACATGTATGGGCGTCCCTTAATTCTGGTGACTGACCAGAAGTCGATTCCTGCTTTATTTGGACCAACAAAGGCAACTCCAGCACTCACTGCTAATAGACTGGCTTGCTGGGTTCTGTTGCAAAGTCAATACCAGTATAAAATTGAAACCACATACTATGGAAATGCGGATGCTCTTAGCTGCTTTCCAGTGGGACCAGATGCACAGTTCAGTGAAGAGGAAGAGATGGCAGATGTGGACACTGTACTATCAAGACCACAGAAGTGCAGCTCAATTCCACAGACCCAGAAAAGCTGTCTAAGGAATAATGTCTAAGGCTGTACATTGATGACAGAGATTCATGATGTGACAAGGGAAGGATAGCAACCTAACGAGGGATCAGAAGTAGACACAAAGGGACATTAGGAGTTTTCCAAAGGCTGGCCGTTTCTCTCTCCACAGCTCTTGGGTGCAACATGTATGGCTCAAGAGACATCATTCCTTCACTGCTTACAGTCTCAAGTTCCACAGCTATTACACCTCCTGGGGCATTTCGAGTGCTGCGGATGAAACAGTTAACTAGTACGCACAGCTGTGTACTGGCCACACATTGATACAGACATCATGAATCTCTGTCATCAATGTACAACATGTGCAGTGCACCAGGCAAGCCACCCAAGTCAATCACATATCCCTGGATGAAGCCTTGGGTCGAGTGCATGTTGACCCACTATCAATTCCTGGGGTCTAACCAGTTGGTCCCCATTGATGCATACTCCAACGATGTCCACACAGAACTGCTTGAGCAATATTTTGCTCATTTCGGCTACCCCCATTCCATCATCTTTCTCTTTCGAGGAGTTAAAGGCATATGGTCAAGAGAGAGACATCACCCACCTCACTTGTGCATCATACCATCAAGAGCACTTGGTTCAAACATTCAAACAGGCCCTCTCAAAATCATTTCTCCCATCCAGAGCAGCACTAGCACTGCAGATGTTCCTGATACAATATCGACAAACAACTCTGTACTCCAAGCGAAATTCTGAATGGCTAGCAGATCAGGGCAAAATTGATGCAATACTACCCATCTCCTGCACACATGGCTCGATGTCGGCAGACCTGAGCCGCAACAAAATCACAGGCTCGAGGGGCTCCCGAATGAGTTACTCCCATGTACTCAATGGGTACAACTTGCTATGCTCTCTCCTATGGCCC
The DNA here is from genome assembly GCA_013339895.1 of Ephydatia muelleri. NCBI lineage: Eukaryota > Metazoa > Porifera > Demospongiae > Spongillida > Spongillidae > Ephydatia > Ephydatia muelleri. Next base: position 9,586,272 of record JABACO010000006.1, read on the forward strand.
AGGATCCAAGAAGAAGCCTGCAGGGTATTTGACCCTAGCAGTGTCAATGTGCGAGTGGTTCCCAAACAACACATTGAACAGCTATGACCACAAAAGCCACAAGAAAGTGAGCCCCTAGAATTGGTGTATGATTTGATGACCCATGTAGGCAAGGGGGTGATGTAGTTCTCACCTGTGGGATGCTTTTGTTGGCCATCAAGCATAAAGGTGGAGGATGGCAGTAGTTTTACATCTGATATGTCTCACTCCTGGCCTTAGTGCAAAATTAGGTAGGTGGAAAAATAGCTGGCATTCAACTTTACCATAACATCTCCATTGACACCTAAAATTTTGGGACCAGTCAAGTACCCATTCTGGTTTTGTGGCCGAGGTGGCAGAAATCAGCAAATATCGCATCAACAATGCTAAGTGTTCTGAGCTAGGGTGGAGTTGTCTTCCCTTAGCAGTGGAGACCTACGGTAATTTGGGGTAGGAAGCGATCAACACATTTGCACTCCTGTCCGGCCGAATAGCCGTGGATCAGGATATATGAGGAGCAAGGTCACTCATGCCAGTTCTTACAGCCAGTAGAACCTTACCTTGACCAGGTCCATTGCCCGAGCCATCTTAGCTAGGGGTCTTGGTGGTGAACATTAGCATGCAACCTTTTAGTACACCTCCACTGTCAAATGACTGCGCTGTTACTACCAGCATCCACCTTATAGTATAACAGTACGGGTACCAAAAAAAAAAAGAACTTTTCCATGTCTGCTGTGCTATGCTTCCATAGGTTAAACATTATCTGTACCAGCTACAATACAGTAAATTACTAGTAAATGTTCGACATGTGTAACTAACTGAGACTATGCATGGATTGGGTCTGAAGTAATCCTGTGAGTTATAAAATGTCCATATGGGATCTTATAATAATAAAACAAATTACTTGCCTCATTAATTTCAATGATCTATTTATTTCATGAGTGAACATGGCATCCGGTTTCCACGTGGCGTGTTAATGCCATTCAAGGTCAGTACCTTTTCCATACAATATAAGGATCACCCAAACTGCCCACCATACCACTTTCAGAAGCTGCTCAGAGAGTGACAAACTGAAATGTATTTGTGGGAAGGCACTCCAAAAAGAAAGACAATAAAAAGGTAAGGCACTCATAAAAATGGCAAGACGCTGTGATTTTTTTAAGACTAGCTAGGGAGTTCAGCCTCTAAGCACACTATGGTATAGGTGCGTTTCCTCAATATAAGTGCAAGGTTCAGAGTAGCTTTTTGTTACATTTGAACTGCTCAAATGCTTGGGCAAAAGACTGCACAGAGCCTTATTCTTTACATGCAACGAGCACACAATGAACCAGTTATAACGTGTGGTGCTTACCTATACATGCGATGAATAAATGTGTATGCTTATAGCACAACAGTATGGTGTAGAATGCTCAATTGCGTGTGTGTGTGTGTGTGTGTGTGTGTGTGTGTGTGTGTGCAGCAATAGCCATGTCACGAAAAGTCACAAGGATTTCACTAACAGGTGAAGAAAAGTGCTTTATTGCTAAAAGGAAAGTGCAAATGGGCCATTTAGAAGAAATAGTGGCTGCATGGTTTAAACAGCTGACAGGAAAGGAGGTCCATTGATCTGTAGTAGGCAAGGCTGTCAGAGCTGGCTTCCACAAGTTGGTACTCAAAACACCGGAAGCCAAAAGATGGAAGAGACGTAGTCCTAAGTGGCCTCTGCTAGACACTTAGCAGGCAAGAGGTCTATGGCAATAAACAGAGGTTATTTTTATTATTGTATAGTGTGCGTGAACACAATTGTGTACTGTCTGATGCTCTCCTGCTGTCCAAAGCAGCTGAATTGGCGCAGGAACTGAATATTAGTGTAATACCATCTGGTCCTTCCACCAGCCAGCCATCGCCCAGTGCAGCCAAGCCTCCTTCCACCAGCCAGTCATCGTCCAGCGAAACCATGCCTTCACGCCTCCTTCCACTAGCCTGTCTTTGTTCACATCAACCACACCTCCATTTGACGATGATTCCACTGCTGGTGACAAGCTAATCTTAAGTCATGGCTGGCTAGCAAATGGAAAAGACAACATGGTGTATTTTTTGTACGCCTGCACAGGGAAATTATGGTAGTGCTTATCAGCAAGGGTACAAACAGAGTTGCCTAGTATCATTGAAAGATACAAGTCTGAAGATGTGATGAGACAGGATTGTACTACAGGCAAGCTGTAAGTTTGTTGGGACACCACACATTTATTTTTACAACAACTCTATTATCTCAGCCTGAACACTACTGCCAATATCCGTGGAGCCAAAAAGTCAAAAGATCACATCACATTTGCTTTATCAGTCAATGTAACTGCTTCTTAACATCTAAAGCCACTTGTGATACACAAGTTCAAACGACCCCATTGCTTTAGCAAGACTTTTGATCCAAATATAGTCTCATTTGTTATTACAATAATCCAACAGCATGGATGTGCAATGAGGCAATGCCAACGTAATTACATTACTTATGGTAATACTTTTTGTATTTGCATGAAGATGGAGTGGTCAAGGAAGGTCAATGACAGTTCAAAAACCAGAAACTGAATTGTCTGGTGCTTGTAGACAATGCTGCATTCCATACCATAGCCAACATGGTTGTTACCAAAGTGGGGAGCTTCAAGATAAGCATTCTCCTACTTCTCTTGCTGCCCGCAATCTGCACCTCTGTAGTTCAGCCGCTAGGTCAGGGTGTGATTGCTGCTCTGAAAGCTCAATATAAAAGCAAGCTGGCCATGCAACACTGGTGATGCAGTATGATGTAAAATCCATCCCAGGATTTATGAGCTCTGTCACTAGAAACCAGTGTCAAACATGTTTGGCATACTTCTACATATAGCTTGTTAATAAGTACAATAACAAAAAATAACTATCTGTTTTTAGGCAATCATATGGTTACAGTGTGCATAGGGACATATCTGCTTCCACAATTGTCAACTGCTGGTGCAAGACAGGGCTAAACTTAACTGGCGAATATTAGGACTAGGTACTTAGGGTAGGGTCGAAGACCCTTAGAGTTTACAATTGTTAAGCTGCTTCGGGAGGCACCTTTGACACCATATAGTACGCTTCACATGCTATATCATTTTCCCTAATGGTGCCATCTTCTGAGACCTGATAGGACTGCAGTACAAGCAGCTGAAGCTGCAGAGGATGCCCATTTGAGGGCAATATAATCTGCTATTGAAAGACTATCTGTGGATAGTGGAGTTGAACACAGATGACTGCAGCAGAATGGGTGATGCCTCCTGGGAAGACAGTGACTGAGGGTGTGAAATGGATATCAGAACTTGCTTCAGCTATGGAGCATTGACTCAAATTGACCTTAGCCTTTATTATCACGCAACTTCTTCCTCCACTTCCATACAGCATTGAAAACCAGATTGGAAGTATTTAAATTCTTCCACTTGCTTCAAGGCAAGGAGCTGTTGTTGAGTAAAGGTGCTCAGACGATTTGCAAAATAAACAAAGATGTGTCTGTACTCTATTTGTGGCCAAATTTTCATGTCATCACGGAATCTATGGCTGTTTGTTTCCAAATAAGGGTCATCATAAACAGTAAGGCCTGCAGTTTGCAATTTTTCACTGTAGCATTGAGCAGTCTTCACATCCACAGCACACTAACACGTTCCCAATATACACACATTAATGTTTAGCCTACCAACACATTATCCACGTGATTGTCACGTGGAATTTAATGAGACACACCCTAGCAAGGAAATTATGTATCAGCGCATTCTACAGTAAGTGTGCAGACACGAACGTGGTGCTTATATCGAGCTTAGACTGTATACACTGGTTTGGCTTACCTTGACAGTTGCCCTGCCCATTGGCAGGGAGCTTAACAACACAAGTGTGAGGACGTCCTTTATAGGCGGTACCCAAATTGTAAACTGTACCATCCGGATCAACGTGTGGGTGAGCTGTTGCTGTATTTATTGCAACATACTTCGATAAGTTTATCTGAAATTGTTAAAACGGATGTTTGACATTGACATCAAAATGCATGAGTGATGATGCACTGCTACAACAATATGTTTAAATAGTATCAATTAGATGCATGTGTAATTAAATTTCAGTAAGGTCATGCACGGATCAAAGTTGTGAAATGATGGAAATAATAGATCAATAAATTATATTTAACCTAAGTTGTATAATAAGCCAGCAACATTTGGTTACTTCAATACAGCACCATGTTCCAAATTTCTTGGTCTATTACTGCACAAGTAGCACGTCAAAAGTCTGCGATAGTGGTTTAACAGGAAGAAAACTTTCATGGCAACAAATTTATGCTTTAACTGTAAAGAGTAAATAAGGAAGTGGAGAGTGTTGGACATTGTATGACTTATAGCATATTTGCTGTGCTTCCAATTTACATACAGTGCATTTTGTAAATTTATTTAGACTATCCTGAATCCGTTTCAAACAAAACTATACCTAACCGGCAAGGCAAGAACAAATAAAATTCACGCATGCAAAATGCATTGCATCACATGTTGAAAGAAATACTAGTGAAGAAAGCACAACCAAAATGTGCTATACCCTCTCCATTGTATCCAATGTGCCTGGGTCGATTCTGTGTATGACATTCACTTCAGTTGCAACAACGATGTCTTCACCAATGGGATACAGATTGACATTGCAATTGTCAGTGACTTCATTATTAGGTGAGAGAATCTGAAAATTTGCCATTATCCTGCAAAAGAAACCGAAATGACACTACTGATTCTAAATGCAGATGCATTTAAGTGACTAGGCATGAATAACATAAGCTGATCATTGTGCATCCCTAAAACTGACTTGGTGATAAGAATATGAAATCATAAAAATATTTATCCATTAACCAGAAAACAACACATTTCTGCAGCTGGACCTTGGGCAAACCATGCACACATGAATTTCTTTAATAGGATAGGGTTTTTGTAAACAATCTTAGTGAGTAAGGGGTATGCACAAGCAGTTTCACAACTGTCCCTTATAATAATAAGACTGATAATAATGTCCTTCCATATCCGGTTAAATAGTATTATAAGTGAAGTATTGGAAAGAGCAAGTGATAATTAACAGAAGTGTCAAGTGCAAATGTATCCTGGCTGCAGAAATATGCACATAACTTTTGAGAACCTGACTAGTCGATTTGTTATAACCGCATGCAATGTGATTTGGTTATACCTCAACATGCACATTATGTAATACTATCTAACTTCTGTTTTTTTTAATAACACTAGACAGTAACATTTACATCATTATTTGCCAATTTTCACGCAGCCAACTGGACTCTCTCCCTGAGGGGTAAACAAGCAACCAATTCAGTTGCCAAGGTTAAAGGCAGCATGCACAGTCTACAGTTACAGATTTTAGTGCAAATTGATGGTCACCACTTGTTTCATTTGCACGCTTTATTTGCAACTTTCATAATGTACTGTGCAAAAAAAACTGATCACATTTTCTGACTGATATGCTAATATTATTTTTAAAGTACAATATAGACAAGGCATTCCTAAAGGGATGCATGGTTTAAGAGCTAATGACATAAAAAGCAAGGATAATAAGTGCTGTGTGCAATTACTGCGACGGTTATGTGTTAAGTAGGCAAGCATGTGCCCTGTTTGCCACATGTGCAGTTAGTTGTTATTTAGTCTGTGTGCTTGTTTGTCCACACTATCATTTAGGGCTTCAAACTCCATGACACCATAAATCCAATACCTATGACAATGGCTCATGAGATAGCAACTGCCAATTAAGCACAGGTGCATGAATGATAACAACACATTCAATAAAAGGCTTGGGTGTTCCATGTAAAATCAGACCATCTTTTGGCACCTATGTCTCAGAAATTGTTTCAAATGTTCACATGTTTGTTATTTCAATTCAAAAAAAAGTATATCATTTTTTTCATTCCTGGTTAGTTTTTTTCCTGAGTTTTTGCCACACAAATATTAATATTTAATCATTACTGTCCATCTTTACCCTAGAGATGTTAGTATGGTAAATTGGATATCATATGACAGCATACAATTATAATGAGTGCAAGAAGGTATTATTTTGTTTGTAATTTTATTGTAAATCTATATAATCTATGTGTGTTTGCCGTTGATTCTCGATCAATACCGCGTCATGCATTTAATCACTAGAAAGGCAGAGCCACTCTATGAAAATATCATCGCTGCGTATGGGGCATTTAGAGGATGTTACATACAATAAACATTTTGCGTGGCAGTATTTATATGTGGAGCCTACAACCGTACTCCGTACACTACATATAAAAAACCGTAGTAAGGTATAAAAAACAAGTCCACTATGGTCCATAATGGAGCACAAACGTAGTCCGAGTCCGGTATGGCAAAATTGTATTGTAGCATACTGTAAATGAAATCCATCCCTCAGGGTCAGACTGAGGTCTTTAGTACCAAGCTCATGTGATACTTTTCGAACATGATACTGCCTGAACAACAATAAGTAAATCCCACCTTTGGAAGAGAGTTTTGCATGGATCAGGGTAGCCCAGAGTGCCAAACTCAGTAACTACAATTCTGTTGGCTGCAGTGTTCTTTTTAAATGATTCGCTGTGCAGGTAACGGCTTCGATATTGAACTTTACCTAGATAGGAACAAGCATTTCCAATCACATTAAAAATGTTAAGCAACCATTAGTATTTGGTTATTTAGACACATGACTGTATATGTATATCATTTTAATGGCTGCAACTGAGATTAGTAACACCGGCCAATGAAACAATTAGAATTATACACATTATGAACATACAGAAGCCATACAGAAACAGCTAGAGTACAGATTGCAGCAATTACTAATGTACCTTCACTGTCGTTGAATTTCCTACTTAACAGTCTCTTTGCCATTTGTGTGAATCTTTCCCGGCCAGCACATTTTAAAAATAAAAGTTTACATACATAAAAAAAAACACATGGGTAGAGCTCTCTGTATGTCTGTTACACAATTGGTGTCCTTGGTAAAAGCAAAAGATGTTCAATTTCAATCTTGACTGCAGCTCCTGCCACATGCCATCAAAACATAACCAAGTTCCTCATGACAGTCTTGATCAGTTAGTGCCTATTGTATGCACCAATACACAAAATGTGCCTTTTGATAACTAGAGTGCACATGTTGTCAAGCAAGATTAAGCAGTGCAAGATGCAACAAGACCACAAATCGGTTGTTTCCCTCAAGAATTGGTTATTTATTCCTGCTAACTTATCACTAGGGCTGGCAAATTTACTAAGTAACAGAGATAAAGGTAGTGAAAGTAATATGAAGAAGCTTTTGAATAATAAAGAGATCAGTATAATTTTGACACAGACTTTTCAACAAAGTTGTCTAGCAATATCTATAATAGAGGGAGAATCCAATTGTGTTTGCACACAAGACTCTATTCATAAGAAAATACCTGCATGTACTACACAGTAAGGCAGTTCCACCAGTATCCTGTACAAATCCAGGCTACAGAGATATGTGATTCTGTTATCAGGATACAATTTCTATAGATCAAAACATAATAGAACAAGTAACTAAAAACATTCCCTACGAAACAGTTGGTGGCATATACATGTAGGATTTGAAGGCAATAGTGATGTTAAAAATCAAGGAAACAAAGTCTCAGAAGGGGAAATGCAATAGTCCTATATTGTAGGTTTTGTAGGGCATATGTTATTTATGTGCTAAATATCTCCTGTTTCCTTGCTTTTTACAATCCTATATTTCACCATCTTTCTATACAGAATGTTTTTAGTTACGTGTTTCATTGATTTTTGTTCATACCCAATAATATTGAATGCTGCCCCTCCCCCCCCCCCCCCACCCATAGCAGTGATGTATTCCATCTGCAGCTGTGAATATTTGATTCAACTGCATTGATTGAAGATGTTTACCACAACAATGACATCTAAATCGTTGTCTGACATCGCATCAAAGGGCGCCTGAAATAACTCCTACTTCAATATAGAATGCCACTTGGATCATTGTGTATCACGCGTAACACTCAAAACTGCCAACAAAAGGTACAGTAATTCAGTTAATAACCCTACTCAAATGCTGAGAACAAGATTCGGTAATAAAAGCAGTTAAAAAAAGTTGCAGACGTTTATAATTTCACAATAATATTCGCGTCCGCCTCGTCCACCTCCTCCACCCCCTCTGCTTCATCTTCTTTCTCCTCTGTATCTTGTCCTCCTCCGCGCCCCCTGTATCCTCCTCCATGTCCACCTCCTCTACCTCTTCCACCTTGTCTTCGTCTCTACATCTTGTTCCTCCTCCGCACTCTCCTCTTCAGCCTCATCCACCTCCGCTACCTCCATGTTCTCCAGCACCCACTCTACTGCTGCCAACATCTCCTCCACTTGCACTATAATTGCTTATGATGATATGTACTACACTAATAGACAGATACACTCAAGGTGTCACATGATCAGCTACGCAACAAACATAAATGTAGATTAGAAATACTTAACTCTAATATCTATGATAAACTACGTGTACATGTGGGTAACTTTATCAGAAAGCAGGGACTGAAGGGAGTAATTTGTGGTAATATAAACTGGGTGCATGGCCCTTTGATATGAATGCAGACAAAATATGCACCTTTCATTAAAATGCACTTGCAATGCAACTACACTAATTAAGCGTTAGTAAATTAATTTTTAAAAATGTGGCTGCAATAAATATTAATGTTCATATACAAGTGCATTAAAATTGTATTTCAGCTCGTGCTAGCGGGATCGAAGGTTGAACTTTTCACAAATACTATTCATGTTACATTGCAAATTTACGTCTTGAAATGAATGCGGAGCAAATGGTTAGCCTACTTCTAGCTTTAGCATCAATTAGAATTCATGCATTGCTATCTAAATTAGGCTGAACATACCACTCTAGTGGGAACCGCCCATACATGCCATTACATGAAGGATGTAATTTTAGCAAACCTGTCACCATTCTTGCATTAATATCACAGGAATGAACAAACACAAAACTGCCTTTTTAATGGGAAGGAAACAAAATCGTATGCTGCAGAAACACAAAGTTCATTCGATGTTCCTCACTAGATTTGTATTGCACTAAAAGTGGTTCCCGCTGGACGTTCATACGATAATAAATTCAGTCAATTCTTAGCCAGAATAGATATACACAAAAATTGAATAAAACAGAATTTTATTTCTTATTGCATACATGTACATGTATATGTACATTTACATGTATATGTACATTTACATGTACAGTATGGATCAAATGACCCTAGAACAATGATAAAAAGAAACATTTGTTACATGTCAACTGTCTCATTATTTTAAATGATTGTAATAATTCATGTATGAAAAAAATCCTTATTAGAATTTTTTGTCTCTTATAATTGTTTCCACAGACCACTAGCTGTATGAAAATATTACTACAAGTTTATTTACATATATTAAACATGTCTAGCTGTATTTGTAGACACCATATCTGTTGGTTGCCTGCTGTAAGAGAAGTCCTGGCTGTGAGAGAGAATCTCACACCGACTTAGCTTGGTGATTGAAAGAGTTGTGACAGTTCTTAATTCCTTGCTGAGCGATTACGATCACATCTGATGGCAGAATCTGACATACAGTGTAGGGAGTCCTTGGAGCCAAGCATTAGGTTGTTATGTCATGCAGTACTGCATGAGTAACTTCATTCAGAAAATTGTTCATTACATGCTAAATTACAGTTCATAATTTTCCTACTGTAGGGCTCATATAAAAATGTCAAGGTACAAACAATATTCAAATCACAAAAAACAAAGTTGTTCCAGTCATCTCCCAATGAAGCATTTATAATTCTCTGATTTTATCATCACACATAAACATATTTCATACTACATGTATACTCTGACTTCAAAGTCTACTCAATCCTAACAGATTCAGAAAAAACAAACATGCAAACAAGTAACAGAAATACATGCAAGATTGATCAAATAAAACCTACAATATGTATGTTATGTTTGGAAACACATTTACCATTATTGATAGTGAAGCTATGAAGTAGAGACTGTCCGTCAAACCAGTGGTTATATTTGGTGTTACCAAATTCAAAAATTCCAGGGCCAACTCTTAGGAGTCTCCCCGAGATCCAAGAAGGAATGGATCCTGTAGAGCAAATACAATGTAAAATTGTTAGTATATAATGTAAATGCATACAGAACACAGAAATACTCTACTGAAATTGTTGGATCTACAAGTATCTAAGAGGCAAAAGGTTATCTACAGATCATTGTTTTGTATACATTGTCATTAATAACCCTGCAGGCTTAACAAGATATCTTCTTACACACATGTAAACATGACATCAGTCTTGATTGCATGAGAATTGTTAATTGATCTTCCACATTTGTTTTCAGAAATGGTACATGTACATACAGTACACTGTCCATCAATAATGTTAAATTTTTAATACAGTATGGGCTTATTTGCTATTACGATTTTGTGGCAGCTTCTATAAATTAGAACACCTGGCTGGATAAACTCCCCCTTCTATGACGGGCTCTAGACGTATTTGATTTTGATGTCTGTCGCTGCATTACAGAATGTACTATAGTGGGGGACAGCATAGAGGAAGTATATAATAATGTGGCTGTCCGGTGAAGCAGAAATATAAAGGTCCATAACTGATACATAGTGTTTTTAATACAAGATATTGGGATTAGGTTTGTACCCGATTTTATCACTATTTAGAACTTGCATTTTTCAAGATAAAAAACGATAAGTTCTTTTAATTCAATTTATTTCACTCAATTTGATTTTTTTTTCACTTTTATCAGCCTCTATAGACCTTGAGGTACCCATAGCAATTTTTTACACCTTTGTACTATGTTCTGTTCTTAAACTAACCCTTTCTGTAGTTTTCACCCTTTCTTCAACATTTTTTACATGGATCTAATCAACACACGGTTGCTAAAGCAACTATGAATACTAAACACTCCACATGTTTTGTTATATAGTAATGAAAAATGGCTATGTGTGTTTACCCGAGTTCTTTACAGTTGAGTTTTCTGAAACAAGCACTGCAGCATTGAAAAGCAAAAGGCCTCGCGCTCGTACTGAGGAACAAAAGCTAGATATTCTCATAGTAACAATTCCCTGCAAGCCCAAGACGCCAAGTGTCTGTTGATGGGTATTCGCCGTCGTTTAGGAATATGATTGGCGGGTGGCATGGCTACTTCGATTTCCTGCTGATGGTGGATAGCCAAGTAATGTGACTACCTGTTGCTGGTAGTGTCCCTTAGGCTTGAAGCCTAAGGGATACTACTAACAACTGGTAGCCGCATTATTTTGCTATTCAACCAAAACTGTTGGACTGGTGTATCGTGATTGGCACCATCAGCAGGAAATCCAAGTAGCCATGCCACCCACCAGTTGTCTTCCTAAATGACAGTGGATACCTGTCAACAGTTCCTTGGCGTCTTCAGCTTGCAGGGAGTGGTATGCTATGAGAATATCTAGCTTTTGCTTTTGTTCCTCAGTAAGAGCGCGAGGCCTTTTGCGTTTCAATACTGCAATCACTGTCTCCAAGGAACTCAACTGTAAAGAGCTTGGGTTCTCACTGGAAATACACGTAGCCATTTTTCATTACTGTAGCAAAACATATGGGGTGTTTAGTATTCATAGTTGCTTTAGCAACCGCATGTTGATTAGATCACGTAAAATTTTGAAGGGTGAAAACTACAGAAAGGTGTAGTTAAAAAAAGAAACATAGTAAAAAGGTGCAAAAAATTGCTATGGGTACCTCAAGGCCGATAAAAGTGAAAAAAAAAAAATCAACGTGGTACCAAAATGAGTGAAATATATTGAATTAAAAGAACTTATCGTGTTTTATTTTGAAATTTCAAGTTCTAGTAGCAACAAATCAGGTAAAAACTTAATCTCAATATCTCAGATAAAAAAATACTATCTATCAATGTATGGACCTTTATACTTCTGCTTCACCGGACAGCCACATTATTATATACTTCCTCAATGCTGTCCCCCACTTTAGTGTGGATATCCCTGATACTGCTTGGCACCAAGCACAGTTGAGTACAGTGGCGTAGCTACGGTAGGGCCTGGTAGGGCCTAGGCCCTACCAACCGAGTACGTGCTTAACAATAATACTCACCCCAGAAGTAATAAATAAACACCACTCGACAATGCGCGCTCGAGACCACTCAGGCTGGCTGTGTGCACTAGCCGCGTGTGTGCTATTCAGTTGTCGTTAATTAATATTAACAATAGTACCGATCACGACGGAAAGATGGCTACTGGGCATCAGACTCAAATGTACTTTGTTTCAGTGTGCGGACTTCAGATTTCCACAAATTCCAGTAAGAAAAGAAAATCAACACAATAAGACATCAATAGAAGCAGCTGTAGCAGCGATGAAGAATTTAGCAATTGTGCTTTGCACCCCGAAACAAAGATGAAATCATCACAACAGTCAGAGCAATGTTTGGAAAAGTGAAACATCACGCTGTTCTGTTCTAAGTAAGAATCCTCCTCAGTCTGACCCTACAATCCTACTAATAAACAGCTCCCTATCTAGTACCCCAAGACTCCAATCAGGTTGCTCTAAAGTACCAGATGATATTGCATCAACTACTGCATTCCCTCCTGTACAGCCTATCAACATCATGTTCCCAGTTACTGTATATTCTGGAAAATCTAGGTCATTTAATCCTACATGGTACAGTATTTATCCATGGATACAATACTCTATACAAAAAGATGCCTGTTGCCTGTTACTGTTACAGTTGTTTGCTTGGTTCTGGACCTGGTTCCAAATGTGAAAAAACCTTCACACTAATGGAATTTAAGGACTGGAAGCATGCTACAGTGTGCTGTCTAAACATGATACCAGCTGTGTTCACAGAAAATCAGTTATTTCATGGAATCAATATAAAATTAATCCAGAACGTAAAACATCCATTTCAGATAGGCTTGGAACTTGTAGATCTCAACAAATTACACAAAATATATATTACATTAAAACACTTGCTGAAATTATTCTCTTACTGTATGTAGCCATCAAGAGATTTCACTTCGTGGTCATATCGAAGATGAGTTTTCAATGAATAGGGGGAATTTCTTAGAAATACTGAACCTGTTATATAAAATCAACTCAAATCACGATCCTGTTATCAAAGATCAACTCAAGAATGGTCCAAAGAATGCAAAATATAAATCTCCTGACATACAGAATTCTCTTATGAGTGTTATGGTTGGAACAGTCCGAGAATTGATCTTCATCTGTATGTAAGGCAGGTGCATATACAGATAAGACTAAGGACTGTAGTAAAAAGGAGCAGCTGACCATTGTTGTGCGTTATGTTGATGTTGAAGCAGTGAAACAATTTGAGAATTTTTTAACCTATGTTGAGGCCACTGCTCTTGATGCTAGAAATCTTTCTGAGTTTATTCTTGATGCATTAAGAAAGAATCACGGAATGTATAGTAAGTCAGGGATATGACAGTGCATCTGTCATGAGTGGACACTGTGCCGGAGTTCAGCAGAAGATATGTGAGGTTGTTCTACATGCTGCCTAAGTACAATTTGGTTCTAGTAGACTGCACAAAAAGTGTCTCTGAAGCATCTGATTTCTTCTTTTTGATGGGGAGACTGTACATTATTTTGTCCAGAAGAGTTACCAATGCTGTTTTTCTTCGGAAGCAATCTGAATGACAGCCAGACAAACCACCAAGACAGTTGCAGAGACTTTCAGATACACGTTGGTCTTGTAGGTACTTGGAAGTTGATGCAGTTTGCGGTACGTTTGAGCAACTCTTGAAGATAGCAAATGGAGATGATAGATCAAGATCTACTGAAACTACTGGTATTTGGACACAGGTGCAATCGTTTAAGTCTTTGGTATTACTGATCACATTCTGGCGAGTATTATCCTGCACAAAGAGTCTATCTGATCAGTTTCAGAGTAGGGAAATAGACCTAGCCAAAGCTGCTGATCTTGTTCTTGCTAAAACAATCACTTTGAAGGAATTTAGGAGTGACAATCAATGGAATCATATATCTTAGATATTGCCACGCTTTATGGTATCAGAGAAGAGCTTCCACAACCATGTCGCCGTAAACAGATATCCTGTAGACTTCAAGATGGAATAGTGCTGTACTGGGGTGATACATATTATCCTGGCTTCACCACTACTGAGTACCAGGGGAGGACTGGGCCTCAGGAGCCATTACCGTCATTCCAGTGAATGTCTTATTGCCTACATTAGTTGTTCTGGAATAGCTCTTAAAGAGAACCACCACTTCATGCAGTCTTTGAAAGACTTCAACTGCATTGTGTCACCTCATGTCTCAGCTGTAATGCCCACACCACAGCTCAACCTGCACCTTGAGCCATCTGAATTTCAGGTGGCACTCAAATGGGGATTAGGATTAGACACTTCCCAAAACATAGCTCCCCGTCCCATGCCCTTGAACCCTTGGGTAATCATGCCTTGACGAGTAAATGTTGTGGCGACTTAATAGTACGACATGACTCCTCTTGCAAGCAGGCATGCATTGGAGGACAATTGAGGCAATTAGTGGTCTTGATGAAGATGGGCAGCGTACACACCCTGCAGACATTCTGGTACAGACTTGGGAGATTGGCAAGCCAACTGATTTGGACTTCCTGGTCACATCACTGCTAAACCCGACCATTTTAAATGAAGCAAGTGTGACCGTGGGATCTGCTGCATTGGTTGCTGAAATTCGCAAACATGCCAACAATAATGAAAAGTGCACCTGTTTGGGTTGGGTCTGCATTCCCTTAGCCGTGAAGTCCTACGGTTGTTGGGGAGATGAAGCTACCAAATGTCTTGACAGGCTTGCTACCCGTATTGCCACTCATAGCCTGCCCCAAGACATCAGCAAGTTCCAATATATACGGAAAGCTAAGCATCACCTTAATAAAAGCCAACACAAGGGCTGTATTATCCAGATCACTAGTTTATTGATGGATTAGGTTAGTGGTATAGTAAATATACATGTAGTTTTACTGTTCCGTACTAGCTAGGCAATTATTATGATTTGGGTATTACTTATACAGTTAAATATGCATTGATATTTGTAAATGGGTGTGCTAAACCTATAAAATGATATTGCTACATTTATTCTGTAGTATTCCACAGGTCCAGGAGTGGAATGACCTGGAATGGCATTAGGACAATGTGCTTATCTTCCTACAAGTCTCGTAACTGTTATATCTGCCCTAATTTTATCAGTAATCCCACATCGTCCTGATCCTTACACCATCCTGAAATCATTGTGTGAAACTCTCCTTCCACATTTTTGTAAGGTCTTTTATATCACTGACTGTATAGTCTATCAGTTTATAGGCTTCCACAATATCAATTATCCCTTTTTTGTAATTTAACAGCAATACTTTTTACTTTTTCAAGAAAATTCTTGGCTATAAGGAGCGTCATTACATTCTGTGATGACTTTAATATATGAAGAAGTCCTTGGGCTTTAACTTTACATTCAGAATCCCATTCCCAGGTACCATTATTTAGGTTCAGCTCAACATGTGTACTAGGAGCCACAGTAGTTTCCAAACATAGACAAATGTATTTATAAAACTCATAAACGTTTCATAGCAAGTGTGCCATTCCCAGCGAGTTTTGCATAGACCTGACAATTTTGTTTTCATTGACACTGATTCACATTGTAACACCACATCTTCAACAACAAACTTTGTCTTTTAGGAAACAGGTTAGTTTCATTGATAAAACCTACCATATTTCGAATGGAAGGTACTTTACAAGCTATACATGTACTAAGGTTGAGAGTCATGACTACGGCAGTGAGTATATAATTCTAGAGATGCAAATAATCTAATCCTGTTTTGCACACCTGATGATATGGAGCCTGTCCCTTAACCTTTTATGACGTCAATGTTATTATTTTAATGGATAACAAAACTGCTTCAGCAAACTTTTCACCAGTTGTTTGTTCTAATGCAACAAATCTAAAAATACTTCCTTAATTTTGCCAATATCCAAAAAACAGGACATGATTTCCTTATTGCTATATTTATCCATAACTTTATCAACATATATAGTGTACACTGCTGAAGAAAGTTGAAATGGTTTCGTTGCTTCATTTGTTATGTGCACACCAATCACACCAACTATATAATAAAAAAACTACTTATCTTCTGTTTAAATCATAAGAACATCAGGAATAACCTGTGTTACGTTTGACACAATTGTAGCCTCTTGTATTTGAATTGTATATGGGAAAGTTTCCGAGAAAAGGGACCTAGCGTGTATTATAAAAAAGCATAATAAAAATGCCTGACGTTTGAAATGCTATAACTTCCGAAGGGTTAACGCTATCGTCTTCCTATTTTCAGCACTTCATACTACACCATTTCTCTATGGTAAAATACTTTTTGGGATCTTGAACATGCTCCATGGCAGTATCGCGATGTCCGATACCCCAAGGGGTTCAAACCCGCCATAACTTTCTGTAGGAGTAATCAAATCGCTTCAAATTCGGTTTGTAGGTGGAGAGGTCCTATATCTATCTATTTGTTCCTGTTCGTTAATTTTTATGCAATCCGTTACGGAGATACAGTTGAACAAACTACATGCACATTTTCGCGCTCGTTTCGCGCCAATGATTTGGGCAAATTGCGCTCTGCTCAATATATGGGGAGGCGGGGATTATTACATTGGCGCGAATCAAGCGGGAAAACGTGCACGTAGTCTATTCAACTGTATCTCCGTAACAGATGGCATAAAAATTAACGAACAGAACAAATCGATAGGTATAGGACCTCTCTACCTACATACCGAATTTGAAGCGATTTCATTACTCCTACAGAAAGTTATGGCGGGTTTGAACCCGGTGGGGTATCGAACGTTGCAATACTGGCAAGGAGCAAGTGCAAGATCCCAAAAAGTATTTTACCATAGAGAAATGGTGTAATATGAAGTGCTGAAAATAGGAAGACGATAGCGTTAACCCTTCGGAAGTTATAGCATTTCAAACGTAAGGCATTTTTATTATGATTTTTTATAATACACGCTAGGTCCCTTTTCTCGGAAACTTACCCATATATTAGAGTGATACATACATTTACCCTTGCACTGTTTCAGATGTTCACATAAAGACATTTATGCATAAATGAATTTCATCACAATATGTATGCATTGCATACATGCTGTATGAAGCCAACCGACAGGTAATTAACAATGTTACCTTTCAAAATGCTACTTGTTGTGCATGTAAATTTACTGACTGCATGGAGATTTTCTTCTGGAGATTAACAATAAACACATCACTTTGTTTATGTTGCTTGCCCTTCTTATTTTCCCAGTCGAACAATCTGAGGCTACTTCAAAGCGGCTCGATTCTTCTAACACAGCTGACATGTCTCATTTCTGTCGTTTAACACTGTCTAATACGATACCACTGTAGTTCCATAGTCTGGTATGCTATGCTTGTTTGCATCTCGTAGCTGAAGCAAAAGCAGTCAACTGCATAGTCACAATTCCAGTTGCTTAGTAGTCTTAGCCCCAGACCCATGCCACAGCAGCAGGTGGATTACATCAACACTATGGATGTAATATATCCGCTGCTGTGACATGGGTCTGGGGCTGAGACTAGTTGCTACGCACTTTCAGTTTATGAGGTGAATGATGAATTAGGCAGGTTATGAATGACATCTAAAAATGCATAATTCTGGACTGATCTTTCCAAACGGTTGTATAACGCCAACTCCGCACTCAAGGTGAATATATAATATAAATTTGAATCCTATATTACACCCCTAGCAACAGTTGTGATTGAAGAAGAGTTTTTAGCCGTTACTTGATTGCCGATTGTCACGATTTGGTACGTTTAATCAAAACCACAAATCCTGTTACAGAAGTGTTAGATGAATGTCAAATGTAATTTTCATGCTCACAGCATTAAGCATTCTAAATATATAAGCAAAAGCTGAAAATTTGATGGTTGAGCAGTGTAATAGACCTTGTGCAGTGACATCCCGGGAACGTTCAAAACATTGCTGTCAATGTTTACTGGGGACAAATTGTGCGTTGATTCTAATTTTATGACGTAATTATCGATAACGTCACCAAAATGCATAACATATGCTGTGCTTTCGGATGTAAAGCTAGACTAAGAGAACGTATAAACTTTAAATTCCAACTGACCAGAGGCGGCACGAAATGTGGATCAATGCGCTAGGCTTTGTTCCATCCTAGAATGCTCGAGTTTGTGGTAAACATTTCATTTCAGGTAAAGCATTAGCTAGAGCATGTACTAATGTGTGTCAAACTGATGTACAGGATGGTATATTTTCATAGGTATACCATCAAAGGATGAAAACAATATCGACTATGTTCCGTCTGTGTTTTGGAGAGGCAAAACTAAATCCCCCATGGGAACACATGTATCGATCCTCAGTCACGAAAGGGTGTGTTGTGAGACATTGGGTGAAAAGAGTAATGGAAGCACTATCAATGGTCAAGTTCATCTGGTCAATGCTGATGGTGTAATCAGTAGACCAAGTGAAGCTTTGGGCACTGATGAAGATACAGAAACGTTCCTAGAAAGAGGTTGTTCAGGAGATGAAGAGTTTGGTCTTGGTGGTAAAGATGACGCAATAGGCAATGATGAAATTGATGAAGATACAGACACGTGCCTAGAAACAGGTTGTTCAGGAGATGAAGAGTTGGTTCTTGGTGGTAAAGATATTGGTGAAGCAATACACACTGATGAAACATATCATGTAGATGCTGAGGAAGATTCAAGTTTGGAATACCATGAAGTTGAATGTTTGGAACTAGCAAGTACAAAAAATTTCTCTTTGGATGCCGAAAATCTATATTCACTATAAGAGAAGGTTGAACCTAAAGTGTTTCTTTCATAATTTATCATGTTAATAACATTTACAATACTGATTAGAGAATGTTTGATTCCACTTGCACGACAGGGATGTAGGAGTCAACTCCTCAAGCCCTAGTCGTATGCATGCTTCAACTTTAAACAGAACTGCAGCCACATGTGAGCAAACCTCTCCAAGACTGTTGTGGTAAGTGCTTTTTGACAAACATGTGTCACATACCCAGCCATGCATGTGCAGTGTGCTGTGACCACAGTGCCAGACAACTTATCAACAGCAATCCAAGGCTCATGAGGCTTCTCAGACAGACATTGGGAAGGGTTCACCAAAGCATTCAGTACACAGATTTTATTTCCATAACCTAGATCATGGTAATACACTGTCTGTACCCAGCCACTGTGAATGACAAGTATATAGATAATCGCCTTAAAAATGTACATGAAATTATACCTCGTGAAATAATTATGGGCTTCAAGACTCTTGAAAGCTTTCAGTTTTTCCTTAGTGTACCCTCCTGGTGTATCAATCAGATACGTATATACAGGCCTGGCGCACACGGTGCAGTTGGTGCAGCTTTGGCCACACCAACTTTCGGTTCCAAAATGGGCATGTCTGATGTCATAGTACATTTATTCATAGTCGTACTTAACCATTGTATGAATTCCCTCTGCACAATTATCAATCGTCTATAACTATTTGAACGTGTTAGTCTCACATTATAATAATTACATTAATTCATAGTCGTATTTTAACCATTGTATGAATTTCCTGCTGTGCAACTATGGCCAACTCTTTGCTCTCAATAAATGATCTGCCTCAGATCCCCAACATCCCGCACCACACTATGGGCTTGATGTTCCCTAAGCGTTCATTTGGAGAAAAAAAAATATCCTGTCTTGCGATCGTTTCAGGCTGCATGGTTTAAGACATGGCCATTTCTTCACTATGATGAAGGTAAGGACTTATCATACTACCACATCTGCGTGAAGGGATTTGAACGGAAGATGAAGTCCAGTACAAGAGCTGATCCTGCGTTTGTAAGTTTCTCTTATGCATCTCCATCAGCTGTTACTCGCGATCCCATATTTACTAAAGGTTACTGTAGTTGGAAAGATGCCCCTCGAGCCTTCAAAAGCATCAATTAAGTGAATGCCACCGTGAAGCTGCCGAAGTAGTTGTAAGTCTTCCTAAAACCTGTTCAGATATTGGTGAACAACTATCAGAGCAGTATTCTAAGGAGGAGAGCAACCGTGTCATGCTAATTAAGATCTTGTCCTGTCTTCTGTTGCTAGCTCGTCAAGGCTTACCAATCAGAGGGGATGGTGATGATAGTGAGAGTAACTTTATCCAATTGTTGAAGCTATCAGGACAGGGAAATGCCAAGATGGATGAATGGAGACAGACAAATATACATCCCATGACATCCAGAATGAGCTTCTCAAAATAATGGCACAACATGTGTTGAGAAGCATTGCTGGTCAAATTCAGGATTCTAGGTTTGTCACAGTTATGATAGATGAAACCACGGATGTATGCAACCAAGAGCAGGTTACTGTCGTATTTAGGACTGTAGACGAAAACCTCAGCATCAATGAAGAGTTTCTATAGGGCTATACTCAGTGGATTCAATCACAGCTGATGCTTTAACTGCTGTTATTAAAGACATTATGTTAAGGCTAAATCTGGCTATCAGCAAGTTTCGCGGACAATGCTACGACGGGTATAGTACAATGAGTGGTGCTAGATCGGGTGTGGCAAAAAGGATCATGGAGGAGGAATGTACTGCAGTGTATACGCATTGCTATGGACATTTGCTAAATCTTGCTGCTAATTAATGATGCTGTAAAGAGCTCAAAAGTAATGAAGGATGCTCTAGAAACTACGCATGGGATAACAAAGCTCATTACATTTTCACCAAAGCGAGAGGCTATTTTCAGAGCTTTCAAGCAAGAGAATGACTTAGAGTCTAACAGCAGCAGTATTGGAATTAGAGTCTTGTGTCCTACCAGACGGACTGTTCGTGCAGATTCTTTGTCCAGCATTCTGGAAAATAACTCTGCACTTATACACACATTGGATGAAGCCATCAGTGTAGCAACAGACATGGAAGTAAAGCACGAATATATGGAGTTCAGGCTCAGATGAAGAAATTTAGCTTTCTGTTAGGTGTCTATCTGGCAGAACTGGTACTGAGACACATGCAGTGATAATCTGAGTAGGGCACTACAATGTGAGAGTGTCTGCTGCTGAAGCTCAAGGTACAGCTGCCATGGTGGTACACACTCTCCAAACTCTTCGTAATGAAGAAGCATTTGATTTGTTTTGGGAAAAGGTCATTAATATTGCAGAAGCTTTTGATGTTCAACAGCCTGAACTCTTTCGAAAAAGAAGGATATCGAAAAGGTTCGATGATGGAATCGCGGAGCAAGAGTATCACTCTGAACCAAAAACAGCAGTATTATGAAGCATTAGACCTTTCTGTTGGTTGTATCAAAGATAGGTTCTACCAGCCTGGGTACCTTGTTTATTGTCACCTCCAGAACTTGCTGCTAAAAGCATCAACAAAAGAAGGATTTCCAGGAAGATTTTGAGTTTGTCTGCATATTTTATAAAGATGACCTCCATCCAGAGCTATTACGCTATCAATTGTCTATTTTTTGCACGGAATTTCTAAACTTCTATTCAACAGTTCAAATTCCGCCAACAATTTTGGACATCATAAAGTACATGCACTTGCACTTTAACATCACCTCAAAAACAACTTCTGTCTGAAGTTTGTACAGTAATGAAGCTAATTCGAATGATGCCTGCTACAAATGCAACTTTCGAGCGTACATTTAGCACACTCTGTAGGATTAAAAGCTGTCTACGAAGCACAATGAGCCAGGTGCATGAGATTAAATCACCTAATGTTCACAAAGCTCTCACTGACAGGTCCATCAAGCTAGAGAACATCGCAGATGAATTTGCTAGCAGTTCGCAGCATAGGACAAAGATATTTGGCAATCTTTGACAATGATACCTAAAGCCGCCTAATACTTAAAGAGCTTGAATCTTGATCAGTTAATTTGCTTTTGCCACACCAAACTCGCATTGTCCGGTTACATATGATGCTGTTTTAAAACATGTATTTCATCAACACGGGCCGGGCATGTGCTTCGAAAGAACACTTCGACGCGCGCGCTTTGCATGGGGGCCACGCCCATACTAATATCCAATAATTGGCCGCACCAACTTCGGACCGAGTGCGCCGGGCCTGATTATATGGCTGAAAGTCGACTGCCGGCCATTGTCTAATATCATCTATCCAGTGGCGATCGCTAAAACAATAACGATCCATGGTTTCATCAAATGTATCTCCAACAGTTCCGTGAAGACACTGAAGCTTTCTGATGTAGCGCGCCTTGTCGTTAGCCAATAAGCCGTTGATATAGTCATTGCTCACGTTGAATTACGTCATAAACTTCGAATTAATATGTCCCCCCAGTACGTTCCCGGGATGTCATTGCAAAAGGTCTATTCTATTGCATTGACTGATAATTTGTTTGTGGTTTCCTCAACTACATGTTATATACATGTACAGCCCGTTACCACACCACATATATATATCATACTTGCTACTTGCCCGTTTGGGTTTCCCCCCCTCCCCCTCCCCCCTCCCCCTCCCATGCACGTACAGATGCCCCCATACATCAATTGCACCAATCACGTACGCGTACCATGGCCTTACTAACCTTTAATTTTTCCCTCGACAGGATCGGGGTGTTCTTTTACGGTCTTCACCCTAAACTTTGCAACGTTACTGCTTCTCCGAAGCGCAATAACTTTGGAACCTATTTGGCCTCTTCGTAACGAGCTATACATTTGCCAGAGAAATTAACTTTAACCACAGATACGTCACGTGCGCGTGGCATCATTTATATGAACTTCCTTCAATTAACCATGAAAGGCAACAATATTGATGAAAAAAATTGCAATACTGTCACGGTCCAATACTCAATGCATGAGTTTAGCATTATAACATTGGCTTATCGTTATTGAACCTACGTAATCGGTATCATTTCACAGTAATATCGAGTATCGCACTCATGCGCTGTGCCTCTTTTACGAGTAACAGTGCGTTATTGTATCAAGGAAGAAGCATGGCCGTTGCTCTGACTATTCAGCAGCACGTATAACCGATCGCCACACTCTATTACTGATATTAGTATGCCATTTTCTTGGCCATCGTACGCAGTCACAATTAAACGTCTTCTCGGCATGAATATGGTAATTAAGGTGGTCTTTGTTCCACCGAGCAGCATGGCTTTCCAACAACATAGTTATTCAGGTTCATCCCGGGCATCTTGTTTGTTTTACGATGCGCGGCATGCAGCTCAGTCATCAGCGCGCCCGACCCGACCACTGCAGATTGCTAAAGACAGACCAGTATCACACTGGCAGTATGTAAACAGGCCACACATAGCTAGAAATATCACTACTCAGTAAGGAGAGAACATATTAGCTGAGATTCATTATGATCAATTTTTTGTTGTGGTCATGTGATAAGGAATGAAACATTTCTACAGTATGCGGCTTGTAAAGTGATTTAAAGATAGATATAAGTTGTTGTTTTTTTTTTAACTAACCTTTGAGCAATTTAACAAAACCTCTTTTTTGCTTGCATCCAAATATAGACGTAGTATAAAGATAACCATTTGTCAAGACCATTCTTTATAGTCATGATCAGCAAAAAATTGGTAATAGTAGCACACATACATTGCCATACATCTTGGTTGCAAACCTGACATATTGAATGCCCTTATTTGGGCTAGGGTTGAGCTGAATAAAATGAAAACAACGCTGTTTGCTGCTTCAAGGTGAACTGGCAAAGCTGTGAAAATTAATCATGGAGGAAAACGAAATAAAGTTCTCAATCGAGACAAGTGTGTTCAAGGTTTGTATAGGCCTGCTAGCTGTGTATCTAGTTGAATCATTTACACCCATAGAATGACATTGCAGCCAAAATGAGTGCTCTGCTCATGAAGACTCTGACAAGGATTCTAACAAACTAGATGTAGTAGCAAAACTAATCCAGATATTTATAAATTAGTAAGTTATTTATCCCAACTCGTGTTTGAAGTCTGAGTGTGAATCAAAAACAAAGTATAGCAAGGCTGCCACACTAAAAAACCTTCGGGCTGATGAGAGAAGAGGGGTGAAGTAAATACAACATTACAGTGCAAAGGTTTGACCCTGTTTTGTACAGTTGTTAGGGCTTAGGCCATGTTTGCATGCAGTATGGAAACCTTTACGGAGAGTTCACAAATTTTATGCTACATGAATTTTACCTGCAGGTATTTGCAACTGTCTATGCACTACAGCCATTGAAACCCTTTGTTAGAATTTTATCAACAGCATTATAGTGCACCTCCTTAATAGACCTAAAATACTCCACCTTGTTGACTGCTTAGCACAGTGTGGGCCAACAACAGCATTCAGTGCTGAAAGGTTAGCAATACGGACAGTAAATAAATTTAAATAACTACAGTTCAAAATAAACCAGATGTGAGTCATTTAACTCTAACTCAGATGTAAAAGCTCAAAATGATTTAGCAATTATCAAGCACTAAGATATGAGATTGCTAAACACTTTGCAGTGTTGAAGTATGTCAGATACATCATTGACAGTGGGAGATACAGGGTGAAAGGAGATGAAATCAGTTATGCATTAATTACTATTATGTCTATATTTGGAAATGCAGGTGTGGTGAAAGAGTGCAAATATTATGTTCAACTAAGTCAATGCAAAGGTTTTGTACCAGACATCTGTTAACCGATTAATGCCGAAATATTTTTTGTTTAGCTACAGTAGAGCTGTCCAAAATCAACTGAATGAAGCAGCAGAGGAATGTTAGGTAGCAAGAAGGAGGGTTTCAACAATATAAACTGAAGCCGTGAACATGAATAACTTCTAATCGGTGTAATGTTTCAAAGGGTTTGGAAGAATTCTTTGATAACAGTAAACACATCGTTTGACACAGATATGCGTCTCTCGGCGTTAAACGTTAAAGTATTATCAGCCCATGAAGAGATCTATAAGCCCGGAGGAACACCTCATCTGGTGAGATAACAAGTGATCATAATCAAATTTCCTTGCTGAAGTAGTTAGTGTTTCTGTTCCTGGACTTGATCAATGCACCCTCAATGTACAATGTACGGAAAGGGGTGTTTCAATAATGACTCGCACTTGGTCCAATAGTGTATCAACAGCATTGGCTCAACACATCATGCTTGACGTAATACTGCTATCATGTCTATATCAACACTTTATCAGTATTGTACCAATATTGTGTACACATATTTGGGTCATAATAATCAAAACATTGAACGAATAATGTCTACAAAGGATAATATGATCCTGTACCAATATCGAGTAAGTATTTATCCAATTTTTGGTTATTGGCAATGTGAATATTTTTTTTTAGCTACGCTAGGGGGTGAACTGTCCACTGACACTGTCCGGAAATGATCATCCCTGGCCATGTTAGGGACATCACATGGGTATAAGAGGCATGCTGCATGCTATTATAAAAATGCTATAGAAGGTGCAACAAACAAGTTTATATCATTGCTGTTCTAAATTTGTGTGGCTTCTTATATGGACCATTAATTTTATTATGTTATACTTTTATCCACGACAGCTTTAATAATGAAGCACCCTGAATACACATGTAGAGCACAATATTCTATCATGAGAATACATGTTCAACAAAGCAGCAACAAACACCAGCCGGAAAAAATGGTACATTAAAAGGACACCATGTAATATCGAATGTAAGGTTACAAAACTATATCTATGTTATTTGAAGTAGTACTTCTGTACAAAAGAGGAAAAGTCTCCTGCAGTGTATGTTGGATTGTAGTTATAGATGAAGGAATTATACTCTTCAGTTTTACTTGCAAAGAAGTGACTGCTTTTACGAGCTGTTAAGAGGGAAGAAAAGAAATAGGTGGATACAAAAGTTAAAGACTTGATACTGTATACCTCTGAAATTAGAATATTGATTAGTTATATCAATCAGTGCAAATTATTAATCCATCCACAAGATAGCAATTATGTATACTGCATAATGAGGTTTCTATCAGTATGAGCACCGTATATCAAAATACCTTCCTGTACAAAGAAATCTGCAATGGTCTGACTGATGATAACTGCATGGTCTGAATGTGGTATATGCTCTTTTATGGTCCACTCAAAGTTGTTCTTCTCTGGATGCCACTGTACTCCATAGAACGGGTAATCAAAAGCTGAATATGAGGGAGATAACTAAATAGATCTATCCCAAACTGAACCAAAACATTATTCTGATTGCACAAATTGTGGCCAAATACTGAAATTTAACACATTGTAGTACTATTCTTACAATGGTAACAATCTGATAAGTATGGAATAGAATTACTAAACAATACCTTCAATGGTAGAGACAAATTCAGTTTTCTTCCTGTCATAGTTTGTGGAGAGCACATCATAAAATTTCTTCAATTTCAAGTTTGATTTCATGGTCTGATGTTAGTCAATATTAAGCATTCATTGTTATTTTATTGTAAACAATAACAGTGTATATTAACAGTCATACAAGTAAACTTGCAAGCCAAGCTTTAAAGGTTTACAATTGCAAATCATAAAATTACAAATTGGAGAGAACTACAAAACATTCATGCACAAGTACAGTGTTTCCCATAGTGGTCATGCAAATCCAAGTATCGATTTGTTAAGAAATATAGCGGTATCGATCTTGTCGATGTGCTACATGTTGGGGCGATTACATATTTAAAATTATAACAAAACAATTGATGCAATTTTACCGACATTAAAATAGCATGCTGTTCTGTGCTTTAGCTCTGGCTTACACACATGTGAGTGCTAATTGATTGGGCAGACAAGGTTAGCCTGTTGTCCAAATGTCTGTTACAATCATACGACTTAGTTCACACTTGTAGCTCTTTATAGTAATCTATTCCAACATATGTTGGAACTTATTTGTCCAGTCTTCTGCCTGTCATCAGTGGTGTTCCTTATGTTCTGTTCTGGGTCCACAGCTTTAATGAATATATAAATAATCATTAAGATTTTCTTGCGCCAGATGTCAGGCTGAAATATATTAACTTTGTCACATTCTCACAAGTCTCAGCCTTCCATTGCCGGACTTCATCAGATGCTTTTAGTTATTCCTTCATGGTAAATTAGTCAAATGGTAAGTGTCAGTTCTGTGGCAGCAAGCTTGCATGCTGTACACTCCAATGTTATTAGATCTCAGTTTCTACATAAAAATCGTAAACAAAAATGCTATTGCTATGGCCAGAAAGCGACTAAGTTTTACACTCCATTTTGGTGTGGCATTTAAACATTGACAAGAATGTGGAAGTTCTATGGCCAGCATCCATTTTTGTGGCACCGTTTACATGTAGAAATCCTATATTTGAAGACCAGCTGGAGACCTTTGGGTCCAATGTGGTAACATTAGTATTGAGTGATGGCCACAGGTATTGAAATGACTGTGTGGATCTGTCATGAATATTTCAGTCTGCGTTTCATTTTGGTCCAGCCGGACCAAAATTAGCAAACGGAAATGGTTCGGCCAGACTGAAATACATATATCGCGTAATTTGGCTCCACGTGTCATTTTTTGGTCCCATCCAAGTGTGAAGTGTCCATCGTAGTATATGCTTTACATGTCTACCGACTCTGAGTCAGGAGATGATCTACTTGAGCACGTGTATGACTACAAAGTTAATGGGAGGTATCCTGAAGGAAGTACATTGAACAACAAGAGGTCAATAAGAAGGAAAAAGGATAAGATTGTTCTACAAATGGCGTAGTGTGCATGGAAAAGAAGATGAAGGGACGAATGAGGTAGGTAAAAAAACTAAATTAGTTGATTCCGTGCCTAGTGCACGAATGATCGGCAAGGGTGGTAGAGCTCTCGGAATATAGGGATTGATGCCCGCATTGGTTTTCTCAGTAGTGTAATGGCTGAATATGTGCCCTGTGTGTGGCAGTTGACTTTATTGAGCATTTTAATTTGCAAAGCCATGTTGCTGGACACTTCTATCTCCAAACACAGGTTGTAAGGTTGATTAGTGATACATCTAGATCTTCCATGCCTATCATTCGGACCTTACTTCTGGTTATCTGGGCATCAAGAGAACAATTAAGAGAATCAGAGAACGGTTCACATGGAAAGGGCTTAACAAAGATGTTATTGACAGGAATAAAGAGATCAATATGTGCATGACATAAATACTTAGGGGTTATAGTTGGAATACTCATTGTAAATATAGGCATCATCCTGTGAAGTTTGTCGACAGTTACAACTACTAAACTGCATCCTGTGCCTGTATATACAACATGGTATCATGTAGCCATTGATTTCATTGGGCCAATATCACCAATTTCATTATCAGGAAACAGGTGATATTGAGTGTGTGTGTGTGTGTGTGTGTGTGTGTGTGTTGTGTGTGTGTGTGTTGTGTGTGTGTGTGTGTGTTGTGTGTGTGTGTGTGTGGTGTGTATGTGTGTGCGGTATGTGTGCATGTGTGTGTGTTTGTGTATGTGTGTGTGAGTGCATCACATAGCTGCAGCATTCATGTATTATATAGGCATACTGATATGTTGGTGCTATCGATTTTTAGATACATTCTTACATTGAGTGATTCTTTCTCAAAATGGGTTGAAGCTGTTGCTACACCCAGCAGAGGCCCATCAAGTAGCAAGTGCACTTTACAAGGTTTGTGTAATTCAGTACCATGTACATGTGGGCAACTATAATGCATATTACTGTAAATTTTCATGCCAATGGGATTGCCTCGTGTTTTGACTACTGATAATGGTTTAGAATTCAAGAACAAGCTAACATTGAAATGATGTAACTGTTTGCTTATAACACATCCTGTCATGAGTTCAGTTGCTATGCACCATTTGAAGTAATGTTTGGATGCAAAGCAGTTTTGTGGATTGATGTCGATTTGAAATCTGTGTCACCTGACAAGTTACTGTAGTAAGCTGAGTTCCTCACCACTAAGCACTGAAATGCCCTTTGTACTACAGTACTGCAGTTGAAAATGAACCTGGTCACATGATAGTGTTAACCAGTGAAAGGCAAAATTTTTTGAAAATTGTCAAAAACAATATCCTTGTTGCACAGGTATAATAAAATTATTTTTTATATGCTCTCTTATTGCTACTAGGGAAAGCAAAAAATGCAATATGATGCCAAGCATGCCAGAGCCAACATATTTCAAATTGGCACTGAGGTGCTAAAGAAAGATTTCGTATGAAAAAAGATGGTAACCTGTATATCATAATAGCCAAGTATAGCAAAGGATTTTATTCATTGAAATCCATTGAAAATCCATTTGACTTCATTAAACGTGTGAATGGTGCTCATATAAAAGTGGACCACCACCGACAGCGAACTACACCATCCCTACATCAACAGTCCATTTCGTTCTCCCCACCAGCCTCTCCTAAGTCCACCTCTCCACAGCAGCCACTCCACCAGCCTCACCACAGCAGTCCACACCACCACCAGCCCCTCCACAGCAGGCCATTCCACTAGCCTCTCCATAGCAGTCCACTCCACTAGCCTCTCCACAGCGGTCCACTCCACCAGCCTCTCCACAGCAGTCCACTCCACCAGCCTCTTCACATCGGTCCACTCCACCAGCCTCTCCACAGCAGTTCACTCCACCAGCCTCTCCACAGCAGTTCACTCCACCAGCCTCTCCACAGCAGTCCACTCCATCAGCCTCTCCATAGCAGTCCACTCCACTAGCCTCTCCACAGCAGTTCATTCCACCAGCCTCTCCACAGCAGTTCACTCCACCAGCCTCTCCACAGCAGTTCACTCCACCAGCCTCTCCACAGCAGTTCACTCCACTAGCCTCTCCATAGCAGTTCACTCCACCAGCCTTTCCATAGCAGTCCACTCCACCAGCCTCTCCATAGCAGTCCACTCCACCAGCCTCTCCATAGCAGTCCACTCCACCAGCCTCTCCATAGCAGTCCACTCCACCTGCCTCTCCATAGCAGTCCACTCCACCTGCCTCTCCATAGCAGTCCACTCCACCAGCCTCTTCACAGCGGTCCACTCCACCAGCCTCTCCACAGCTGTTCACTCCACTAGCCTCTCCATAGCAGTCCACTCCAGCCTCTCCATAGCAGTCCACTCCACCAGCCTCTACACAGCAGACCACTCCACCTGCCTCTTCACAACAGTCCACTCCACCAGCCTCTCCATAGCAGTCTACTCCACCAGCCTCTACACAGCAGCCCACTCCACCAGCCTCTACACAGCAGTCCACTCCACCTGCCTCTTCACAACAGTCCACTCCACTAGCCTCTACACAACAGTCCACTCCACTAGCCTCTACACAACAGTCCACTCCACTAGCCTCTACACAGCAGTCCACTCCATCAGCCTCTCCACAGCAGCAGTCTACTCAACCAATGTATGCACAGCAGTCTACTGTAGGTAAGCAGTGTTCATATATAATTATAATTGGTAGGATCATTGTAGTTGACAGAAATTTCCTTTTTTTTTTTCCTTTCCCAAAAGAACAAGATGATTTCTATAGAAGGTTTGGAGGCATAATCTTTTAATAATGGCCACCTGTGAGAATAATTGTGGC
Organism: Ephydatia muelleri; assembly: GCA_013339895.1. Taxonomy (NCBI): domain Eukaryota; kingdom Metazoa; phylum Porifera; class Demospongiae; order Spongillida; family Spongillidae; genus Ephydatia; species Ephydatia muelleri. Next base: position 9,616,843 of record JABACO010000006.1, read on the forward strand.
AATGGCGATTAATTGCACTAGTAGTCCACATGTAATAATTAACATGGGTCGGGATAAATTGCCATTTGTACTTTTTTCCCCCAGAGAGGGGGTTATAGTAACAAAGTTATTACATCCAGTCGCAACATTTACACCTATGTCACATATTTAGTCCTGAAGATAGAACCCTGTTTTCCAATTCCAATGCAGACGCCCTGTCGAGGATTCCAACAACATGAAGTTGTCGAAATTGAGGAGGAAGGAATGTGACGGAGCCAAGTTAACTCTAATCTGCATTGTGCAATTGTTAGTCTGAGTATGCACCTATCGGTATAAAATAGTATGTATTTTGATTAAAGGGATTCTGGTTCTCGGGTTTTGTCTCAACAACAGAAGAGGGACGTAGTCATTGTTGGAGGTTCGCCATAACAGATATACCTGCTTATAATATAAACAGTCCTAACAATTCTCCAACAGCAACATGCACATCATTTTACTTGATGCGTTAAAGAGCTCAACTGTGCAATTCATGATATGGCATAAATGCTACATCACCTCTACATAACCTTCATGTGTACTTAACAATACAATATCTTATCTATATGTTGTTATGTGATTTGTACACTGAATTAATTCAATTTAGCTATATAACAATCTCCCTAGTTACAACTCTACATCAATTGACAAAATCTCACATCAACTTTGACTCCACGTGCATGATTATTCATTGTGATATTCTCCGACTGGATCCATTGAAGAGAATCATTAGAGAAGAAAGATAACAGCCTTGAATTTTGCGGGACTGAAAGAAATGGTGCTGTTATAATTTTACAAGAATAAAAGTTACATGCACAATTTATGGTACATTATTTCAATCTGTTCTCTTATTCACTCCAATGCTAGAGCCCTTCTAGCATGATCGAGCCTGGTTGTCTGTACAAATGATATTCGTGTTTGATTTGTTTATAGTATGGTCCATCATGTGTATTATTATTATTAATGCACATTAAAAATAAATAAATAAATAATGAACTGATGATCAGGAATCAAAACAACGAAGTTTCTATATGAGAAGGCGCACGGTGTTTACTACCGTAAAGCCAATTTGCTCACCCGAAAGGAAGCATGTCCCTTTCCCAAAATTGATGACAGGCTTGACACAATTAGTGGATCCAGGTGGTTCTCTACTGATGGCACACGCCTGGCTACGGCATCTAAGGTTAAACTGTCTACCACCTGCTAAGTACAGCTTCATTGACTTTGGAAGCTGTCCTCAAGAAGTATGCAGATGTCACATGGATCCAACTGCCTAGCCTCTGTTTTTCCGTCCTCATCCAGTACCATTGGCATTGAGACCAAGAGTGAAAAAGGAGCTGGTGAGACTTTTTGAAGACAAGGTCATTGAGCCTGTGCAGTTTTCTGAGTGGCAGCACCCATTGTTCCTGTAGTCAAACCAAACGGTTCTGGGAGAATATGTGCTGACTACAAGATGACAGCGAACACGTATGCAAGGATGGTGGAGGATCCCATACCCTGCATCAAAGACCTGCTGTCTCAGGTAGCCACGAATTCAAAATACTTGATTTGGCAAATACATATTTGCAATTGCCACTGGAAGACAAGTCAAGGCAGTATCTGACCATCAATACATAAAAAGGCCCACAACAGGCTCCCATTTGGCATAGCATCAGTACCTGGTATCTTGCAGAGGACAATTGAGAGTTTACATGTACTTCAAGGAATAAAACACAAGGTTGCTTACATCAATGACTCATAACAGAGAGGAACATCTGAAGAACCTGGATGAAGTTGAATACAATCGCTGCAGCGATGCGACATGTCCTTGAAGAATCGGATGTTTTATTCCGATCAATCATTGACTCGTATCCAGAGTTTGTCTTCGATCACTATCTTGGCAACGACGCAGATATCATCCACAGCAAAGATTAGGAAACGGCCATTGTCAAGATACAAGCAAACAAGGAGAACACTCTTATAATTCATGAGCAACATGCTGTTGAACAATTGTTGCTACCTGCAGCTCAGGGCTCGGAAGAAGCTGTAGATGATGATGCTCAATTGTCTTTTGCTGAGCGTGCACTCAAGCGACAACGTTGAACAGAGAAGAAAGCATGCAACAAGTACATCAGCATGTGCTTCTTGCTTCCAACATCATGTGAGGTGGAGATACTTTTCTCCATGACAAAGCAAGTGTTCTGTCCTCAATGGCATAGTTTGCAACCCAGAACCTTGGAGGCGCTGCTTTTACTGAATCAGAACAAGTCACTGTGGAATTTGGCTCTGGCCACATGATCATCTGTAGTGCGAGTAGACGACACATTTTTCTCATGCTTAACAGGCAATTCTGATGAAGTGTACACGGCAGGAACAAAAATATGCTTATATCCCAATGCACAGTATGAGTTCTACATAGCCTAGCTGTGAAGATAACTTGCTCAAAACTAGCAGTTTTCGCGCCGGTTTGGGTGCGAAATTCAGAATGCTGTATTAATAAATGTATCATTACACTGCCAAACAAATCTTGGAACCGATCCGAATTCTGACTATTGTTAGTGATAACTGTACAACAGCATTTACTGGTAGTTATGTCTACTGCGAATTTCAAAAGCGTTGTATACGGCTGGCCATGTTTATAAGACAGTTTGGCACCCTACATTTGGAGAGCTTCAGGTGGTCTGCATTAAAAGAAACAATTTATATGACTGACATGCCGTTAGCATGCAGCGAGACTCAGTCATCATTGGCCATGTTACGCGAGAATTTGCTCAAGCGTTTAAAAGCTTTATGATACATGGAGGGGAAGTTGTCTGTGAAACAACAGGAAGACAGACATGGCAATGGATTGTAGGTCCCTTGAGTATACCATTTTAAATGAAGAGACCAAATCGTCGTTAGGCTTATGCAGCTTCTGCAAAGGATAACTGTTAAATGACATGTACATGGATGTGTTCGATTTACATTGTGTGTCTGATGTGTTAGTAACGCAGCCAAGTTTAATGTAAATAGCAGAGGTCAGCACAGCAACCAACCTACACAGTAGAGACAAGTATACTAAAATAGGACAATAAACATGTATAGTGTCACATGAATCGTCTGAAGATGCATAGCTGCATTTGTAATCATTACACACTCAAACCTGAGTGCAATAATTTTGACATTGCCACAAACATGCTTTTTTTGCAATGCTAGAAACAGATGTAAAACTCTTTACAAGCGAGTTCTTCGATCATCTGCGCATACAAACATCAGTTCTTTAATGCAATCCTCTCATTGGTTCTTTGGCCACACAATCATTTGTAGCACCGAGTAGACGACACTTTTTTCTCACACTTAACGGGCGATTCTGATGAAGCATACACGTCAAGCAACAAATATACCCTAACCCAACGCACAGTACGAGTTCTAGAAGTTTTGCGCATAGCTCAACCCTGCATCAAAGCATCAAAGCTTCAAAATTACCTTTATATAAACTTGCAAATAAACGCCCAGTATGGTATGAGGCCAATTTAGAGATTGATGCATGCATGCAAATTCATTGTTCTTTGTGGTCTGTAATTAAGCCTCCCACTCCCTCCCTTTTACTGTATACTGAAGTCAGTTTAATCAATATCGACATCTCAGTCACTAAACAGATCATCTGACACACTCTGTTCATTACCTCTTCCACATTTTGTGAAAGTGTTTCGCCAAGGTGCACTTTTTGTACTTCATGCAGCACTTGCTAATCCAGAGGCCTTCAGACAATGAATGATGTTGGGATGGCTGGTGGTGATACTGCAAGCCACAAATGGCCTGACTATCATTCCAACAAAGATTGTCTCCCATGCTGCAAGTACCCATTTCACCATGAGTGCTTTTGGAGAAGCACGCAGATTTCCAGTACATGTCATTGGCCTGTTTCTTGTGCCATCCAATGGTCATACTGCTCCCGATACACGTTCTTAAATGGAACATTCCAGGAGACATCAGCAGATTGCAATATCTTGGTGCATCCACCTGGAACATTGATGACAAACGTGTTAGATACACTGAGTGTATCCTCAACCGCATCAGTCCTGTGGCACTGATAAGTATTACACACAAATATTCGTCGCAGTGTTGCCTGGCATGTCATACCAAATAGCATGTTCCCGATGCAAGAAGGTACAATACTACTGGATTTGATGCATGTTTTGCATCTGCAAATAAAACTTATGACCTTGGAGGTTAGATCGGATGGCAACCTCTGCCCAACAGTTGTTTTCTTCCTCAGTGAGAAACCCCTGTGGTCGATGAATCCTATTATCCACCCTTGGCTGGCATTGAAGTTGGGATCATTAATTATTTCCTTGGCCTTTTCTGCAATGTATTTATATGTCACTCGTAATGACTTCTCCCGCTGGGAAAGCACCGGTTCTGCAACCTTTCCTTCTTTAATATACTGCACTTTTCTCCCACCACCATCAAGTCTGTAACGCTTACGGTTCTCTTGCTTTCTAGACTCAAGAAGGGCTTTTAATTCCTCTTTTTAGTATCTCCAATCACGTACCTGCCTCTCATTGATAGGAGCATCTTAGCAATTGAGCGATTGTTTTCAGCATCAGCTCGCTCTGCAACTCACAGTTTGAACTCAAGATAAGTACGATTTTCTTTTAGACATGTCATGCAATCAGAACTATTCTATCATGTTATCCAAGTTTATGTCCTGTTCATTCATGCACGTGAGGATGATATGCACGTGCATAAGATGAACTAATCAATATAGCCACTGGTAAAGTTGGCAGTCAATATGTCTGAGCTGTTGCTCTTTCCGGAGCCCTCCAGTGGTAACCATGGGAATTGGCAAAAATATGTCAACCATTTTGTAAACGTGCTGATGGTTTGTTTAACGGGAAAAGCACAGACCAATTTTATGAAGCTGCCAAAGGATACATGGAAAACCTATGCTGAGTGTGTACAAGCATTGAAAAGGTGATTCCTTCCTGACAGCAAAAAGGAGCTTTATGTAGCATATACGTCAGTATGTGTTAACCCTCTGCCTTTATAGTACTACACATGCAGTTTCTGCATTTCTCAATTATAGAGTGTACTGTTACACCATTCAATCTAAGGACGAAGTGCACACATCACTAGGCATAGATATTTTGTTACTTCCTGACATACATGTATCTACTTGAAAGAAAAATCATATTGATTTACAAATGCTAAACATGCTGCATCAGTTCAGGTGCATGCACCCCTAGGATGGTACCTTGCAAAATTAGAGGAACAGGATAATCCTCTGCATCCAATGGTGAGAGCACTGAAAGATCATCAGCTGCAAGAACTAATAACATTTCAAAGCCAAGACAAGTCCCCCATAGTGGAAAGTAGTCTTTTTTGTCATTAGCCTGAAGAAGCAAGTAGAGAAAAAATAATAATTTTGTATGTTGACATCAATACAAACAGACACAATACAATCAATTTCTATGCACTGGAAGGTCATGCCCACCCCATAATCTAGGGTTTCGTTCTGATCGAGGACGGAGCATGAAGGTTATATGAACAGGTGGTACATTCACATGGTTTTCCTCATTACATTGGCAGTAAAAATCAAGTTTATTACAGACCTCTTGACTCCATCCAATCTCTTCCTCCTCCTCCCCCCCTTCTTTCTCCCCTAGAAGCTTGTAATGTATCCTGCCCGCCTGTCCCATCACAATCTGCTGAAAGGTGGCTGTCAATGACCACAAAAGGCACCAGTGGCACACATATCCACCTCTGGCAGTAATTTTCTGATGCTCATAACATTACCCGGAACTTAATTTGGCCAGAACAGCCTCCGATGAATACTAACCTTGTTAGGTTTTACTTCTTCAAGGTTAACTATGCATGGATATCCTATATGTGAATTGTAGGACAGTTTCAGGCACTGTATTTGCAACCCACCAGCTGATTTACTGTCCCATACTTGTTGCTCTATTCTCCTTCTATACAGAACTTCTTCTCATTAATGGAACTCATCATCTGACATGCCATCTTATTTGCCAATGCCCATTGCTCCTTATAAATCTCATGGGTTTCTTGCATTAACTGCACATGTATCACTTTCCAATTTCTCGTCCTAACTGCCTGTGACCCACTCTTATCAACCCTTTCTTCTACCTAACTTTATTCTCATCTTTCCCACCTTTGAATAGATTGTCATCAAAACTTCATTCCTGTGATTTCCTCTTTTTTTAAAAACATGTTCTTGGCCTCCTGGTCTATGCAACCTACAGAAATTGTCACTATGTCTTATGTTTCAAATCATTCTCCACTGTGATTCTCCTGCTGTGCTTTTATAGTGCCACAAAGACAGTTCCCTTTCTGTTTCAGCCAATTAACAAATTTCAGCACCCTCATCTAAGGAACATCTAAAACTGCAAGGTCTTTGTGACAGTATATGGCATTGACCACATTGATGCACAGGCCCGATGCATGGTAATTAGCAGAGCCACCAAGGGCACACCAGACTGTTACCACCTACATTAAGTGCAAAGTGGTTTAAGACCATGACATGGGGTCAGGGTATGACGTAAAGATTTTATTCCATAAACTGTTGGAAAAAACTATAAATTATCACAATTGTGCTCTAACTCCCTAATATTGGCCTTGATAGCAGGTGCAAAACATAAAGCTGTGTTAAATGATGTACTTCAGTTTTATTGATATAAAAGATGGAAAGAAATTACATTCTTAAAACCTTCTTACAGGTGCTAGCATAATTTTGTTATGCAGTGCTCATTATGGGAACAAATATCTCATAGAGGAATGTAATAATATCACACGTAAATGCCTAAGAGATCAGACTGGTGAAAAAGGGTGGCCTTCTACAGGTAAGTGATAGAGTGCAAACCTTCTGTTATGGAATGCCTACCTAATAATACGCACCACTATTTTTTTTTGACTTTAAGGTTGGATTTTTAGAACGCGATAACCACTAGTGACTTACATATACCATATGTAGCGAATATTACTTCTTAGTTAATTATTGCACATGCTATGCATCGGGGTGCATTGCGCACTTCTTGACATTAGAGCTGGTCTTTACATAAACAAATTAATTAATAATCACAGCTCACAATTTTGGCCAATGATCGATGGATTACCAATAAAGAAGCGTATGAAAGGTACGGGATGACATTTAAAAGCAACAACAAGGCAGCCTGATAATTTCTGCACTATGAAGGAATGGTAACCGAACATGGAGTTTATATATATCCTTCAGGATGGGATAGATTAAGCAACAGGCTGATTAGCAATAGTACAAAGAAATCCTTTTTTGAAATTTCAGCAAGTAATCCTTATTATACCTGATGTTACGGATCATGATTGGCTCAGTATGACATCATGAATTATGTTCTAATAGACTCTTGGCAGGATAACTACTTCAACCAGACGGTGTAAAATGCTGATTTGTTTTACCCCGACCCTTCAAGATCAAGTAATGCAATACCATTGGATGGATCGATTCTGGACATAAATGTGAGAGACTTTTTAAACAGTGATTGTGTGTATTAGTTTCAGTGTGTTGTGCAGTGTAGTTACAGTATTAGGGTTGAGATAAGTTCCGAGAAACAAGGGTGTTGCACACTGGTAGCAGAGAATGGAGCCTCAGTGATTATTAGCTTGCCAAGTTGTTTTTCACATAGGAACTTTGCCGACTGGATGACACACTATGAGATCTATGTGGCCACTAACGCATGGCAGAAGGATACGATGGCCTTGAACTTCCAACCTTGCTGGACGGAGAGGCCCTCGTTGCATGGCTGGGCATTCCTGTGAAAACAAGAGCAGACTACGCTGCTACGAATCAAACCTTGGACTCCTTAAAGCCTACTGAGTTCACGGCTTTCGATGAATTTCAATCGCGTAAGCTATGTCCGGGCTCCAGATATAGAAAACATCTCTGTGGTGCAGAGGTGGCCAACATCAAAAGATGTCACTGAGGTACGACAAGTCCTTGGGACTACCAACGATATGTGAAGAAGTTGCAGATATTGCTGATCCACTTCACCATCTTACACAAAGAGCAGTAGAATTCAACTGGAAGGAGAACTCTCAACACTCATTTCAAGTGTTAAAGAATGCTTTCACGCAAGCACCAGTCTTATGCCACCTCTCCTTCAAGAAGGGATTCAACCTAGTAGAGTGCCACATCACACAAGAAGCACAGCGGCAAAATGAGTTCCATGACGGTGCCACCAAAAGTAGATCTTTCACTGTTGGAGATGCTGTCTGTCTGGCTGGAAAGAGGATGGACTGTGAAGGAATATATCACCATTGAACACATCAATACTGCAAGGACTCGTGTGGTGCATGTAGATAGACTCCTCCAGCAATGCCTTGTAAAAGGAGAGGTTCAAGTCCTTGGTGAGCCACAGAGTGGTGTATCGGTAGCTGTCTGGGAAGCACCCCACTTTGAATACTTTGTTCTCCCACAAGCTTAAGTAGGAAGACGTTACCCTCAATGTGTTCAGCACCCCAGTGGTGTGATACTAAGCTTGAGGTCAAGCTTAAGAAATTGTGGGATGAATGTAATGTCACGCAACTCAAGTGTGTGAAGACCGTATGACATCATTATTATGTTCTTGGTGGGACAACTACTTCCACCAGATGGTGCAAAAGACTGATCCGTTTTACCCCGACCCTTCGGGATACGAATAATACAATACCATTGGATGGATTGATTCTGGACATAAATGTAAAAGACTATTTGTATGCATTAGTTTCAGTGTGTTGCGCAGTATTAGAGTTGAGATAAGTTCTGAGAGACAAGGACATTGCAAAGAGGAACGTCCTAAGACTACATCAAGACAAGGTCAGGAATGACGGTAGACAAGCCTGGTATGATAGGAGCTGGAGGAACAACGACAACTGCTTGAAATCTTCTCTTTGATCCTGTAAATGTACAGGTCCTGGTTGAATGTTATTCTGAAAAATAAAAAAGAGGAAAGGTGTGTAGTGCTAGCAACTCTACACCTTAGGTGCTAGGTAGGCACATGACATGCACACACACCTGGAAGCATTTAGAAAGATCTAGAAAGACCCTTATTCTATATATTGTGCAGGTTCTGTCGAAAGATCAATCTTGCTAAATCCTAGGCGTGCGCATTATGCACCTATCAATGCCAACCCTCTTCCCCCCCTCCCCCCATACGGGGCAGGTTCAGAGATATCAGGGGATTTGATATTATTATTGACACGGAGTATTCTTTAGGACCCGGGGGGTTTGAATACATATGGGCATTTGACATGAAATTTTCCCATAGTCAAATCGTCCCCAATTTGAACTAATACAATTTCAAATCTCCAATATCAATGGCCAATGCTCATGTCAGACTTCCCAAACCGTTCGCATCAGGCAACGTCCACGAATGGTTCATGCGTTTCAATATATGTAGCGACGCCAATGAATGGGGTGACGAGAGGAAGGCACTGAGGCTCTCTAGTCCCTACGCTGTTGGAAGGTGAAGCACTAGCATTGTGGCTGGAACTCAGCGTGGAAGCAAAAACAAGGCAAAAGAGGAGATACTGGCAGCGATGATGTCGATGCGTTTAGAGATTCCGGCAGAGAAAAATTGTCCCCGGTGAAGCGCTGCCAGTGTTCCTGCACAATCTAAAGCAGCTACCGGAGCAAGCCATGCCAGAACTCGACGCCAAGCAACTATTGCTGCATCAGTTTGTGGCAGGCCTTCCCTCAGCAATCAGCAAGCAGTTACGATCAACAGCAAGCGCCACTGAAATGCGGTCTATGGTAGAATGTGCTGAAGCTATTGACCTCGCTGGAGAATGAACAGCTGGCCGCCGCAGTAATGTCTCCTAGCAACCCGTCAAAGCCATCGTAGAATAGCTGTTGGCAGCTTTGACGAAGGAAGTTGCAGCACTGAAAGCACTACAGCAAACAACAAGTTTACCAACAGGCTCAGTAATTGCATATTTGTGAAGAATTCTATCTTAGAACTATAATCTGAGTTGTGAAAAACATCAGTAGATAACCTTAGTGCATGATTTGAAATTACGTAGGAGCACACTTAATTTTATAGCTCAGGCCAACAGAATCTGTCACTGATGTGAGCAAGCATTTTGTCTCATCCGGGTATGAAGCCACATCATACCAGGCAGTACTGCAGGCAAAGATGGCTGAGCTACAGGACCTTGTGGAGGCCCACATCACGGAGTCTGCACACTGGCAGAAAGTAGACTAAGACAGGCATTCTGCAGAGAGACAGTTCAAGCCTGGGAACCTGGTGTGGTTGCCAGTGCTCACAGCAGGTAAACTTGATCCACAATGGGAGGGAAACTGGACAGTAAGGAGTTTAAAATCACCTGTCACGATGGAGATTTCTGATGGAGAAAGCACAAAGGTGGTGCACACCATCCATCTTCATCAACAAACCCTACCAGCAGCCAACTCCCAACCAGGAATCTCCACTCACTCAGTGATACCAGCAAACAGCCATGGAAGCCAACTTCACAGGCCCAGAGACAGGCATGCACCAGTCTGATTTGAATTCTGAGCTCAGGAAGAGAGGGTGATAAGTGTAGTGCTAGCAAGTTTACACCTTAGGTGCTAAGCAGGCCCATGACATGCCCACACCTGGAAGCATTTAGAAAGATCGTTCTGTTGAAAGATCATTTTTGCTACTGAGCTAAATCCTCTGACTGGGCATGCGCATTACAGGTGTGATAGAAACGCGAGTTTAATTTATCTGTAATTCAAAAGGCTGTTTTATCAAGATGAAATGTACAAACTGAAGAGTTAGATCAGCTTTGCAAATTAAGAAATCTCCCTTTGGATAATAACACCTATCCCACCTTTAAGCTTACTCCTTCAATGCATCAAATACTGGCACATTTGGCTACACTGATTGATGCCAAGTTGGAATATTCCAGATTCCTACAGAAGTAAAAGAGAGAGAAAAAGTACATGTGCAGTGTACCAATCTATCTGATGTTGTGACAAAGTTTTGGATCCAATTAGATTCTATTGTCAAGTGCCACCATCAATTTGTAAAATGTTCACTATGCAGAGAACATATATTTGTGTCCATGAAATCAGTTGCCTTACACCTATCTTTCTGAAATGAGATATATGCATGATTATAAGTTTAAGTTGTGTTAGTTATTCATTATATATTAGAAGTTCACAAATCTTCATTTCATTGGCTTGATTTAATTAATTATCTCATATGGTTATTAAAATAAAGTTACACTATGTGGTTAGTGTAATATGGAACGTTCTATACGAAAATGGGTCTTGTGGATTTCATTTTATAACATAAGATTTAAATCGATATATCTTCCGTCGTATTAACGCTATCGGGTTCCTATTTTTAACACAACATACCACACCATTACTATATGTGAAAATCCATTTTGGTGTCTTACACATGCGGGGTACCGACGTTACCAACGGAGTGTCCAAATTGGTTTAAAATAGGTACCTATGTAGAAGGGTCCTACCGCTATTGATTTGTTCTGTTCATTAATTTTTGCTTTATCCGTTATGGAGATACAAGTGTGCAAAGAAATTGCATATTTCCCGGGCGTTACGCGCCATTAACGTATTACGACTGGCTTCGAGGACGTCCTCGTAATACGTTAATGGCGCGTAACGCCCGGGAAATATGCAATTTCTTTGCAATCAATAGCGGTAGGACCCTTCTACATAGGTACCTATTTTGAACCGATTTGGACACTCCTACCTGAAGATATGGCCGTTTTGAACCCTACGGGGTATCGGATCTTGTAACGTCAGTACCCCGCATGTGTAAGACACTAAAATGGATTTTTCACATATAGTAATGGTGTGGTATGTTGTGTTAAAAATAGGAACCCGATAGCGTTAATATTTCGGAAGATATATCGATTTAAATTTTATGTTTTAAAATGAAATCCACAAGACCCATTTTCGTATAGAACGTTCCATATGTTATATTAAAACTTAGCAGTTCAGTACAATTAAGGAGTTGATTGTTTTGACTTGATTTTAATCTATCGTCGTAAATTATATAGAACCAATGCATTACAAAGATATAATTTGGTCATATTTATAAACAGAAACAACCTGTATTAACAACATACAAATGTACTCGCACACATACACACAAAGGTAAAAAGATGAATACAAATGGCACGCTACATGTACGTTGAAGGTCTAATATAGTCAGACGTTTAAAAATGTCCTAAATGGTCACATATAGATTTAAACAAATGTAAAATAGTTCTCCAACTGTAAATGACAAGTATAACAACTGTATGGATGAATGAGGACAGTGCAATGGGTTGTTCAGCTGCGAACACACGCAAAACCCACGTACAGCATTAATCCCAGCAGCACCGTATAATGTTTCAAACCATTATATACTTGTGATAGCACATTGTCTGAATGAGGTATGAAGAGTCCTGAGAGCAGCTTGGAACAGACTGGAGATAAGAAAATTCATCATTCAGCATATGTTGAAGGTATTTTGGCACCTGATCTTTTTCTTGCCGTACATTGTACTGTACAAGCTGTTCTGACTGTGGTTCATGTTGAACTTTACCACTAACTCATTTCTTGCCTTTTTTTATTTAAAACCCTTACATTCTGCTTACTGCATTGAATGTAATCAAAGCACCTGTCATTTTCAATTCACTTGAAGGAATAGAAAATGCTACTTTCATCATAGTAGTGTTACCCTGAGAATCACAAATGATATATACTATTGTATCCATATTGAGTTATGCCCACGGGTTTATATACATTCCAGAAGTTTGTATCTGCCTTCCTTCTCCCAGTCTTCTGTAGCATGGACTTCCATGTACAGATTTCTACTAGCCTGTCTGTGAATGGTAGGGAGTTATGCAAACATAACGAACTGTACAATTCCTTGAATAGTTGGAAACTAAATTTGCTATCCTACATATACAGTATATTTATTGAGGTTCCCACTTTGGTGAATTACATATAACTACATCAAGATCTTCTTCCACCTCTGGTAGACCTCTTCGCATACCAGAATGTCCAAGATTTTTATCCTTTCAGCTACTCTATGCAAGCAAATAGGGTATTAATAGATATTTTCATGTGCAGCTGGACAATGGATACAAAGGCCAGAAAGTTGTGTATCTGGTGTGATGGTGGTTCAATCAACAATCGCTGCATCGCAGAGGAAAACATTAACAATGCACACCAGGTCCTAGGTGCTTTACTTGTGCATGCCACATTCAACTTGATGAGCATACCTATAGCTGTAGGTTTTGCCCGGTTATTCCATCTAAAGATACCCTCTTCCAATTAGTACATGCTATGCTGTACAGACATATATAAAATAACATCGCAACATGAAAGAACTGTCAACATACTGCACATCAGGGGAATGTGCAAAGTCCTTCTCAGTATACAATAATTGGGAAGGAGTGGAGCACACACACTGTGTATGCACATCGCACAAACTACATGGTCAATGTACATACCTCTTTGGCAAGGTTAAATATTGTCAATCCAACATTTAGGTAACTGGAATTCTGCAGATTGATAGATCCTCCAGGAAACAGAACTCTAAATGAAACAATACCATATACATGTAACATAGAATCTGATGAAGCACACCATACCACAGATACATATCACTGTAGCTACGAATACATGAAAAGACAACTTAAAGTAGCTTTCTGATTTGTGTATACATGAGCAAAGTCAAACTGAGAACACTGCACTGACATTGCTCCCAAGTTAAACGTTAAGCACTAAAACCTAACGATCGTTCTTGAAGTCGCCATCTGCCAGCAGGTGCCTTTTATAATGCAACTTGTTCTTTAAGGCGGCTAGATTGGATATTGACCCCCCCGGCCCCCCCCCCCCCCCCCCCCTTTAACGCGCATGTACCGTACACGTGCTAACGTACATAAGAAGTGACAGTTGGGGTATCAAACGCGAGTGTTCCAGCTCACAACAGGCTTACCCTCCAAGGTAAATGGTTTTACAGGTGAGTGAGATAACACACACGCGTGCTTTATTTGTCCAGAAGGGACATGTATGAAGATAAATCAATTGATGAGCAATCTCCATGTACAGTAGCTACTTTAGTTACAGTGACAAACTACAGTTCACCTACTGTAACATTCAACGAAGAACACAGTGCTTTAGGGATGAAAAGGTCTACATACCTTTGCAATAGCACAAAATGCATTTGCATGAATGATTAATGTAGAGATAAACACATACCCATTAATGGAATGAAAAAGGTGGGTTAACTGCTCAGTAGTTGAATTAACGCTTAGATGTGTCAAGGAAACATCGATAATGCGAAAATGATGACAAATTGAAGTGAGACTAGAGGAACTGGACAGCAGCTAAAAGCAGAGGATACGACACATACATGCATGAAGAGTAAATACATGTACAAAACTACATGTACATCTACACAAGACTGCAGTATGTATGAGCTATAGTAGTAAGCCATACAATAAAGATCAATCAACTAGGAGTTTGAGATTCTATAGAAAGGAAAAGCAGGATGGGATACCCTCGCACAACTAAAACAACGAAGGGGCTCGATTGAGGATACAGAATAGGAACAACTCTGGCACCAGCTGATTCGATGAACTTGACATAGGATGCTGCAATGTATGACTCTCCCTGAGTTCCATAAACAGGTTCAGAAACAATCCCTGTGTAGTGCAAAACAATAACCACAGAACAAGATATTGTATGCACGTACAATTCAGAATATTTATATATAACTGTGCATGCAACCACTGGAACAATTATATCGTTCAAAAATCAATACTTCTTATGTAGGATAAAAAGTATGGACAACAGCAGTGGCAAGAACTAGGCAACTCTGGTGCTTGTGTGGACCACTTTTCTTGCTATGTAGCAAAGCCCGAAGTTTCAGTGTCGTCAATTTTGAATCTGGTCCCATCACGTTGCAATCAAGTAGTAATTGGTTATGCATAATTAATTTCAAAAATCGAAAGTAACTGGTTGTTTCAAACCCCAAACAACTGGTTCTTTTAAAACAATGACCTTAACTGATCGACCGGTTTAAATAAAAAACAAAACCTACAGTGGATAACGTAATAATTCGTCCTAAATAAATTTTTCATCAACATCATGTTCATATCCATATAATTTAACAACAAAATGGCTAAATAAAAATATGATTGCACAGCAACGTTCTGTTATTGTTTGTCAAAAATACAATAGTTATCTGACATCAATAGTTATGATGCATTAATATTCTTTCAGAGAACACTTTTCTATAGCTATTTCTTTTCTAGTGGATGGATTGAAATGAAATTTGCAGCATAAGTAGGGCTCAATAATACAAAACTTTGGTCGTAAACCCAGGAAAAGGTAAGGCGTTATAGTGCTTGGGGTGAAATTATAGGATAGCATCACTATTTTCTATTATGCTCTTAATACTGCACAGGAGTTCGTGAATACATTGGATTATGCTCCACCTATTGTAAAAGCATTCATTCACTCACTTTGATTTACAAAAAAAAACTTCAAAAGTGTGACACGTTATGTTCAGATTTGCTTTGCATCACCACTGCCAAAAAAAACATACATCTATTTCGAAGGAGCGTCGGAAACAGCAGCCCTATCAGCCTAGAGAAGTTGGGCATATAATCAGCTAAGCTTTCTATCTCATCAAGTAGCATCTTCTGCAATAAATGATGTGGCTCTCCTCTGATTCAGTTCAAACTCAGCAAATTAGTTGATCACACGCCTCACATATCATGCAGGGCGTCTGAGATGCCGTTTCTTAGCTCCTTCCAAATAGATGACTCCTTTTCAGAAGCGAAACTTTGACGAATAACTTGTACTCACTACACCCTCGGTTTGGTCATGAAATGAACCGCTTTTCAACGGCAACAACATCCTTTGCCTAACTGAAATTGTCATTCCTCACAATAATAATGTAATTGATTGTGAAGAATGGCTACATGTTTTGCATTCTCACACTTCTGAACAGAGTTTTGTACCGATAAGCGAGTGATACCGCCCGAGATGCACTTTTACGATAGGTCAATCATAAAGTTACTGTATGTACAGTACAGTTACATGTTGTAGATGTTTTGCATGCAGTAAGTATTAGAGCACCGTGCGATAATGTCACAGCAGTCATGTTTGGTGAATTCAAGGACTACATCGAGCTTATAATGCCACAGTACAATGTATGAATATTAAGTACATAAATCTATCACCTTATTTCTTCTATATCTTAGATGGTGTATGGAATCTTGCTGTGTGTGTGTGTACACATCACAAGCTGGTGATGTAGAGTGCCTTGTTCAGGGCTTTCAGCAGCTGTAATCAAATGATGGTGTAACACCCATTTTTAATGAGCACGACTGTCTCCTGTTGGACCTGACTACAACCATTTTTGTTGCATCTAGGGTCAACATACAACGAGCAGTCTCTGTTGTCCATGAATGTCATGCCAGATGCTGCTTTAAGCAAACAGATACTTTGGAGTATTGTGCATTGTAATCATATCAAATTAACATCTTCCATATAAGGAAAACAGTGATGTGAATGACATTATACTTACTATCCATATATGGAAAATAAAGTTATGACACACATTGTACCATACATGATGTCATGTATGACATAAATAGAACTTTGCTTCCCGGCCACGTTATTTTTAAAATGGCGTCAAAGATTGTTGCAGTCGCGTCTAAACAAGTGCGGTCATTGCACTGCTGCCGCAACGTTTCATAGCAGTGTGACAAGTAAACACAAGGAATGGTCCACGATCGAGCACGTCACATGAAGTGAAACTAAAATCATATATCGTAGTGACACTCTTCTATGCTGAAATCCATAGATATATGTCACTCACCAATTATTGGTCTTTGGGTTTGCCCCGAACAACACAGTAAAAGTGATACTAAGCTGCAAACACTGAGAGATCGAGTAGCCATGAGATGGGCGTGGTTTTATCACGTGCACTTTGTGTTTATTCCTATCCGTGTTTATTGCGCCAGAGGTGGTGCAAGAGACAGGTAGGTGATTTAGATTAGATAACTTGGGGGAGGGGGGGGGGGATATTATTCGCAGAGCTAAAGGGGCAGGGGGACGCCTACCAACCTATGGATTATATAGATTGGGTACGTAGTCTATATAGTATATGTAATCAATGGATTCGCAAGGGCTGTAAATTTCCCTGATACAATATATGTTCGATTAGGTTCATGGTCTCGTTATCACTTTTGTCAACACATCGTTGTTCATAGTGATGCAAGTAATTCTGCTTTCATTGAGGTCTTTAGAACAATTAATTAATAATCAACAATTAGGCACTTAATGCAATTTGCGACATTGGTCTTGCACCGCTTGTACATATACATGTCTAAAGGCACCAATCACATTTGCCAACAATTCTACTTTTTAAAAGACAAAAACAGGTTTTATATTTTTGCAAGTTCCTAACTGCGAAGACAATTTGTATCTTGTATCAGGTGACCAAATACTAAGTGGCATGAAGACAATACAAGTTTCAATCTCACATATTCACATGCTCTACTGTAGCTAACAGGTTCAGATCGCAAAGTTTACTTTTGAATATGTAACTGATTTCAAGCCTTGCATAGTATCCCCTACATGTAGAGCACACGATTAGCCTATTGGGCATTATATTGAGAACTCATGACCTCATACTGAACTCATTTAGGCATGTTAAAATTCTAGAAACAGCAGAGGTGTTTTTTGGGTTTGTAAACATGAATAGCAGATTTCTTTCTCTGCAAAAAGACTTCAAATATTTCAGACTAGCCCAATGCCACTCCTTCCTGCTTGCCCTTTCCATTGAAAACACGTTGTGATCAGAGTGACATGGTTTCTGATGTATTCTCCCATCATCCCACTTTTAATTGTAACAATAGGCCTGTTACTGGCACAGAACTTTAGTAAATGACATATAGGTGTGCATGTATAATGAATGCATGGTCATAGTGTGAATTCAGTGGGTATTATTATTAAGTCTATAACCTTAATTTTAGATGGGTTCAAGTAATATCCACAACATCAAATCATGCCATCATTATTCTTCAATGTCAATTATACCATAAATTACTGTTGGCAGTTGGCTTGCAATGTTTGTCACAAGTATATAAATCAGCATAATAACATGGCATACTACAGCCAATCAATGATTTCTCAATCCATTGTATGGCATCAAAAAGGCACACAACTCATTTAATCATTCTGTGCAGCTTTTCTGGAAGGTTTCCTATTGTGCATGCAGGCCTTTCTGCCTCTCGAAATGAGCATATGCTATGTGAAACCTAATGTACTCTCTTGTACCATGCATAGTATGGAGGAAAGGAAGAAACAAGCTCTAAGACTCTGCCATGTAGACCTTATCAAAAACATGAATCCTGATGACATGAAGCATGCCTTATTTGCTAGAAAACTGCTCACCCCAGATGAGTTGGAGCGACTAAGCCTTCCTCAGACAACAAAGGATAAGAACACATTTATACTACAACAGATACCCAGAAAAGGCAGAGATGCATTTGACCTATTTGTGGACTGTCTTCAAGACACAGTTGGAGAAAATCCTGCTCATCAAGAGCTTTATATTAGTCTTATTAGAGAATTGGAAAGAAGTGCATTACACCAAACAACAAATTGAAGTTACATCTTGAGAGCAATTATATGCAATAAATTGAGGAATGTGACATAGGATGTAGAATTGAATGTGCAGGCGTGTGTGGCCATTTGCGTATATATCAAGAAATTACCGGTCACAGGAAATTGCGGTATATACATGTACACTCGTGCGCATACCGCTGAATAGGAGGTTGAATGGAAAAATGAATAGATTCCTATACTGCACGTGACACTTGCAGAATGAAAAAAATGTGACTTTGGTTCCATAAGATAGGACTTGAGGGTAATTATTTCAGAATTTTCAGGAGCTTCACCTGACTTCCTCAGATTTTTTTATGTTTTGCATTACCCTCATTACAGCTAATATCTAATTGTCATATTCCACCTTGCCTAGCAACTCAACAAAATAAGCAGGTAGATTTGTGACTAGGGTTCCATAAGGTATGGCCTATGGCCATAATTATCATGAATTTTTTCAGAATTATCGGACTTCCTGTGAATTTTATGTCCACTAACTCCAAAATATTAGGGAACCGTATGATGATGTCGTTTGTCATCACGTGCAACTCGCCCCAGACCCACGCAGTGTAGTATGCGTGACGTCAGGCTACAATAGTATTCCACACTGTGCGGAGATGTCCATTAGCTTGATCGTGCATCAGCTGTGATGGCAGACATAAGCCCATTTCAGAGGGGGAAAAAAGGACTTTTAGCGATGGACGGTGATAGTTTGGAGTGGACAAACCACCAGTTCACCAGTCTGAGAGCGTGTTAACCATTTCCCTCTGCAGAATAATTGATCTTGCCATGCAAGGGCATGTCAATTAGAATATCGCACTTCTTAACTAGTTTGTGTGTATGCTTGATGACCTAATGCCAGTGCGTGCATTGGTGGATAGTGTACAAGCAGGGATATACATAGGTACCATAGAAGTATAAGCCATGGTATTTTCAGAAGGGGTTTGATCCAGCAGCCTAATTGGCATTTGTGCAGTTTAACATGATTGTATACATGTTCAATTTATTCTACTGTGATGCTGTGACAACTGCAAGCTGGAAGAGCTCCAGTATCAGCTAGACATCAGTGGCTTCTCTTGACACCAGGTCAATTGGTGGGTTGTCTTGATGGGAGTGAGCACCTCAAATGCGAGAATAAAACTTCAGGATGTCAGTTGGCATCTCAAATACATGGGTAAGCCTGGTCCCATGTTCTAGAGAGCTGAGAGGCTAGGCACTTGGGTGTGGCTTGAGGGTCACCCGTGCAAAAGAGAATAGTGTTGTGAAGGATGCGTGATTCACTTCAGGTATATGTTCTTTCGTACGGTAGCATGTCGATAACTGGGGTTTGTGATTTGATAGGCATGAGGATTTAATATCTTAACATGACTGTGTATGTGTGTGTGCTATCAACTGAGGTCAGCATACTAATCCTTTGAAGCCTGTACAGATTGGCTACACCCACTTCTCATGGTCTGCTATATTGATACATGCAGTGTGTAGAGAGGCAGATCGTTAATTTTCATTTGTGTATCATTCTCTATCCAGGTGTGCCTTTACCTTGAGTATGTGTACATGGTAAAGGTAGTTGGCAAACTACCACTACGTTAACTAACCATAATTGTCATTAGACATTGCCTATTTTGGATATGCCAGAGCTTTACTTGTACATTATCTTCTCATAGCTGACCTGGAGCTCTGCTATCTGGAAGGGCAGCCAGACCTCCAGATCACAACTGCCAGGAAGAGGTGTCACATAGCCCAGGGGATCTGTGATATACTTTGTGGTGGCCACTCTGACAGAGGTGGACCATTTTCTCTCAAGTACTTCAATCAGGTGGGGTAGTGAGATAGGAGCAACATCTGTATACTGCTAAGCCACACACTTGCATGAAAATGTGAAACTTGGGTATATGTGTCATTTAAAGTGGACACCAATATTATTAAATGTAGAAAAATGTCATCAATCCCCTACACATTAGTCTGTCTCTACCATTTATGCCCCTACCTCCTCCTCCTCTTCCCCAATCTCCTATATGCTCAGCTGTTCGACCCTTGCATCAAGAACTGTCCTTCTCCAAAAAACTTCAGTAGAAGCTGGCATCATGCCTTATGTGTTGGCAGTGGCTGTAATTGCAATACAACTCTATGCAGTCCTATGTATCAAATTACATACAATATCAGACCCTTTTTTAAGTTGTTTTTTTTGCGTAATATATGACTACGTTTTTGTGTGACTGAGGAATTGTGCAGCTCATTCATGGACATCTATAATTAAATGTCTTTCCCCAACATACCACGTCGTGCTGTCTTTGGGATAAAGTCCGCTGCATGTCTGAGCCATTGGAGTGATGATTGGCCTGCCATCGATCATTGGGTAATAAAGAAATAAAGAATGCATGCACACACACACACACACACACACACACACACACATACACACACACACAAGTGACTTTTCTTACTCTTTGCATGTTCCACAATGAGTGTAGTTAGCAAAGTTTGGTTCTGGGATAATGATGGGATGGGCCAGGACATGCGGTTGAAATGTGGAAATGCTGTGGAACCAAACCTCAAAGTTTGTTTAGGATTTTATAATAACACAAAAATTTACACAACCACCTAACACTTGAATTGACCCTCTAACAATCAGATTGTTAGAGGGTCAGTTCAAGTGTTAGGTGGTTGTGAAAAACCTAAAACTTTGAGGTTTGGTTCCACAGCATTGAGATGACCTCCACATTTCAACCGCATGTCCTGGCCCATCCCATCATTATCCCAGAACCAAACTTTGCTAACTATTTGCTTCCAGTACAGTTTTAGTGAAATTTCATAATGGCCCCTTTGCACAGGGACCAAATCAACACATAATATGAGTATTACATTTAACCCTTTCAATCCTATAATTACCTTTTGCCACAGCAATGAGCTCCCCATAAGTACATGTATACATAAAACAATATTTATATGCTGCTCTTAAACAGAACAACACAAAAGCTTAACAAACTCACAAAGGTCACCAAAAATTAAATATTCAGAGGCCTGGCCGTATACATTTGGTATACAATAATTTGTGAAAGTGCATAGTACTACAAGACAAACAAATATGAGAAGTTATAAGCAAATCTGAAACCATGACTCAAAATCATTGGTTGAATTGACATGGAATGACCCCCAGCAGGTGAATTTCTATATAATGTTAATGCTATTATAATGCAATTAAAATAGCAGGTAGTGACATTGTAGCCAGGGTAAGGTATCCTACTGAGGATACATTAATACATATTGCATATTGTCATGTGAACAAATATTTAATTTTCTGTTTCAGAGCCCCAACCATACTGCCCTTCTATTATGATGATCCAAGTATGAGGAGATTGCAAACTTATCAGAGGACAAGGACGGGAAAGTGGATGTGGCCAAGACGATGGAGGACAGGACGGTGTCTCCTATTATACTGAGACTATAAACAGCAATGTATGTGGTATATTCTTGTTTAAGGTCTGGTAAAAAGACTTTTGCACAGCTTCCATGGTACTGTATGTCCTTTGCATAGAAATTTTATGAACAAAAATAAGTAACTATAAACATTCTCTATGAGAAAGTTGGCGGTATAGAGGATTTGAAGGCTGTATTGGTGTAAAAAGCAATTAAACAAGGGTCTAACAATAAGGGAAAATGTTATTATCCTATATTTAGCACTTTTGTAGTATTCGTGTGCTAAATAACATTTTCCCTTATTGTTAGACCCTTGTTTTCTTGCTTTTCACACCACTATAGCCTTCAAATCCTCTATACCACCAACTTTCTCATAGAGAATGTTTATAGTTACTTATTTCATGCATTTTTGTTCATACAATTTCCACGCAAAGGACATACCACCAACTTTCGCATAGAGAATGTTACTAAGAAACCACCTAATAATGAATATTTAATCACCTCTACAACAACTTTGCTCCAAAAGTGAGGTATCTGATGCAGCATCATTCTTCAACTTGGTGAGGTCCATAATGAGCCTCTCCTGATACTTTGCATATTCCTTGCCAAGCAATCCTACTTATTCTTCTGCACTAGCAATGGAATCATCGCTAGCAAAGGATTCATTGCAAGTAGAGGGTTCCTCGGCAGATGCAGTAGTCGTAGCGCTCGTGTACAGGAACCGTTGCCTCTTTTCAAGAGACCTGCAGGTTCATTGCGGCTGTTGCACTCTTTTTTTGTGTGAATCGGAATCATAGTAATTTGATTACGTACTTGCCACACCTTTCACAATCTTGCTAACCAAATTAGGAACTACGGCGAGGGGTAAATGTTTTTATCCATCGCTGACTTTGTTGGAGGTGTCTAGCGATTACATTGGTGTCCCAGTTAGTTCCTTTGACTGGAAATATATATTCGTTCTACTCCCATGTAAATCTGACGCGAAACAAAAAATTGCCAAAACACTTGAAATTTAAATGCAATTTTAGTAGGGAGTACCACCCCCTACGCCCCCCTTTTTTAATCACTCGTTACTTTTCTCTGTGGCCCACGCTCCATGTCATTCTTGATGGCCTTGGGTTGCTGCATTGCAAACACCACAGGTGACAAAAGCTCTATAGCATACCTCCTTCAATCAGATTTTTATTTTAAAAGCAGATGTGTAATCCTCTCTTCTTCAAGATCTACAGTATTGGACGATGGGGTCTCGTACTGATTTTCTTGCCCTTCCTCCCCCCTCCCCTCGAAAAGGGCGGAAAAATTTCGATACAAAGAGGTTATTTTTTTGTTCTGCTAAATCAAGATCTTACGTTAATGAAGCAATGCTGACCCCCATCTTAGCTGTGTAATTTGTAGTTCACTATTAACAATCAAATTGTGAAAAGCGATTCATTTTCTATGGTAGTTATACAGGAGAACAACCTTCTGACCAGGCGTTTCCGGATATGATCAAATTGATCACGCACCTTTTTGTTAAATTCTCGATTCTTCCAGTCCATCACGCACGATTATGTTGTAGCTTAAAGTATAGATAATTCCACAGGTTACGGTTACGCCACACCCCCTGGTGGGAATGATTTACTGGCGGCGGATAGGCTTTAAGGCATTTTGTGCCTGTAGCACGTTCATTTGCATGTCCGCTCGCTACCAACGCCTACACAATTGAGATTTTTGCTTACTGAGATACAATAAATAAATACACTTTTCTGTCGTTTGAGATACGAATTAGACGGAAAATACATGCAAGCTCCTATATGAATAGCAAAGTGTATTGAGCCAATGATTGGTTAAAGTGTGCGAGTTATGCAAGCTAATAGCTGTTGATTGGTGTTGGAGAGGCGTATGCACAGCTATAGCTGTTGAGTGGTGTTGGGGGAACGCCACGTGTAGTGTTGTATAAACTGTGTGATGTTGGGATTTTAGGCGTCTGTACTTGCGCATTGCTGCTGTACTCCCCCCCCCCCAACCTCCCCCTCCTCCCCCATGCTATCAGAATGCAGGTGTAAATGTTTACAGAGAAAAATTCCATTCATAGCTGAAAGCAGGCGAAGAGTGTCCTTCAAGTTCCAAGATTGTTGTGTGCTAGACTAGGTAGCGGTTTTCCCCACAGAAGTGGATTTCCCCTGATAGCCACTGGGTTTTTTCCTGAGGAGAGATGTGGACTCATCTCTCTTCCCCCCCCCCCCCCTCCCAAATACAGATCTTATTTCAAGTCCCCCGCTCAGATGCTGTGTTGATTTTTTTTAATTATCAGAACGTCAGTCTGTCGAGTAATGTGTATTGTGTTTTGGTCTAGTTTTGGTGGAGCTGTTGACAGTGGCGTGCACAACAGATGACGTACCCAAATATGATGGTGTCATTGGGGAGGGTAGCGTGCATGATATAGGAGCTAGTTTATCTCTGGTTTTTCAGCATAGTGAGTGTGGTGTAAATTCTGTCGCCCCTCCCTGTGTAAACTGTCTAACGTTGAGTCAACTACGCCTTAAAAGCCGTTTAGCGGCCCCCACTTCGGTTAATTAATCAATTTGCTTGCCTGGGGACTTGAGTTAGTTGCTTGTGTTTTTATTTTAACGATGGCGTGGCTGTGCTGTATTAGCGCGAACAACAAGGAACCAGCAAAAAAGTTCAAACCTCTTGAAAACACACAGCTCCCGCAACACCAGGAACAAGACGATAGTTTTGTAGAATCTCTGCCAGTGTCGAACACCACATATCACCAATATCCTTTGTCAATGCCCATCAATGCGCAGCGCAGAGCAAGCAAGTATGTGACGGTGGCTGGGTCCGCCCCGAAATCCCCAAAGGGTGCCCCTGGCAAGGATTACCATCACGGTAGGATCACCCGCGAGAGAGCGGAGCATCTTTTGAAAAGATCGCAAGGACCAGAAGGAACGTTCCTTGTTCGCGAGAGTGATGATAACGTCTCTATGGACAGCACTGCCGTCTATGTGCTGTCTATCCTCGCTTCAGGAACGGTAGCACACATCGAGTTGAAGAGGGACGAGAGTGGAAAGTACTATTTAAAGGATATTCCTGGATCAAAGGCCTTCATTTCGATTCCTAGAGTTATTTTGCACTATCAGTACAAGCCTCTTGACTTATATGAGCTTGGAACTGTTAAACTGTGTTGTTATGTTCCAGTAAATGACTCCGAACAAATCTGCAATTTCATTCACCTTTAAAAATCGTCTGACTTTTTAAAGCGCATGTGTTCGTTATTGTCTTCATTATGCAGTGCTTCATGTTTTGTTTTTTGTCTAGCCTGAGAAAAAATGGTTGCCCCAATGATAAACTTGTGCAGAATGCTGAATGCATGTATAAGGTAACCAATACACTGCTGTGCTTATTCTAATAGGAATGGTATAATATTTGAATTTGCTTAACAAATCATGAAATACCAGGAAAAGGACAAGAGGGAGTAATAAATTGCGACAAGGTTAATTATTTCAGTTATCAACCCATGCTTGTCTGAACCCAATTTTTTTACCCTCGAAAGTTTCCAGCTACTAAGCATATCATATCCGCCAGACTTGATTTATAATGTCATAGGGATAAGAAATTATTATTATTAATACGTTGCCTCCATTCCGTCATAGATTGATGCAATCTGTGATTCACCAACATTGCATTAAAAAAATGGGCATTAGGTCTCGTACGTACTTTTGGATACGAGACGGGCAACTGGGCCCTCATTATAGAATGGCAATAGAATTTCAATTTTGGGTTATCTTTTGCAATCCATTCAAGTTTAGCATAATAAAGGTGAATATCTGGGTTAAGCATCCTTCAAGCCTTCAAGGGATAAATCATAATGATACCAACGTTTGTTTTCTACGCCACGATATGGACTAGTGAATTATAGCACTCCATTTAGAGTCGTTGGCTTCACAGGGCTTTTTGGGTGGCAAGTGCTCTTTTATGCGTCTTTACTAGAGTGTTGTCTCTGTTCCATGTTTAGTGAGGCCATTGACCTATTCTGCTCTCCATTTGAACATTGAAATCCTATCCGTCTTTTTTTTGCTTATTTCATTACAATGTTTCAGTGTCCAAAAAAAAAAAACAATTGAATATTGCAATCTATGTTATTAGACATATTTTCTGTGAGACGTACCAAGGTTCTGAATATGCCGGGCTGCTTTTTTTTTTTTTGGGGCGAGCGTGGTCTTATTGTTGGAGTAGTACTTAACTATTTACTAAGTACTATAATATGATGGTCATCAGATTTTATTTTTTATTTTTACATCAGAAATCAAATCCATGTCACGAGTATTCTTAGCAAGTTTTCTAATCTTTGTGCTTTCTCTTTTGGTTCTATATCTCACATTGGGGCCCTGGAGGGCATTCGTTTTGGACACACACTAATATTCATTTATAACACACTTCTGTCTTTACACGTGATTTACTACATAGCCATATACGTTCTGTACAGTTTATTGAAGTGGGCATGTGTACAATTCTTGAGCATACACACCCACACATACATACATACACACACACACAACACTTATGCACAACATGCATACATGTGGCAAAACATGAAATGCTGAACTTGTTCTCTGCACATGCATTCTATTTGATCGAACAACTCAAGAGGCCACCAATTCTATTCTATTCTCAATCTCTGTACTGTGATTATTGCATATCTCTAAAGTATACTCTTCCCTCAATACACTGTCTAGCACTTTGCACAAGTGCTTGTCTCACCCGTAAAAGTGTATGCCATGTTTAGAGCCTCTTTTTTAGGGGGATAGGGAGGGGGGAGTCTGGCAGCAGGATAATGAAATTGTTACTAGGCATGTCTAGGTAAACGTACCACACTACCACAATGTGCTGATAGGGTAGGTTCAATAATTTCATCCCCATAGGTAGGTCTCGCAAGACTTGCATTCCATCAGCACAATTGTTGCATGTCTCATGTTGAAAGCATGCAAGGTATTACATGAGTGTACAGGTACTTATCAGATTGCTCTTCCTGGCCTTCTCACCATTAGTACAAAGGATTTTACTTCATATTCTACCCTTGCAATACCCTTCTAGCTATAGGAGTACGTATTTGTACAGTCATTTAATTCCATGCATACAACTAGTGCGACATACAAACACTTTGCTGCCTCATCTTGATGAAAATTTTTTTTTTGAACAGTGATGTTCCTACCTGGCCTATCACGATTAAATTGTTGTACCTACCCTATTGGCACAGATTGTGGTACCCCCAGTGGTGATGCCAAGTAAACATTATTTCAGCCCTGCACTGCTCTAAAGAAAAAACCAAAACAAAAGTCTGTAGCATGCCAACCATGGCATAATGGAAGTTTCGCTAGAAACTTCCATACTGACCCACACTATGAATGTCATTAAAAACATGCGACCATTCTGAATCTAACAAGACTCTCCACTATTGGATTGTTTAGCTTGTTGTTTGAATCAAACAAAAAGAAACTAATGAGCATTTTCATCATTATGTGCACGTGCATACGAGTGTGTGAGCCAGCATGAGATGTGAGCTCAAAACAAGAGACGAAAGTCACTGCAAATAAGTGATAGCTGAGTGTGTAAAGAAAGAAGAGATGGTTATGCCAAATACGTAAGTTTTATTACGCACTGCCCATAGTGTTGCCGGCACAGTGTTATGCTTTGCCATGCACTGCATGCATTATGCGTGCACTTGTGTGTGTATATATTTGTGTGAGTGTGTGTATGTGTGTGTTGTGTGTGTGCATGCGTGTGTGTGCACGCGTGTGTGTGTGTGTGTGTGTGTGTGTGTGTGTGTGTGTGTGTGTGTGTGTGTGTGTGTGTGCAATGGTTGTACTGAGGAGGAAAAGTGTTTCATTATCTTAATAACGTTTGAGATATAGGCCCTTCAAATCAGATACACATATAACATGGCATGGGCATATAGGGGTCCTACAATCGAGGAATATTACTTTAAAAATAAATCCAGCTTGCTATTTAATTTCAATTATGATAATACCATGGGAAGAAATTATGACACAAACAAATATTTAGTTTATAAATAACGAATTCAATAATAATAATAATGTAACATTCATGAAGGGGGAATATGGAAGCATCTCAGCAGGATGGCTCTAGCATTCTGCCGCATTAACGTGACACCCAGCAGGCAGTAGATTTGGCTCAGTGCTTCATTGTCAGATAGTCCCATTTGCATGGCAAGTCTCTTGCTCAATCTTGAGAAGCATTCTTGGGCTTCACATCCCCAACCACCATAAACTTCCACCACTAATGGAATACACGTCCAGCCCAACTCTGAACACATTTCATCATTTTTGGCATGCTTCCTTACCTCGCCACATTCTGCAGAATTGCCTGAAGCCAAACTCGCTTCCAGAATGAGATCTGTATTTAGCGGATGGATTACTTGTAGGTCAAATGCTGCAGGGTGGGAGAGAGACCAGTTTGGCACCAGTGCATCAGCTGGTCTAGAGAAGTCTATGCCTGGACCTTTCTCCAGTTGAGGAGATAGGCATGCTTTAGAGCACAGATGGGCAAAACAGTCCCTTAGTTTATTGTGCCGTACAATGGCGTCACCTCCAGACCGACATGTAAGAGCATGGTGGCCATCTGGATCAAGAGTCTTAGAACAAAGAAAACATTTACTGTCAGTGGAGGAGATAGGTATACCTAGCCACCATTTTAAAAGGACTTGCATCTCGTGAGGCGCTCCAAAGCTAAATCCCTGTGTATTGAAGGTATAGCTCTTAACCAGGCATATGCATTAGTGCTCTAAGTCGTGCTCTGGTACAAACAGTACTGTTATTAAGAAGAGTCTTGAAGAAAGTTTCTTCGATTTTACCTGAAAGGTGGTGCTGCTGTGGAGGAGAGCTAGTTACTGATTCAAACGTCATTGCATCAGCAGGATCAACCTTTGAGTTGTAGAAAGCTATAACCTCTTTGAGACTTTGAGACACATTAGGAGCATTTGTGATGTCGATAGCATTGGACACAGATGCAATGTATGCACTAGGGGAGTGGTTAGAGACTGATCTCAAACCTAGACCACCAAACCGAAGTGGAAGTTGAACTTGTTTAGTGGCTGAATGTGGTAGTTCAAATGCCGCACATTCCTCTAAACAGTGGAGGACATCTTCATCAAAACAAGTAAACTGCTGTAGTGAAGAATCACAAGGTGGAATGGAGCAACCTAGATGGAACAGCTTGCAGAAGCTCGCACAATGGCAAAGTAGCAAAATGGACACTTGAGGGTCGCACAACTTAGGTAAAAGATGGAGAAGAGAACAAGCCTGTTTTCTTTTTGACTCAATGTAGTCACCGCAAAATTCTGGACTTCCAATTGGTGCCCCCAGAATTTCAAGGTTAGGTGTAGTTGATGTAGGAATGCAGGAGTTGAACGTTGAAAGGTATCTGCATTGGGACTAAACAGTTCGCATTTTGACTGGTTGAGGATCAGGCCATTTGGCTTGCCCTCTGTACCTAGGACCTCTAAAGCCCTGAGAACAGCAGAGCCTGGACCAGCCAGAGCCCCGTCATCTAGGTACCATGCATTAAACAAGAGTTGTTGACATTGTGGGTCTGCTGCCAACTGTCTCAGGACTGATTGAAGGACTAGAGCAAATAGTAGAGGGCCTAGTGGATCACCCTGCTGAACCCCTGATGCCGATGAAATTGTACCAACAGGATGCCAGAGTATTACTAAAATAAAGAAATAACAATTAATGTAAATTAATTAACAGCAATTAGACACTAATATGACGTATCTATTAAATTGCTGAATATCCTGCTGATAAATTTCAGTCCATTAAATCCAAACCATTCTCACATAAGTTCTTCCTTTTTGAACTGGTTAATTACCAATACCAAAATATAACTAATTGTGGTGAATTTTGTATGGAATTTTCCTTCAATGTGGGACACCCTGTATGTCTTTTGCCTCACTCAATAAAACATTAACTTTGATATAGCTAGTTTGGATGACAGTAGTGGTGTATAGAGGAAGGAAACAAGGACAAATGCAACAGCGTGGAGCACCCCTGGGGGCCCGGACATCAACATGAAATTAATGAGTAGCTACCTTCTCGTCCCCAGATCGGTGAGTTTTTTGCATTACAATACCCGCCCTCTGTCATTTTTTTTTTTATAATGCAATAACCAATAATATGGCATACCTTCATTTACAATGCATGCATCAATAGAATGAATAAGTTCCTCACAACATTCCTGTGTCTGACCCTGGAGTCGAGGGTGTTCGGTTCCCAGGAACAGCCTCGCACCAGATGCACAACATTAAGGATTTGTTTGTTTGTTTGTTTTTTCTTTGGGGGGGGGGGGGGGGGGGGGGGGGGGGAGGCATATTAGTGCCATTGGGCCTCTCTACTGATTTATCTGGTGCAGGTTTTCGGACTTGAAATAAAGGTTGTGTTATGTACTATACACAAGTACATGCTATTGGTACTGACCCTTCCTCTTTGCACATACAACTCCATTCTGTACTTACCATGCAGGGGCACAGTTCTGTCATACTAGAAATACATTTTGGATATTCCGATTATTATTAATCAATGGTATGTAACTATGTAGATGTGCACACAAAGGATGAAATGAACGTATTAAACAGACACAATGTGGGAACCCTGGCTTTCGCAACAGCTAGATCAATCACACTTAATCTGAAAGCTCGCCCCTGTGATATCCGTGCACCTCTTAAGCAAATTATGGAAGAGCACAGGAGAGAGAAGCTAACACAGCATCTTATCCAGGTAATAGTTGTGCCATAATGTTGCTCTTGCTTGATAGTATAGAAGAGAGGTAAGTCTCTTGCATGTTACAGAGGCACACTTCCCCATT
This sequence comes from Ephydatia muelleri, assembly GCA_013339895.1. Lineage (NCBI taxonomy): Eukaryota > Metazoa > Porifera > Demospongiae > Spongillida > Spongillidae > Ephydatia > Ephydatia muelleri. The sequence continues at coordinate 9,647,756 of JABACO010000006.1, forward strand.
CCTCCTGATGTGGAAAAACTAGTGGAGTGAAGGAGCCATGCTCTATTTCCCGTACACGTTGGTCATAAGATCTCTGCTTTGAATATTCTGTACGTAATACAAACCAGAGCCGGATAATATGTATTATCTCAGTACAAACAACCGAAACAAACCCATTAGCAAACGACACACATTGCGCAAGTCTGGACTATTCAGCAGGAACATAGTACTTGAGCAAGACACTTCCACCACCCGCCAAGTCGATCGGTTTTGATTGATAGTAAGACACCAGCTTTGCAACCGAGTGGAACGACTTTGCAGATGGTGCGTTGCTTAGAGAATATTTTTTGTCGTGCGCTCTAATAATGTCCAAATGGTAAACCACTCCGTCCCGCATTAATGAAAGGATAAAGTCAGGTTTTCTGTCCGCTGTCGAGATTTCAGGGTCGCGAACCAGAAATGTACCATCAAGACGTTGCGTATGCTTCAAAAAATCCTCAGCCTTCCTCGTACTTATCCTGCCGCGGTAGTATGGTTCTTTGCCGGGCGCACCTTTTTTAGGTTTGCTCGTAGCAGATGACTCTTGGTTTCTTCTTAAGGATGTTTGATTCCTCGGGAGTGACGACGGTTCAGAGTATTGCCTTCCACCAGTGGGAGGCTGATAAATTTGGGGGTTCGATGGAGGAGATGATGCGGATGATTCAACAATTGGCACACGCGGCCTGAGAATCCTACTAGTTTCATCATCACTGTCTGACTGAGAGTTCCTCGGACAACACAAATTGAAAAGAGCCATTATTAAATCACGTGACCACGATTTTGTGTGGGCGTGCTCCCCTTCTGATCATGTGATAAATAAGATGGGTGGTTGTTGTCAACGGGAGAGAAAAGAAAAAGCTGCGTTACTACAGCACTCACCCACGACGTCAATAACTATTGATGGTTACTCGTCTACCGGAGAAGCCACGGTAACCGATTCTCGCCGACAGCGACCTGATCCACAAAATACGGGCTCAGAGAAAGCTCTTAAAAAGGCGCCCATAAAGAAGAGCTACTACTTTGGTAGCATAACACGCAAGGAGGCAGAGAACGTGTTGCTGCGATCGCAACATTTCGACGGGACGTACCTTGTCCGTGACAGTGAAAAACAGTTTCCGGAAGGAATACCAACGTACGCCATCTCGTTATTAAATAATGGAATTGTCTTCCATATAGAGATTAAGACAAATGATCGTGGGCGGTATACCATCCCCGAGCTACTCTCGAAATCATTCAGCTCGGTGGACAAGCTAGTTGGACACTTTCAAAATACACCTCTTGACTTGGAGGGGGGCTGCTCCGTTAAACTAAAGTACTACCTTCAAAACACTAACAATGTTCCGTCTTGATTTGAGTGTTGTGTGTTGTGCGTTGTGATATTGTATGCATGTTTATTGTATGCATGTTTCGTGGAAAACAGTGGCGGGGGTGGGGGGGCGCGGAGGGGGAGGGGAGAAAATGAATAATTTACAATGAGGTGTTAGCCCCTCCCCCCGCCTCCCGGCATTCACCAGCTTATATTTACTGATTATTTTGTTTTGGTTTTTGGTGCGCTGCAGTTTGTATGCTATTGCACTGTTTTTATATAAAACTATGACGATGGATTCGGACTCGGGGTGAAAAAGTTGTTGGTATCTACGCTTGCTGTATCAGGGTGCATGCACACGTGGTCGACTCATTTACGTAAGCACTATCATAATGTATGAAAGTTTCGTGGCGCACAAAATTGTGGCCTCAACCTAAAACGCGGCATTGATGCTGTTAGGATATATATATGGGGTTTAGGGTTTAGGGTTTAGGGCCGCGCCGAAGGCGCGAGGGACCAGGTCAATTTGCACCCGGAATCCGAATCCGGTGTCAAAAAGCACCCGTCTAGCACCAAATTTTTTTTGCAATGTTTCGGCCGTCAACGACCACTGCACGACCACTGGACGAGGGCACCTTCGGCGCCATATTAATACTCCTAATTGTGGCGCACGATTTCGTGAGCCACGGAAACTTCCTTCATACTTACGTAGTGAGTCTGAAACGAGTCTGCAGTATACATTATGCAATAATGCTTACGTAGTGAGTCTGAGAACGAGTCCTCACGCACGCACGCACACACACACACACACACACACACACACACACACACACACACACACACACACACACACACACACACACCTTTCCCCTCCATCGCAATATAATCTATGCACCATACTACTGAAAGCAGAGTACGTATATGCATGCATGTGCGCATGTATTGTAAACTACGGTTAGGTCTTAGTCATTATCACGATTAAATTGCCCATGAGCTTCGGATGATGCCCAAGAGTCCATTTAATGACACACTGATTGCTTGAAATTTTCCCTTACATGTAATTGTTACTAGTGCTAATTAGAGCCTTGTGAGTGATTCTGAATTTGTATTCTCAGTGCGTAGACAATCTGTCTCAGTGTGTGGATAAAACACATCATACTTATCACGGCACGTGTTTTAATTGAAAACCTCTGACCTTCCTATCATTTTATTTGGATGTGCCCCGACAGCGCATTTTTTTGACAATACAGTTATTGTTATCATGCCGGGTTGTGAATTAACATTCATGGTATTTGTATTGCTATTTAGAATGAGAACTGCTGAATGACACCCTGAGGAACCATCTTGAAGTATATTGAATGACATTTCAAACTGCTTGTATGTTCCATCATTTGCTAACAGTGAAGGATATGTTAAGAAGCATATCAATAGGACTTGAGGTAATTAGACAACATGCATGCAGTATCATAACTGGTACAACATGGAACACATCCGCTCAGCACGACATATGGCCGGTACAGATTGTTCTAACATTTTGCAACATCAGTATATGGAAACAACCCATATATGTCATTTATTCTACTCATTTACTGCACAGTCGCAGGGGCGGATACAGGAATTTCGAAATGGGGGGGGGGGGGGGGGGGGGGGAGTATTAAAAATACTACTTATGACGCCATGCAAGTATCTCACACACGTTTGGTGGGTTTCTAGAAATAGATTATGCTCGTTCGCACAATGGGCTGTTGTACGGTATCGGAATCCGGAACGTTGTATGGTCTCGGAATAGTCGATCGCAGAATCGGATCGATGCTGTATTGTTCAATCGCAATGTTTGCCCTCCAGGGCCATACTAATGGCCTGTGTTTTGTAAGCCATTGTATGTATATGATGCACATGTAAAGAAGATCCTAAAGTTACATGATGCATTGTTTGTGGGGGACCTAAATTTAGATGGGATAAGTTATGACATATCGAGAAATCGCCCATGCATCGGTGGTCATCTTGCATTTTATTTCAAATTGAATTCTAAATTATCTCATAAAATTCTAAAAATCGATTTAAATGTGTGCTGTTATTTTCACTGCAATAGAGTTAAGCAATGTTATGCGAAAATCAAGGCAAGAATCTAATTACTCCGCATCTAATTATTAATTCATCTTCGTTTATTAATGAATTTTCCGCAGACTAAATCGGATGGAGTTTCTGCTACGTAAAACGTTCGGATGGAGTTTCTGCTACGTAAAACGTTATGTTACGAAGTGCATATGCATATGCTCTAGCTCTTTGATACTAAGGCTATTGTAATCCGTTTCACCACAGATAGTTTCTATGCGTAAAAACGCTCAAAAGCTTATGCTTATCCCGATGCGCCTTTGAGTATATACATATACAGCTGGGCACTAGCCAATGAATTTGTACACCCCCACCCCCCCCCCCCCCCCCCCCCCCCACGTGCACCTCCCTCGAAACTCGCCACTGCACACGCGCGCCAGTCATGGTGCTATAACTCCATCTGTTGATTCATCGATGTTAACTAGGGTAGGTGTGGGTAAGATCCCTCCAAATGTGGGGGCATCACCGCATACACACAGAAGTACATATTAGAGCCACTGGTTATGAACTCCCAAGTACGGATTTAATAAAGGGTAACCCCCCCCCCCCCCCTTACCTTCCCCAAAATCAGCATGAGTATATTGATGATAAATTGAGTTTGAGTGTACATGTGTGTGGAAAGACAGGTGTAGGCATCTCTCTCAATTCTATCTAGGGGATTTGGAGAGAAGTTGGGGAACTTTGATTGACATCTCTTATCAATCACCTCAAGTATTCTGGCCTTTAATACAACTTCTACAACAATCTGCACATCTTTCACATCTGACTTCATGCTGTGATCAGTTGCCTCTGGATCGATGCCTGTCTGTCTCTCAAAACCAAGAGCAAGCCTCTCAAGGGAGGACACTGCTCTTGCAGCACGAGTGCAGCGCTCCCATGTTTGCTATTAATTGTTTGTAAAGCCTGTTTACATGCTCATTGTGGAGATCACAAGGCAGGTTGCGCCCTTTGCCACCATGGGTATTCCCCAGTTAGCTGGTGCACAAGGTTAGGCTGAAGAGTAGCAAATTGGAATTGTAGTCGAAGAGCCTCGAGTGCATACTTAGTCTTCCTCTCTGCATGGAAGTGAAGCATACACAACTTCCAACATCTGATGACACGTTCGCCATCTCCTTCCTTACAGGCATCAGTGAAAAGGTGTACTAAAGCTGTAAAGTGCCATAGAACACGTGCATAGCTCACTTGTATACGCGTTGTGTATTTCTAAATGGAGCGCAATGAAAATCAACGGGCGACACACATAGAGACAAGGAAAACCAGCGCTGGGAACGAGGAGTATACGGAATCCAGGTTTCCAAAATAAACTACAAAAGCGAGACACAAAAGTAGCTGGCAGTGTTCTATTTTTTGCCCCCGTAACTTTAATATTAAAATAGGGCCTGGGGACGAGGCTAACCTGGAGGTGGGTGAGGATGGTATTACGATACAGTTTTTGTTATGAAAGAAGGGGGGTGGGTGTTTGGTGGGTGTCTTGGTTAGGAAAGGAGAGGGGTGGGTGTTTGATGGGACCAGATGAGCAGCCAAGTGTACAAAAGTGGACAATTACAGACTGCCATCACCCACACACCCATGTCCAGGTAGGCGTGTGAGATGAAAGGAGACAGCTGGGCCCTGGATTCCAAGCAACCTAGGATCCAGTCGCGGTCCTTCTGCCCTCTACCCTTCCATTCCTTCTCAGCCTTCTCAATGTTTGCATTGTAGGTGTCACGCAATGCCTTGGCTTTGAGGTGTTGGTTGTAGTTGTCATTTGCTGTTTTGCGCTGCCCATCAGAAAGGCTGTGCCTCAATGTGACATTATACATGTGCGTGCGCACACACACACACACATACAACTCAGTGACACAACACTTGGGTAGTATATGCATGTGTGTAATCTAGCTTTCATGCATACGCAAACACTAGTCTGAGGACCCGACTACATCCCGAGACTAGTGACACACAGAAGCAAAAGGCGTATCACTTAGATAATGTACATGTTCTTGAATAGAAGAGCGAGCACACTGTAGAGACAGCTTTCAGGCCCGTAGGCAGCATTAGAAAAGTGGTCAGGCTGGTAACAGGACCAAACAAAATAGCAGCTAGGGGGTCTGGGGGAGCGCTGTCAGCTCCCCCAGCGGGGTCTGGGGCGGAGCCCCAGAAGCTAACGCATTTCCTCGAATCTGAGTGGCATTTTTGGCAGTAAAATTGCTATACCATGACTGATACAAGGCTCAATAATCTACTTGTTCTCCATGTCCATAAGGATCGCTGTGATTCACTAGTACAGGAGGATTGCCTAAATGAGTTTGTGTGTTGCAGTGAACATCGCCTTTCTCTGTTTGGCAAGTTTGACTTTGAGATACATGCATTGTTGCATTATTTAGTCAATATAATTGGTGTTGGGCAATAAGGCATTATAGGGAGTATATGTTTAAGTATATAATGAGTGCATATTGTTCGGAACTTTGATTCATTACATCTGACATCATGCAGGGAAAGATTTTATTGCCACATGCATCAATCTGCAATTTTTCTTGCATGCCAGAAACCTTGCTCCACACTCCTGATTTCGCAAGCGCTCAAGAGTATTGCAGGTTAGCTGTGCTATTTCAGCTGACGATTGCTGAAAGTTAGCGTAGCCAGCCATGAGGTGCTCACGTACGCACGTTGACTAAAATATAAATCATTTATCATTATAAATGTGACTGGTTTCAAGATGGAAACAAAAAATAGCAGCGGATTGCAATTACAAGTACGCACACAGCTACTCATTGGTCCAGAACTAAACAACCATGAAAAACTTTTTGCGGGTAAACTGTGAATATAATTATTATATACCGGGTATGCACACAATTTTATATCGTTTTCAGCCGTTTCGTGAGGTGGACCTTGCATGGGCAAAAAGTGGTCAGGCTATAGCCCGAATGCCTGACCGGCTGCTACGGCCCTGGCTTTGCAATGTAAGAATTTAAGACACTGCCGCTTGGTTCCGCCATTATCTCTGCACGCACGATCGTTGTAGCAAAGCCCTCACGTGATCTCGTTGCCAACAAGATGTTGTTGTTTTATGTTGCAGTATCTAATTAACGCGCTGAATTAATACAGATCCACAATCGCAAGTGCACGTGATCCATGTGGGCATAACATAATCGCATAAACAAATAGGTATCCGTAAAAATACGGCCTTAAATTATTGCGCCCAAAACAATTTAAAAATCTGAGGCAAGAAAAGTGGGGTCTAAAAATATTTTGACTACTGTAAAAAATAAAGAAGTACATTACCTTTATTTTCCAAGTGCGACCTAATCACTATCTTATTTGAGCTAAGAATTATGATTGATTGAATACATTTATAATTTGGTATGGAAAATAACATTTTGTATACATCTCTATGGAAAGTGCTATTTTGCAAAAAGGCAAGAAATATTTCATTGTAAAGAGATAGTTTTTTTTCTACTGATAATCAAGACCTTATCATTCTGAAGCAAAATTGACTGCAACCTAAGGTGGGCGGATTGTAGTTAAGGCATTAATAATCAATGTGTTAAAAATCCATTCATTTTCTATGGAAGTTATACGGGAGTATACGCGAATATACAAACTGCAACAATTGTCAATTCCTTTTGACTGGGCATTTCTCCATATGAATCTTGTACTAAGTATGTATGTTTACTCTTATTATAGTAGATGCAAGTCACAGGCAACTGGATATTCGAAACTGGCTACTGATAACTTTTGAAATAGTAACCTCTTTTCTTGGTAAAAAACATTGTTTTGAAGCATTCATTTTGCCCTATTCGGCTATGATAAAAGTTAAAGCGATACCGCGGCATAAGTTTTGAACAAAAAGATTCTTGAAGTACCTATACCGATCGTAATGGTATATCACATGAAACTGATTATAGTGAACGGACATATAGGGACGACGCTTTATTAATTTACGGAGTTCTTTTTTGAATTTAATAACATTGTTATTAACCACAGGCAATAGCTTCATAGCTTCATAGGAATAGGCGAAAGCGTTAGAATAATAAGAGCTAGTATACCTTTAGGAAAAAGCATGCATATAAGCAATCAAATCAGAGAAATTCTAAGTATGTGTCTGAGAAAACACCTTTCCTAGCCGTTCAAGTATCAGAAGGTTCAGTAGATGCTGTAATAACCAGTTTAATAAACATATGGCTCTTGGTTTTTGGAATTCCGACAAACCAAGTTAAGGATCCACTTTTCATGCTGATTTTTCTATCACCAAAGGTGCAAATTAATGACAACGTGACGTCACGAAGAGTATACGTGCGCGGGTTTGGGGACGAGACCACCTCACGTGACACCGATGGGTGTTCACCCTCAAGCGGGCGTACTTAACTTATGTACATGTTCGGATCCGGTCTCCAACAGTTTCACAACAAGAAAGGGGAGGATACACCCTCCGTTCCACGTTCCCAGGGTCAGGTTCGGTTCCCATATACTACTGATGTTCCCCCCAAACACGAAGTATTCTATATTGCGTATCCCGAAAACATGATGATTGGAATTGAAGTGACAATTTTGGGGGGATTGATAAATTTGAAAAGCGAGCTGGAAAATATGGGTCATCCATATCATCATGGCAATAATTAATTTTAATAGTTTTACAGGTGCTATATATAGATTGACCCGACCACTTGTAAATATACTCCTATGAACTTTTGAACCAGACGGTATGAGCAAGCAAATGTAGTTATGAATACTGCATGTATTTTATACTCGTATTTCACATATGTGTAGGTTAAACTGCATGATTGAAGATGCATTGCAGTATGGCTAGCGCAGATCGGCGAAAGGAGAACTTCGAGCTGCTGTTAGCGATGGAACGTACGACACTATCAGGGAAGCTATTTATCGGAACGCTAACGTTATTCGCTGCCATAGGCGGATTCCTTTTTGGGTACGATACAGGAATTATTTCTGGGTCGCTACTGAAACTAAGAGTAGAGTTCGCCCTATCAGTCGCCTGGCAAGAGGCAGTTGTCAGTGTCACCGTAGGTGCAGCTGCATTATCGTCTATCGTTGCTGGTCCAAGCTGCGATATGTTCGGCCGGAGACCTGTGCTACTTGCTGCCTCAGTCGTATTCACCATTGGAGCGGTCTTAATGGGCGCTGCTCAAAACGCAATCATGCTTTTAGTGGGGAGGATAGTCGTTGGACTAGGCGTGGGATTTGCGGCAATGGCGGTGCCAATGTACATAGCAGAGGTATCCCCGGCTAGCATAAGGGGAAAGCTGATACTGATCAACAGTATGTTTATTACCGGCGGAATGTTTTCAGCAACAGTTCTGGCAGGAGCGCTTAGCAGTCTACCCTTGCATATTGGATGGAGGTACGTACCGGGGATGCATGGTATTATGCACAAATTCATGCATCATGTTTCGTTTTTTTTTTTAATGTTTTTTTAATTTTATTTTATTTTATTTTTTGAGTGCAAATGCATGTCGTGTGGGTGTCAGCACCATTACGGATTGTTTCCCATCGGCGCGAACGCACACACACGCACACGCACACGCACCATGACTCTCGTAATTGCAGGATCATGCTGGGTCTCGCAGGGGTTCCGTCTGTGATCATGTTCGTGGGTTTTATTTTTCTGCCCGAGAGTCCTCGCTGGCTTGTGTTTCATGGTCACGAAGACAAGGCAAGAAGAGTTCTCCGTCAAATAAGAGGACATTCCGAGGTGGAAGAGGAACTGAAAATGATAACAGACGACTATCAGGAACACCTCAAATCTCACATAGGTCAGTTACCAAAACGTACAATGGACTGCATGTAAATATTAATCAGTGGCACAGCTTTAAGTGATTTATTTATTCCTCCAACACTGTGTTCATAAGTCAACATGTAAATCCTCAATGCGGAAGTCAACACGCATTACTCCAATGCATGTTGGCGTTTTGGTTATGTTGTATAAAAATAATATAATAGTATAACCAAAGAGCTTGACCTCGTGAAAATCACATTATTAGTAATAGTACCTGCTTCGTGAACCTTTTCCCATTCGATCCATTCAAGTTGTCGCACCCGATGGTATTACAGTATGGTTTCTGTGCATTGAGGGCACGCTTTATTATTATTTAATTATCACCACTCAGGATGCATTCAGCAGGTGAAGAAGTTCTTCACGTCATATCCTATTATGATGGCGCTATTGGTCGGTTGTTCCCTACAAATGTTCCAGCAATTATGTGGCATCAATACAATCTTGTAAGCATTGTTTTGTGCACACGAAGCTTAGCATTTCTGATTGGCATTACTGTTAGACTAGGTAGTAGAGAAATGGAAGGTTGTTGATGAACAATTAAAAACATAGCATGCATTGATCAAATCATTCTTAAATGACAATAACACTAACATTACTTGTATCAACATAACACAAGTGGCTAATGTGTTGCAGTGTTGCATGTCGTCATACAATGACATTTAACAATGATTGATAAATGTATCAGATGAGCACAAAAATAGGGATTTGGCAAATATCTTCATCAGAGAATGTAGTATTAGGCATATTCAAGGATTTTGGTAAAATAAGTGGTTTTTACATGGGGGGGGATAATGATATGGATCCATTGTTCAGTTGCAGAGAAGCATTCAGAATATGTTATCGGTTGTTTTGTTGTTTTCCTACAGTATGAGGAACTCACCACTTTCAATTAGCCAGTTTTCATTCCTATTTAATAAAAGCAAATACTTTCATTTAACTAACCAACTGGCTACAGTTACACAGTTATGTTGATACTTCAAGATCTTTGGTCTTTTGCATTGCAGTGCACTAGTGGACTACCAGAGAAATGTATTAGCTTATTTCAGTCAAGCACAAGCCTTTTCCATGCACTGAAAACTGGTCCCCTTCCCTCCACTCCCCCTCCCCCACCCTTCTCACCCTCCAAATAAACATAAGAATAATGTATTAGTTGGTTATTCTATTTGTATAATTAATTTTCCTTGCCACACCTAATTTGTGTTGATGGCAGCTTCATGATTGCTTCAGTTGATCAAATCTGGGATATCAGAAAGCATTTAATCAGTATCATTATTTCCATTCTTGGAGGTTTATCTCTTGTGTACAAGCTATGAGCAGCTATGAATAAAGTATAATTATCTTTATTTAAGTCAGGGCTCACCTTTATGGGTAATATCAGTACACAGGTAAAGAACAAATCATCCTCCAGATGGACACATTGTCCAACAGCAGTTTTACTTGAGTCATCAGATGAGATTACTGATATATTATAATCAAAATAGAATGCAATCGTTTTACACAGTTAGTGGAACACAAGATGACTGGAGGTATAATTAAACGCCTTTTTTTAGGTTACAAAGCAGATTCTGACAAGTACATGTATGGGAGGTTTGCAGTCCACGTAAGGTAATGAAAAGATTAATTTTTTATGCTGCACAAAATGGGACAGTTTCCGCGAAAATTGCCCCACGGTTAAAATGTTCATCGCGTTTGAATCGCTATAACTTCCCAACGGAAAACGCTATCGACTTCCTATTTTCAACACTTCATACTACACCATTTCACTATGAAGTGTTGAAATTAGGAAGTCGATAGCGTTATCCGTTGGGAAGTTATAGCGATTCACACGCGATGCATTTTTATAACATTTTAACCGTGGGGCAATTTTCGCGGAAACTGTCCCAAATGTTCCTCCATTTGCATAGCCATTATATGTAGACACTTCACAAAACTGCTATATTCGAAACTATAGGTTATTGCTTGATCTATTACACTGAGCATGTTTGCACACTGGTTTTGTTTTGCAAAGACAAAGAAAATAATCAGACACTTCGTCCTGTGTACATTGGATATTACAAGGATAATCCATAATTATAACAGAATGCACACAGTCATCCAGCTACTTTACAGGTGTCATACAGATATAATAAATTGTATATCGGTTTTGGATACTGTAAATGTAAAACAGGCTAGGCTTTGCATCCCTCGTGTGTGAACTCATAACTGCAGTGCAATTAGTGCTATGAGTGTCTAGATTTATCTTCCCATTTTTCCTACACATGTATAACACAATTTGTACTTTAATGTGAAATGTGGTACTATAACAACATGTGTTCTTGGCAGTTGAGAAAATCTGTTAACCTTTCTCAATAAAACTTCATCCTTGACATATTTACTTGCATAGATACTACACAGCTTCTATCATTGAGATGGCTGGTTATGAAGACAATGATGCAATTTGGTTATCTGTTATTCCAGGATTTAGTAACTTCTTCTTTACTCTTGTTGGATTGGTTTTGGTGGACCGCCTTGGACGAAGAAAGCTCTGGTTCATCAGTAATGCAGGACTTGTGTTAGGACTTACGATGTTGATAGCAGCGTTTTTGTTGAAAGACTCCCATGGCCTGAAAGCCACTCCTCTGTCGATAGATAGTACCTGTGGGTACAAATCTTGCTGGTCTTGTACAGCAGATAGCAGCTGTGGATTCTGTGCTGACTATGACCCACATACACAGCAATACCTTCATGGCACTTGTAGTAATGGATTGGTTAATGGCAGCTACTTTAACAACATCAGCATCTGCGATCTGCACACAGAATATGTGAATAACTCAGGCAACTTAAGTTATACTCCCACTACACTGGAAAGGAAATGGTTTTTCTCATCTTGTCCAGACTCCCTTTTTGGACCTTTAGCCATCATCTCTCTTTTTGTGTACCTTGCCTTCTTTGCTCCTGGAGTGGGTCCTCTTGCTTGGACTATCAATGCAGAAATCTACCCAACCTGGGCCAGAAGTACAGGGATTGCTTTAGCAACTAGTACAAACTGGGTTTTCAATATGATAGTGTCGATAACATTTTTGTCTTTGGTTCATGCTCTGGGTCAGCCATTGACCTTCGGGTTGTACACAGTTCTATCGTGTATTTCTTTGTTTTTCGTGATGCTATTCCTGCCAGAGACCAAGGGGAAAACACTGGAGGACATGGAGCACCTATTTCAACGTCCATACTTTATGCGATGGTGCAGGCAACGAATACTGTGGAAGAGGTTGCAGGAAGAACAAGAGGAATAATAGAAGAGGATTTATTGCTCTTTTATTTACATGTTTGCTTCTAGTAATGAAGTGATGATGTCTATGTAGTGATTATGCAATTGCCACATCATTGGAAATGTGCACACATTCTGGTATGCATAGTTTGATTCATGAGTGCAGTGTATACCATATGCCAAAATAAAGTTTGTGACAAAAGTAGATTGTGATAATTGAAAGAACAAGATGTATTGCTCGGCTGGTGTTCATGAATAGATCAAGTTGAGGCTGACCAATTCAATTATAAACTTTTCCAATAATCAGTTCTATTATAATGTTAAGGACTTGGCCGGGTGTGCAAGACTTGTACATCTACCATCCTCTTCAATAGGAATGTGTAACCCAACTTGGCAATTTTGTGAATATAAGGCTGAATGATGTAAAATGTATCATGGCAAGATTAAGTGCAAGGCAGGGGTGAAATTAATAAAGAAATCACAATTGTTGAACACAGTTTGAAAAATAAATTCAACACTGTATGGTAGGCTCAACTTGGTTCTAGTCAGAGCAAATGCAAGGGCACTGCTATCCCGAGCATATGGCGTCGACTCTGACATCCCAGCTTAACTATAGGTTGGCAATCAGCTGTTCAAACATAGTCGTCGTGTATTTTGTGTGTGCTCATTTACATAGTAGTAATAGCGTGCATTACCTGCTGTGGTGCTGTGTACAATCTATGTTTAGTATTATTGGTATATGTTATTAATATCACTGTATATGTATTTCAATAATAACAATTAAAAATAAAATATTATTAAAAATAAATAAAAATTCTCATGCGTGTCCAAATCTACATAATTCCACAATGAAACGATACATGCACCTCCATTTTATCTGGCCTTGCAACCGCGAACTGTGACAAGAGTGCTGTGGTCTGCTCAACACAAGCACATTGCATTTTTAATCAGAGATTTGGGATCTATGAGCTGCTGTATCAATAAATAATGGTATTGTTCCAATGGAGTGTGATGCATTCTAGATAGGCTGACACCACAATACCAAATTAAACTATAAATCTGGTGTAATAATTAGCCACCTTGTAAAATATTCAGTAACACCCTCACATTAGTACCAGCATCTGTAAACAGTATATGGTTGCTTAGAGATACACTACTTCAGTAAATTACAATTGATATCCACCGGTGAAGCATGCAATTGTATTAGCAATGTGATCTCCATCGAATGTCAAATAACAATGGGCTTGCTCATATGTGTCTACTTTGCAATGCTCTGCCTGCGTTATTATTTGCATGTAGCTGTTGAACACAATTTTTTAATCTCAACTCGATGTGCTATATTATGATGAAATACAACCACGTGGTTGTATTTCATCATAATATAGCACATAGAGTTGAGATTAAAAAATTGTGTTCAACAGCTACATGCAAATAATAATGCATGTCACTTATTTAATTTGTGTGGATTAAACCCCTTCCTGTCCTTGTTCATCAATAGTCCTGATAATAAATGCCTACATGTAAAAGTATATATACACATAACTGTTTTGAGTGAGTGCAGTGTGACAAAATTCTAGTGACATGAACATGTAAATGATAGCAAGAAAATTAGATCACTCTGATAAAATTGAAATAATCAATCAAATTGATATCAGTAACCAATGCAGTAAAGTACATGTAGTTTTCATGTAAAACATACACCTGTGAACATGCAACATGTTTTGTTTCAAAACAGGCCACCCATTCCTTTATTTCTCTTCCTATCTGCAAGATCCTTTCTGTTGTGGTTGGCTCTGTGGCCCTTATTTCTCTCCTTCCACTGCCTTGATCGTGCATCATCTGAAGCTCTTGTCTGACTGTCTTGCTGCTCTTGACTGGCCTCACCCTTATCACGCTTTGTGGGTGGATCAGAGGCACTAGTGTCATGAGTGGTGATACTTGCAGCACTGCTCCTTGCTGTTTTCTCCTTTGATGCCTTCCTTTGCTCATACGACTCCAACGGATCAGCGTCCCTGCTCAGCTCGCTGTGCGTTGATCTTTGCACACCTTGCAACAGTCTACTTGGTCCACATTTGTGCTGCTCTCCTTCATTGAGATGACCCTTTCGTGCCCTTGTGCCAATATCACTGTCACCTTGCTTTCCAGTAAGTTTCTCTCTGTCCCCCTCTTCATACCTCTCCTCAACCTTTCTCTCATCCCTCCTTTCAAACTTCACTTCATCCGTCCTCTCCTTGTCCCTTTTCTCATATCTCCCCTCATTCTTCCTGTCATACTTGATCTTGTCACTCCTCTCATCCTTCCCCTCATGTCCCCTTTCATAGTTTCCCTCGTTCCTTCTTTCGTACTTCCGTCCGTCACTCTTCCCCCTCATTTCAACACCATAGTCCTGCAGTGATGCATTTCTACCAACACTGCTGCCTTGCGCATCTGCACGCCATTCCTCTCTTCTTGCTCCTTTGCTTTGTTTATGAAAACCTTGGCCTGGATTTTGGGCTGTACTACGTTTTAGGATAATAGGTGCACGAGCAGCAGTAGATGGTTGCATCCCCTTGTTACCTACATTGCCTGAGGACTAATGCAAAAGTACCCTGAATATGCTGCCTCAATATATAATGCACCAGTACAACACATGCTTCAAATACAGTGTAAAAGCACTTTGAAAACTCCAAACTACATGTACAGGTATGCAAACCCCTTTGTACTTAACCTCTATCACCCTTTGGTACTCAATTGAGGACAGTGGTCCTCAATTGAGGACAGTGGTCCTCAATTGAGGACAGTGGTCCTCAATTGAGGATCAAACCTAATAATAGGTCATTTAGCAAAAACTTTTGCGGATTACGTGCCTTTTAACACATAGTGGTGACTAGTGGATAAAGTTTGCTCGTGTTATACATTCTTGCCCCTCAAGCCTATTGTTACATTAGCCGAGTGAAAGGCAAGTCTCCCGCGCGCGTGCAAACCGCAATGAGCAAGAGAGCACAACTCAAAGATCGGCGACAAAGTTCAGAGTAAGTGCAAAGTGAACTTTGGCACAAAGGGAATCGTTAGCAGCAGCATCGGGAATGGTAATAGTAAAAAAATTTGCTATGGATTGGGTTTTGGGTGGCCAGAGTATCCACGGACTAATGGGTATTTGCAGGGATGGCCAATTACCTCTGCAGAAACAGTACACACAACCAACTAAGCTTAGAAAGACTGCTGTGGCTTTGTTAGATGAAGAAGGTAGCACCAGCTAGTGATGACAGTACAAGTTCTAGTGAAGAGTACAGTGTAGAAAGTGAAAGTTATACAGAGTTACCAAGGTAGGATTAGAAGAAAAAAAAAACACAACAATTCAGATATACTATATCTGCACCTCTTTATTTATAGCAATCACAACTCTGATGTCCAACAACATGACCAAGATCAGGAGGTGCACAGGGTTTTGAATCTATTCCTTCATGGAAGACAATGGGAATTGCTACCAGATCTCGTCTTTGACCCTGCTGTTCATGACAAGTTTACACAGGAGACCAGAATCAAGTGGAATCAAGTGGAGCAGCTGAAGAGTATACAAGACCGAGCTGAAATTGACTATTTATTTCATTTCTACCCCATGCAGACAGTGCAGCAGACCCTCAACTGTATGGGGGAGAGAATGGCTCGTAAAAGATATAATCCAATCACAAAGGGAGTGGCTTGGAATTCGCTTAGCAATGACAATTGAGTCTAGATGAGGTGGAAATTCAAACCTACTGGAAGGATGGAGAGGATCCTCATACCCTTCTCTCTTGGTGCTTCGATGGGATCAAGGGCAAAGATGAGTCGTCATCGTTTTGAGGAGATACAACAATGCCTTGCATTTTGTTCAATGCATGATGGAATTGCATCCGAAGATGTAAGCGTACATTTATCTTCACTTTGTCATTATCATCTTTCATTAAATCTATTTAGGACCCTTAAAAGGGGATCAGTCTTATAATTGATGGTTTTAATGACAATAGATAGCAAGGTATCATACCAGGTTCCCACATTGCTGTTGATGAAGTAATGAGTGCGTGGTATGGTACAGAGGCTACATGGATTACAGAAGGTATGTCTCATATAAGCCAGAGGGGAAGGTACTGAGATGAAGCCACTAGCAGATGGACAAACTAAAATCTTGATTTGACTTGACATAATGGAAGGAAAGGAGCATCAACAAAAGAAAGCATTTGCAGACATTGGTAGCGAGGTACAGCAGTAACAC
Organism: Ephydatia muelleri; assembly: GCA_013339895.1. NCBI lineage: Eukaryota > Metazoa > Porifera > Demospongiae > Spongillida > Spongillidae > Ephydatia > Ephydatia muelleri. The sequence goes on from JABACO010000006.1 coordinate 9,664,446, forward strand.
TTCGTCTCACCCAACCATGGTTTAGCAGTGGCCGAGTTGTTCATGTTGACTCTGCCTTCTCTTCTGTGAAGACATGTATGGCTCTTCACCAATATGGCCTACACTTCATGGGTATTAAAAGACTGCTCACAAGGAATATCCCCTTAAATACCTGATATCAAAGGTAGGTAGATGAGTATGGCACTAGTAAAGTCAAACCCAGAGGAGGTCACCTTTTGTTGAGGTCAACAAAGGGCCCAGATAACATCACACATCCACCTATTCTTGCATTAGGGTGGTATGACAAAAAGGGCAAGTATTTGATTAGTTCCTGTGGTACAACACTACCAGGCACACCATGCAAACGTCCTAGGTTCAAAAAAAATTCTTCATGATGGCTTCTATGAGACCGTGGCATACACGAAAGAGGTTAGACGTCCTGCCATGGTGGAGTTATTCCGTTGCTTCTCCAGCATCGACATCCATGATCATTATCAGCAAGGATCACTGGAAATGGAGTGGCAATGGGTTACACATAAGTGGCACCATCACATTTTCTGCACAGTCCTTGGCATTTGCATTGTGGACTCATTTTTTGCACACAAATTTGAAGTCACCATGATTAATCATGAGCCCATTGACTTCAACACTTTTTGTGGCTGCCTTGCTTGCCAGCTCATTTTCAACAAGTTTCTTGGTAACACCATGCCAACCTTGCAATGACAGAAATGATGGGATTGAAAATGAGGAGGTAAAGATGTGCGGCTTTACAATCTCATGTATTAGCTGCTTATCCCACATTCAGGTGTACGACACACAGCACACCCCCAGAAGCCTTGCCTCCTTGGATGCATATAAAGACAAAAAGGCCCAAAGAAAGTGCAAAGTCTGCAAACTGAAGACCGCTATGTTTTGCAATGGATGCTCAAACCCTCCAAATGAAATACTGCCACTTAGCAGTGGGATGAAATTTCGTGATTGCTGTGCAGCTTACCACTGCCAGCAGGGAATAAACTAATGCAATAAACTTTGTGCACAGTGCAGAGTTACAAAATAACAGAAATTGCATAATGTTTGTGGGAGAAAATGCATGTTGCAGAGGTGGTCCGAGGACTTGGCTGGTCCTCAATTGAGGACCAAAATCGGGGTGATAGAGGTTAACACCGGATCAGTGAAAATAAAGTACTTTTTCTGTCAAACCCAACTTTTGACGGAAAAGTGCCAATTGTTGGGAAAAGTGCGTTTCACTTAAAAACTGTCGCTGAGATGTTTCATTAGCCTGTTACCTAGAGCAGTGGCTAATCTATATGCATTCAAACTGATGCAGTTTGCCATTTAGTGTTGCTGAGACCTTTTTGTTTGGAGCTGTTTAGAGCAGATCTGGGTGCACTTTTAGACTTCATTTGGTACCAACAGAGACCACAGTAGATATCATGATCTCAGTTGGCTTGGTTCTTGCAGAAACCTACAGAGAAAACAAGCTGTGCCTCATATTCAGCTTGGTGGTTTTGGTTCAATTGATTGTGGTCTGGGGATTGCACGTATGTTCATTCACTTCGTTGAAGCACCAGAGACAGGGCTGGGGAAGGTACAAAGACATCGGTCCGGTTCTAGGTCTACAGTATATTAAGTGGGTGTTGCTCTTTCATGTTTAACATGCCTGAGTTCATCAGGCACATTCAAGAACATATGACTACCACTTTGCAGTGATTTGTTTGTTTGTGTAATATGTAACTCTTTCGCGCGCGTGTGTATGATAGTAGGCCTGATATTTTAATCTGGGAACGAGGAGTAGAGACCCTGTGGTGCTTGCTGTGTTGTTTACCATGCTAGCACGAAAAGATAGTGCCAGAATTTGTATGAAACCCGTCTATTTGATCGAAATGAGAATTTTTTGAGCCAAGAATACACAATAGAAAAAATTTACTTTTTTTTCGAAACGCACTTACCTTGCAAATTCTAACTGATACAGTTTTCAGAACGGAAGCTCATAAGAAGCTAGTAATAGCACCAAACATTGTGTAGAGAGAGAGAGAGTTTAACTACACAGAAAATATCTATTTTTGAGAAACATAACTTTTCCGACTAATTTTCCGAGTTTGACAAAATGGGCATAAAAAAGAGTACTCAATTCTCATGGAACTGGTGTTAAGTGTTGCACAATTTAAACAACTGTGGATAACAGTCTTTCTATCTATTCAATCAGCTGTTCTACATGCAGGAAGGCCATTTTAGATACATGTACATGTACATGAGCAAGTAAGATATTTTCTTATAATTAGGTAATACATATCCAGTGACCAGAATTATTAAAGCATATTTAATGGATCAAAGTTGTGAATATGCAGTTGTGGTTAGTTAAATCAATTTACACAGTAATTCTTGCATTGTGAAAGTGTGGAAATTAATGCAGTTATTGGACCAGATATATGAACTGCAGTGCAAAGTTTCTCCATGAATACATAATGCTATCCTATAGACTGACAAAAAGATTTATAAAAGAAATACTAAACCCATGCAACAGAATAGGGAAATGTATTTTAGATAACTACTTGTCCAAATGAAGTTACATGCATGTACAGACATACAGGTACTGCAGTACATCACAACTAACTGCGCACATATACGGTGTATGCGTAAAATGTACCCAAACCAACCATGCGCATCCAAATGAATGAACAATTGGGATCGTTATGAAAAGGGACCTAAAACATGTTTTTTTCCCTCAAGATTTCAATGTTTTTGATATTCTAGAATTCTGAAATGTCCTCTACATAGTGCTTCTGACACACCGAGAATCGGAGTATCTGTCATGGACTTGTAAGATGCAGAATTTTTAATTAGCCGTACATTTCAACGCAAGCATTACATTTCTACTGCGCGTAGTGGAAATTTTATAATGTATGCACTAGGTCCCATTTCGCAAAAATGATCCCAATTATAAATTTGCCCTCTAGGATATAGGACTACCACACTGCAATGCAAAGAATATATACCTCCTCCTCCTCCTCTTCGTCCTCATCTTCCGATGAACTGAAACGCCTTTGGAAAAGGCCTTTCTCATTCAATCTGTCAAATAAATCAAACAATTTATATTTACACTACATGTACATGTACATGCAGCCTCTGATAAAACATGAATATGTGTACAATTGCTGTGACACACACACCACTATCAATACAACACAGTAAATCATTAAAAGGCTATGGATCCTGCAGACGGCATCTTGAATGACCTTCTCCTTCCTCTACCACTTTCATGTCACAGGGATCTGGCTTAGCAAGTTTCGATCACAGATATAAACATAAGTTGATTAGGACAGAAATTCTCTATGTGGAACCAATGCAACAGTACATGCATTTGAGCTCAAGTCCTATGCACACATGTAGTCCTGCATTTATAACTGTGACAACATCTTTCCTGTTGCTTAGGGATTTGTTCATTAAAACCTTCACTCCATTTCTTTAACACTGATGCGAGCCTGCATGCAATTGACTTTGCCTTGCATTCAAAATCATTTGATTTATCTTTTATAAGTTATTTCTATATACATGGCACAAGGGCCAATTAATTACACTCACAGTTTGTCTACACATGTACCAAATTCTTGCAGCTCTTACAATGTAGCTGACCAGATTTGATCAAACTCATACCCTTCATGCTAATTAATACAGTGCTTAGTTAATCAAGCTTTTTTTGGTAAATGCTTTCCTATACATTCAAAATCATGTTTTTCACTTTGCACGTATGATCAAGTTAACAACTGAAACATCTAAAGTATGCACATATGCTTGGGGTTTTTTATGCATATATATTAAAAAGTAGATAGAAACGAAATACCTGTATAAGTCATTATTTTTGGGGAAGAAATAAAATTGTTATGGATTTCATTCTACCGGTAAGATAGTGCAGGGTTTCCAGATTTCAGTAAGCCAGTAAGTAGTTACATGTATCTCAAAACCCAATTGTGTGTCAACAATTCACCAATATATCTCCAGTCCATGACAATATTGTACATTACATTGTACATTACATCACTGCTTTTCAATGTGGGGTTGGCATGTTTGGTCGCTGACGGTTCGACTTGACTTTTGCTTATTTGTCTCATGTGCGCATATTATTCAATATGAACATTTCAAAATGCACACTTTCCATCCATCCTCAATTGCACATTACTCTACATGTGTACAGTATGTGCATATTTTTCCAACCAAAAAAACTTGTAAGCACTAGATTTTTGGTAGAAGGAAAAAATTGAAAGTGCTAAGGAACATAATTCATTGTCTAACATGTAGATCTCAATAAAAATACACACCTCTTATATACATCTGTTTCAGCAAAATGCACAGCAACCTACACGTATAATAGAACAATATTCCTCCAAAATGTACATCTACATGCAGTACATACCTTTTGACAGCAAACACTTCATCCGTGGTCACACTGTCTGCCACACCAACATCATGAGAGTCATAGGTATCATCGTATTCATCATTATACATGTCCTGGTCACACAGGTACGACCTCTGGTAGTCCTCTCTATCACCTTCCTCATCTAAGCACTCATCAGGGTTATTAGATTCATATTCAAAGTTCTTGTACACGTCCCTAGTGTGCTTTAAATGGGACTTATCACTGAGGACAGCAGCCACAGATGAGGGATTATACCTAGGACCACAGCAGATACAGTACAATAATTTACACATTTGATACATGTATGTGTACATATGGGGATCGTTTCCGTGAAAAGGGACCTAACGCATGTTTTTTTTCAAGATTTCAAATTCTTTGACATGTACTGTACACTACACAATACAGTGAGTAGTTACTGACACGTAGACCAATGAATGTCCTATCTATCTACATGTAAAACACAGCACGCCCATTAGCACATACATGTATATGTGCATTTACGTATTATGGATGCATCAATGAGAGCAGCGCAGCCACTAAATACTACATATACATGTACCTCTTTCCAATATTCACTTTGGACAAGTCAATATCATTTCTTCTAAAAATGTCAAAGCTGTCACCGTCATGCACATTGGCCCTCTGCGTCACAAGGGAAAGCTCCTTTGCCTGGCTGCTACCCCCAGCTGCTGTGGGATCTGAGCCACCCTGCTGATGCACATGAGGGGGGAGGGTGCCCTCAAGGACGTGGTTGATCACAGCCTCTGCATCGTTCTTGTACTTCCTCAGGCAGGCCTAATGAAGGAACACCATCATGCCAAAACCACATCGCAGTAGTGCAATAAACAAGTGGATGTTCATATTGCTAGCAAATCAGCTGAAGTTGATGCAATCATTACAGCTACTAATACATGTAGGCTGTATTTCAATGTTCTTTTTCACAGAAGTTCAGATTACCTACATTGTACACTATTGAACCAAAATTGGAGGTGCCAGCTGGGCAAATACTCCACTTGAGTGGGAGGCTTTGGTTGAATGGCTGAGTCAACAATCTACTGTGATTGAACCACAATTGAATACGTTTCACAGGAAGGGGTTTGGGGTTGTCATCAATCAAGGTTCTCACATAATCCTTGTAATGCCAGCTCCCCTGTCTCATGGGTTATGGCTACAGAAGAGCCCTATATGAAACCACACGCTATGGCCAATGTGACCTTTCAGCACTACTCATGCACATCACCTTCCCTCAGTAGACTACAATACAATTTGGCGTACAGTCCACCTATTCAATGCACTGTACATGTACATGAATCCATGTCCTGTACAGTGTATGTAACTGTCATGACGTAGGTACCCATGTACAGACTCCCAGCTTCCCATATGTACCTTTATGAAGTCATCTCCTAACTCAGGAAGCACATCCTTCACATGCTGGATAAGCTCTTCCAGCGTTGCCAATGGCGACAGCGTGTCACCCGTAGCAACATTGTCATCTTCTCCAAGCGCTGACAGGACAAAGGTGAAGTGGGTGGAGTCTCTGCGACAAAGTCAAGTCATCCAACAACCACAACTTTGCGCATTTAATGTGTCCTACAACAGGGGTGGTTGAGGAATTGTTAGTGGTTATGAGGAACAGTTTATAAGAATGGTTAGTGGTTATGAGGAATGGTTAGTAATTACGAGTAATAGTTAGTGGTTACGATGAATGTTAGTGGTTATGAGGCTCATTGTGAGGGGAGGGTGAATATTGATACCCATGATAAATCATTTATGAGGGACATTTAATTATGAGGGATGATAATGATGGCTGTGAGATGGTGGTTATAAATGATGGTTACGAGATGGTTATGAGCGGTGGTTATGTGAGTTGGTTATGAATTGTGGTTATGGGAATAGTTATGACGTGGTTAGAGTTGTTTATGAAGGTGAGATGGTTATGAGAGTTGAGTTGTTTATGAGGTGTGGGTATCAGGTGTGGGTATGCAGGATGGTTATAAAGAATGATTTGTTGCTATACAGTAGGTGTGAAGGAGCTAATGCAGCTACCTGCACAATAAACAAATGAAGGATGGGGTTATGAACAGATGGTTATAAAGGATACAGTTCAGGATGGTTACTCTGCATCTCCTGGACACAGTCTTTGAGACTGAAGTGTTTCTGGAACTCCCGTAAAAATCTAATGAACACAATGTAATATATGCAGGTGCACAAATATATGTGTGCATGAACACGTACATACATGTACGTAGATGCACAAATACAGATACACTCCAACACTAAGAACAGGTAAATCAAAACTTTTCTTTCAAGGAAGTAATTGGATTGATGTGAAAAGCAACAAAACAAGGTACAGTGGGTTTGATATGAAATTAAATAGTGCATTTGCATACCCTTAGACTGCCTACATGTACCTGTGCAGTGTGTATTTGCCAAATGCAAGACTAGCAGCCTATCAAACCAACTACGTACCATGTTTCCTACTTCTGAGTTACTTGTTCCATACAATGGAGCCCCATATTACAATGGTATGGAGTAAAACCCATCTAATCTGAACACCGTCGTGATAATTGATATGGCCGCATTTCAGTACAACTAGCTAATACAGGGTGTCCACAATTGAACAGGACAGGTTTAAATGGTTATGGCTTATTATCGAAATCAGTAAATTTGTTGATAATTTGCTCATACAATAGATGGTTCTGATTAGTCAAATAATATAGGTGCAAACATATCTAGCTTAAGATAAACTGTTAATGAAATTCAAATATTTCAAAATCAAATTTATCAAGGCTCGCTGTAATCATCAATATTCAAAATAGCAGTTAATATGATTTGATTTTAACAACTAAATTACCTAGTTCGGATTAAGTGAAACAAGTTACTAATTTAAATGCTGAGTTATTAAATTTAAGTAAAATTTTATGTTTAACAGCTTATTAATTCTAATTTATTTAGTTTATAAATGGCATTTCTTAATGAGAGAAACATAACTCAATCACCGATAATTGAATACCTTAATTGATTAACTTCAATAGTGAGTTATTAAACTACAAATTCTCTTGATTGTGTGAGGGTTATCAAGTTTGTTTTGTTGATTAGAAATTTTTTATAACAAAAATGTAGCAAATTAACTCATTTACATTATTGTTTTGGACTTTATGAAAATAATCATATTGCTACAAGTTGTTGCACATTATTGGTTCATGTTCATCTGTTGTTGATTTTAGATAGATAATATTAAGAGCACTTAAATTTTGTTTGCACTATTATTATTTGCCTGATAATTGCAGTGTAATAAGCTTATTAACAATTATTTTTATGGAGTCATAACGATTAGAACCTGTTGTGTTCATTTCTGGACACCCTGTATAAAGCGTGTGGTCCTTTCCTGTATTAAGTGTCCATATAGTTGAAATGTCCACATTTTGTGAATAGAAAGGTACCACTAAAGTAAAAATCTTGCAATGTGTGGTACAGTAGCGGTCATAATAGAAGTCACATTCCGTCTTAGTGCGACAATCGTAGCACTAAGCTATGGCTTCTGGTTTGGTTTAGTTCTGGCTATGTAGCGATTAACACCTAACACCAAAGTTGTCGATCGCTAGACATGTAATTTGACATCATCTTTTAAACACAGTTTAAATGGGACAGTTTCCGCGAAAATGTCCTATGTTTTATAACATTATAACTATAAAAATGCTCTGCGCGTAGTGTCCGAACGGTTAATGCTGTTGACTTCCTATTTTCACCACATGATGCCACACCATCTCTCTATGGATAAATATTTAACTTTCTAAGTTAAAGCACATTTCCTGCTAGTTTCGCAGTATTATGTATTAGACCCGACCCGCGAAACTAGCGGGAAATGTGCTTTAACTTAGAAAGCAAATATCTTATCACCTGTTGAAGTAAAAATTAACGAAAAGGATATTTAAGTACCTCAAGAGCTTCTCTAACTGGAAACCGAATTTGAGGCAATGCCGACACTCCTGCAGGGAAATACTCGTGTTTCGAACCCCTGGAGGTAAGACCTCTTGTATTTTCCTCAGGGAGTGGAGCTAAGAGACAATATTCGATTCATCCATAGAGAGATGGTGTGGCATCATGTGGTGAAAATAGGAAGTCGACAGCATTAACCGTTCGGACGCTACGACGATTCACGCGCAGAGCATTTTTATGTTATAAAACATAGGACATTTTCGCGGAAACTGTCCCAAATGTGTTTTTATAAACTGTTCGCAAAACGTTTGCATTGCTTGATAGGTATGTTATAGAACATGGCTTGGATGGATGTTCCACGACAGTGCTTAGTTAATCCACAGCATTAACAAGGACTACTGTTAATGATGCCGACACTCAAATCTCACTAATTATTAGCCTTCAAAGGGGAGGAGGGAGTTGGGTTTTCAAAGAGGAGGCAGCGGTCGAAAAATAAACACGACTATTTTTTATCGTTGAGGGTGGTGGCTTATATGCGATACTTTACGGCATTTAGAGACGTTGTTCTTCTGAACGAACGCACTTGTTCAGTTTTATACACTACGATAGAAATGTGCTTCAATTTATTAACAAAGAGCTCGACAAACTAGCTACAAATTAAGAAAAGATCAAAGAAAGAAATAGGTTGTTGATTTCTGCTTAATCAATTTCTTTCTCATTAACAGAATTTTGAAGAAAAAAAAACAACGGTAGGAACAGGTCTGTAGGTCCAGCATGAGGATCACACACACACACACACACACACACACACACACACACACACACACACACACACACACACCACATACACACACACTGCAAACAGCCTCCATGGTGACAATAGAATCCATACAGCATGTACATGCATGTTCAAGACATTTCAGACTTACGACTTCTCAGAAAGGATTGTTGAAGCAGCATGAAGAAAGCCATCATTAAAGGCATTGCCAGACGAAGATGGTTTCCTAAAGAAAAACATGCTTTATGTTCGTACAGTACACATAATGCACTGAAATTCTGGAGAATCTAAAATAGCCCACCTATGGTACAGCAATATTGATAATAACATTGAAAACTGGGGAAGTATATCATTTTAGTATAGCTAGGCATTGAATTGTCATTCTTTTCGTGTTTGCTGTGTCTCATTGTGGCATTTCTATCAGCACTTACATTTATCTTGTCAAAGATAGCTAATTTGTGTGATTTCAGAGGCAAAGGTCTATACAAATGCAAGAACAGTACATGCACGTGTAATTTAGTACATGTAATGCAACCATATTTGCATGTGTCAAGGCTACAAATGAACACATGCAGGTAAATGTACCAACTTGCCTCGTGGTGTTGCTGTGGTTGAGGTAACATAGGTGAAGCAATGAATTCACAATCCAGCTAAAATCATGCTTCGCATGCCGGAAACGTTTTTTCAAGTGCTCTGCTCTATAATAAATTAAATACACATGGGAGTGAATGCACAATACAATTTATACAACATATGCATGTACATGTGTATGCTTAGTAGTGATGTACAAGTAGTTCATTGGACTAAAATTTTGGCCTTCACAGGATGAGGATTTTGAAGCTCACAAGATGCGGATAATTCACTTTACCTGTGACTACATACATGCTGGAAAGCTGAGGGTAGAGAGTTACTGGGCTACAGAGTGTATATTGTACAATGCACTCGCCAAAGTTGAGCACTGTGATTCAACACAGTCAAATCTACTACATCTCCACATACCATTCCTATGCAAATACATAAACAGGTCATTTCAAATGGTCAACAAATTGGCTTACATGTACTCAAATCTGAAATGCCACCAAACGGTGCAATGCAGCTTTAATTAAATTAAATGGGGCCACTCATATAGTATGCACATGTGAATTGTACAGACTTACATGTACATATACCTGTATAGGAACAGTGTAGACTTACATGCACCTGTATAGGTACAGTGTAGATGTACTGTACATGTACAGGATAGTAAATGTAATTGTAACTGTACTGTGGAGTGAACAGGAATTGGACTGACATTAATTCAACATCTAGCCAGCAACAAGGCGTTCGTTCACAAAGAAGGTCTATTTTTTTTAATAATTGCATCGCTACATGTGCGTACAATATGCCAGGTCTAGACTGATTACGGTGCAGAGAGATCCCACACTACCCTGTGTCATGGTATGCAGCTGATATTGTTCTCACCGAGCTCCATATGACACATGTACACGTACAGTACATGCGCCACAAAAATATATGAACCTGGTGCACACTGTACGATTTGGCATGTCTTCTAAATGAAGATTAAATATGGCAGACATTACTTGCTAAGTCCTTAGGCATTACATTGTACACATACACTGTACTATTGTGCATGTGCATGTATGTACTCCACTCCTAAATCTGTCACTCGAACATCCACTTCTTACCTCTGTACCGTTCGTTTATGAGTGTGCCAAGCAGACTGTAGAGCTGGAACTGTTGACTCATAGAAGTGCACAAGTCTAACGAACACAGAGAACAGGTCATCCATTGACACGCACCCCTCCTCCAATCCTCCTCCACACGCAACTGAGCAGCTGCCAAACACAAAGCTAGAGCGGATATCAACACACAACTCCGTACACATGCTATCAACATGCTGTACACCCTACATGTACACAGATGTGCAGACACAACCTAGCAGGTATGCAACATACATGTACACAAAGTACAGCACACAGTGTACAGTGTGTGTTAGTGTACACAGAGATGCCCCTTGCAAACAGGATGCATAACTATCGGCCAATCTAACCCACTGATACATGCTTCATTCACAACAATTAAAAATGAATATAGTTACCTCTCAATTAGGCCTGCTGCTTCCAAATGTGGCCCACCAGATGGATAGACCTCTAGGAATGCTCTTAGTGTGGAGCCAATATCGGATATGTAGAGAATGAGGTCCATCAAATCAGCAGTGTTCATCGCACTACAGTGATGTTAGTATAGGTGTGTGTATGTGTAGGTGTGCATGTGTAGGTGTGCACATGTAGGTGTACATGTGTAGGTGTGCATGTGTAAGTGTGCACATGTAGGTGTACATGTGTAGGTGTGCATGTGTAGGTGTGTGCATGTGTAGGTGTGTGCATGTGTAGGTGTGTGCATGTGTAGGTGTGCATGTGTAGGTGTGTGCACGTGTAGGTGTGCACACATGTATAGGTGTGCACATGTAGGTGTGCACATGTAGGTGTGTCATGTGTAGTGTGCACATGTAGGTGTGCATGTGTAGGTGTGCATATGTGTAGGTGTGTGCATGTGTGCACGTGCATGTGTAGGTATGCACGTGTAGGTGTGCACGTGCATGTGTAGGTGTGCATGTGTAGGTATGCACGTTGGTTGCATATGTTGTGGGAACCCATAGACATGTAAACGGTTATGACTGACCGCATCAATTGAAATAATTAACTAAACATAATTATTCAGGTATGTACTTGTATTACAAAATTTTGACCAGTATATACTGTGCATTCTATTCAAATTGTTATATCTTCAGCAAGGTTGACGCTACAGATGTCCTGATTTTCACCACTGTATACCACACCATTTCTCAATGTATAAATATACATGCAGTTTTGGTGTCTTGCACAAGCACTGTGCAGTCCAATACCCCATGGGGTTCTAAACCTCCACATCTTCAGTTAGGAGCATTCAAATTGCTTCAAATTCATCAGAGTGTTAAGTAGAAGGAAACTTTCTAGTGATAGTGTACACCTGTTCAGATAATACAGTGTGCATGAATCAGTATCAACCCGAGATGGCCACGGGCCCATACCACCACGGAATCTGCCTGGAATCTAGCTGAAGTGCAACAGTGTACACCTGCATACGTGTACACATGACATGGATATGTATATGTGGCAAACACATGGCTGCACAATCACCACACCTCCAGTCCATGCACATTTAACTCACCCCTGCAGTTCACAACATCGGTCCGCTGCCTTGTTCAGAATCTACAAAGCAAATGAACATAGTGTTATGGCACATTCAGACTCACTCTCATGTGCTCTCACAACACCCACGTACTAGTTCAGTACATGTGTGTACAGTGTCAGAACTTACACTCGTCCAGTACACATGTGTACAGTGTATAATGGAAGTTATTAAGCAAAACAGAACCCATGTTTAGAGGGACTACCAACGATCAGATAGTTTTACGTACTACCCACACATACAATTGACTTGCAACACCGTCAGTGTGTGTATACATTACATGTATGTGCATGGGATTCGGCTTACTACATGCGTGTACATGTTGTGTACAAACATGTGTATCCGTACTCGCTAGAAAGTGCACTAAACGCACACATGTGCACATGCGAAAAACATGCACAATCCACAAACTAACAAATACATACTGTACACACACACACACACACACACACACACACACACAAACACACATGCACACGCGCATAGTCATACACATACCATACATGTACACTGCATGTGTGTAGCTTAGCTTGCTGACCTGCACAAGTCCCTTCGCAGCATTTGCGAGATCCTCGATGTACTTGGGCTGCCTCTCGAATATAGAGGTCAGCATGGTGCCCAGGGCAGCCTGGTTGGCCCGACCGTACAGCACACACAGGTCCATCAGCTTGGGGACATCGAAGAGGTAGTGGTCATAGATGATGCTCAAATAGGCCTCGTCAGAAAGGTAGTGGATCTGCAGGGTCAAAAGAACAATGGGCTCATGCTCCACTACAGTGTGCACAGGATATATAAAGATATGCGAACGCTTAAGAAGCACAGAAAGTACTTGTTGCCCAGTTTTTTTTTGGTATTTTTTTGCGAGCCCTGTTAATTTGAAGAGCATATTGCGGTACTCATGGAGAAATCATACTGGCATGCTGTAGGTTCTCTCCTATTCAAGCATAAAACATTGCAGGAAGCACACCTGTCAACTGGTATTGTCAATACACATGCGCAACGCAATGAAGCTCATCAATACATGTGTCTAGGCTGCACATAAATCACACACACAGACACATGCAGACACACAGAGAACACACACCGACACACTGACAAAGAACATGCACCAACATACTGACAGACACAGACTAACACACACACACACAGACTAACACACAGACACACACACAGACACACACACAGACACACGCAGACACACACAGACACACTGACACAGAACACGCGCCAACATACTGACAGACAGACACTAACACACACACACAGACACACATTGATACACACAAACTGACACACAGACACACACAGCACACTGACACACACAGAGAGAACACAAACTGACACACTGACACAGAGACACTAACACACACAGACACACACACACACGAGAGACCATTCACACAACTCACAGCTGTCTCCTTGGGCGTGGACATGCGGACGAAGGTCACAAACACTCTACGATGAAGTTCCCTTGCCGTCTCTTCCACACCAACAGGAAGCTTTGGCCACTCATCATCGTAGTAACTACACATACAATTACGTGTAAGTAAACAAAACAGAATACATACATGTACATGTACAGTGTATCAGTTTAAGTTACATGCGAATCATGTGTGCCCTCCACATGCATATACCTACAGCGTAGGTGTCCTGGTGTGAGTGAATTGCACAGCCAACAGAGCAATAAAAACATGTACTGTGTGCCAGTTATTTTTCACATCACACAAACAAACACACACACACACACACCACACACACATACACACACACCACACACACATACACACACACACACACACACAGAACAATGCTGATGCACTTACAGTAACCTTGTGCAAGCTCACATACCGTGGGGCAGACTGGACGTAGGTATCAAGAAACATCTGCAGAGTCTGATCATACATTACCTAAAGGAACAAGTGGTCAAAATAGCTAGACATATCTCACTCCAATAAAACCAATGGACTTTATGTTGTCGAAATGAGACACCTATTTCATGAATGGTGGAAACCAACACAAGATTATGGAACAATGACTCAATTATCAGTGCCTGACAGAGTACAAGCCATAGTTGACAGATATATATGACTCTTGTCCCAATCACCTGAGTTACACATAAAATCGTGACAATTGGGGACATTGTGCAAACATAATGCCCCTAACCTCCACAGCTGCAATAGGTGGTCCTATTGTGATCCCCACATCACAGAATGTTCAAAATGAGCCAAATTACAGCCCTGCTACAGACTGAATTAAAATACACGTAGTTTGTATAATTATGACATCAGTTAGTGATTTCGACATTTTTTTATTTTAAATAATAATACAATTTATTCATGTACACTCACATAAACAAGTTGACAACAAACACACAAACACACACAGACACACAAAACAACTATGTAAACAGAAGGAAAAAAAGATAAAGATGCAGCAATTATTAAAGCATGTTCACATAGTTAGTGATTCATGCTTTTTACTAAATGCATAAGTTGTAAATTTGTAGACAAGTATCATACGATCTGTACATGTACAGTATGCTTTTGGGGTGAGTCGCATTCACCTAAGAACAGTCGAGGTTTGAAAAGGACATATGGAAACAAGGTTGGCATGGTGTCTCACGATTGAGAACAAAATACAAGAAACATTAACCCCATGCACAGCAAACCTGGCACCAGAAACGTTGATGTGATTGAAGGAGAAGCCAGCTAAGATCATTATTCATTATGTCAAGTGCCTCTATCCACTCAGGGGTGACCTCACCAGTGGGTGTGACCTGGGGAGGCACATAGCACAGGAACTGCACATCAGTGCACCAAACAGGAGCCTGTGGGGGGTGGATTGCATGGCATAGTATGATAATCAATACAGTAGGCACGACTGTTACATTACACTGCTATGCGAGGGATCGAGTGGAAAGGGGTAATGTACATTCACATGATGTGCTGTCACGTCGCTGCGGTGAGGTCAGTCTTGAAACGTTGTTTCAACCTTTCAGAGGTGGAAACATGTCCTATTCTTTGGAACTGGGATGCGCGTATTGGCAACTTAGCACAACTCATTTTGTAGCATACGTTCTACACCAAACAAACACAATTATCCCTTCAGAATAGTATAGCATGCCGCACCTCCAAAGGAACATTTTGCGGGCCTAAAGTTCTAAGTACCGCTTTGTCATTTAGCCTTTCAACACACCAGAGAAGGTAGCCATTCAACTAATCCGGTCAGCGGATTCTTTTTCTCAGATTGGTGACCATCCAAAGGTACTGCACTTGGCTGAGTGTCAAACTCTTTCTCCATGGGACGGCAAATGTGCTTTATTTAGATTACAATAGCGATATAATTATTGCTGATACAATTATAATTATGTAATTATGCGTGAAACACGCAATTTATAACCCCTTCAACTACAGTAGAGCTCTTATGCATCATGCATCTTCTATCATACATCATAATGTGAACGAGAGAAGCTGTGATATTAGGCTACATTCTATATTAATGTTTTCACCACGAACAAACAATTTGTTTACTAATATTCGTGAAAGGATGGTACTTTTTATATTATAGTGACCATGGGTTTTTCAAACTGCATCATAAAACTTGTTTGTCTGCGCTATGTATACGGGGCACTGCCTATCAATCCCCATCCTGACCTCCCAAAGCGGCTCGTAAATGCACGCGCGCCGCTGGCGTCAAAATGCTGTGGGCTGAGCCAGGGCTATATAAATTGCAGGTGGCAGAACGTGCCTTTTCGCACGTGCCCGGATTCGTAACGCAATGGGTAACACGCAGAAGAAGCAGAAGTCAGAGGATGGAAAAGAGGAAGTACCACAGGTACGAGACGTTATTACATATATGAATGTGCATCTCGTGCAGTGTTTTGTTACTGTCCGACTGCTCTAACTAAAGTGGTGGTATTATTTTTTGTTTGTACGTTTCCTCTATATTGATGTATTCGCCACACTCTTGTATTCGCCACACTCTTTCCTACTCTGTCCCACTCCTCCACCTCTCACATTTGCCGTACCAGTCTTAATCTCTTTCTATGTAAAGTTGACTACACTGTCTATTCCTACTTGCGCAGGGCGATGAAGGTACTCCTGTCGACGCAGATAATAAGGTATGTATTTGGTAAATGAACAAACTTCGTTGTGTATGTCAACAAGGTTTTTCCCCGAGACAATTGGTTCGCGTCGAGTATGCACAGCGGTATTGTCGTGAGCACAATCATAATTTGGTGCATTCAGCAGCAGTTGTACGCGAGCTTTTAAAATCATTCGAACGAAAACGGGATAAATCGCTTACATGTATCAATATTAATCTCTATGAAGGCAGGGAAAGATGATCTCTCGCTGCTACTTACTCCTTACAAAGAGCTGTCGGAATTGCCCGAGGGCAGCTATCCTCAATTCTATTATTTTAGCTATGTAATTAGTGAAAAGTATAAGGTTATGCATTTTATTCACTATGTAGCTTGTTGCATTCCTTGATCAATATGCATGTAAAGGAGGTAGTTAGCTTTGCCCTTATACAGGCCACATTAAAATCCACGCAAAGTTTTAAACACAGGGATTTGAAGGTTGTACTTGTGTGTGGAAGCATGGGTCTAAGGTTCTCATAAGGGTGCGGCCCTTTCTTGAATCTGAACAGGTACGCTGCTGTGAGTAGCTTCATATAAGTAACTTCATTTGTAGCAAATAGACAGCCATAGTGAAATTCCCGGCTGCACCAATACAGACTGTTTCCCCATTGTTTCGTGGCAGGAATCAAGTCTGCCTGTGATGATATAGCATTGTTTACTGCACAGGTACACTTACAATGCGTTAAGGCAAGGAAATGTGTTTTCTGTTTTTCATTGCTTTTAGCAGTATGTCATTTCCTACATCTGCATTGAAAGATTATTTTGGTGCTTCGTATGTCCTTGTCTTTTAGTACTGCTGAATAAGGTACATAATTAAGACACTTCATGGAGGGGAGGGGACATACTAGCAATGGTTATATTCATTATGTTTTTAATGCTATGTCCCTAGACTACTGGAGCGGAAAGGTGCCAATCGGTATTCTGATGTGTACTCCACTATGCTATTTACACCTAGTGACCTTCATGTGGTTAACACCTTTATTGACTTGTGGCTTTATAGTTTGGCATAAGGTTTGAGTACTACAGAACCTTAGGATGCCCAACCTCATGCAATCAAGAACCACATAGAACTTATTCATGCCCCAAAAATTGTTGAAAGGATGGGCATGTGTACTTCATATGAATACAAAAAATATATTTATACTAATAATGACAATGCACAGTTTATATACCCATTGTACTGACTTTTGAGCTGGGTATGTGTGCACACACCACAGTATTCCTGTCAACTCATTTTCCAATGTCATAGCATTTCTTCCTTGTAGTAACAATACTCATTAGCTACATTTTCTATTTCTAATCACACTGGGCTTTTTATAGGAGCATCCAAATGTATTGCTTGGTAATATTAACCCATAACAGAATATCACATGTCAGTATGATGTCATGTCACAATGGATGTAATAGATACTTAGTAGTTTCAAAGAATTTTTTTCGTAGGTTACAACAGAAGGACAGCAGTCAGAACAATTGGCTGCTCCACAAGAAGTGCCGCCTGGCCAAAAGGAAGTACAATCTACACAGCCCATAGCACAGGAGGTATGTTCTGAACAACATGCACAGGAAGTCACAACCCAGGAGTCTCCTGCTTCACAGGAAGTCACAACCCAGGAGAAGCAGGAAGTTGCAGCCCAGGAGCCTCCTGCTTCACTGGAAGTCACAACCCAGGAGCCTCCTGCTTCACAGGAAGTCACACCTTCTTCACAGGAGGTCACAACCCAGGAGTCTCCTGCTTCACAGGAAGTCACAACCCAGGAGTCTCCTGCTTCACAGGAAGTTACAACCCAGGAGTCTCCTGCTTCACAGGAAGTTACAACCCAGGAGCCTCCTGCTTCACAGGAAGTTACAACCCAGGAGTCTCCTGCTTCACAGAAAGTTGCAACCCAGGAGCCTCCTGCTTCACAGGAAGTCACAACCCAGGAGCCTCCTGCTTCACAGGAAGTCACAACCCAGGAGCTTCCTGCTTCACAGGAAGTCACAACCCAGGAGCTTCCTGCTTCACAGGAAGTCACAACCCAGGAGCCTCCTGCTTCACAGGAAGTCACAACCCAGGAGCCTCCTGCTTCACAGGAAGTCACACCTTCTCAGGAGGTCACAACCCAGGAGTCTCCTGCTTCACAGGAAGTCTCAACCCAGGAGTCTCCTGCTTCACAGGAAGTTACAACCCAGGAGTCTCCTGCTTCACAGGAAGTTACAACCCAGGAGCCTCCTGCTTCACAGGAAGTTACAACCCAGGAGTCTCCTGCTTCACAGAAAGTTGCAACCCAGGAGCCTCCTGCTTCACAGGAAGTCACAACCCAGGAGCCTCCTGCTTCACAGGAAGTCACAACCCAGGAGCCTCCTGCTTCACAGGAAGTCACACCTTCTCAGGAGGTCACAACCCAGGAGTCTCCTGCTTCACAGGAAGTCTCAACCCAGGAGTCTCCTGCTTCACAGGAAGTTACAACCCAGGAGTCTCCTGCCTCACAGGAAGTTACAACCCAGGAGTCTCTTGCTTCACAGGAAGTTGCAACCCAGGAGCCTCCTGCTTCACAGGAAGTCACACCTTCACAGGAGGTCACAACCCAAGAGTCTCCTGCTTCACAGGAAGTTACAACCCAGGAGTCGCCTGCTTCACAGGAAGTTACAACCCAGGAGTCTCCTGCTTCACAGGAAGTTACAACCCAGGAGTCTCCTGCTTCACAGGAAGTTACAACCCAGGAGTCTCCTGCTTCACAGGAAGTCACAACCCAGGAACCTCCTGCTTCACAGGAAGTCACACCTTCTTCACAGGAAGTTACAACCCAGGAGTCTCCTGCTTATGTTTGCCGATTCACACTTGGCAACTTTGACGAAAGGTTAAAACAACAGAACGTTATATTGAAGTCCATCAGTGTGGACAGATATGTGATATCGGGAAGTATCCAAATCAAGAACATTGATGGTGACAAGGAAATTGCTGTTGTTTGGACAGATGACGAGTGGGCCAGTAAAAATACAAATAATGTAAAAGAGAACCCAGCACAGGGTGAAGAGTTCACATTCTGCCTTCCTCCGCTGGTGGGGAAGAATGTAAAACTTGTTGTTCGCTACGTTGCTGGAGGTGCAGAGCATTGGGATAATAATGGTAACCAGAATTTTGTTATTGAAGCAACATGCTAACTGAAATATAATTGCGTACGTGTATTTTGTTTGCAATCTGTAGCGTTGGTGTTGTACATGTAAGATCGCATGGTTGCTCCTATGAATGAAATTTTGTAATGGGAGAAAAATCTGTTATGTGCTAGCAACCCCGTATTAACTCCAATACAAACCGCGGTTGTAATACGATGGGACAGAAACCGTACCGCACGATGATTTTGACCATACATTGCCACAACACGTTGGGTTTCGCTGTAACGCTAAATAGAAGATTGAAACCCAGTACAAAAGACACGTTCTTCGATCATCTACCGATACAAATATCAATTTGTCACTCGTTCGTACCATTTATAACGTCGAGTCGGCGACACCACTTTCGCGCGTTTATCGGGTAATTCTGGTGAAGTGAACACGTTAAGGGAAAGAAATACAGGCTAACCCAATGCGGCGTATATGTTGTGGAATTTTTGTATATAGCCTATAAGTGGAGACTACCTCGCTCTGCATTCATTGTACAATAAATTAATATTTATTGAGTGTAGAAGAATATTGCAATGACGGACTTGGGTCGCCGCATTGCAAACACCACAGGTGACAAATGCTCTCTAGCATACCTCATGCAAAGGTTTTCAGTTGCCATTCAGAGGGAGAATGCTGCATCCGTTTTGGGAACTTTGCCTCCAACCCTCTCCCCTCCTTTCAATGATGTCGTTTAGTCAGAGATAAATCTTTATAATTATTATCTCTGGTTTAGTGGTAGTATGTTTTGTAAATTATCGAATTGTCACTTCGGTGTATGAATACTGCATTGTGTCCATTATTGGCAAAATGAGATCCACTTCCATGCTCAAGACACACACAATACTATAATAAGCCTGTTTACAATTAGGAGCACAAAAGTACACATTAAAATTCGTTTTACCATACTTATTTAGATGTTATCGATGATCTTGTTGGGAAAGAGCACAATGGTTAATTAAATGATCAGATGTGTGGAAGATTGGGCTGGACATGCATCCATTAGTGGTTGAAGTTTATGGTGGTTGGGGATGTGAAGCCCAAGGATGCTTCTCTAGATTAAGTAAGATGCTTGCCATGCAAGTGGGTGTTTGTGAAACTGAGGCACTGAGCCAAATGTACTGCCTGCTGGGCGTCACACTGATGAGGCAGAATGCAAGAGCCATTCTACTCAGATGTGCCCAAACACCCCTTCAGGGATTGTTAATCTTAATTGTGTTATGCATGTGTATGTGTGTTTGCTCGTGTTTTCTTGTATTATTATTATTATCATTATTATTATTGTATATATATTTTTAATTAACTGGTTTATATAAGGACGTCATTCACAGTTTGTGGCCATGGACAGTAGCTTCGTTCCCCGAAATATTGAAATGACCTAGCAACGACCCTTGACTACCTTTAAACAAGAGACTACTTGTCAACACGATAGGTTCTGTCGCCACTTAAAAGCCATACAATGAATGAATAGCTATTGTTCTATTTATGGCCCAAATCCAAATGGTTTAATTTTAGCTCCACTACATGGTACAGCTTGCGAAAAAACGACCGTCTTTTCACGGACACCTCCACTTTGAAGCGCTTATCGACCAAACTGAAAGCGGAAAACCAAACGAGACAGAAGGTACTTACAGCATATGGTATAGAACTGACAACTACATGTACTGCCACATTTTTTCTCCGCGGTTGTTGATACGTTTGAAGTTGAATGTGCGTATTGCATATACAGGTAGACTTGTAGTTAACTTATGGTACAATAATACGTTTTACGCGTTTAGTTGGAGGAGGTTTCGCTTCCACGTTTTATGGAGCAGTTGATATGTTGTGCTCCTTAACTATGCACAGCAGGCGTTGCACCTTCTCGTGCATAACCTGGTAGGTCCTCTGTGAGGACACATATCTATTTCACACAGTGCTCAAGGGTGCTTCCCTGCACAAGTAAGAAAGTGACTGCAGTATTGTCAGTCTTTCTGCATCATCAAGATATTCAGCCTCACTATGAGCAGAGCAGAACGTTCCCTTGCCAATAAGTTCACTCAGTAACACTTTGTAACTCTCTGTGCCTCCTTTTTAGTGTGCTTAAACTGGCCATGTGTGTAGGCATACATCCTGCATGAATGTTCACCTGTTAATACAAATAGCAAGAATGTTCACCTGTTAGCACAACAATAAGGGGACAATGTGGTGCGTATACTTCACAGTTCTTCCTTTAGGGATTGAAAACGTTTTGTCTGGCTTAGTGTCAGCCATCTTGGTCATAACCTGAGACACTATTTCATCTGGTAGGTGCAGCACTGCACTCATGGTTAGGGTAATCCAATTCTGTCTTGCAGGCTACACAGTGGACCTTTGTGTCCTCTAGCAGTGTAAAGATGATTGGAAGTGCAGATTTCAGATGTGATCGTATTAAAGGTGCAACTGAGCAACAGCTGGGAAACTTGACACCACTGCAGTTGAATGCTGTGAACCAGTTTACTGTGCAGGTGGTACACACGAGAGGTTGGAACACTATAGGTGGTTCAGAATGGCTGGATTATTAGTGCTGGCCAGTGGGACATCACGGCTGGGTGAGCGATGTGGTGGTACAATCCCTTTAATGCAGGCAGTTGTGCTGTTAATTGTTGTTGGGCAACCTCTTGGATGTGCTTGTGTATGCTTGTCATCTCTCTTGAGTTGACGACAGATCTGGGTGTTAGTCCACTTCATATGCACATACATGTACTAAGCTTTTATCATACCCATACATCCTCCATCAGTTATATGTGCCTCCCATTGGTAGATGTTTGTGAAGCTGTAATATATTGTACATCTGTCCATCACCCCTTTTGCACAAATAACATAACAATAGGGGGTGGATCTCGGGTAGATCATTGGTAAAGTCAATGTTGAAGACACTATTCAGATGTTCAGAAAATTCTGTACACTTATATGATGGCCTCTTTCTATTTTCTTTAGCCACCAAAAGGCTTCCGCACACTCTACAGCGTTGCTGGACCTTAGCGCTGTGCTGATCTATTCAATAACTGTGACCGAACTGTGGCAAACTACATGTATGCCGATTATTCATATAAAATAGATTCGTGATATGCATGGTCAGATCATGGTGAAAGAAAAAATGTGGCACCTTCTAACGTGATCGCCTAGCCTATTGACATGCTTATTCTCGATAATGCTGGGTCTTGGGAATTTGTCTGGCGTCCGCCTGATTAGCTTGAACTTACCCCCTTTCCTACGACAATGGTATAAAAGTAGGATGCGCATTTAAAGGAAACGCAATAAAGCGCTTGCGCGTATGGGATATTCTAAACTGCGATGAAAGTTTAGATGAAAGAACTGTGTTTGAAAATATTTGATGAGAGGCTCCCTCAAAAAGTAGCATTGATAATGAGGTGTGGATTTTTGTTCCAAAACCATTAACAGTATCGTTCTAATTATAACCTACTGCCCAATTACCAAAAGTTGGTGTCTCGTTCCCAGACCCCAAACGTCACCGCCTAATCTTATTATATCTGTAATACGATACCAACCGCGAACATCTATACGTGTGAAGACATGTCACGTACCGTCAGGAACCAGGAAACATAAATTGCGGTCGAATTACCCATACGTTATTATATTTTTAGAATGACGAGTTGTTCGTTTCTGCTAGTTACGTCTGTACGGCAGGCCATTGCGTTGCGTACTGTAGTGTCGACAAGTTGTTCGTCGCGTTTCTTATCTGTTGGAAGCCTCCGGTTACGCTCAGAGAACGTGGTACGTACAAATGTACATCTATCTACTGTACATATGCTAATAGATTTTTCAGCATTCGGGCGGCAGACGGTATCTCAGCAACTCAGTTCCGTGCTACGGGGACCAGGAAGGTGCACCACACTTTCGAAGGTCGTCCGTTCCCCATCCTTTGGCCGAAGAGTTGAAGTTTAAATTGGACGATGAGCAGAGCTACACCCTTCCTCACCCCATCTGGAGTAAGGAGGAGGCCGAGGCCGTGAAGGTGACGCACATTGCTCCAGTGACCAAGACAGATAAGGTTAGGTGATAATTTGTCAATGTAGTATTATTACGTAATTGCTTCTGCTATTTTTGACAGGAAGTAATCGAAACAACGGTTAATTAATTTTATATACCGAGGTACTAGGTACGTGTTCGCAAAAGGTTTTAAAATTTTATCACTCGGGTATGAAATTAATTGGCCGTTTATATGCATTACAGTAGTTAGACAAATACTTATATTTCAATTGGATTGTGACCAGTTAAGTAATAATATCAAAATCCAGCCCTCTAGTTTTAAAGTTATTTCAATATTAAAGTTAGAGCTAAATAATTATTATGCATGATCAGGTTCAATAGTATGTTATAATATCATTATTCATTCAGGTTGAATATTGTTAGATAACTAATTTTAATAAACATGTCTAGTAAGTCCATTATGAAATGAAACTACTAATCAAAAATTATGGGATAGTGAATTATAAATGCAGTCATTAGAAGAGTGGTTAGTATTTTCAAGTTTGATTTGTAAAACTTAATCAAATTTAATTCAGTTTAATGTGTATTTTTATAAATCCTCCAATCAATTAAAAGTTGTTGTACATTACTATATCAATTACAAAGTATTTGATTTTATCTTTAGATTTATTTAAAGGTAATCCGATTTTAACGCAGTTTGTATTCTAACTACCCATAACTTCATTTAGATTAATAATCCTATTAAGAAATTATATCCATTTAAAACTGTTGCCTATGTTTTTGAACGCATGATTTGCACCCGAAATACATGAGCAAAACAGCGTGCAGTAGTTGCAGCAAAGAGAATTAAATTCGGTGACTAGATTTTGCTGCAGTTAGGAATGCAATTGGAATAATGGACACATTAGTGACATGGATGTGTACTTATTAGGAAATTGTAAGAGACGAATTAATCGTAAAAAATCAAACCTTGCAGTCTTCTACCTCATCACATGAGCCTTTGAAAAATAGTTGGTTTCTAGTGGTCAGTGCACACTATTGACATTTTAACATCAACTGTTTATCACAAATAGTTTGCCTCTTTTTCCCACACACAACATAGGCAGCATATTTTTGTGTCCAATGTTTGCGCACACTGTGGGATATCTTCTCAGGGTACAAGTGGGGCAAATGGTTTAACACACTTGATGAGAAGAAATGGCTGACAAGGATAATCTTTCTGGAGACTGTTGCTGGTGTCCCAGGAATGATTGCTGCCATGAACAGACACCTCTCCTCCCTGAGGTCCATGAAGAGGGACCACGGGTGGATTCACACACTCCTTGAAGATGCCGAGAATGAGAGGATGCACCTTCTCACTGCTCTAGCACTGAAGAAGCCTGGTCCATTTTTCAGACTGATAGTTATGGCAGGGCAAGGTAAGGGTGACACTAGAAAGAGGGTTCAGTGTAGTTTCGACCACATGAATATATTGGTATCCTGCCTTGCAGGCTACACTGAGTAAACCTATTGCAGTCAATACAGATTAATGTAAATCGTAATGTGTGCTGTGATGTCATGTGAGGATGATACATGGACTTTATGCAGACAGGGTGGCTGCAAGTATGTATAGACATACTCATTGGTGCATGGGGTTATCTGGCAATTGTTTCCATGTAAATGGTGGTGAAATGTATTTGTAACCTTTATGATATATAATTGTGCCTGTTTGGCGTGAGCCCCTCCATCCATACAGGTGTATTTGTCACTCTGTTCTGGGCTTCCTACCAAGTCAGTCCAAGATTCTGCCATCGATTTGTGGGCTACCTTGAGGAGCAAGCTGTTGGAACATACACTGAATGTTTGCATGTGAGCTGGTCATGATGATATGTACTAAGCAGGTGTATATTAATATATAATATGTCCCTTTATACAAATAATATACGATCATTTCCGCGAAAAGGGACCTAACGCATTCATTAAAATTTCCATTACGCGCGATAGAAATGTAACACTTGCGTTGAAATGTATGGCTGATTAAAAATTCAGAGTCTTACAACTCCATGATGGATACTCAAATTCTCAGTGCGTAAGAAGCAATGTGTAGAGACTTCTAGAATATCAAAGAATTTGAAATCTTGAAAAAACTTGCGTTAGGTCTCTTTTGCGGAAAAGATCCCATATAGTCACAAAAGCTCTGCAGTATTGTTTACATAGACGTTTGCATAGCACATGATTATCGCCTTTATAAGGTTTCATTGCATCTCCTGGAGCTCAGGAATACACTACTTCAAAGCATTATGCCAAGGGAATGGCTTTACATGCCATCTTCTAACTTGCAAGACCTAATGAACATAGTGTACTCTTCAATTAAGGAAAAACGAAAAAAAAAAGTGATGTTTTTTAAATACCAGCGTTACGAAGCATAAGAAGTGATGTATATCGCACCTTGTAAAACATAAAGCCACACCCATTTTAACTAAAGTAGCTTCTCATGGCAGCTATATGTGGTAAAAATATTTGAGCTTAACATGCAATGCCCATCGAGATATTGAGCATTGTTTACATTTGTGGTCAATATTTTCACACCTTGTGGTTCCCAAACGATTTGACTTTGAAGTTTAATACAATATTTTTTGGTATAACTTAATGAGTGCAACAAAATTACAAATTACAAAAAATTGAAACATAGGTGTCAATAATTGTGTTGATTTAACCACTGGAATGACCCAAATGCATTGTAAATAATTTGGGGGTGTTTAGAGAATACAACAAGTTGGTGTCCCAACGAGTGAATTTAATTTCTGTGTTTCACACTACTACACTGACAGTCTATTGATAATGGAGACCTGAAGACATGGGCACTTTTGCCAGCTCCACCCATTGCTGTTCAATATTGGAAGCTGAAGGTCAGTTTAGGGAGGTGTGCAGTGCCCACAATCAAGTCTAAATTTAGATATTAATCCAACCTGCAAACTGATTGCTCATGCCATGAATCTTTACTAGCATTCATAAGTAATGGATCAAAATTCTACTAAATGAACGAACATATAATAAACTAGCACATTTGTAGTTAAGAATTCACGTATCATACTACATACTAATAACATATTGAGACACAAATACGAAAACCTATATTAAGAATTTGTCTGCTGGACCATCACTACTTGCCGTACACTTTGCTGGCAAAGCTCTAGCAATGGCCTGTATTAGAGTTTGCCATTATTAAATTGGAGTTGGGTGATACCTGGGATTTGGAACAGAGCAGCTGAGAAGCTAAACATAATCCAAGCCGGGATGGCGTCTGATCCCCAACACCCACAATGCTCAGCTGCAAGGGGGATACAGACCCAACCTAGCTCACTGCACTTGGGTCTTTTGAGATATGTTTTATTCTGCTACATAAGCTGCAGACCCAGCTATCACATTAGTTAATTTACTTGTTCATTAGATAGGATGCATAAGTATTCAAGGGGAGAGCAGGATGTATTGTATTACATTGTACAATCATGTGTTCCCACTGCAGAAAGATGCTATGATGAGAGATGTCATCTTGGCCATACGAGCAGATGAAGCACATCATCGTTCAGTCCACCACACCCTTAGCTCCTTGGGTACTTCTGATCATAACCCTTTCAAACCTGGATCTCACAGCCCTGGCAGCAACACTAAAAAGCAGTAGCAAAATCACTTGATCTCCCCAATGTATATGGCAACATTATATGAATGTATCTTTTATTAGACAATCATCATTGCATAGTTTTGGCATCATTGTATACATGTACGTGTTGATGGCTAGATTTTAAATCAATGAAAGGCGCTTCTTATAAAGGTTGTAAGTTCTGTTATTTTTGTTTTATTAATTTAGTAATGATAATAATGCCTATGATGTAATGTACGAGTGGGAAATTGGTGGAAGGGGGCCAAAGAACAATACGATTGGACCAAGGTATGGAGAATATTTCACTGACCTCGTGACGCTTGTGGCAAATTGCAACGTTTATATGCAATTACCTGGACCCTCTCTCCATAAATCCACCTCTGATAATTGCCCCTGCAGGAAACTGCTTTTTTTGTATTTTTTAAAATTGTTTTCGTAGACCTGAAAAAATTTACAAGTATTCTCTGCCATTGTAGCTGAATACATCTGTTCAGTATGTATCATCAATTTTTTGTTTTTGAGGTACAGTCCAATCTAAAATTGTTGAACACACCTGTGGACAAGACTGTGTAAGCTGGAGTACCACAAGTACAGACCATGGTGGCAATGGTGAATCAGTATTCTCAGTATCAGGTGTTTGGATGAATGTAAGCTGATGCAGCAGTATGTATACTACATGTGCCTGTACATATATGTATATTCTGGTATGTCAGTGGATTGGGCTAGGATGCACTTGGTTTGTTGTTTTTTATACTTAGAACATTTGTACCTGTTTGCAGTATGTGCCCTCATGTGAGCCTTTGAGGTGAGGGGGTGAAACGTGATGATGTATGGCCATGTTCTGGCTGGTTAGAAGATGGTTTTGTGGCTGCGGCAACCAGTTAAATCCTTCCTAAAACAACTACACTATTGAACATTTGAAAATGAAGGTCTTGAATATAGCTTCAGTTTCACATTTGCATCCACTATATAGTTGTGTGCTTTTATAACTTCACTATACAGTACTACAGGAGTGAAGATTTGCTACATGTACATGTACACTCAACAGCTGTATCTTAAATAAATGTAGTTTCACAAATCGCTGCATTTATATATGTAGAATCATAACATCTGTTTTTCACCAAAAGCTATTCAACGTAATTATACATGTATACTGGTTGTGAATGTGACACTGAGCTATATTCAAGACCTTCATTTTCAAATGAACAACTGAAGCATGTCACCATGCACCTAACAATGCAAAACGGACCTAGCTATGTTTATAATGTATAATGTGATCTAATGACTTTTTTTAAGGTGAGTTGGTATGTACAAGTTGTAGGCACATGCACATGTCCATACTTACGTGTAGGGACTGTAAGTACATGCACAACGTTACTGTACTGTACATGATTCAATGACTTGAACACTGAACATTTGCATGTGCACAATGTTACATTTAGTTACTTGCACTCTACCTGAAAGCTGATGTTCACACCTGTATTTTTACCATTGATCTACAGGTAAATTAAATGAATATCAGTGTACCTGTGCAGTAGGCCGTTTTACATTTGTTTTGCATTGTTAGGTGCATGCGTGTGGAATATACACGTACTGTACAGTGCTGCATAGTGTACTCAATTAATCTGACCACTTTCTTTATTTGCAACTATTTAGGCATACAAACAGCAGAGTGTATAGCAGTTGCTTCCAGCGCTACCATGTACTCCTGACCAGTTGTTTTTATCTCATTGGGCCAGGAAATGATATTTACATGTGTGTCAGTACTAGTACTGACACACATGTAAATATCATTTCCTGGCCCAATGAGATAAAAAACAACTGGTAAAGCGGACCCCAAAATGTGCATTTTCATTTATTTCCTGCTCTTTAACCTATTTTCTACTTTTGCTTTGTTTCAAAGGTTGGTGCTCAATTCTCACTTAAGCTGGCATTGAGACATCAACACAGTGAGATCCACACAGTCCTGGCCCGTACAGGTACTCGTACCATTTGTGCTGGTTATAGCTGGATACTAATACCGATTCTTTGCAGCGTGATTGGTGCGCTACAAAATAGCGCGACTGCCTTCAATTGATCCAAGCACATCATACATGAATCCAACCAATACGTGTGTGCTCTGGTAGAGATAATTCTAGCTCAGGACTTTGTAATATTAGGATTCAGTGTAAAGTTATGTGTGTTTCCTCAATTCACTCGATGGATTATTTGATATTGAATCGATCGTGAAAAATAAAACATTGAGTTTTAATATAATTATAGAACAAACATGTGCGAAAAACATTGGAATTGATCGAACATGGAACTAATCGATCGAATGAGGCGACAGTTCGATCAATGCCAGTGTTGAAGTGAATTCGTATTTCCTATTACTTTTGCTGGCCAGGTACTATGGTGTTGTGTGCACAAATGTCATTCATATGTATCATCAATGTTTATGTTTAACTTCATCATAAGAACTGCAGCTATATCTGAACAGGGGGCGGAGCCTAACTGGTGGCATGTGATTGCAGAGTGAGTAATATATACATATTGGCAACCGGCACAGTGGAAGATGTCTGGATCTGACGGAATATTATTGGTAATCTGCGTTGTTCGTAGCTTCAGTTTTTATTATTGTTTAGTGGGCGGGGAAACGGTATCCGTGCAAATTGGAGTGGGCGATCGCGAGTGCGGGAAGCTGCATGGGGTCAACGCCATTGTCTGCTGCGAGACTCAGATCACGACTTGGTGTGTGTGGTTTAAATGCGGTGTACTGCTTATGTACATGCAGGCTACCATATAGTAGGTTGGTAACAATCGATTGCCAGGCGATACGCCAAACATGTCCTGAGTCACTCGACACCTGTTGTCATGCATGTCGGTTACAGAGGTATTTTTTTTGAAGGGTTTTTTTTTGGCGGCAATGGATCTACCTTCCTATCACTGTCCGCCAACAAGTATACTTCGACAGAGGTTACAGAGGTGTTTTTTTTTTTGGGGGGGGGGGGGGGGGGGGGGGGGGGGGGGGGGGGGGCGGCAATGGGTCTACCTTCTCATCACTGTCCGCCAACAAGTACTTCGACAGAAATCGACCATACGGCGTGAAGAATGGAGCCGTTATTATTAGCTATCCACTCCTTTTGTGTTTAGTTTAAAGTGGGGTGGGAACGTAACAGTACACATAGGGGAGGGGGAGGATGGCCATTAAGTACGCTGATTTTATAATGGACACACCCGCTCCCGAATCCCTACGCTGTTGTATAGGCATTCGCAAGTTTCAGTGAGAGAGAGTGGCAGTTCCATGGTGCGATTGTAATAAATGCGTCGAACGCTGGTTGAAGGCCCAGGGATGCCTCAATGCAATGTGATGTACTACCGGGTTTAGATGGGCGGGGCAAGGATACGTAGTTTTCAATCGGCAAGTCATTCAAAGTTTATTTGTTTGTTTGTTTGTTTTTTCCCGCAATAACTACAGTATAGTATGCATAAGTTGTAATAAAACACAGAAAAATTTAACTGCAAGAATGATTTCAAAGTGCTCATTCAAAGTAGGGCTACGTATTGCTGTTCCGTCTCTATAGACGCCTGAAGAGGAGAAACTCATATGGGCAGCAACAAGAGGCAGGACGGAAGACATCATCGAATTGCTAAAACAGGTTGTAAACGTCGACACGACTGATGAAGTGAGTCTGCTGTAGATCGTATCAGATCTCGTATCAAGCATGCAACATTTGGTGAGATGCAGCTGCATGGTGCGTGTGTTATAATTGCACTGTTTGAAGTTAAGTATGCTTAGCTGGCTCCGTGCTGTACGTGTTGAGTTAGATTTTTTCTTAGCCTTAACACGTGGAGATCTGTATGTAAGCCTACAACTTGCATACTATTTAGCAGTAATATCGAGCTCCCACAGTGAGTTTGTGCACAAAACATGCATCCTGCGGTTGAAATTTGATTACAATCATCTCCAGTTTTGCGATGTCTTTATAATCTATGACTCTAAGTGGTGAATGACCTTGGTGCTTTTGAAACAAAATATTTTCAACTGAAACATGATGTGGTGAAACAGCAAGATGAAATATCTCTTCAGCAAATATCTGATATTGAGCAAATATTTAAAATAAATAGACCTATAATTGCCAATGTAGTTCTCCCTTGAGACAACACGGGTCGGGTCGTCTATAAGGCTTGGTTAGTATAATCTGTGCCCTTGTGTCTATCAAAGCCTAGACTTGTAGTTTCAATGTACTCACAACCACAAAACGATCTAAAGTGGCAGTAGTTACAACCATTATATACAGCAGTTGTTTACTTGCATGTTTAATTAATTACATTTCTATGATAGGGCATAAAAATATATGGGATCATTTCGATCAAAAGGGACCTAGCGCATACATTATAAAATTTCCAGTACACAAATATTACGCTTTGTTGGCTAATTAAAAATTCCGAGCCTTACAACTCAATGACAGAACTTCGATTTTCAGTGTGTAATACGCAATGCGTAGAGGACATTTCAGACTTCTAGAATATAAAATCTTGAACAAACATGCCTTAGGTCCCTTTTCACAAAAAAGATTTACGTATTTTGTGCCTATCAATGTCTACCCTCCTGTACGGGCTTAGGTGGGAGATATTGAGGATTTTAAATTGCATTATTTCAAACTGCCCGACCCTGGGGGCGATTTGACTATCAAACTGTATAAAATTTCACATCAAACACCCATATTTATTCAAACTCCCTGGGTTCTAAAAAATATTCCGCGTTAAATAATTCCTAGATATCTCCAACTCTGCCCAGAGGAGGGGGGGGGAGGGGGGGGTTGACCTTGGTACATTAGAGCACCTTATAAACCACATACCTTTTATCAATTCGTGCCTTGTTACTAGACACCTTAGTTACAATCTACACTGTATGCAACACATGTATTTAAAGCACTGGTGGCTCCACTATGAACAAAAACAAAAACACTATCTACAGGAAATCCAGTTTATATCAGTAACTATTGGTCTTCTGCATCTGACTAAAGAAATTGAGAATATGATGTAAATGCTGATTTCTTCAGCAATGTTTGGGTTGACATGGAATATTTCAGGGCCTATCACCATGCAATTGTTGACCACTCTCTTATAGTATGGACAGACCGCACTGATGTGGGCATTATCGGGAGGCAACATTGAGTGTGTGAAAGCACTGTTGAACAGGGGTGCCCTGGCCAACCAACAAACAAGGTGAGATACCAAGGCATGTGCAAACGACCTGACTGTTGTGAATTTCTAATCCAATCTAATTGAGAGGCACTAGCACTTTTATCCTCTCTATATGTCACAAAGAAACATGGTGGGTGTGGGAGTACCTCACACAGACACCCATGGTGGGTGCGGAGGTACCTCACACAGTCACCCATGATGGGTGCAGGGGTACCTCACACAGACACCCATGGTGGGTGTGAGGTACCCCCATGGTGGGTGCAGGGGTGCCTCACACAGACACCCATGGTGGGTGTGAGGTACCCCCATGGTGGGTGCAGGGGTGCCTCACACAGACACTCATGGTGGGTGCAGGGGTACCTCACACAGACACTCATGGTGAGTGCAGGGGTACCTCACACAGACGTCCATGGTGGGTGCGGGGGTATCTCACACAGACACCCATGGTGGGTGCAGGGGTACCTCACACAGACATCCATGGTGGGTGCGGGGGGGTATCTCACACAGACACCCATGGTGGGTGCGGGGGTACCTCACACAGACATCCATGCTATCTTGCAGTGCAGGCAATGTATTCTGTGGAGTTGTGTGATATTAGAACCAGGCTGTGGTGATATTTGGTTATGGGCATCAAATGTGCAATGTACTCTCTCACGTAGGATGGGCAGACTATGCTGATGTGGATGTCATTGCAAGGCAGTGTGGAATGTGTAGAAACTCTGTTGGATCATGGTGCGCAGATCAACCAAGAAGATAAGGTGTAGTTCTTAGTGCATTGTGTGTGTATGGGAGTGGGGGGGGGGGGGGTGAGAGGAATGGGTTATAGATCTACATGTATGAGTTTCACATGCTAATAGATAATCTTCTAACCACTACATAATCATTTAGCCATCAAACAAATTTCAATCACAAGTGCTCGTACATGTATGCATAAAAGGAGTTAAGTCTCGGCCCCAGACCCAACGAACACAGCTGTGGATGAATTACATCATCGTTCCACATCACTGACATGTAGTGCTGATGTAATCATCCACAGTTGTGGCGAGACTAAATAGGGTTGTTGAAGGCATGAGAACCTTCATTCATGCATGTACAGTATACCACACACGCACCACAGTATTCCCCAAATGGTACAATGATGGACTAATAGTACACATCATGAATGGAATTATGGTTTGATTTAACTAACCATCTCCTCTCTCAGGAAGGACAGACCCCACTAATGGGAGCATCATATGGTGGCAGTGTTGAATGTGTGCAAATGTTGTTGGACAGAGGTGCACAAGTCAATGTACAAGATAAGGTGTGTGTGTGTGTGTGTGTGTGTGTGTGTGGTGTGTGTGTGTGTGTGTGTGTGTGTGTGTGTGTGTGTGTGTGTGTGTGTGTGTGTGTGTGTGTGTGTGTGTGTGTGTGTGTGTGTGTGTGTGTGTGTGTGTGTGTGTGTGTGTGTGTGTGTGTTTTTTTTGCAGGTACCAGAAGGGGTCATGTTATCTTTGTGTGGTTAAAGGTCAAATGCACTAACATAACTTCTTTGTGCAACCCTGCTGGTTCATAATCATTGATGCACATTGATATGTAGTACTCTACTTGTTAGTGTGTATCATCTGAATCAGACTCAAGTTACTACTAGTGAAAGTGGGTGGTTTAATGGATTCATATTGGCCACCACTGATGATCATGATCTGATTCACATGATCTGATAAGTATAGCATTTGATTTTAGATGTGATGCATTTATGCCTGTTCACAAAGTGTGGGATCACACATATTTAGGAGCAGTACAGTACAGATATCATGTGGGATTTGGTACCTCTTGAACATACATTTTTGTGTCACAGAATGGACACACTGCACTGATGAGGGCATCATTGGGTGGTAAGGCTGAATGCATCAAGGTGCTTTTGGATCATGGTGCCCAAATCAACCAACAGGATAAGGTCAGGGAGTTTTTTTTTTAAACATATTTTTTTCATTTGCTTTATTTTTCTTTGAGGGAGGAGGGGTGGGGGGGGGGGGGAATCATGATATTAAAAACTGTCCATGTCATGTTAACTATGTTATCATTCCTGTTCCTATTTTGAGCAGGTTATAGATAGCTAGTAATGATATATGAATAATTATGCGGGTTATCCAAAACAACTGGGGCTTCCGCTTCATTGCTTCTGCTTCATTTTTGAAGTTTTCAAGTTTTCTGAGAGTTTTCTATTTCTTCTAAAAAATAATTCTTGTGCATTGAAAATTAGACTGACTGTCATGGAGTTATGGGGCAATACAGTCCATACATTTCCAAGCAAAGCATCACCACATTTTGCTTCTCCTGGAAAATTGAAAATAAGCAGAAGCTCGGATTTGTCTGTCAGATAATGTTTCAACATTGGGTCTAAAACATTCACAAAGTGTGCACATATAAATGTCATTTCCAGTTCACTTGAAATAGTCCATGTTTATCACAGGATGGATTGACTCCATTGATGAGGGCATCATATAGAGGCAACATTGACTGTGTGAAAGTACTATTGGAAAGGGGTGCTCTGGTTAACCAGCAGGACAAGGTGAGAGTAGCTTTAGCTAGCATGTACATGTTCTACACAACACAACACCTTTCTTGCGATATCCATGCAAGGCATATAATGGCATGGTCTTGTCTCCTAACAGG
Organism: Ephydatia muelleri; assembly: GCA_013339895.1. NCBI lineage: Eukaryota > Metazoa > Porifera > Demospongiae > Spongillida > Spongillidae > Ephydatia > Ephydatia muelleri. The sequence continues at coordinate 9,699,520 of JABACO010000006.1, forward strand.
AACGTACTCCATTAATGGAGGCATCATTAGGAGCCAAGGTTGAATGTGTACAATTGCTGTTGGACGGAGGTGCTCAGGTGGATGAGCAGAATAAGGTTGGTGTATGCTGTGTGTTCAGGCTGAGGTGATTTGTGTCTTATGATGACTGCAGGGATAACTGAGAATGAGTTGTAACACTGCAATTATTGTATCTGATACATGTGTTTGTGTGTACAGTATGTGTTTGTGTATGCATACTGTGCGTATATGTGTTTATGTATGTCTATAGCCTGAAACTGGATATAAGTAAACATTTGTGCATGTTGCTGCTTGCATGTGTACCATAGTTAATTGTGGTTCTTATTAAATAGTGTGTAGCTTTAAACCTTACAACCACCTGAGCAACCTGGAACATACAATTGGTAGGGACAGGGTAGGATAATAGACATCACTTGTTGATTATGTCATCTCATTATTCATATTATGTGTATCTTATGCATCGCCTCAGTCAGCTCCTTGCATGTACTAAACCTTGTGACTGCATTAAAAATGCCTACATGATATATAAATATTAAGGTTATTGAAATTATTGCAATGACATTTAATATGATATACTAAGTATTTAATTAAAAAAACTCGGCATTGGACAATTGGGTGGTTGTAAGGTTTGCTCATCTGTGCTGAAGAGGATCTTATTTACTGATGGAGCCTATGTGCATTAGAGGTATTTTAAATGCATATGGATCAGTTTCCGAGAAAATGAAAAGTGGCTATATATATAAAAAGTTATAAAAATGCTTCACGTTTGAATCGCTAAAACTCCATAACGGTTTAAGCAATCAACTTCCTATTTCGAACACTTCGTGCCACACCACTTCTCTCTAAGAAAATATATTTTGGTGTCTTACCCTTGCTCCTTGCCGACGTTACAAGGCACAGTACCCCGAGGGGTTCAAAATCCAGGTAGCTCCCTGCAGGAATGTCCACTTCACTTCAAAATCGATATGCACGTAAAGGAGTCCTGTCACTATTGATTTCTGCAGATCGTTGATTTTTACCTCTTCCGTTATGGAGATACAGCAATGCAAAGTTAGTCCTCGTTTCCCGCTCGAATCGCAGTCCTTGAACCGCTTCCATTCTCCCGAGTGGGACTGAGAAAGGCGCGATTCGAGCGGGAAGCGTGGACTTTACTTTGCATTGCTGTATCTCCATAACGGATAAGGTAAAAATCACCGATCTGCAGAAATAAACAGTGACAGGACTCCTTTACGTGCATTTTGATTTTGAAATGATTTGGACATTTCTGCAGGGAGCTACCTGGATTTTGAACCCCTCGGGGTACTGTGCCTTGTAACGTCGGCAAGGAGCAAGGGTAAGACACCAAAATCGATTTTCGTAGAGAGAAGTGGTGTGGCAAGAAGTGTTCGAAATAGGAAGTTGATAGCTTAAACCTTTACGGAGTTTTAGCGATTCAAACGTGAAGCATTTTTATAACTTTTTATATATATATAGCCACTTTTCATTTTGTCGGAAACTGACCCATATAGTATATACACATAAAATTTCACTACATGTATTGGATTGGTGTAATGTCAGAAAAAAATTATTCTAAAAGTCTACAAACAATTTTTAATAGAGTGTCACAAAATTTGGGCACCCGCTGTATGTGTATGACATTTATGTTACTGGCTAGGCATCTTGAAACAAGTTTAAGGTATTAAAATCTTGAATTATGAGGTCTGTCATTTTTATTAGTTTGTTAAATGTTACTGACAGCCTCAGTTATTTTGTTTTAAATTTACACGCTTAAATTGATGTATTTTAGATGATATAATTATTGGCATGTTATCCGGAATTAATTTGTTCAAGCAAACTTGACTGCGCTCGATTGTAGTACATTAACTAATTATTAATTTGATTACACCATTGTCATTTCTCTATCTTCTGCTTCATGTGTTCCACAAATCAGCTAACAAACTGAAGAGATTGTGTACAGCATTTGTTCACAGGCTAAAGAGTTTAGTGTTTATGGTTAAATAAGGGTTATAAGTTGTTTGTCAGTTTAATGATATTAAGTCTTATTTTGTGTGCGAAATGGTAGTGAAGTAAATGTTAGCCATACAAATGCCCTCAAATGTTAGCTGTACAAATGCCCTCATCTTGCAGGGTGGAAGGACCTCACTGATGGAGGCGTTATCTGGGGGCAGCATTGAGTGTGTGAAATTACTGTTAGATAGGGGTGCCAAGATCAACCAACAGGACAAGGTGAGTATTTTCCAGATTAGGCAATGGGTATCCAATGCATACTTTGTTGCAAACATTTCAGCGATGCGAACAGACATGTCAATATAGATTTTGTGGCCTACATTTCAAATGATGGGCATAGATACATTACTTGTAAAACAATAGTTGAAATGGACTATTCCATTTAATGATCATATAGGGGGATGAAGGGAAACCACAATCCTTAATAAATCTCCCTGGATATTCCGAGTATCAAAGCTAACCATTATAGATAACTGATTTGCTCTCCATCCCCCTGTATGGTCATTAAATGGAATAGCCCAATGTTAACTTCTAACAAGCTGCAAAGAGGCATTATTGTTGTGGGAAGTTATTGTACAACAGCTATATGAGATTGACAATGGATGCTTTGTCCACGAAGAAAATGCGCACCAAGCTGAACAAGTATTTTGTCCTCATAGATAGTCATAGGCAGTTCAAATGGAACCTTTAGGCTGACTCAACATCTCCTTACTGCACATCAAGACAACCTCTTAAGTAGTGAACCTATTGAGTCGACTGCTTGATGGGATCACCTTCAAAACTTGTGTAGAGCTATTTAGGCAGCTAGGTCATCCATGTCTTTGTGTCAATTGTTATGCATCCCAATACCTGCAGGCTTTGTTCAACAATTGTGGTTTAGATACAGGTGTGCAAGGCAGATTGCGATAACTGATTCATCTACAAAATGTTCTTTACTCAAAAAATTTATTTTCCCATCACCTTGCGTTAACTGAATGCAAGTACCTCTGCGTCCACATGAGGAGATGACAACGCTGGGTCAGCGAGAGCTGAGGTTGATCTCAGATGAACCTAGCTGCCTGAATAGTTCTAACATCAGTGTTGAGTTGAACTCATCCAAATAGGCTCAATATCAGGGGCTTATACTTCTTTGACATTTCCTGTTTCAATTAATGTTATGAATGTACAGTAAATGGTCATTGGTCATTAGAGTACCTTCTTCCCTTATAGCATGGGCAGACTGCACTGATGATGACGTCGCTAGCGGGCAATGTTGAATGCGTCCAATTGCTGTTGGATATGGGTGCAGAGGTTAACCAACAGGATGAGGTGAGTGTGTATATTCACTATGTACACATTACCGTGATCCATGCACCATACAATTGTGACAAAGGAGGCTACCGTATGGGAGGCAGGGGTGATGAAACAAAAAATGAGTAATACAATGATAGCCCTATTTAAAACATATGGCTGCTTTATGGATCTGCCTCATCAATCAATCAAAAAGCAAAACACAGGACCTATCCATCTATCCTGACCATATTTTTTCCCCTGCAAATGTAATGTACAGTATGCAATTTGCACCATACCTCTTCATGAAATCAACGAAGCGCTCCATATTGTTTAGAACAGAGTTAAGAAATAGTGATAAATGTGGCAATTGATTATTTTGGCACCAATTGCTTATAGATTGTACTACCAATCAGTGCAGACCCTCTGTGCAACCTAAGATTAACGTGCTTTGTATGTCCACTGTCTCTCTATGGATTGTTGTATTTGATGATTCATCCAGCCTGTTTCTTGTACAGAGCGGACTGACCCCACTTTTAAGAGCATTGTCTGGAGGCAGTGTGGAGTGTGTGAAATTACTATTGAACAGGGGTGCCCAGGCCAATCAAGAGGATAAGGTACATTTGCATGAAAGTGTGGGTTAATAGTAACTAATGGTCTTCAAACTTCAAGCAATGAATAGAGTGGAAGTCAGTTACGGTGAATGTCAGTTCATACTACTGATACATACTTCCATCCACTATTGGCAGTTCATTATTGCGAACTGTTCACTGCACACACTCAATTATGACAATCTTCAGCATTCAGCGTGTAATCCGTGCATATAAATTAGGATAATTTCTGTGAAAAGGGACCTAGTGCATGCATTATAAAATTTCCAGTACACACAATAGAAATGTAATGCTTGTGTTGAAATGTATGGCTAATTAAAAATTCAGCGTCTTACAACTTTGTGACTGATGCTCTGATTCTCAGTGCATAAGAAGCTGTGTAGAGAACATTTCAGACATCTAGAATATAATTAAAAATTGAAATCTTGAAAAACATGCATTAGGTCCCGTTTCGCGTAAACGATCCCATGTATTTAGAGTGATTCATTATAAGACTAGTGCTCAGGTTCCTAGTATTTTCAACAGATGAGTCACTCTCTGTTGATGTCAAATAATGTGCAATTCACCAGCAAAACTGAGCAAACAACCCACTGAGTGCCAGACATGTTAGTTACTGCACTTACAACACTTCAAGACAGTAGCAATGCCTGTAGTCACATTCGAACAATCTCTGTATTAAATTAATTATCTACCCAATGGTTTATGTGCATAAGCTTGGCTTCCTTTAGACCCATGAGAGCTCCTCTAATTGAGTGCACCATTTTCATGAACACATATATTTACATTATGCAAGACACAATGTGGTACCATAGTGTGTGTGACGAAAATGTGAACTGGATGGATATCTTGCAATAGCAGCAGCAGCCCATTGACAAATTGTGCAGGCTTTTCTGATGTAGTATCAATGCCCAATCCTTAACGTGTTGTTACTGACAAGCAACAGTGTATGTGGAACAAATTAATATGCTGTCCCCTTGCCTTCCCTTCTACGTGATTTTGCTGAGGTGTTTAGAATATACAAAAATAAATTGCCGCATGAGTTATCAATCAAACCGAAGATGTCAACATTGTTTCCAAGCCAAGAAGTATACTGGTACATATTGCTTTTTTTTTTTTTTTTTGGATTAGACAGCAATGCACTTATATTAACATAAGTATTTGCATTTGTACAGAATCAAGCAGTGCAACATTTGGCTATTTGTTACTAGTGTGTTGTAAGAATATGTAGTTTGCCTGAATTGGCAATGTGCATTACAAATCTTTTTGCCTTTGTCACCACATGTACATTAATCTAAATGGTCAGGATAAGATCTGATTGCTTTGATGAGAGAAAACACAACTAGTGGGCTCACTGTGCTTCCTTTGCTGTTACGCAGCATGGACGAACCCCATTGATGGAGGCATCAAATAATGGTGTTGTTGAATGTGTGCAAATGCTTCTGGAGCGGGGTGCCAAGGTCAATCAGCAGAGCAAAGTGAGTTTGCATATTACATGTAGTCATTCACATGGATTTGTTAATTGTGGCACTTGAATAAATCCACTGATTTAAGTAATAGCCTTCTCTTACACATTGGTTGCCTTATTCTGTCATGGGATTCCTCTTGCACCAGATAAAAAAATTATGAGTGAAGTTTAAGTAACCATTGGAAGGAAATAGTATTTTCAATTCAACTAATTAAGTGACCATACTAATACTGACTAATTTACTGAAATATTTCCACATGTGCCTTAAATACGTTACTAGCCAGAGACCTGGTTGTGTTGCATGCCTGGGAGCTGTTCTTTACAGACATGCAACGTTGCACTTTATGTTCCTTCACATCAGGAAGGTGACACTGCCTTACATCGTGCTACCAGAGAGCGACATCTGGCCTGTGCAAAGGTACTCCTCATCCATCCCGGCACTGATCCTAATATCAGGAATAATGAAGGGCTTACATGCGTAGACATAATGAGTCATAGCTGTGAGGATTTTAACATGTTACGTAAGATGGTGGAAAAGTACAACAGTTTTCCGGTTGCATCATACGGGAAAGTAGTGCTATGTGGAAATCCAGGTGCTGGGAAGAGCACATTATGTCAGGTGAGCTTATGAGTGTATGATGGGATTGTCTATTTATTGCTTGCTTTAACTGTACTTGTTAATGAATTGCATCAAACTGTTCAAAGTAGTAGTTGGAGGGGTGGCATATGCATATAAGAGCCATCATCATAAAGACAGGATTCATAAACCAAGCCAGCACAAAATCAATGCAATGCACTATTTGGGTACAAGAAGGGTAAGCTAAGAAGGGACAATTTTGGTTTTCGTAAGGTCCGATGCAGTCCGGTTTCTTTAATATTTGAATCAATATAGAATGTACACAAATCTTCCAATAATAGTGGGAGTCACAGGGACATTAATAATTTTGTGTACAACTAGTCGAAGCAAGCAGTTAAAAGGAATATCCAGGTACATGTAAAGTAAGAGCTCATCTGGAGAAAACTAATGGTACATGCATTCACTTCCTGTATGTATATTCATCGTGTAAACAAACATAGACAATAAGAAGCTGCATCAAGTCTTTCTCAATTAACTTTGACCAAGTACAAATTTATTGTTCATCCTTGGTAGGTTGCAAACTCTGGTTGTTGATTTGAATTAAACTATTGCAGTTCAAAGTTTTTGTGAGTTTTTGAAATTCAATTAGTTGATTTGAATTTCATTACAGAATGAATATAATAATTACAGTAATTTATAGTGAACGTTGTTTTAAGTGTTTATTCCAGTTACTATTCAATTATCCAATCACATATTGCATGCTAAAGCATTTATATTAAGTTTAGTTCCTTGATCATTAAATATGTTTTCACATTAATGAGTCAATTGATACACTGAAAATCATATGATTATTTAATTTTAATAATAACCATTCTAAAACAATGTGGTATTGTGTAACTAATCATTCAATGAGGTGATGATACACATGTACATCTTTTGCTAAATGTAGGCTATCATTAAACGTTCAAAGCCAATGACAGCAGCAACTCGACTTGCAAAGGTGAGAAGTGTGACATATTGGTGCAACCACATAAACTATATTGGCACGAGCTTTACGGTTTATTAGAAATATTGCAATGGAAATAAACATATCATTTCGGAGAGTATGTCAAAATGACATTGTCATTTGATTTATATTATACTTGTATGACACATGTTCTTCCACAGTTTTAAACATTGGCACAAACACCTGTTGTTCATAGTTTGGACAATTCAACAATAGCTGTACATGTTAAGTGTTATAAGTACAACGCATATGTAGGCATGTATGAATAGTAATTAATCCAACACAACTCCTAGACCTCACTCAGTTGACAGGAGAGAAAAATATATTATGGTGAGAGGTATATACACATAAGTTTCTGAATATTGAATTTAATATTGTGTACAGATTGCTATACTTGGATTTGACAATGTCAACAGCATAAAAATCAATAAGCAGCCTACAGGTGACTACACATCGTTGTTGAACTGCTACTGAGAAAAGAATTGTTGCATGATTCAACATTTGACTGTGAAGTTAGATCCATGAGTAGTTTAATTTCAATAGAATGCAAGTCTGTGTTGGTTCTTGATGTAATCATCAAATTGTAACAATATGGTAAGTGTGGGTTACTATTCCAGACCACAATATAGTACTCATGTGGCGATTGACATGCAAAACTGCACACTATAGTCAGGGGAACAATTGAACCTCCCATTCAGGCTATCGTGTGCTGAATATTAAATGAATGGGCTAGTTGCATTGGTAGCTCAAGAGCTGCATGGCTGAGACTATGCAAAATGTGCTGTGATGTTTTGCAGACGAATATGCTTTGCACCTGGCTGTGTAAGGAAAATTTGATTCTATTGAGGATCAGTGCTTTATTAGTTCTGACATCCAATCTAATTAAACAAATCAGATAATAATTAATGTGTGATAAAAATCAATGCAGAAATGTGATGACATAATTTCATTTATACTTTATGTTTTATATATTATTACTTAACAATTTCACTGAGAATGCAAACATAGTTTAGGATGTAATATAATTTTATGTTGATTTGACAACTAGTTCATCATAAGCTGTGTTTGCACATGAAAAATGCATCTCTGAAAGTCATGCGTTGATGTAAATTGAGCTTTTATGTCTTAATTTGGCTTTCTGCTCATCAGTAATTCATAGGCAAACACATTCATTAAACCTGCTTCTTTACACGTCTGGCTATAAGTCTGAACCCTTTGAATAATTTGTTCATTGTTTTACACTTGTTACTTCAGTTCAGATTGTATCCCTTCTTTTGTAGCAAGCCTTCGGATGGCATGGCGTGGTAGAACATATTACTGCTGGGACTATTCCCCATCAAGTTGACAGTCCCTACGGCAATATGATTGTCTATGACTTGGCTGAGCATCATCATTATTTCTCCCTTGAGAGTCCAGCAACCTTCCTTCTTCTACAGGACATAACAAAGGATAATGATGTCATCACGAAGGAACTCCATTACTGGTCCACAGTGATCAATGATATAGGACAAAACTGTCCATGCCAGTCATCAGTCATAGTGGTGGGCACCCATGCAGACCTGCTAACAGTGGAGCAACGAACCATAAAATTGGCCCATTTACAGTCGGTTGCAAGACTGGCCATAAATCATCAAATTCTAGTTGAGGTTTTAGCCCTAAACCTTAAGAAGACATATGGCAGGAAGATGGGTCAATTGATGGACCTGTTGCATCAGACAAATGATGCTGTTGTTAAAGAATGTCCTCCTATCTCCTTGCTGTGCCATGTGCTGTATGCTTCCTTGAACGAAACACTACCTGGTCCTGATGCTGATGGCATAATTATGTCTGACCTTCTTGCACATCTTGCTGCTGATCAGGACAAGCTCATAGTTCCTAGTATCTCTCAAGTCCTTCCACTTCTCAAATGTCTATCAGAAAAGGGTTTGATTTTCTTTATTTCATCCAGCAATCCAGACACTAGTTTGATCGTTTTTCATTTAGAAAATATTCTCAGAAAAATATATCGTTCTTTTTTTTTGCATCCATCTCTTAAGGAATACCTTCAGATAGCTACCACTACTGGCATAGTGCCTAAAGCAGTGCTTTCAGAATGGATTTCAGAGTACAATGCTGAAAGGATAGCCCAGCTTTTAATCCAGTTTGGGTTATGTCAAATAGTCAATCTGTCGTTGGTAGATACAAACACAACCCAGGAGGGCCTTGATCCCCTCCTCTTCTTCCCAGCTCTTATCAAGGCTGCTAAGCTCACCAACACCATAGTTTCCTATAAGAGCTTCGGTTGGTCCATGATTGTCAAGTCACCTTTCCAGTTCTTTCCCATGCGCCTTCTTCATAATGCTATCCATAGACTGGCCCTTGAGTTGTCTCTGCCTTCGTTACACACCACACCGCTCTATCTCCACCTGAGCCATTGCTGTGAGGTCTGGCCTATGGGCATAAGGTGGCATGGAGAGACAGAGATGACCGTCATTGTTGAGATGAGTGACAGTTTTCAGTCACTTTCCTTGGCTGTGTCCTGCAATGACAGGACAGACAGCAAGTACTCAGCATTAGTGCACACAGCTCTTTCAATTGTTAAGAAAGCTTACCAGGAATTTTGTCCACATGTAGAGGTGCTAGAGCTTATCTCTTATCCTTCTGTAGCCAGTGCAGACCACACCATTAGAAATGTTGAGCTGTTGTTATTGAAGAAGGCCCTTTTGCAGCAAGAGATGTACATTGTTGATGTAAATGATGAGAAGCACGCTCTACGTGATTGGCTGGAGATAGAACCCTGTCTCCCATATCTTGTTGAAGGTAACCAAAATTAAAAGTGTCACAATTGAACTTCTCTTGTTTTTTTATTCAGTTTCCACTTCTATGATTGATCCAGAGCATACTACATTGCAGGGTAAGGGTGTGGTATGGATAGCATTAATTTCACTTTTCCTATTATTATTTTTGTAGAAAGGGTAACTCCAACTGAGGACAAATCTTCATGAAGTAATTTACACTGATTCCATTTCAGTACAACTGTTGTGCACACACAAGAAATAAAAAAACCCACAACACATTTCATATGATAACAGCAATATATGCTTTTGTCCAGGTCTTTTATGTGTCAATACTATTTTCTGATTTTTATAAATTGTTGACAATCTTGTGCTCAATATGGCGTACCAGCTTTAGGCCCTATGTGGTTGTACTTTGGCAATCTACTGCTTTCCATGACAAGAGGAGTGTATTGATGCACATCCTTTGAAGCCACAACAAACTGTCCAATATAAATGCTGAGGGGACTTTTAAATGGTGGCTTACATACAGCCATACAGCGTAGGTGAAAAGCAAAACTACAATGATGAGAAAATATGCACAGCAGAGGAAGAAAGGTGACATCACATATATGTTTTGTTGTAATTTGTGTGTGATTTCATTTATAAAATAGAGGGAAAATGTTCATGAGGCACTATACACATGTACAATATATGTGTGATCAGACGCACATACTGATGCTTGTATGAATATTGTTGCTGTTACCTAGATCAATATGACTATGGTTACCTTACATAGATCGTGGTCAATTTTTGGGTGCTCTAGCTTCATGGGTCTGAATAGTGCAGTATAGGCTACAGTGGTATGCTGAAGATCGATGATGCTGGCTTCCAATAGAGCCCTCGCATTGCTCAGCATGTATTTGATACACACCCAGCATGGAGAGTTCTCCAAAGAAAACAGAAGGCTTCTTAAAAGCCTAGGACTACAATTATTGCTGCACAAGATAAACCACATGAGCCCTCGATTGGAGTTAACAAAAATACATCCTCCATCATTACCAGACCATTGTACCTGTGTGGCAGGGTAAGTGTTTCATTATGTGTAGAGCTGAGCACACAGACTTAAATCTTACATTACAGTCTAGGTGAAGTTGCTCCCATGCATGTGGTTGGCATGCATACTTCAGTTTCGAGGTTGAAACCTGGGAATTGCATTAGAAACAAGCACATGCTTGTGCACGGAACCAGGCATATTCTAAGAAGGTGTGCAGAATGCAACATTGATTTACATTTGTCTTTTGAGGTTGAACCATGTCCTGTTTTTGACACTTTGAACCATGCATGTCCTGGTCAGCTCAAAGAAGCCCAGATAGAACACTTCTCCCTTTAACCCACTGCCCATCCACATCTCATACTAGACCCTTCAACTGTATGACACTTTATACAAGTCCTACCCAAAGGCAGCAGTTTTTATTGTTGTCTGTGCCTACTTCTCCCAAATCTGCTTGCACTACAGAACGTGACCTGAGCTTAATTCTTCCAACAATGACCTCACTGTATGAAGCCAAATACATTCCTTAAGTGCTTTGCCTATCAAGACTCAAATTTTCAACCATCACTTGCACGGAAGATCAAGCCAGTTTCCTTGAGAAATCCACCCGGGTAAATACGTGCTCCGGTATGACCATCAAATTAGTAACTGCATCTTTAGGTTCTGTCACGTGGTGAAATTTAAGGACAAAGCCTATCCACATGATCATGTCAAGTGTACTATGATGTACTCATTATTTGACTTATACCAGTAACAAAGTGGTCTCTACAAAATGCAGCATATTCTGTTGGGGAAGTTTTGTTACAGTTTTCTAACAAAGCGCACTAGGACTACCACCACAAAGCAGCATATGGGTTGATACCACTATAATTATGGGAGACCACTACAAGTACTACAGAGAACGGCATTGTAGCGATACATGGGCAATATTGAGGTGATTCAGTCAGTTGTGCATGAAATCTATATTTCGTTTGCATACACACATACACACACACACACACACAACATTTTGTGAATTTTAGTGGAAAGAGAATGCTTGATATATAGCACTGCTGCCACACATCTCTCTGTTGTGCTCCTTCAAGAGAATAACCAGTGCTATGCACAAGCCTGGATGCTGTGCATCCCTTTTGTTGTGTTTGTTCCTACTGGCTGAGAGTTGCGTGAGTGTGGGCTCGGAAATTAATGGTATTTTCCTTAACTTAAATGATTTTATAGCACAAAGTGGTGACCATTATCTCTGTGCACGCAGTGATCTTTCCCGCATAGCCTGTATTGATGAACGTCTAGTCTTACTGAAAAGCTTGTTTAGACAGTTTCGCTTGTTTAGACTGAAACGTACATTCAGATATATAGCATCTTGCTGAGTAAATAAATAATAACTAAAAAATCATCGAGCACATGGAAATGCTTTTCTGAGCCTGCAGCAATTGCTATAACAGTGTTGTGTAACTATATTTATAACTAATGAATAATCATGCACACACCCCCATCAGCAGGTTTTCATGGGTCATTGACATGCTTCCTATCACGGTCAGCGCTTTCCGAGTGTGTGGAATGTATTGGTCATTGGCATCGCTACATGCAGCTCTGATCGTAAAGCTACAGAGATCGATCGGTCAGCGCTACGGCGCGGTGTACCGGACGTTTAGAGTTGTACATGTAGTGATATATTGCGCTTATTAGTTCCACAAAGAAAACATCACGTAGAAAAGCCGTTCGTCAGCTTGATATGACCAAACTCTCTCAAGTCCAGCGGCTTTGTTGTGTAATAGGTAACGAGCTTGGAAACAGATTTGTGCGATTTTGAGCCCGGTACGTCTAATGGAACGTAGGTCCCATCAGTGCATCTCATGACCTCGATGTGGAAGACCTGCCCCTCGCATACCACTGACAATACGTAGTGTGGCTCATCATCCACTGCAACAGTGTCCGACTCGTAAACAAGAAATGTCCCGTCGGATTTCGAAGCTTCCAAAATCTGTTCCGCGCGTCTTCGACTCATTCTGCCATGGTAGTACGTTTTGCTCACTGGAGATCCTTTTGGAGGAGTCTTTCGTGACGTGCCTGAGATCGTTGAGGCTCTACGGCGATCTGGCTGCATCATTGGTACCCTCGGGCTAGAAGTTGCTGAGTAGTTCGAAGTTGCGTTGTTTGTTGATCGAACTAGAGCATTTCCTTCTGTTTCAGACATCATGCTCCATTCGGCACTACTAGATTGTTGAGCTATGGTCCTGCTCTCATCTTTGTGTCTACTGAAGCATGAACAACAAGAGATCATGTTTCGGAACGAAGACGTTGGGAGGAGGGTAGAACGCCCCAAATTAAACTTTGTTCTGGATACCATTGGAAATTACCTCCGCCCACGTAACATATACTTGGTCTCGTACTCAGACTCAAATACGCCCCCATTGAATTGTCGCCCCGTACGTATAGGCAGACGTTTACCATGGAGAGGGGAGGCGACAGGGCTTAATACTAACATCACATGCGGTAGGTCAAGTCATGCAAAATATATATAATGCAAATACGATACAATACTTGGGTCAGTTGGGTGCAATAAATGCGCCAAACAATCTTCTTGAGGGGCGATTGTCAATTTGCTGCATGCCCATAATGAATATGCGACAATTCTACATTCTTACATTGCCCATTTTCAACATTGCCTACATTGCCCATCCGCTATATAATTATTGTACGCATCCGCATAAGGGGGCTGGAGACATAGCTTCGGCCCGTCAATTAATGAAGCCCCTCCCCCACCTGGGCCCACCTTCCTCCTTTATGCCGTGATGAATTAGTATGCACTATGCGTTTCGCGTTACCCTCACGTCAACCGGTACCTAGCGCCCTTTGAGAATGCTTACTGTACATATACATTTATCGATATCGCATATCGGCGCCTGCGTAACTACGTAACGACGAAGCGGCTCACGCACCGAATTGCATGACTGTGTATAATTAGATCGAGAATAGCGCTGTTCTTTTGTATGAAGTATAATGAGTGTTTAAAAAATAATAAAACGCTATAGCGTTCGGTAAAACGGTAAATTTGCAAGCTTTTCACGTTCACTTCATTACTCGCAAGCACCTGCCTAAAAAACGAAACGGACAGGAGAAGGATATTCATATGCAGAAATCAGCGGTCACCAGGAAAGTGATGGTGTTCAAAAAGACATCCTATAGCATGTGTTCCATTGCTCATAGGGGTAGTGTGGTTTGAATTTGTGTTGAATTTATAAGTACTAATGGTTCGGATTTATTCAAAACAAAGTTAGACTTACACCTATTTAAATGTATGAAAAATGGTTACTCTTGAATTTTATTAAATAACCGCAAGTTATAAAACATTTGCCACCTCATTTTTACGTGTAGAAAGCTTGTAAGGTGCAAACTGTGCAAAAATATACATACATTACATTGCAGTTAGGGAAAGCAAAACATAGCTTCCCATTAACATGTACACAAAATCAATGTTTTCTGACCTAATTACTGTATTCCACTGTTTTTTTTTAATTGAATCTTAATGAAAAATTGAGTTGCCACCCTTTATTATGATTTGCAGCACATTGGTACATGTTTTCAAGCCATTTGTTTTTTTCCATGCATTACATACATTTTTCTAGTTCGGGGAGCCCGGCTTTGAACAATGTTCGGTTACTGGCACCGCCATCTTGACCATTATTGAATAAATGGTCGTCATAACAGAAACACGGCCGGCTACATGTATGTACCTATACATATACATGTAGCTTTACTAAATAATTGTAGTTAGGTTTATTAACTCATAAAATGTTCACAAACTATTACTGGCCCACATCCCCGCTTGGCAGGGGCGGATCCATGCAGTATTTTGGTAAGGGGCCGGGGTTCGCGGAGCCCTGGTTGAGTACGAAAAATACTTATTATTAATAATACGTTATTAACAATAACGTATTACCTTGCGTGATCGCTCTGCATGCCATACATACGCAGATCACCTTTGCACGCGAACATTGGGTTTATGAACCTGGAGTCATCAATCCATTCAACCATTCGTATTTGATCATAAATCAACTGAACAGTATCCCAGTGAATTGTGAAGGACTATACTAGCTGCACGAAAGATTATAGTGGTAGTAAACAGATGCCAATACCTGACCTTTGTTATTGTCATAACCAGTAGTTGCCAAGGAAACAATGCCTGCATACTATCCGCTGCACTCTGCATTGTATCCATATACCATATGCATGCAACCATTTGCATGCATGCATATATTGAATGCATGCACCAATCTATGCAGGCCTTACTACTGATTATGCATGTGTAACAGCGAATGCACATCCATGCATCAGTGCAATTGATAGCTGGTTTGACTATCTTCGCGTATATATGGGGAAACTGCACTTCAAAGCATTCATTACTGCAACGGTGCAGTCATGTTATCTTGCACTGTGCACGTGCACCGTATTGTCTTGCATAATGTACAAT
This sequence comes from Ephydatia muelleri, assembly GCA_013339895.1. NCBI lineage: Eukaryota > Metazoa > Porifera > Demospongiae > Spongillida > Spongillidae > Ephydatia > Ephydatia muelleri. Next base: position 9,714,751 of record JABACO010000006.1, read on the forward strand.
TAACTTAACTTAATTAATCGCAGACTATGACAGCATAATTGGATCATGCACCATCAACCGCATGTATCGCAATGCATGCATGCACGGATAATGCTCGTAAAGTGAACTGAACAAGAGGAAATTGTAACTGAGCGTTGTCCGAGGTTACCAGGCAATAGAGTCTATGTAAAAAATCGCCAAGCATTTTCATGCATACTGATAGAACTTACGTATAAGCATTGAAACATACAACCACTTTGAAAGTAATGCCGCGAGTGCTACTGACAAAGAGAATGACATGAGGCATATCCCACTGGGTTCGAGCAAGGATTGTAATAGTTAATAATCCTTGGTTAGAGCTACTAGCTGGTTCATAGAAACAACGATAAATTAAAAGAACAGATCACATTGCACACTGCCATGAGGCATAACAGATATATTGTGTGCACACATGATTTCTGAATGTTTGGTCAGTCCCTATCGGCATGCGTTGCATGACTTATTTATCAACTTTTCAATCCATGCACATATGCGTGGGCATACCGCAGTAGCCACACCCTCGCGCAGAAGCTTTGGTACGCTGTATTATCAATGTAGACTTTCGTTATTTTACTATTTTATATACCAGATGTTACGTGTGCACGTGAGCCAAAGTTTCGTCGTAGACGTCATGAATTATTAAAAAGGTATTAACGTGATATTTAATTATCTTGCGTCATCTTTTAAATACATTTATGAATAAAATTTTACTAATTTGCGTGGCTGAAATTAATTTAAATGTCTTAAAGGTCATCAAATCGATTTTTAGAGTATGTTTGAAATTCAATGTGGAAAAAAACAACAGGATAACCGCGTATGTATGGGCCATTTCTGGATATGTTGTTTCTCACAATTATCTAAATAATGCAAAATGCTATCCTATATGGTGGCAAAATTATTGCATTAGCCTTAGAGCGCCCATCGACATGATTTGTATCTCACGTTACAAAAAGTTGCGTGGTTTAAGAGACTGCTGTTCGGGTAACAGTGCAGATACATCAGTGTAATTCAAGTTGAACACGTACGGTGCGTTCTTTATAGAACAACGATTGAACCAAGTCTGCCATTGCCATCTAGAGCATCATCTAATTAGTCGGCCGTTTAGCGGTTGTAGTTGCATATGTTCAAATATACATTAGTTTAATGTATAATTCATTCAGTACAGTGCTTCATACTATACGAACTGTTTATGCGTAATTATAACCTTCCCTTTCACAGAAGGCATTCAACCAGAACTAAACATTTCATTGGAGTGCCTAACGCTTATGTAGTTTCATACCCAGATCCACAATACGTCACAGCTGAGGGTGGTCACGTCACCGCTAGGTTCGTACTATAGAAGTTCATTTATTTGCCTTGAATTGCATAACGGTATTCGTAGCCTATGTGGTGTCTTGCATGAGCAGCATCACCACACCACCTTTCAACATCTTGCCGCTGCCCTGGCAAGTAGAAACAGTACTGAATCTTCTCAAGGGTGTGTAAATGTGTAAATGTGTAAACGAGTACCATGCATGAAGCTGTAGTCTAGGAGATGGTAAACACCTAACTTCAGTATCTGAGGCAGAGAAAGCAGGAGGGGTAGGGATAGACTCTGGAAATGATTATATAATTATGTCATTGATGACCTCCGCCCACATGGCCGGCCTGCATGTAGCCTGATTGTAAAGTCCTTCCTCATCCTTGACAACCAATGATGGATGCATAAAACTCCACCCAACCAATAAATGAAGCATTTATAGAGCTATAGTCTGTATGTTTATAGTGGATTGATTAGGGAATTCCAGTTCAGTCATGATACATATTTTAAAAACAGGTCTTTATCATTCCACTTGCTCCATATTTGAAGTTTCCTCTTATTGTGATATGAAACGATGAATATGACACATACCTTCTAGTCCTTGAGCTTTGTAAAAGGTGAAGCTTTGCACACATGAGGTCATGGGATGGAGGGAAAAGCAACAATGTACATGCAAACAAGTTATCATTGAACAGATGTGTTGCCACATTTCTCACATGAAAAACTAGGTAGGCGTTTCTCATATTAAAATCATGCCTTGCCTTAATTTCGAAGTTCCCATGAACATGCTGTTTGACCTTTCTGAACCACAAATTCCCTACCAGTAATCAAACATCTGAGTATTGCTGTGTTATATCATTCATACTTGGAACTATGATATCGAAAATGTTAACACCCAAAGTGCACCTTTACAACTGACATATTTGCAAAGACAAAGGACAGTGGAATGATGAATCCAATGTAAGTGATGTCATCTTAGAATATCTCAAGTTCAAACATTCTATTATTAAACAACATAATCACACCTTATGCTGTGAAAAACTTCTAGCGCCACCCTGCACCTGAACCAAGACAATGATCATCTGTAAAGCATTAAGACATTCTACTGTATGCTTAATAGAATTCGCACAGGAAGCTGAGTGCATGACATGCATTATGTTACTAAACAATGGATTATGTTTAGTAGAGGAAGCTGCTGGGTTTATGGGCTGAGATACAGTTTACTAAATGGATTATATAGTATGCATAATGGTACTGATATACCACTGCATGCACACCTGCATTGGAAACTGATGTATTATTTCATCTAGCTAATTGCACTCAGAATTGAAATTAGCAGGGCCGTGATCTGTAAAGTAGGGTTCAGTTAAAAGTTACAATTAATGCACACCTGACTGAATGCATAAACAGAAAAGCCAGCATTCTATGGTGTCTTCACATCTTGTAGCTTGTAGGCATGCCATAAGCCATGTCACCCACCAATACGTAATGCAGCATGCCGGCTGTTAACAGGCCACAAGTGTTGCAAAGTAGGGAGCTCCCTTCTCAGCAATGCACTCACTACACCTCATTGTAAAGGTTTTGACTGTCTCAAGAATTCAGTTTTTCTAAATTCATTACACCTGCATGCCTATAACAGCTACTGAATCTACTTGGATACTAATGAAACAAAAAATAACAGAGTATAATCTTGCGAACAGAATATTAGAGCCATGTATGTGGCCGTCATGCACTTCCTTGGGCTGATACCAGCTTGAGCTCACAACAGCAAATTCAGCTTTTATGCAGTGTCACTTGATCTAATATAGATTTAATTGAAAATACTACTGCAAACGTATTTACAAAATCACAAGCACTAATGACTTAATTTAAGCAATGACTTTCACAATTCAACTGTGTTGTTAGTTCCTTTCTGGTCAATAGAAAATTAAAAATCAGTGTTTTTTAACCTGTTTAGGTACTTGTGAGTTGCGGTACAGTACATGGTACAATAGCAGCCCATTGTGTTTATCCAACCAATGTACGGTGCACTCGTAATCATGTTATAAGGACGCGCGACTTCCTTAAAATGCACACCATGCAACAATTAGTACGTTTGAACTCCACGTACCTGCATGCTCACATGCTTTGCAGTCACAGCTCTCGATTGCATAAATCGTACGTTTGAACTCGACCACGTACATAACCTGCTCATTGTACAGCAGTATCGCAATCAGTTACTGACGATATTGAGCATCGCAACAGCATCCGCAACAGTATCGCACATTATCGTAACAGCATCGCAACAGCATCTCAACAACATCTCAACAGCATCTCAACAACATCGCAACAGCATCGCAACATGCAGGAGAGGGAGGAATTATTGTCAATGGAGCATACGACCTCCTCTGGGAAGATATTCATGGCCGCTCTAACATTTTTCGCAGCAGTTGGTGGATTTTTGTTTGGTTACGATACAGGTATTATATCTGGAGCGATACTGAAAATCCAAGAAGACTTCCAATTGTCGATCGCTTTGCGTGAGGCTGTGGTTAGCGTCACTGTGGGCGCAGCAGCGATCTCGTCACTTCTAGCCGGCCCGAGCTGCGATTGGTTCGGCAGAAAGCCGGTGCTTTTGGTTGCCTCCGCTGTCTTCACTGCTGGAGCCGTGATCATGGCTGCAGCAACACACATCGGCATGCTTCTAGCGGGACGCGTTATAATTGGAGTAGGAGTCGGGTTAGCTGCAATGGCGGTACCTATGTACATTGCGGAGGTATCGCCGGCCCGCGTTAGGGGAAAATTGATACTGGCTAACAGCCTGTTCATTACAGGAGGAATGTTTTTAGCTACAGTCATCGCTGGAGCCCTAAGCAGTCTACCGGTGAATGTAGGATGGAGGTGAGTGCATTATGGGATCGTTTCCGCGAAAAGGGACTTGCACACCTGTTACGCGCAATAGAAATGTATATCATGCTTGCGTTTATGGCAATTACAAATTCAGCGCCTTACAACTCCAACTGATACTTCGATTCTCACTGCGTAGGAAGCATGGAAATTTCAGACTTTTATGAAATCTTGAAACAACATGCGTTAGGTCACTTTTCGCGGAAACGATCCCATATATGTATAACATTGGCAATATGTGTAGCTGCATGCAGCTGTTTGCTTGAGGTGCGTTATTGTATTGCATGGTGACGAGGGTTTATCCCAACGCACATACGCATATAGCCGAACAAGAAGACAAAGAAATATATGTACTGTATGACCGTTTAACGGCATGTAGATTCACATTTTTTATGTATGAACATGTAGCATTCGTACATGTGCGAATGACGTAATGCACCCATATATGAAAGTTGTAATTACACTTTAGATTGTCTGCATGAGGTTTTGCGTCTGCTAAGTACTTGCCCGCTTGAAAGCTACGCATTTCATACATGTACATCCTTAATTGTCGCACACATTTTCATTACATCCACATTTTATTCATAAATGGACATTCACTTATGCGCATACACTCTCGCATACAGGATCATGTTGGGTATTGCTGGCATCCCTTCAGTGATAATGTTCATCGGCTTTTTATTCTTGCCTGAGAGCCCGCGCTGGCTTGTGTTTCACGGACATGAGAGCAGAGCTAGGAGAGTTATTTGTCAGATACGAGGGCATGCCCAAGTGGAGGATGAATTGACAATCATAAAGGAAGATTATTATGAGCATACAAACTCCCATGTTGGTAAGTGGTCTATACTAAATCTATTATCACTTCGTGATTTCTGGCGTGTTGGCACTTGTACAATCACTGATGACCCTGATAAGAGCATGAATGAAGAAAGGGCACGAACCCTTTCTAGTAAAGATGTTAAAGGGCTTCACAGTCATAGAATGGGAGAGGGAGGTTGAACAACTCACTAACTCACTGAATGCTTGGTTCTCTTGCCTCACAAAAGGATTCAGACAGCTGGTGAATAAATTCTGTACTTCTCGACCCATTATGATGGCTCTGCTGGTCGGTTGTTCCCTTCAAATGTTTCAACAGTTATGTGGCATCAATACCATACTGTGAGTTTGCATGCGTTGTCTTTTATGAAAATGTTTATGTGAAAACTTACAGCAGATTAGCTAGAGCTAAAATGTAATGCAGTAAAGTGGGATGTACCAGGCACATAGATTCAGTCATAAGATACTCATCATTTTCACTATTGTGGTATAGAATTATATTGGGAGTAGGAGTAACTGATCATTTAATCCATAGAACTAATTATCAAGCTGCAGTTTAGTCGTAATGGAGAACTAATTTGGATGCTTGTTCAGTTGAAACTGCAACGTTTTTAACTAGGTTGTGTATTAGATTCTGCACCTCTGCATACCAGGCAGGACATCTAATTGGTATTCCAGGCCAATACACACACACTACACACACACACACACACATACACACACACCACACACACTCGCACCACACACCACACACCACACACTACACACCACACACCACACACCACACACCACACACCACACATATGCACACTGCACACACACACACTTAACCCAATTTCATATATCCAGTCACGTAGCCAGTATATGTAAGGCCCTCTCAAACATGCACTAATGCCGACTGGTGCAAGGGTCCAGCCCTTTACCTTACAGGGTTACTTGTGATACAACTATGGGGTAAACTGTCATGCAAAAAACAAAATGTTGACATCATAAACTGTCATGAGAAAATGAAATGTTGACATCATTTGGTTCTTTGTGTTCCTAGTGCATTACCTTCATTAGAATCTTTTTTCCCCACATTGAAGGGTTAATGTTCAACATAGCATAGCATATCAACTGACTATTGACATGTATTGTAACAATGTATCTGCTGTATTACTCTATGTCTATTATCACTGTTGTGCATGCTAACATGAATGTTTCATTGTTCTCATTTTTGCAGGTATTATACAGCGTCTATCATTACAATGGCTGGCTATACTGATAATGAAGCAATCTGGCTATCTGTAGTTCCTGGCTTTGGGAACTTCTTCTTTACGCTTATTGGACTGTTTCTGGTTGACCACCTAGGGCGAAGGAAGCTTTGGTTTTTAAGCAATACAGGTCTCATTCTGGGGCTTCTCATGTTAATTTTATCATTCATGATATACATTCAGTACAGCTTGGTTGCTACACCCATACCCGGTGATATTAGCTCATGCAGATACAGGAATTGCGGGTCATGTATTGCCAACAACAAATGCGGTTTCTGTGTTGCCTTTGATCCAACAACAAACCAGTACTTAAATGGCACTTGTAGCAGTGTTGCAACAAAAGATTCCTTCATCAACAATAGTACAAATTATTCGTGTCCCCTGTTTATGGAACCCCTAAATGGCACCACTCCTTTAATAGATACTCTTCATTCCCAGTTAGAGAGAAAATGGTTCTTCAATGCTTGCCCAGATACATTCATTGGACCATTAGCCATCATTTCTCTTTTTGTGTATCTTGCCTTCTTTGCTCCTGGAGTGGGTCCTCTTGCTTGGACTATCAATGCAGAAATCTACCCAACCTGGGCCAGAAGTACAGGGATTGCATTCGCAACTAGCACCAATTGGTTGTTCAATATGATAGTGTCAATGACATTTCTGACTCTTGTTGATAAATTGGGTCAGCCATTGACCTTCGGGTTGTATGCAGTTCTGTCGACCATTTCTTTGCTCTTTGTGATACTTTTCCTACCGGAAACCAAGGGGAAAACACTGGAAGACATGGAGCACTTGTTCCAGCGTCCGTACTTCATGCAGTGGTGCAAAAGAAAAGGAGAACATAAAATCTTAAGAGGGTGAATAATTAGAACTCCTTAGCTGTGATTAACAATAATGAAGGCTGGTGGAAAGATTGT